>CAVLGL010000104.1:53827922-55027922 GCA_963668995.1 Parnassius mnemosyne | reverse complement strand
GAATATTTCCAGTGGCTCTTAGACCTCTATTACTAAGTTCATGCAGTAGAGGAATAGAGGAAAAATAATTGTTGAAGAATAAATGAAATGGCAATGTTGGATCACGACCTTGTAGAACATCAGCAAACTCCAAAATCACACTCCCACCTAGACCAAACTGTTTGTAACCTTCTGCAATGGTTGAAGATTTTCCCTGGTAAGGATCAAACCAAATCACGTAGCCTAATCTTGTAGCACCAACCCACAGTTTATACCCCCAACGAATTGGTTTGCCACGTATAAACTGTTTGCAACTGTGACGTCCATAGTATGGAACCATAGCCTCATCTATGCTGTAGTTCTCTTCTAGCGGAGCCATTTCAGTAAAGATTTTATTTAACTCGTCAAACAGAGGTCTCAACTTAGCGAATTTGTCAGGAGAATCACCAAGAACTGTATTATCACAGCAGTGGAGATTTGACATAATAAAAGTAAAACGATCTCTTGACATAGCGTTGTGCACAATCCTAAAGTCGGCATCTGTCGATGTCTCCCAATACATAAACCTACGGGGTACTACTACATACCCGCTGTACATAAGGATGCCCAAGAAACACTTCATTTCAGAAACAGTTACTTTGCCCACTTTATTCCTCTGTCCTGCATACAAATTGGTATATCGCACTAGTAATTCAATAACATTGTTGTTGAACAAGCAGTCGAAATAATATAAGGGTGACATAGCGTTGTGCACAATCCTAAAGTCGGCATCTGTCGATGTCTCCCAATACATAAACCTACGGGGTACTACTACATACCCGCTGTACATAAGGATGCCCAAGAAACACTTCATTTCAGAAACAGTTACTTTGCCCACTTTATTCCTCTGTCCTGCATACAAATTGGTATATCGCACTAGTAATTCAATAACATTGTTGTTGAACAAGCAGTCGAAATAATATAAGGGTGATTGTAAGTTTTTTGGACCTTGTTCGTCATTCCATTGATTGAAATGGTTTGGAATATGACGATTCTTCCATCTATAGGTTTGGTTTCGGGGAACTGTAGGCTGAACAAATGTAGAATTAGTTGACACATCTGAAGTACAAGAAGGTACGGCGTCACTATCTTCTAAAGTCAAATCCATCGTGCGTCTTCTTTTTGACAAACTTGACAAAGGTACATCATCTTCTTCGTCGGAACTCATATGAAAAGTGACCTCGGCTGGAGCTCGTAGTTGAGAGCCTATAAAAAACAGATATAAATATTGCAACCATATAAATAAAACAAGATAGAATCATTGATACGTAGTTATATCAACCCGAAAACAAATATTTTACCTGGTAGATTTTGCAATGCAACAAATTCTTCATCTCCAGAATCCTCATCTGTGACGTCGGCATTAGCGTTCTCAGGTGGAAAAATTGTAATTTGAGTTGGCAACAAATCATCATCCTCACATCGCTCTAATTCATCAACTATATAGTTGAGAGTGAGTGCTCTCAAAGGTCGCGTGCTAAAAAGAAAACAATAATATTATAGACCCCCATATTGCGACGGGACTTTTAAAAGGCCATCAATTTGAAACGTGAAAAAGGAATGAGTTTTTGTTGCACCAAAACAAATAGATAACCTGATATTGTAGATAATATATCTAAAATTAAATATCAAAATGTATTAGCAACAACATCCAGATATATAAATGATAAAAGCTTACCTTTGTCCAGACATCATGACACTAATACTCCTAAGTCTTCAATGACACAAAAACTTTAAATAAACAAGTGTCCAGTTGTAAACAACACCGCATGAAATCATACACGGATAGGTACTAAGTAACCTGACAGTGCAAATATCTTAGAGAATTCATTTTAACAACTCGAAACTTGAGGGTATTTTTAATAATTTTTTCGGGTCTTTTAAAAGCCCCGTCGCAGTATCTGGGTTAATGCTGCTGTGTTTCGTATAGTGAGTGTAGAGAATCGGAGACCCTTTTTACTGGAAAAGAGGCATTCCATCTTATTCCTCACTGGTGACAACGCATCTGCATTATGCTGCAGTAAATGTCTGTGGGCCACAGCATCCACTATACCATCAGGTGGACTGTGCGCTCGATTGTCACCCTTATTCTATAAATAAAGGTAGACTGTCTCTATGTTACCCATGCAAAATTGATTAATAATTTCGCTTTTTCTATAAATAAAGGTAGACTGTATCTATGTTACCCATGCAAAATTAATTAATAATTTTGTCAAAATCTGATACACTACAAGCTCTTTGTGGGCATAGGCATGGACAAACATACATTTGTATATGATATGACGTAAACAGGGTTATTTTGCAATAACCGGCCAAATTTGCAGAGAAGGATCAGTATAAGTAATATAGGCAAATGATGAAGAAATATAAGTTTAAAAAAATCTGTACTTTTTATCCTTTAAATTCAAAATGCGTGGTAATACATTATTTTACCTGATTTTACTGCGCACGTACACATTCGTAAGGGACGATCGGTAGGCTAAAATGTTGTTGCCCATAAATCACATTAAACTTAGGATAATCTCAAATAAAAGTGGAAGACTTATTTACTCGTATTTTCAAAAACTGCAATACTTGTACTACTGGTGGCTGTGTATAAGGGAGTGTTATCTACCCAGATAGATTCCTAAGCATTCCTTTTTTGCTTGTATTCCGTTTTGCAATACATATATCTCATTGACAATGTATTACCTATTGAGTACATATTTCACTTCATTTTGTTAACAGAATTGTTTTCTAAGTTATTTTTGCCTATTTGTCAGCTTTTCACCAGCTAGCTAGGTTTTTCTGGTAACTAAAAATGTACTCCTACCGATTTCAACAATGCATAGACACTTAAATTTTAAATATTGCTAATTTGTATTAAAATGAAAACTAAAACAAAACTTTTCAGGTTCTCTCGACTTAGCAAGCAACAAATCTGTACTGAGACTGGAAGGTAACTTCTGGGTACCTCCAATAGAGGATCAACTGAAGTTGGGCCCCTCACACGTGTTGGACTATTTGCGTTCAGAAACCTATAGAGTGTAAGTAGTTGTGAATTGTGACACTGAACATGTGAGTTGATCAAACTATTGTCAACCCTCCCCTTTTAGGAATGGGCAATCTTTTTTTAAGTTCAAAAACTAATTATATAAAACTATCAATTCTTCCCCATTAAGTCAAATTGTTTTTAAGTTAAATAGTTTATTTTTCTATAGCCTATTAAGTTTCTGGTTAAATAGTAAATTGTAGGTATTGTTCATCGTTCTTGAACTTTGTGTTCTTGGATTGTTTTGTTTATAAAATGTATTAATTTACAGACTGTACAGCCGGCACATGTCAGCGAAGCCGCCACCGCCGCCGCAAACCCTCGACAAGAGCAAGAAGGCGAGCCGAGCAAGATCTTAAAAATGCTATCAATACAAATTTTGTGCCATTAATACTAATTAATCAATTATTTTAGCAAAATTGATGTTTATGACAAAGCATAGTACTTTATCATGTGCACTAAAACTATATTTAACTTTTTAATGTATAATTTGTCTAACAAATTGTTTAGATTTAAGGAATATTTTAAACCTGTAACTTACAGGTTATTACTGTGTTGGATGGCTTTAAAGACAAGCATCGAAACCAAAACTTTGCATAAAAAATAAAGTGTGTTGGTGAGGTTTAGTCCACCTTCATTAACACTTCCCATTTGGTGACTAATTGTGAGTTCGAATTTAAAAACATTATAGATACATTTTAATGAAAATTTATCTACATTTTAACATGAAATTTTATTTAAATACATAACTTACACCTACTACTTTAATTTTCATTATGTGCATTTGATAGTTTTCTCTACAAAAAATCGTTCTTTGTCAGACACGGTTATTTTGGTTCTTAAGCTTTCCGCTTAAGAACCAAAATAACCGTGTCGTGCGCCAGTATTTTTTAAATGAGTTTTTCTGGAAATAGCTATACAATGGGATTATACGAACTTAGAGGGTTGAATTGATGATTATAATGATAATAATGCTGTAAACACATACTCCTTAAGGTCGCGAATCAACAACCTAACCCTCGCCAGCAAATTCCAATAAACGAAGAAAATTGAAATTTAGTGGACCACCCTGGCGCTTTCACCTTAACTACTGATTGCATTATGGTGTTCATCATATTGCAAAAAAAATATGAACGAAGAGATTAGTCTTTATACTAAACTCGACAAGTGTAGAAGCCAGTATTCAGTGTAACAATGTTACAATTTTATACTCCCTAAAACTGTCGTCAATTGTAGTTACTAACGTATTTTTAAGAAATTTAAAATTAATAATATATTCAAAATATGTAAATAAGAAAATTTATAACATACATTTTTCATAGTTAATA
This sequence comes from Parnassius mnemosyne, assembly GCA_963668995.1. Classification (NCBI taxonomy): domain Eukaryota; kingdom Metazoa; phylum Arthropoda; class Insecta; order Lepidoptera; family Papilionidae; genus Parnassius; species Parnassius mnemosyne. The sequence continues at coordinate 55,023,545 of CAVLGL010000104.1, read as the reverse complement.
AATTTATAACTTCTTGTTGGCCAGTAAAATTCTACTGCTGGATATATTAAGACTTGCGTTGTAGGAGACTTGTCTTAATCGTAACTCTTGGCCGGCGGATTGGAGAACCTAGTATCGGACGTCTCGTAACCTTAACGCTGCTGCCCGTCGCCGGGTTAATCAAGGTGGCTATAACGCCACCTTGATTAACCCATTATACGTGGTAGAGCCATGCTGCAGCTATATTAGTGGTATAGTTGTAGCACGAATGGGTCGGCTCGACCGGGGAAGGACCACGCTCTCACAGAAAACCAGCGTAAAATAGCAGCTTAACGCTGCTGTGTTTTGTATGGTGAGTGTAGAGAACCGGAGACCCTTTTTACTGGCAAAGAGGCATTCCATCTTAGTCCTCACGGGTGACAACGCATCTGCATCTTCAGTCTTTATTGAGGATAGATGTAGATGTCTATGGGTCGCAGTGGCCACTTACCATCAGGTGTACTGTATGCTCGTTTGTCACCCTATCCTATATAAAAAAAAAACGAGATCTATGGGAAGCTATAACATTTTTCTGGCATTCTCTTTTACGACTCATGGGGCCAAATGTGGTGATGGATTCTTTTACTTACGCCATCACATTACGGAGAATTCATATGGGCCAATTGAACAATATTTTAAATATTATTATGGTAGAGCCATGCTGCAGCTATATTATGGTTGTAGCACGAATGGGTCGGCTCGACCGGGGAAGGACCACGCTCTCACAGAATACCAACGTAAAATAGCAGCTTAACGCTGCTGTGTTTCGTATGGTGAGTGTAGAGAACCGGAGACCCTTTTTACTGGAAACGAGGCATTCCATCTTAGTCCTCACGGGTGACAACGCATCTGCATTTTGATTCTTAATCGAAGATAGGTGTAGTTGTCTATGGGCCACAGCAACCACTTACCATCAGGTGGACTGTGTGCTCGTTTGTCACCCTTATCCTATAAAAAAAAAAAAAAAAAAATTGAAAAAAGATGTTAAAACTTGTAGAAAAATATTTTTATTCAGAAAACTCGTACATATTTAAAAATAACACACATTGTACAAAATGACAAACATTAAAAGTGCACTTATTTATTTGTCAATATATAACTAAATTTAACTCTATGGCATGGTGCTAATAATACAAATAAAGTATTACTAAAATAGTAACATTGTTTTATTTAATGTAATTCAAATATATACGAATTTTGTTTTATTATCATTACGATTTAGGCTGGTTTCACAGCTGTACGGGTAGCCCGTAATGCGGGAGACCCCTACGGGTAGCGCTCGCAGTGTTCTAAAACGAGTGTTTATTACGATACGGATGCTAGCGGAAGACAGTCGCAAATGAAAGTGAATGCGAACGTATTAAACATTCTTGGTATTTATTTAATTTGTGAGAGACGACGACGACAGAGAAAGAGACCAGGGGTACATCCCATCATCGAAGCAAGATGTTTCGAAAGTGCATTGTAATTTGTAACCTTAAACTATAAACTTACGAACGATCCGCGCAAATTTTTTAATTATTTTCGTATGTCGATTAGTAGTTTTGATGAACTACTATCCAGGTTGGAGAACAGAATAAAACATCAAGACATGTTTCGTGCTGCTATCTGTCTATATATGTCTATGACAAATCTCGTGTCAAGTAATCGTCTCATCTCGATTGTACTCACGGAGCACGGGCGGAGCGCATCGCTGTGAAACGATGCATGAGCAGCGCAGCGGTGCGCTCGCGTCTCATGTACGGGGGTCCGGGTGCGGGACGCGGGTGGTATTGTACGGGCTCTACGCGGACCGAGTCCCGTACGGAACAATCCTGGCTGTGAGACTATCTTATAGCGCCTCACGTCTGTCTCCGCTCCGGGAGCCCGTAGGGGACTCCCGTACAGCTGTGAAACCAGCCTAATGTAAATTATAAATGGTACCAAACAATACAAAAAATTGATGTTGTCATCTGAAATGGGAAAGAAGAAGAAACACAATATATACAAGTTCAACTGATGCCCGATGTTAATTATTTACTATGGATACCACAAAGTTTTTTGGTGTCTAAAATAGTTGAGCAAAGGCAATTCATCAGATTCTATAAACCAATTGTTTATTTTTTTGAACGCTGGGCACTGGCTAGGGATCGGCAAGGGAAAAAATAAATATCGATTTAAATCGATATTTTTAAACCGTATCGATATATATCGCGCGATAAATATCGACATATCGTCTTCATTTGCATGATGTAAAGATAAGGTCCATAATTTTATATGACTGACAGTTGGACGACGGAAAACTTTTTGTACCACCTGTTGTTACGTTTTGTCATACAACATTTTAAAATATATCTAAATTGATACGAATTCGATACTCTAAAATAAATATCGATATATCGCGATTTAAAATATCGACGATATATATCGAAATTTTTTGCCCAAGCCTAGCACTGGCTGGATATGAATTCGTGACATGCCCGAGACGTACGCTTAAGTCGTAGGTCCCGGGCATGTCACGAATTATAAAGTGATAACAAAGCCACACGCATGTCGATCTACCCGTATTTTTGTAATTAAAAAAAAATATGTTGCAATTTATTATACCGAATCTAAAAGCAAGGTCGAAATAATTAATTGTAGGAAAATCAATAGTATTTTCATTTTATAAATCCATTATTAACATACATATTGAGATCACTAAAATGTTACCAATAACAAATAATAACAGTCACTGTAAGTATATATACAAAAACCTGTTCAAAGCGAACATTAAACAGATTATTTGACAACATGTAAATCAGTTAAGAGAAAATGTTTATTATTTAGTAAAGGAGTCGAATTATTGGCAACTATTTTGTTGCCAATAATTCGACTGGTCGAAAGAAAATAGCATAGTAAAATTAATAAAAGATACAAAACAATGCAGAAAAAAAATAGAGAATAGTGAACAAAGCTACAGTTGCAAAAAGCACATTTAAAAAAAATCAAGAGAAAAAACATGCGTGAGTGTCGTGGAACACTCTGTTGGAACGAAGTTCCTTTCGTAGTATATTATTATTGATAAACGTATTATATTTTTGACTTAAGAAATATAAATAAATGAATTAAGGTACGTTGGGGTAATACCGGACGGATTTTCGAATAGTTGGAAGAGTCTGCCAAAAAATCTAATTTCTCGACATTCGTATACGTCAGATTTATGGAACATGGAGCAAACCGTTAATCGTTAAACGTATTTTAGCTCTGAGAATCTTTTGCTTGTGCAAACTCAACGGTTTCTGCTTTAAAGGTATGCGAAAACTAGACATACTTTTTTATATGCATAATGAAAAATTGGCCATTAAGGGGTAAGACCGGACTTAAATTTAAAACCACTTCTACTGCTTAGAGAAAAAAGTTTATAAAAGAGATTTGTCCTATCTTTAACGCTCAAAAACATATTTCAATATGATCTATAAATTACTAGAAACATAAATGTTCCAAACGATTTTCTCTTTTTTTGTTTCTTGCCATCCGATCTTATCCCTGATACAAAGAAATTGTAGTTTTATGTTTCTCAAACTTTGTTATGACATAAGATGGAATTACTCAATATAAGAGAAAGATCGGATGCATTTGATTTTATATGGGAAAAAAAAATAACAGTAAGGACTGGCGAAATGCCCTTGGATAATGCAGGAGTTAAGGAAGATATAAATATTTTAACAAAGCGACATTTATTATTATAAATTATTTTTTAAATAATTATTATAAATTACATTTTGATTTGTAATAGAGGATAGGTATAGATGTCTATGGGCCGCAGCAATCACTTAACATCAGGTGGACTGTGTGCTCCTTTGTCACCCTTATCCTATAAAAAAAAATGTATTTTAATGTGTACTTAAAAGTAATAATACCATCGTATTGTTTTATTACTTTTAAATATACAGACTTGCTAACAACACTGAATCCCATAGTCACTTGAGTAATCAACGAAAAATATACACGACCAATGAAAGTTTAACAACCACTGCCATATTTGTAACAGGCAAAGATCGGATAATATTCATCCGATCTTCACTCACGAGGGGAAACATCGGATCTCGGCCTACAGCGATCTTAGCCCTGCATGGACCAGCTTTATTTAGCTATAACTTCATAAAAATTAGTATCCACACAAAATAATAACAAAAGAAGCCATATTCTCGCTAAAAATCGTAAATAAAAGTGATAGGGAAAGATCGGATGGACAAAAATAATACAAAAATTACATTGTTTTATAAAATGCCACGCAGCACAGGTCCCACTTGCCGGAGTGACTGGCGTGAACTGAGGGTCGGGGCAGGATGAAATGGCGTCGTGTAGCATATTGTTAGCTTTTCAAAATATAGCATAATTCGCCGGGAATTTGAATCCTACGGTCTTGCCCCATCACCGATCTTACCCCAACGTACCTTACTATACTCTGTACACCATAGCTTGATCCTTTTGACAGATGTCAAATTTGCGACATAACTTTGCAATGACGAACATAATATTATCTTCATCATCATCATCATTACAGCCCTTCACAAGTCCACTGCTGAACATAGGCCTCCCCCAAAGAATGCCACAAAGCACGGTCCCGAGCCACCTGCATCCATCGACTTCCTGCAAATCTTACCAGGTCGTCACTCCATCTAGTGGGGGGACGCCCTACACTTCGCCTGCCGGTACGAGGCTGCCACTCGAGAACCTTTCTTCCCCATCGGTTGTCGGTTCTTCGAGCTATATGGCCGGCCCATTGCCACTTCAGCTTACTAATCCGTTGGGCTATGTCGGTCACTCTGGTTCTACTGCGGATATCCTCATTTCTGAGTTTATCACGCAGAGAAACTCCGAGCATAGCCCTCTCCATAGCTCGCTGAGCGACCTTGAGCTTCCTCATCCGGCCAGCAGTGAAGGACCACGTCTCAGTTCCGTATGTCATCACTGGCAACACGCACTGGGTGTACAGTCTCGTTTTCAAGTTTTGAGGTATACCTGACGAGAAGATGTGCCGTAATTTCCCGAACGCTGCCCAACCGAGTTGAATCCGTCGATTGACCTCTCGGTCGAAGTTGGACTTACCTAGTCGGACTATTTGTCCCAGGTAAACATACTCGTCAACAACTTCGAGCTTAGTGTTCCCAACAACTACCGGCATAGGTGTGACATGGACATTAAACATGATCTTTGTTTTGTCCATGTTCATCTTAAGACCTATCCGTTGGGAAACACTATTGAGGTCATTGAGCATAGTGCTTAGGTCCTCCAGCGATTCTGCCATAAGGACTATATCGTCGGCAAATCGAAGGTGAGTGATGTACTCGCCATTGATGTTGATACCGTATCCTTTCCAGTCCAGAAGCTTGAAAACATCTTCCAATGCAGCGGTGAAGAGTTTCGGGGATATGACGTCACCCTGTCTTACACCTCTCTGCAATTGGATAGGTTTCGTACTCTGGTTCTGTACTCGGATAGCCATCGTAGCCCTACTGTACAAGCACTTCAACACTTCGATATACCGACAGTCAACTTGGCATCGCTGAAGGGACTGCAGCACCGCCCAAATTTCGACGGAATCAAAGGCTTTCTCATAGTCCACATACGCCAGACATAGTGGCAAATTGTACTCCTCGGACTTCTGTACAATTTGCCGAGGGGTATGTATGTGGTCTAAGGTGCTAAAGCCTTTTCGGAAACCGGCTTGTTCGGGAGGCTGGAAGTCGTCAAGTCTGCGCGCGAGACGATTCGTAATGACTCTCGAAAACAGCACGTAGACGCGGCTCAGAAGGGAAATCGGTCTGTAGTTCTTCAAGAGAGCGTTGTCGCCTTTCTTGAAGAACAAGACCACCGCACTTCTGCTCCACGCCTCCGGTGTAATGCCACCATGGAGGACGGAATTAAAGAGCTTCTGAAGGACTTCAAGTACCGGTTTTCCACCCGCTTTCAGAAGCTCCGCTGTAATTCCATCCTGGCCTGGGGCCTTGCCGTTTTTAAGGTGCTGGAGAGCCATTCTAATCTCGCTCAGACTGACGTCCGGGATATCATCGGAATAATGTCGGATAAGACTCGCTCTTGGATCGTTACTCACACTTGCGTGTGGCTCCAACGATGACGTGTACAGCTGCCCATAGAACCTCTCAATCTCACTCAAAATCTCAGGTGCCCCGGAAACGATGCTGCCACATTCGGTCTTCAGCTTTGACAGTTGGCTCTTTCTGGCAGACAGATCTCTGGCAAAGACTTTGGAGCCTTGGTTCCGCTCGATCGCTTCTTCAATACGAGCTGTATTGAAGTTGCGTAAGTCCCGCCGCATGCATTTGGAGATCTGTCTGTTCAGTTGCCTGTATGCTGTCAAATCTGTTGAAGAATGTAGCTTCATCTCCCGTCTAACAGCCATGAGATTAAGAGTGTGATCGGAGAGTTTTTGTGTTCTTCTGCGGCGGGTCTTGCAGAACTTAGCTCCGACCGCATGGACAGTTTCCACGAGCTTGTCATTCAAATCGTCCACTTCATTGCAGTCTTCTAGGCACTGAAAACGGTTTTGCAACTCGAGCTGAAAGGTTTCGGGACTTTGGATTAGAGCACGAGGGGGACGGAGCGTTGACTTCATTAGACGAGACCTCTCCAACTTAACGTTTAGGTTCAGTGTGCCTCTAACCATTCGGTGATCGCTGCCGGTTTTCACCCTCGCGATCACTGAGACATCACTGAACAGTTGTCGTCTGGTCGTCATAATGAAGTCAATCTCATTTTTTGTCGAACCGTCGGGGCTCGACCAGGTCCACTTCCTGTGGGGCCGCTTCTGGAAGAAAGAGTTCATCATAAAGAGTCCCTCTTTCTCCATGAAGTCGGCCAACTGCTGGCCCCTTGGGTTCCGTTGCCCTATTCCAAATTTCCCCACTTTCAGCTCACCGTTCTCTCTTGTGCCTAGTTTTGCATTGAAGTCTCCCATTAACACCGTATATTGGGTTTTGGAGGAATGCATGGCTCTAGAGATATCCTCATACATTTCCTCCACCTCCTGATCGGGGTGTGCCGAGGTTGGTGCGTAAACCTGTATGACCTTCAGCGAATACCGTTTGGTGATTCTGAGTATAAGGTACGCAACCCTCGTCGACACACTCTCAATCTTTACAACGTTGTTAACGAGAGACTTGTGGACGATAAATCCGACACCTCCTTGGGACAGATGGTCGCCCTCCCGGTGATAGAGCAAGTTGCCGGATTCAAGGATTACCGTGTCCTCCCCCTCTCTTCGGACTTCGGATAATCCTATAATATGCCAGCGTAACTTGTCTATCTCTTCTTCCAGCTCCACAATCTTCTCGTCAGTCCTCAGGGTGCGTGCGTTGTATGTTGCCAGGTCGAGTCGTTGTAGGTGGCAACCGAACCTCCACCGGAGATTCTTAGCACCCCCTGCCCCGCCGTTACCATGGTCGCCACCGTAGCCAGGAATAGCGGGGCCGCCGGGGACTGGGGGCCGTCTCTTCGTAACCTTCATTATGGGGGGTATATTGCCATAGTTGCCACGCTTGGCGAGCGGGTTGGCAACCGCAGTTTTTTATTGTATTTTGTCGTTACCAGGAAGATGCTGCTGCCCATCTCCTGCCTGTTTCCCTTTGTCGCCTTTTACGACACCCACGGGAAGATATGGGGTAGTGGATATTCTTAACCGCCACTACACGGCATAATATTATCTTATTTTAATAATTTTAAAAATTGTTAAAAATTTAAAAAATAGACACAAAACACAAAAGTATTAAAGATTCAAGCATTTTCCGAAAATCTTAGAGGTTTTTATTGCTTTAAATAGAAAAACTGAAAACAATGGACGCTCGTGCAATGTTACATCGGTGGGTCGGATGGGACACAAATAACAGGCAGTAACTGTCGCAAAGAAGCCTTTTATCGAGTTAGCAACACTGGCAGCACTGGCGCCGTCCACCCGCCTGGCCTGTTAGTACGAGTGCGACAGCCTTGTATGCGTCGCGTTCAGAGTGTCAAGAATTATAACCTACTTTGTTGTTCTTTTGTTTTGTTGCGTTATTATTTAATAGGTATTTAAGTTTTTATTGTTGAATTTTAGTTTTCGTTGTGAACTTTTGTTAATCATGCCTAAAAGGGTTAAAAAAAATGTGATTAACAGTGAAACGCGTGAGTTTGTAATACGCATACGCAATTACTTTGAGCGTGAGTGTCAAAATGGCGGACCATTATTGCCATTGTCTCAAGTGCAGCAACGTGTAGCTGGCGCTTTAGGAATTGGATTAGCTACAATAACACGTATATCGACTGAAAAATTTTGCTTAGAAGGTGATGAGGAGAATAAGCTATCGACTCCTAATAAAAAACGAAGGCGTATCCAATCTACAGTCGATATTGACGATTTTCAATGTGCGGCTATACGAAACCACATTTATGGGTATTTATTCAAGGAAAGAATTATCCACACTTGACAAGTTGCTGGGAACATTAAGAGAAGCTGGTTTATATTACGGTGGTCGAACCTCGCTGTCAAAACTATTAAATAAAATTGGTTTTCATTACCAAAAATCAAACAACCGCAAGATCCTTACGGAAAGGAACGATATAGCACTCAAGAGATTTGATTTTTTAGGAAAAGCTAAAAATACTTCTAATTGGGAGGTTGTTTTTAGACGAAACGTGGTTGAATGACAATCACATTGTGAAAAAAACATGGAACGATGATACGGCCCAATCATCCACAAAAGCTATGCTAAGCTATATCCAGCTATGTTGTACAGGGTATAGCGTCTATTAAAATGAAGCGTCATTTAAAATAATATTTATTTCATGGCAAAAGCGAGAGGGAGATGGATATTATTCCTTCTCGCTTCCTTATAGCCGCCAAGGCCGTCTACACTATGTCAGAAGAGGCCGTGACGGAAAAATCTTACACTTTCTCGCCTAGCCCCCGTCCGCCAAATTCGTAACGTCCGGTAAGGAACTTCTTTCCAAAAAAAAAACGATAGGATGGGAAACTACGGTTCCCAACGTTATTACGGTTACGAAAGTACGGTTCAACTTATTAAAATAAGTTTACATTAATTAGATAATAATTATACTTTGCGTTTCTAATAGTTGACATTTTCAGATAGTATGAGATGTATCAGAGGAAAATTAAACGAAGATCCACTCAACAGATTACCATAGCTAAGGATTAAATTATACTTTTATACCCTCTTATTCTAGGAAAGGTCGCCTACATTTCCTATTTATTGGTTGCAAGTGAATGCAAATGTCTTCTATCATTCTTTCTACAGATAAAACTTTATATACCGAATAATTAGACTGTAATCCATATTGTTTATAAACAAAATTAATTTCAAGCACCGGTTTTGTTGATAAACATATATGTACATAATTAAGAAACTCACAAAACCTTATAAATATTATTCATTAAAAAATAAATTTACGAACACAATAAGAATTAAATAAAAAGAACATGTTATTTCCTTCAAAAATAAAGAAAAATTTATATCGGTCTTTGCTGCAAATTTTTGAAAAGCTTTTCTAAATTGAATAAGAAATATTGATATCCTTTCGTTAAGAACGTCATAATGCCATTGATTGTACAATCCTATTGTAAAATGGTTCCATGTTGCTGCCATAGCTATGTCCGTGATTGGCAGTATAAAATTACTTTTCTTTAGTTTTGTATTTTTCTTCACTTTTACAATAGAATACCAGCCTTTTAGGGAAGCACATAGATCATAATGCTTTATTTTAACATGTTGTTATCAAGTGTTACATGTCTTGATAAAGTTTTTATTGTATTTTTCAGTGACGATGCGGCCACCTACGCCATATCTATGCAGACAGTACTGTATGCTAGGACTTTTCAGCGTTTCCATAGCAAATGTCCAAATGCATTCAGAAATATTCTTCATCGTCGGAAGAGTCGTCCTCTGATATATCCAGATTATTCCTGGTAGAGTTGGCTATGGGCTTACTTCTTTCCAGCGAGAACGCGTACGATTCATAGTTCAAAACTTCATCATCACTTAAGTGGGAGTTTCCCTCGACAAAGCTCGCGAATCTGATTGAAAAATAAACACATTCAGATATTAAGTGTAACGGTGCGTACACATTATATAACATAACATGTTGTTGTTGTTATATAACATATTTCAGTGATGTGGAGTCTTAATGTTATAAAACGTGTTATATAACTCGAACGGCAGAACGACAAACGACAATGTCATATAACATTGTTATATTGCATTGTTATTCTAATGTGTACAGTATTGTTATATGTTGCAATGTTGAAAAACAATGTTACATAATGTGGACGTGTTATAAAACCTAAGTTATACGACATGTTACTTAATCTGTACGCACCCTTAACCATCTATAATGAGGTTTTGCGATACAATAATTTTACATGTAATAGAGTCACGCTGCGCCTAAATTGTTTGTAGCACGAAGGATGATGTTTTATATGCTGGCTGACGAAAAGCAGATACCTTTTATACTGCTAACAAGGAATTTACCTTAGTTTTTAGGGGTAGCGCCACATTTGTATTTCGAAACATCATTAAATGCCGCTACACGGCAGAAAGTGACCAGGAGACTCATCTCCTTATTAAGAAGACGCCACGATAAGTGAAAAAAAGCGCACAGGACCTGCCTTCGTGGCAACCATAGCAAGTATCCCCTCTACGAGGCGATCTGTGGTGAGGCTTATATTCAGCAGTGGACTTAAGATAGGCTGTAACGATAATTTAGTAAATTAAAATATAACCATTGGGTGGACTGTGTACTTACTTCCTTACCCAGTACGCAGTGGAGAGCTAGATATGAGACATTCATGTAGTAGGAAGGGTTTGTTGCAATCGTCACTTTTGGTATATGAAAAGACGATGGTAGTACCAGCTCTGCTTCATATTTATTAGCAGCATGATGGCCCACTGCCGCAGTGGACAGAATGCCTCCTGTGGGTACAGTCACGCACACTCACCGCTTGGGATCGCTGATGCGCAGCATGATGGCCCACTGCCACAGTGGACAGAATGCCTCCTGTGGGTACAGTCACGCACACTCACCGCTTGGGATCGCTGATGCGCAGCATGATGGCCCACTGCCGCAGTGGACAGAATGCCTCCTGTGGGTACAGTCACGCACACTCACCGCTTGGGATCGCTGATGCGCAGCATGATGGCCCACTGCCGCAGTGGACAGAATGCCTCCTGTGGGTACAGTCACGCACACACACCGCTTGGGTTCGCTGATGCGCAGCATGATGGCCCACTGCCGCAGTGGACAGAATGCCTCCTGTGGGTACAGTCACGCACACTCACTGCTTGGGATCGCTGATGCGCAGCATGATGGCCCACTGCCGCAGTGGACAGAATGCCTCCTGTGGGTACAGTCACGCACACACACCGCTTGGGTTCGCTGATGCGCAGCATGATGGCCCACTGCCACAGTGGACAGAATGCCTCCTGTGGGTACAGTCACGCACACTCACCGCTTGGGATCGCTGATGCGCAGCATGATGGCCCACTGCCGCAGTGGACAGAATGCCTCCTGTGGGTACAGTCACGCACACTCACCGCTTGGGATCGCTGATGCGCAGCATGATGGCCCACTGCCGCAGTGGACAGAATGCCTCCTGTGGGTACAGTCACGCACACTCACCGCTTGGGATCGCTGATGCGCAGCATGATGGCCCACTGCCGCAGTGGACAGAATGCCTCCTGTGGGTACAGTCACGCACACTCACCGCTTGAGATCGCTGATGCGCAGCATGATGGCCCACTGCCGCAGTGGACAGAATGCCTCCTGTGGGTACAGTCACGCACACTCACCGCTTGGGATCGCTGATGCGCAGCATGATGGCCCACTGCCGCAGTGGACAGAATGCCTCCTGTGGGTACAGTCACGCACACTCACCGCTTGGGATCGCTGATGCGCAGCATGATGGCCCACTGCCGCAGTGGACAGAATGCCTCCTGTGGGTACAGTCACGCACACTCACCGCTTGGGATCGCTGATGCGCAGCATGATGGCCCACTGCCGCAGTGGACAGAATGCCTCCTGTGGGTACAGTCACGCACACTCACCGCTTGGGATCGCTGATGCGCAGCATGATGGCCCACTGCCGCAGTGGACAGAATGCCTCCTGTGGATACAGTCACGCACACTCACCGCTTGGGATCGCTGATGCGCAGCATGATGGCCCACTGCCGCAGTGGACAGAATGCCTCCTGTGGGTACAGTCACGCACACTCACCGCTTGGGATCGCTGATGCGCAGCATGATGGCCCACTGCCGCAGTGGACAGAATGCCTCCTGTGGGTACAGTCACGCACACTCACCGCTTGGGATCGCTGATGCGCAGCATGATGGCCCACTGCCGCAGTGGACAGAATGCCTCCTGTGGGTACAGTCACGCACACTCACCGCTTGGGATCGCTGATGCGCAGCATGATGGCCCACTGCCGCAGTGGACAGAATGCCTCCTGTGGGTACAGTCACGCACACTCACCGCTTGGGATCGCTGATGCGCAGCATGATGGCCCACTGCCGCAGTGGACAGAATGCCTCCTGTGGGTACAGTCACGCACACTCACCGCTTGGGATCGCTGATGCGCAGCATGATGGCCCACTGCCGTAGTGGACAGAATGCCTCCTGTGGGTACAGTCACGCACACTCACCGCTTGGGATCGCTGATGCGCAGCATGATGGCCCACTGCCGCAGTGGACAGAATGCCTCCTGTGGGTACAGTCACGCACACTCACCGCTTGGGATCGCTGATGCGCAGCATGATGGCCCACTGCCGCAGTGGACAGAATGCCTCCTGTGGGTACAGTCACGCACACTCACTGCTTGGGATCGCTGATGCGCAGCATGATGGCCTACTGCCGCAGTGGACAGAATGCCTCCTGTGGGTACAGTCACGCACACTCACCGCTTGGGATCGCTGATGCGCAGCATGATGGCCCACTGCCGCAGTGGACAGAATGCCTCCTGTGGGTACAGTCACGCACACTCACCGCTTGGGATCGCTGATGCGCAGCATGATGGCCCACTGCCGCAGTGGACAGAATGCCTCCTGTGGGTACAGTCACGCACACTCACCGCTTGGGATCGCTGATGCGCAGCATGATGGCCCACTGCCGCAGTGGACAGAATGCCTCCTGTGGGTACAGTCACGCACACTCACCGCTTGGGATCGCTGATGCGCAGCATGATGGCCTACTGCCGCAGTGGACAGAATGCCTCCTGTGGGTACAGTCACGCACACTCACCGCTTGGGATCGCTGATGCGCAGCATGATGGCCCACTGCCGCAGTGGACAGAATGCCTCCTGTGGGTACAGTCACGCACACTCACCGCTTGGGATCGCTGATGCGCAGCATGATGGCCCACTGCCGCAGTGGACAGAATGCCTCCTGTGGGTACAGTCACGCACACTCACCGCTTGGGATCGCTGATGCGCAGCATGATGGCCCACTGCCGCAGTGGACAGAATGCCTCCTGTGGGTACAGTCACGCACACTCACCGCTTGGGATCGCTGATGCGCAGCATGATGGCCCACTGCCGCAGTGGACAGAATGCCTCCTGTGGGTACAGTCACGCACACTCACCGCTTGGGATCGCTGATGCGCAGCATGATGGCCCACTGCCGCAGTGGACAGAATGCCTCCTGTGGGTACAGTCACGCACACTCACCGCTTGGGATCGCTGATGCGCAGCATGATGGCCCACTGCCGCAGTGGACAGAATGCCTCCTGTGGGTACAGTCACGCACACTCACCGCTTGGGATCGCTGATGCGCAGCATGATGGCCCACTGCCGCAGTGGACAGAATGCCTCCTGTGGGTACAGTCACGCACACTCACCGCTTGGGATCGCTGATGCGCAGCATGATGGCCCACTGCCGCAGTGGACAGAATGCCTCCTGTGGGTACAGTCACGCACACTCACCGCTTGGGATCGCTGATGCGCAGCATGATGGCCCACTGCCGCAGTGGACAGAATGCCTCCTGTGGGTACAGTCACGCACACTCACCGCTTGGGATCGCTGATGCGCAGCATGATGGCCCACTGCCGCAGTGGACAGAATGCCTCCTGTGGGTACAGTCACGCACACTCACCGCTTGGGATCGCTGATGCGCAGCATGATGGCCCACTGCCGTAGTGGACAGAATGCCTCCTGTGGGTACAGTCACGCACACTCACCGCTTGGGATCGCTGATGCGCAGCATGATGGCCCACTGCCACAGTGGACAGAATGCCTCCTGTGGGTACAGTCACGCACACTCACCGCTTGGGATCGCTGATGCGCAGCATGATGGCCCACTGCCGCAGTGGACAGAATGCCTCCTGTGGGTACAGTCACGCACACTCACCGCTTGGGATCGCTGATGCGCAGCATGATGGCCCACTGCTTGCAGTCGGGGCTGCTGCAGTGCCGCCGCAGCTCGTCAAGCGCGCGCTTGGTCTCGCGCGCGCCCTGCTCGTAGTACTCCTCACTGCTCAACAGCCGCGGCCGCGGCGGGAACTTACGCCGCCTGGATTAGCACTTCGTCCAATCATCATCATCATCATCGTCGTCATCATTACAGCCCTTCACAAGTCCACTGCTGAACATAAGCCTCCCCCAAAGAACGGAACAAATCACGGTCCTGAGCCACCTGCATCTATCAACTTCCTGCATGTCTTCCAATGAGGATTAATAATTTTATAATATAATAATTGTTCGGTCACAAGATGTCGCTAGTTGGGAGTGAAGTGATTTCTTTTTGTATTGGTATTATAATTGCGCAATTGCATTTTAAAGACGTATGTACGTTCTAAGCGCTGCTGATTAGAGCTCAAAACAGTACTTTTCAAACAATCTTACCGCTTATATTACACAAATGTTAATTACTCATAAATTTTAAATTTTATGGTCTAAATAATTAATAACAGAATTTTGTATACTAATACAGTATTTGTGGATGCTATCAAGAAAACTAAACAGAGGTTTTCTTAATTTCCCTTTTAGAAATAATTATAATTTAAGGATGAAACATTTCCTTAACACTTCCTTCCTTTCCGGAGTTCCGGTTCCGGTATTGTGGACGTAAACACGTATACGAATCAGCTCCGTTAAAATAATTCACAATTGCTATTAAAACTAGTTAATTAACCATAAAATTGCGAAAATATGTGAAGAAACCCACTATAGCTTCAAATTACGAAGAAATCTCAGTGGAAAATAGTGTATATAGTGAAATCAAGAACATTTATTATAAAGATAACCATCTGACATTCACAAAAATATTGAATGAACGAAGGAACTTGTATTTTGATAGTTCTAGTGGTGTTGTCAGTAGAAAAATTGTAAATTCTACCAAAATAAATATGGATCAAAGTATGGAATTGCTGCTAGCTAAACTGGACGAGAAGCTGAACCAACAAACTTTAACAATAACCGCCAATGTCACCAATGTCATGCAAGCACTCGACGAAAAAATGAAAACACTCTTGGAAGAAAACAGAACCTTAAAAACGAAAATAAAAAACCTTGAGCAGAAAATACAATCCATGGAAAAGGAAAAGAGAAAGAACAATCTAGTATTTTTCGGCATATAAGAGAAACCGAAAACAGAATGTGAATTAGTAGACTATTTGAAAAAAATCATAGTGGAGATGGGCGTACACCTGGACAGTCAAGAGATAGCCAAAGTCTATAGAATTGGGCAACGTTCAAATAAAAATCGACCAGTAGTGATCTCATTGACAACAACATGGAAAAAACATCTTATTCAGAAGAACAAATCCAACCTGCCTAAAGGCATCTATATTAAAGAAGACTTTCCTAAAGAGGTTCTAGAAACTCGCAAAAAAACTACAACTAATGCTGGAAGAAGAAAGAAAGAAGGGAAATTTAGCATTTCTGAAATACGATAAGTTAGTAGTAAAAAACCTAAAAGATTGTAATCGTGAGAAAAGGAAAAGAGAAAAGGTAGAATCACCAGAAACAATGGCACAAAACACCAAGAAGAAACAGATTACTGACAAACGTATTAATGAGCCATCTACAAATAATACACAAGAAATAGTAAAACCAAGCATATTCAATTATGCGGCACGAGGTGGAGCATCATCGGTGTCTAAGCCAAAAACTTCAAAATACTAAAAACTGCGTCTCCCTCAACTGGAATCCGAATAAGACAAATCAAACAATACAACAAAATAATATAAAAACAATCAGCACCCTAAGCCGGCTGGTCACCGTGGGGGAAGAAGACCACAACCCTCCATTGAATAAAACCAATACCAATAATTATAAGAGCAGAAAATCAGAAAATCTAAAATGTGAATCGGAAGAACTACACAACTTGAAAATATGCACCTATAACGTAAGATCACTATCATCAGTGACAAGATTATTAGAATTAGAAAATGCATTAGTCAAAATTAACTGGGACATCATAGGACTCGCCGAAGTTAAACGATTAGGGTACAGTATAGAAGAACATAAAAATTATATTTTCTGTTATATTGGCGAGACATTGGGACTCCATGGCGTAAGTTTCTTAATAAAGAAAACATTGAAACAAAATATCGTGAGCTTCGTAGGCATATCAGAAAGAGTCGCTTTGTTAAAAATGAGCTTCAACAAGGTATCACTGTCTATTATTCAAGTTTACGCCCCCACTGAGAGCTACAGTGAAGAAGAAATTGAAAGTCTCTACATGGATTTACAAAAAGCGCAAGAACAAGCAGATAAAACCCTACAAGTCATTGGAGACTTAAATGCAAAAATCGGGTACCCGACACATGAAGAACATATGATAATGGGACTGTACGGATACGGTCAACGAAATCCACGAGGGGAACTATTAATTTAATACGCATATAAAAACTAACTATCAGTGATGAACACATATTTCAAGAAGAGGAAATCTCGCAAATGGACCTGGATGTCTCTAGACAACAAGACAAAAAACGAAATCGATTTCATACTAAGTTACAACCCCAAAGTTATCACAAATTTAAAGGTTTTAAACAATATAAATTTCCCAGATTTGGTCAGATGTTCACTGAATCTCCGAACACCAAAAATGAACAGGAAATCTTTTAAAGCCCCAAATAACATGCTAAAGACATCTAAAGAAAAACAAACTTATCTAGAAAAGCTAAAGAAAATACAACAACATTAAAAGAAACAATGAAGAACACAGAAAATGTACAAACTCTGAGCAACGAGCTGTAAAAAAACCATCATAAATAGTCTAGAACAGGATAGAGTATTAAAAACCAGTAACGAAAAACCAAAAATTATTACCGAACTAACACAAGAACTGATTTCTAAACGTACAGAACTCCTATCTATGAGAGAAAAATCTAAAGAAATGAGACACTTATTAAAAGAACTATATAAGAAGACAAACAAAGCAATCAGGCAAGATTACGAAAGACATAGAAGAATAATCATAGAGCCTTTAAAGAGCTGTCAACGCATAGAAACTGGATACAAGGATACAAAATGGAAAAGAGGAAACAAGAAACAGAGAAGACACAGTAAAGCGCGCAACAGCTTTCTTCTCAGAGCTTTACAGAAGAACATCCCAAGATGAAACTCAAAAGGATGAACAATTGGAAATTAAACATCCCAACTAGAAGAAAAAACTTTGACTCCGATAACCGAAGGGGAGATAGAAAGACATATAAAAAGACTTAAGTCTGAAAAAAGCCCGGGACCAGATAAAATCACAAATGAAGCTCTAAAACTTGGGTCATCTATTCAAGTAAACTACCTGACGAAACTATTCAACTCAATCATACAACAAGAACAACTTCCAAAACAATGGTGCAGTTCAAACATAATACTGCTCTATAAAAAAGGAAATCCACTTGATATAAACAATTATAGACCAATTAGTCTACTATCTTCAACCTATAAACTGTTCTCTTCAATAATCCTAAGTAGAATAGCCCCAGACATAGACAGAAACCAACCAATAGAACAAGCAGGCTTCCGACCACACTACTCAACAATGGATCACATACACGCTATGGAACAAATAATAGAAATAGTGTAAGGTTATAAGATAAAATAAAAAAAAAAATAAAAATAAAATAAAACTGCGTTTTATTGTTCTTAGTGTTGAGATAATTTATTTTCCAAGATTATTATTGAATTAAATAGTTTATTTACGCCTACAAATATAAGTTAAAAAAGTTACAGCCTATATACACGTCCCACTACTGGGCACAGGCCTCCTCTGATTTCTGAGAGGATTTTAGGGCAAGGAAAGGTCCGCCGCGCTGCTCTGATGCGTGAAATTTTTTTTTCATATTTGTCAGACATGCAGGTTTCCTTCACCGCCGAGCACGTGGTAAATCAGCACTTAAATCGCAATTAACAATTTAATTGGTACCGGCGGGGATCGAACCCGGATTTCTCGCGTAATGTGAAACTTACAGCGAGTGCTAACCATCTGAGTTACCACGGCTCATTTTACAAACATAACTTTTATTTTTATAACATAATCGTAAAATACTGGTATTCAATTGAATCCGGTTTGACTGGGAGCCGACCCCAATATAGTTGAGAAAAAGGCTAGGCAGATGATGAATCGTACATAATATATATCCTAGCAGGTGGCGTTCTGTAGTTCTGCCTACCCATACAGAAAAAAGGAAAACATTTTTTTCATTCACGCCATCTAGTGTGCAATTTTCGTAAATGTAGGGACTAAGAATTCACCCACGTGAGTGTGTGTAAACGACACTATATTCAATGACAGATGTTATTTTTGAACTTTGTGTTGAATTGTGCGGATTTTGAGGCAATGATATGACATAGTAAAATAAAGTATAATGTCCTCGTATCGCAATTGCTACTTCTACGACTTAATAATGTTCCAATTACACAAAAACCCAAATAAACTAAAAAATTATGACTTCAGCGCCATCTCGCGGGAATATGGCCGGGAACAGACCGTATGTTTCACCTTAAGATTTTTTATATGACACAGGGTCGTCAGAGAAGGCAGAACAACGTCTGCCTGGCCAGCTAGTACTTATATATATTATATTATTATTATACTATTTATAATTCATATACGATTATTTTAAGTGTAGTAATTTGGGGAATAATTTTTCATTTATTTAATAATTATTTAATATTTTTTTATTAAAGCCGTCTTTAAAGAACTAGAACAATAAAATAATTGTTCATTATGAAGTTGAGGTTTTAATTGTTTAATCCACTGTTTTAGCACCAACTTCAGGATGTGAAATTATGTTATTCTTTTTAGTTCTTTGAAATCGGCTTTCTTTTTTTATTAAAAGTTAATTTTCCTTTTTGTCAAACTTAACGAGTTTGACAAAAAGGAAAATTAACTTTTTTTTTATTTTTTAATTTGCTGCATCTCTTTCTTTCCTGCTTCCTCTCTTTTCTCTATGTTTTCTTCGATTGTGTTCTTATTAAAATTATCGTGGCGTCTACAGTTTACACCATTAACATTAAACATTGTTGGAATCAGCGCATCGTTTGGCACGGTCGAGCTCCAAAACGAAGTGCGAAAGAGTATATAACCATTAGTGTTTATAAACTAATAAGAAGAACTATAGTTCACAACGGTCCATTGACTTCACAATTATGTTGCATGCACATTTCTATGCCACTTGAATCTACTAATACCGTGATCAAAAAATAATACTATATGATGCCACTTCAATGCAAAATTAGTATAAAAAGGAGTGTTGGCCGCGAGTGGAGCTGGCGAAAGCAGCGGAGGGGTATTTATTTGGTGAATAACGTGATTTTTTTAACATATATATATATAAATGATTACACAGAGGTTTAAAGAGAATGTCCAACAAATGTCTTCTATTCTAAAAAAGTTTCTTAGTTTGATATAATTCTTACAATAGAATAGTCCCTTAGCTTAGAGTTCGTCAACTAGTCGGATAGGCAAACAGTCAACTCATACACTCCACTTCAGTTTTATAGTCCACTTGCTCTCCTCGTTCTTCTCGCAGACATAAAACATACACCGGAGACAGTCAGCAGCATCAAAGGTGCTTTATATCTGGTACTGTGATTATCAATCTAATTGTCAAATGTGTTGATTGATGCTAAAAAAGGAATGGTCTATGTCCAGCAGTGGACTTCTACAGGCTGACGATGAAGCTGAAGAACAATATCTAATATTCTATTACTAGCTAAACTCACCAGTAGCCCTGTATACTGTAGAGTAGCGATTGCGGGAAGTACTTCACACACATCGCCATGATGGCGACTGCCGCCGACGCTTCTTGATACTGACTGCTGAAGAATATTATTAAAACACCAACAGCCTGGAAACATAGAACAATATGTGTAGGTATGAAGTAAAGTAATAACTATTAAATAGTAAGTCTATTCTCTCATGCTGCAACCAAATGGCAATATAAACTAAGTTATAGTACATATTTTGACCGTGGAAGGAAAAGGGGAGATCTCGCACCGGGCAAGATGTTCAGCCCGGAGAGCGGCCAACGCTTCGTGTGTTATTTCGGAGCTTTTCTATATATAGGGCGTTAACTTCAGAACTTTGATACCGCGATTTAAAAATATATAGCGCGAAAGTTAATATTAAAAGGTAGACCGAGACTAACTTTCGAAGACCATGTGAGCAAATTGCTCGAAGAGGGTAGGGTCAAGAGTACTCGGATACCTAGACGTGTATGCATGAAGAAGATAATGAATCTGAAAGAAGCGAAATAGGTTTGTAAGTATCGTGACACTTGGCGATCTGTTCTCTCTGGCTACCCCGTCAGGTATTGTGCGTGAAGATAAGTGCGATTTAACCTTCGGTAGCATTCGCTTGTGGCGCAACGACAGCGCCGTCACATAACGCCCCTATTCAGACCGGAGGTCGATAGTGCAGTCTAGATGTCGACGAATGTGCAAGTGCCAGAGAATTGCCAGGTAGTCTGCGGTGCGTCGAGAAGAAGGCAAGTAATCTGCGAGTATCGTGAAGCAGAAGCGAGCAGTAGGCTCAAATCCGTGCTGAATACTGTAGCGCAGAGAGTAGCTTGAAGGAACAGGAAGCATTATTCCAGTGCTGCGATGAACCTTGTGAAGCTAGATGGCTTTACAAGATTTGAAGACAATGCTCCTAAGTGAATAGTAGGGGTTCTTGAGGATAATGACGAAGGCTTGGGAGTTGTGGTTTCCAAAGGTTGTTGGTTGTGTGTTCACATCACGTCGGGGTTCACGTCACGATCAGTTTGGCCGTGAAATTAAAAGGGGAGATCTCCCGGCGGGCAAGGGGAGCGGTCAACGCTCCGTTTGTTATTTTATATATAGCACGTTAACTTCACAACTTTGATAACGCAATTTAGGCTTCGGTATGTTTCGCTTTTGGCGCGACGGTATTAAGTCTTGCATTTTTTGAAATGCGTGTACGTAAATATTTTTGGAATCCAGATAACAGACCAAGCAAAGGGCTAACCAAGTTGATGATCGCAACTGGGGATCAATGAAAATAGCTTCGAAAATGCAGTTACAACACAAGGATATTTGAGCATTGTTTACGCTTACTGAAAGTAGAAGTATTCTATTTAATTTCCAACGTACGCACAGACTTTAATCTGCACTTCCAATGTATGTGGACTTGGGCGGATGCACGACGACACGACTTTTTCAAATCGCGACAACGAACTTGAATGGCGTATGCTGTCCCTCCATCTCTTTCATACTGGCTTTTTGAGTAACAAACGGGCACACAGTCCACTTGGTAAGTGGATGCTGTGGCCAATAGACACCTACATCTATCTTCTATGATGAATCTAAATGCGTTGTCATCCCTGAGGACTAAGATGGAATACTACGATTTTTGTCACGAAACATATATTTTATAAGCGATAGCTGTAGCTATATTATGGTCTTGGCACGAATAGGTCGACTCGACCGGGGAAGGACCACGTTACTCACACAAAATACCAACATAAACTGTTTTGTTTATTACGGTAAAAGTAAAGAATCGGAGACGCTTTTTTCTAGAAATGAGGCATTCCATCTTAGTACTCAGTGGACTGTGAGCTCGTTTGTCAACCTTATTCTATAGAAAAAAATATACAAAACAGCCGCATTAGCCTTACAACAACATTAGCAGCAATTAACATAGTTCAATACAGATAATTTATACGAGACTAGCATTTTCTTGTGCCTTTGTACCTTTGCACTTCGTGTGGACTTCGTTTTAACCAAATCATTTTGCTCCATGACAAAATTCAGGATCACCTCCTTGTCTGTCAGTGTATCTATCGTCTTTTAGCTACTTTATAATAATACGTTAATTCCGTATTTTATTTACAGTGTAACTTTTAAATTTATTAACAATTCGACCACAGCACCATCTACCATCATTTTGTGATTTTCTTTTTTGGCACTAAAACTTTTTGTAGTGTGAATTAATGTGGTTAGTAAATATAGAATTTGTTACTTGACTAGAGTACCGCCTACCCATAACCATCGTCTCGACGAAACTATTATTTCGTTATTACAGACAGACACTCCAATATTATTTTTATGTATAGATAGATGTATCAAGATTATTTAAATACCTGTAGTGTCCACATGACGAGATTCTTGCTTCGCTGATTTTTCGGCGGACCGATTCTGTAGCACACCACGAAACTAATAAAGCTGACCAACAACGTGTACCAGAAGATATATGTTTGGTAAGAAACCACTATACTCCGTATATTCTCCCAGATCTGTTGCAACAAGTACACTCCCACCGTCCATCCTCCGACAAGTAAGCCGTATGTTAGAGTTTTCTGTAACGAAACAACATTTACTTAGGAGAAAAAATAGAAAAGGATAGTAAACGAGGGATTCCCAAAGTGGTCGATATCGACCACTTGGGGTTCAAATCAGTTTCTCAGTTTTCAAACAAAAACTGATTTCGGGGGTTGACGAGGTCTGAAAATGGACCCCTATTAATTAACACAAGTTCTTATTTGAAACTTTCAAGATACTGCATGTTGTGTTACTTGTACCAACTTGTTATAAGAATGACTAATATTTTAGTAGGAAGTATCATTGTTGAACTTTCAAAAAACTCAATAAGTCGATAAGCGCGCACAAGTTCGTACAAGATGAAAAACTCGGCAAGTCAAGCATGGACAAGTTCGTGCAAGATAATGAGTTTGAGCGTACAAATCTTTCAGGCACGTTTTGACTTACTTTGTATTTGACACATATACGCGATTTTACGAAAAACGAAACGAAACGAAAACAAAAAAGAAAAAGAAACTGGAGATTTTTATACGTGGCAGAGCTCATGCTGCAGCTATATTAATAGTATAGTTGTAGCACGAATGGGTCGGCTCGACCGGGGAAGGACAACGCTTTCACAGAATACCAGCTTAATGCTGCTGTGTTTCGTATGGTGAGTGTAAAGAACCGGAGATCCTTTTTACTGGAAAAGAGGCATTCTATCATAGTCCCCACGGCTGACAACGCATCTGCATTTTAATTCGCAAACGAAGATAGATGTAGATGTCTATGTACCACAGCAACCACTTACCATCAGGTGGACTGTGTGCTCGTTTGTCACCCTTATCCTATAAAAAAAGATAGGATTTTTAAAGTAATTTGGCTATGGGGGTCTGAGGTATCAGTTAATTTTGGAAAAGGGTCTGTGGCCCAAAATTGTTTGGGAATCCCTGATTTAAACAATGCACCTATACTGTGCGTTTAAACAATCGAAAAGAAATGTAGATCATATACATTGTTGTAGAGCCACGTTGCAGCTATAATATGGTTGTAGCAGGAATGCGTGGACTCGACCAGGAAACGACCACTCTCTCACAGATCAATGCTGCTGTGTTTTGTATGGTAAATGTAAAGAACCGTATACACTTTTTACTGAAAATTAGGCATTCCATCTTAGTCCTTAGGTATGACAACGCATCTGCATTTTGATTCTTAATCAAGGATAGATGTAGATGTCTATAGACCTCAGCATCCATTTCTTGTTAGGTGGACCGCATGCCACCCCTATTCTATAAAATTATCTTATTTTTATATGCTTAAGTAAAGTCATGAGTTACAATTCGACAGATGGCGGTATAAGAATCCTATAAGCCAGATATATCATATACAGACTGGCCAAAGGAGCGAGACGTGGTGGTAAAGTGGCAATAATGGGAAATTGTCTGTGAGAGAGACCCATGTCCAGTAGCAGATCTTTCATGCCTGACGATTAAGAAGAAAAATTTATGAAATATTTTTCCCGATAAATTACTATGGGCTTAGCCGTAATGGTGAGGAATTGTGAGGAAACTAGCATGTTTGAGAATATATAAATTTTTGTTGAGAATATATAATATTTTGAGGTTATGGGAAGTCCGTCAATACGTAATAATAGTGCAGCGCTGCAAATTCCTTCCCGCTCCATAACCATATCGTATTTTGTTGTACGTATCCATCTAATCTAGTATGTCATACGTAGCCTGTTACCTTCCAGTTTATTATGAAAAGGCATGCCAAGAGGATTATTGGTGACATTTGTTCATAGCCAGTATCAAGCACAGACGCAAAGTAGCCAGGCTTTCGATGTACAATAAGATAATATTCGGAAAATATACACAGGAATTGCAAGACTTAATTTCTCTTGTACCCACCCTCGGATAAACGGACGCTCAGATGGTATCCGCTCCTTTGTTGTCGACATTCCACGTATTCAAACCAAACAGTTTGCTTCATCGTTCACAGTGCGTACAGCAAAAGAGTGGAACAATTTGGCATCTGTCTTACCATTCGATTACAATGTGATGGGCATTCGTTAAGCTAAGTCAATGCATTTACCATTTCCGGCTATATTACGACTTTCCATTAGGTTGGACGAAACTCAAGCACTGGCTTATAATAGTTTAAAAAAATAATTATATTATGATTTATGAAAAAATTATACTGTTAACAAGACATTACTAGATAATTCTGCAATAAATCAAAAATAAAATCTAATTAACTAATATGCAATTAAAATTAAAATAAAATTACACTCACCCTTGGCAGTAATTTACTAACATAATAAACAAGTAACATAAAGGAAGCTGACACTCCTACAAGAATTCCGCAAAGATAGAAAAACACTGGATTTCCACTCAGTGCTTTAGAAGAAAATATTAAGACCAGACCAAATAGCATTAATAGCACACGCCAAATGTCCACTCCTGTAAAATGAAGAAATAGAGTAAAGTAAGTAAGATATAGGGATAACTCATGGTAACTTTTATTGTAAGAAATTTTGATGTGGACATGCATTTTTTCATTAACCGTTTTATATAAAAATTGTAGGTTGTAATTTTAATTATAATATGTTAAATATGTATTGGAATAATAATTTCAAAATTATCGGTAAATAATCCATAGGGGTATATCGAGATGGTATACTTTAAATTCAGATATCTACACTTGTTAACAATACTGTTCTATTAAATAAAGTGGGTGATAGTTTTATGCACAAGTCCCATGTGTCTAATTTTAAATATGTCAAAAATTAAATTTTCCATCATGGCCCATAGTCATTGTAAATGTTAATTATAGGGTATAAGCAAAACAATCTTTTGATATTTAGCTCAAAAATGATTTAACTAAAATATACACATGTGAAAAGGGATTCACTTATGTAACTCTGGTGCATGTCCAGGAGTTGACAAATAAAGTAATAAAACATATTTTTAAAATGTTACACTACCATTTTCTCATGTATCATGGAAGCAGTTTACAAACATAAATGGCACAAGGACAAACATTCAGACCCGGAACAATATTTGTTGACTAAAAAAATACTTGTTCCATGCGGAATGCGAACTAGTCCATTCTACCCGAACCATTTAATATAAGTATTTCTGTCTCATTGGTCATGTGGCTATAAGCGCGACTGCTTATATGGTACCGGGTTTGAATGCCAGGTCATTCTAAAATCAGTTATTGGGATTGTCAAGAAATTCTCAGTAGGAGCCTGGAGTCTGAAAGTTAGGGGTTTTACACCCAAGTGCTTCAGAAAGCACATAAAGCCAATAGTCCTGTGCTTGATCTCTCTCCAGGTCATATTTGACTGCCATCCCGTCGGACTATGAGAGTGAGGGAATAGAGAGTACATATGTGCTGGCACATCGCTCGTCCACTATAATCCTACCAGCATAGATGGCTAGTTTCTGTCGAGAAAAATTCGCTCTAGAAGACGTTATTATAATTATTTCTATTGGTTTTTTACATACACATTATTATTAGTGGGGAGTCTAGGTACTCTTTAAGGTCAGAGCGAATGCGAATTTTCTAAGCTAACATGTTTACCCTCTAGGTCCAAGTCATTTTTTGTAATTAGCTCATTATAGTAATTGGCTTATTAACTATAAAAAGCATCAAAAGCAGTGTAAAATGCTCACTTTGTATTTGTAGCTCAATACTGTGGCGATGTTTTGTATCAATGGCCATACATGTTGGAGAATAGAGATCTATGGAGACTGTCTTATATGATTTCTTCTGGAACGGATTAACAACAGGCCAGCGATAGCTATTCTCTGTGAAGTCTTTGTAAACCTCCTCGGGAGTGCTTCCAAGGTACTGATTAAACTCTTCATTTTTGATTTTTATATTGAACTGGCAAAAAAAAAATGGTTAAGACATGGATAGTTTTGTTTCAAAAAAAATCTCTGAAACAGTGATAAAACCTTAACTATTGCATGCCTTAAGCGCAAAGTGGTTAGCTATGTTATACTATCGTCTAAAAATCAAGATTCCAACGTTTTGTCACATGAAATTGAATTAAATAATTATATTGAACATATAAATAATATAAAAAGCACACTGTCAGAAAGATAAATGATTGTTGAACTTATTATTTTTTGTAAATCGAACAGTTGCTATTTTTACATAAAAAAGTGGTTTTAGTGTCTTATGGTGTGGATCTATCAAGTCCGCATGGCGGTGTAAACACTAACTTTTGAAAATATCAATTGTTCAACTTAATCTATTTTTTTTAAACTTCAACTATCATGTGGGAAGTAAATAGCAGGTTAATTATGTTTTGTTTAATTATAATTTTTTTCGGCTGTGAAATAGCAAAATTTTCCTGGAACTCATAGACGAGTAGAACTAGCTGTGCCGAGATTGTGCTCGTTATGTCAGTTATGATGAGACCTTACCACGACTTGAAGGTGTACTTTGGTGAATGCTATTTGAACTCCTCGAAGAGTAGTAATAGTAATAAATGTGCGGAGTTTGGGCTCGTTTTGTTAGTTATGATGAGACCTTACCCCCGAACAGTGGCGGATTATCGTTAAGGCAAACTAGGCACGTGCCTAGGGGCGCAAGGTTAAAGGCACGCGCGGAACTTTTTAAACAAACAAAAAATCGTCGTATTTGATTACTCCGAAATCACTCTTACTCTCTCATCACATTTTTGATCCCCCCCCCCCCCCCCCCCTGTTAATGGTACTCGTATCTTAATTATTTTGCAATTATTAAACTATATTATAAATTATAATATAGTTTATTTGCAAAATGAGAATATTTAATTTATAATAGATATAATATGGTCCCTAGAGGGGCGCCGATGAGGTGCTAGACTAGCCTAGGGCGCAATCGACATTTAATCCGCCTCTGCCTCCGAACTTGACAGACTGACCTGAAAGTGTACTTTGATGAATGCTACTGGAACTCCTCGAAGAGTGGAACTAGGTGTGCCGAGTTTGACCTCGTTTTGTTAAGTATCATGAGACTTTACCTCTGGACTTGATAGAGTGACTTGAAGGTGCACTTAGGTGATTGCTACTGGAACTGTTTGACGAATAGAACTACAATTTACATTTTTTTCCATTTTTCACTATTATATGAGCATTATGAGTTGAGCACTTTTGGATTTTCTAAACTTTTTTTTAAATTAGTTTACAAAAATTTATCGGAAAATTGGAAGTATAGTAATAAGGTTAGTAGTGAAAACTTGTGTGTTTAAACTACTTTTAAACTTAAAAAATTTATACATAATTTTTAATGCACTTAAGGCATGCACAATTGGAATTACCAATAGTTTTTATCTTATTATGTATTAAATGCATTTTAATAACAATTCAAAATTGAGTTTGTGGTTATGCCTATTTATAGCAAAGTCTATCTAATAACAAAGTTTGCATAAAATGCATATCTAATAAGATGATTTTTTGCAAGCTCAATTTCAAGCTGTTACTTTACATTTGGAACATCAATAAAGAAAGAAAAGTATACATGACAATTTGGTGAGTTTAATAACAACTAATTAGCCAAAATCACTATAGTAACTAAAATACATTCAATTTGCAATTAAATGTGAATCCTCTGGACTGAAATTGCCATAAATGATAAAAAAATAGTTATGTACACTTACTTTTACTGTTTGCCATAAGGTAAACAGATTTTTTGAATTTCCACTGTAGCAATATATGTCCACAGTTTGCTTTGTTGGATGAATTTCCCGTTCAATTGTTGTAGGGCCTCCCAACCAGTGCACTGAAGAAATACATTAAATTGATAACCTCTGAATTAATTTTAAGATCCCTTTATAGCAATCACTCTTGGCTACACTCAATTTAGAGTTCTGTATGCCACATTCAATGTGAACACATGGAAGGGCCACACTTCAACTATATTATGGCTGTAGCACCAATATGTCAACTCGACGATGGAGGGACCATGCTCTCACAGAATACTAGTATCAAAAATAGCAGCTTAATGCTGCCATATTTTGTATGGTGAGTGTAGAGAACCAAAGACCCTTTTTACTGAGACACTGCATTCCATCTTAATCAACCTGCATTTTAATTTTTATTCAAAGACAGCATATATGTCTACGTGCCACAGTATCCACTTACCATCAGGTGGACTGTGTGCTCGTTTGTCACCCTATCTATATAGCAGAGTGTGATAGTCAAAGAGCAAAAGTGAATATGGAATGCAGAACTCTGAACTCAGAACGCTAGACCACTTGCTATGGGTTAGCACCTAATGTAATCATGAAGTGCAAGCTACACACTAGATATAGAAACTTCTCTAGTGCTATTATTTTGGTTTAATTTATATGCAGAACTTACTTTCTGAAAATTCGTGTCATTGCAATCTCTGAACTCAGAACGCTAGACCACTTGCTATGGGTTAGCACCTAATGTAATCATGAAGTGCAAGCTACACACTAGATATAGAAACTTCTCTAGTGCTACTATTTTGGTTTAATTTATATGCAGAACTTACTTTCTGAAAATTCGTGTCATTGCAATTGCCATGTGCATAGCATAATCGATTTCTAACCTGGTTCAGCAATGCCCTTTTTGGACTTTTGGTAAGCCGTTGATAATACATTTTATCACCTTGTTTCATTTAAGTTCAAAAATTTCTAACAACAAAATAAGTATGAATAATATTTTTACTGAAATATTATTGATTTTCTTTGAAACAAAGAAATATATATTTTGTAAAACAATCTTACCATCGTATGCTAATGTGTTTACTCCACAAACAAAAACAAATAACAACAAACAGCTTTGATAATTCACGAATTTTTCCATGGTCCAAACTTATATCCTAAACATAAAACAATTGTTTAATAAGTTACACATAAAATGAATTATTTTGTCGATACATATTCGACAATAAAAGAAAGAATATAATTTTTGTTTTTATCACACAACACGTCGTGAAAAAACTTATTATAAATTATAATTCGTAAATTTCAAGAATTATAATTTTTTTAACTGGCTTTACGGCTCTGGGTGCTAGCCCTTCTGAACCTACACAAACAATAATTATATTTAAATTGATAGATAAATAAACATGTAGTGTAGCTAGCTAGTAGGTACAGATTACAGATATAACAGTGGCTTTTAGTCAATTTTCCTAAATACGCGTTTTGGCAATGCAGTCGTCCATTTTGACAGATGAATAATGGTTTTACTGTATAGCTATCAGGTGGTTATATTCTCTTTGGCTATCAGCGTTAATCGATGTCGAATTCCCGTAGAGAGAGTATGTACAATAGAGTAGTCCTTGCCGTATACCTAAGCGGGATAGCAATAGTTTAAGGTTAGTGTTGCCGATGATTCTCTATTTTTATTTTCTTGATTTTTGGGAAAAGTAAATTCTGTTTACTAATTATAGGTAGAATCAATACACAGTGTGTCAAAAATATGTAAATAATTCATTAACCTCCTAAGATATATCTTATTAGGTTAATAGCAGTTCATTAACTTCCTAATATATATATTAAAAGGTTAATGTACTAAATTGAAAAATAAAACGAATTTTTTATTATATTTTAAATCACTTTATTCTGCGTTTTGTCTTTTCCTTGTTATTATAATCAGTTTTTTTTTATATAATGTTTTGCTATGTATAACAGATTACACAAAAACACACAAAAACTATAATATACTTGAAATTAAATAGTTTAAGAAACTTACCTTTGAATATATTAAAATCGGTAGATAATATATTCAAAGGTGTATTCTGTTGTTTCATTCGAAATTGAATACATATCCACAGATATGTATTCAATTTTGAATCAAAACAACAGAAATAATACAAAATATTTATGTGAATATTATTTAAATAAAACAAATAATTGAAACAGCACTAGGAAAATGTTTGTAATTATTTAGTTTTCGGTTTGGTAACGCATGCTTGAAAACTAAAGGATTCTAAGTAAATATTTTTTCATCCCGTTCAGTCTATAACCCTAAAAAAGAACGGGCAAGAAACTTTAGGGAACTGTTTACAATCAGCTAAACTTACATACGATTACATGTTTATTATTGCAAACATTTATAATTTTTACGAACAAACGAAAAGCGGTGAAGTCAGCAACAGCCTTTTCAGAATTATAATCGGGCAGCCATTTTGTCACCTTTTATACATGAGACGTTTGTACCACGTCTGTTTCTTGAAACGGTGCTTGGACGGAGAGGACATTATTTATTGATTCTTACCTGAGAATAAAGAGACAATTAATAAATACTCAATGTAAATAAAAATATTTTTGTATAATACTAGCGATCCATCCCGGATTCGCACGGGTGATTTCTGGATCTCGACAACAGCCCCAGCTAGTGGGTCCAATTGTGTTTCTCTTCTAAATTATCCAGGGACTCACTCCTACGCACACAAAAAAAATTATTAAAATCGTTCGAGGCGTTTTCAAGATTTAACGAGACTAACGGACAGAAATTGATTTATATATATAGAGATTAAAGTGACAAACGAGTTCGCATGGTAAAAAGTTACTGCAACCAAGTACAAACAAAAGGAAATTCTTGTGCATAGTCGTCTCTGAGAAAGAATGAAGATGAAATACGAGTATGTACACATGTAATTATAACTACTGTCTCTTCCTTCAAACTGAAAAATACCACTGGAAGCATGACCGCTTGGTGACAGAAAGGGGTGAGAGGGTAGTACATATTTAAAATAAAAATGGGGGTCATTTTACAATTTACGATGTACTATATTCATTTTTATAGCTGTAGCTTTTAATTAAGATATAAGACTACATAAGTTTATAGCATTGCTATTGAATGTTTCTCAAAAAGATATATGATGCCCAATGTCAGCCTCATACATAATTTTCAACTAAGCGTACTTGTATCATAATGTATGTATTATTATATTACCTCAAGTCCTGATTCGACGAAAAAAAAAATTGAGCATGTAGAAAAAATATCCCTATCAAATTCAAAATTACAACA
Organism: Parnassius mnemosyne; assembly: GCA_963668995.1. NCBI lineage: Eukaryota > Metazoa > Arthropoda > Insecta > Lepidoptera > Papilionidae > Parnassius > Parnassius mnemosyne. The sequence goes on along the minus strand of CAVLGL010000104.1, from coordinate 54,991,793 downwards.
ATAGTTAAAAACACAAATTCAAAATCAAAATAGGTTACTCACTGGAATAAAAAGTGTTGGAATCGCATTCGGCAACAAATATGTCCTCTTGTGCGTTTTACGAAAATTACGCGACTCAAAATGTTTCGGACATATGCGGTCATTCTTCTCAGGTTGCCATTCCTTTCTCTCAGCAGCTACAATCCACATATTTATAATGTTTGCTTCTTTAGGAAATCTAAAATAAATAAATTATATTGGTAATTAAATTAAGGTTAAAATATTTGTTCAGAGTCGTTAAGAAATTAAGGAATTTTTTTGCCAAGCACTGGTATCCCTGTAGTGATTATACAGCAAATTTGAAACGACAAAAAATAAATGGCTAGCTTTAAATAAAAGAACGCTTTTTAATTTTGTCGTATTAAACGAAAAAAGTTGTAGGTGATTTTAGTAATTTATTGTATATTTTCTGATAAGTATACACTAGAGATAATGAAAATTAATCAGCTAATCGATTTCTATAGGCAATTTTACTTTAACTGATGAAAAGTTATGTTTGGTATTTTTCGTTCTGGTCGGTTTTTACAACCTAACACACAACAACGTACCATAATTTCACATAAACTCTGTCTAAAACAAAAAAAACCTTTAAACGTTACGTAACTCAAACGTCAATAATTTAAAAAATTGTTTGACTCGCTCGCTCTTAACGTAACACAGATAAGTGTTTTTCTCACAGGCATTTCCTGTCATTTTAGTGACGCCTCTATAGTTCATTCTCTCTCTATGCAAATTCCCCAATTTAAGGACAAAACTTCAACAGATTACACACAAATTCCGCACTATTTTCCTTGGGCTATGTGCGAATATATAAATAATTACTATACTCTTTGAGCTAAGTCTAATCCTAACCGATTCGTTGCGGCACCAATTTTCGACAACTTTTAGCTGTGGCGGCGAACAAATATTTCATGACACGCCTATTGTGCGATCAGCCATGTGTATGTCTTTTTTATGATTTTTTCACTTATTTAGACCTAATTAAGTTTAGTTAACATCAAACATCAGTTACAAACGGAATGATATGAAATTGAGAGTAAGTGACTTTTTTTATGCAGAGATTACAAACATTTTGTACTATTTTTTGTTTTATAAAAAAATCATTTATATAAGTAGGTACAGCTAAATCACTCTAGAAAACCTTGGTTTTTATTAAATTAAATTTTCACCTAATAATAATATCTGTAAATATCAAACAATCAAGAACCTTAATTTGGAAAAAAACAAGGTTTATGATTCATTAATATTTACAAATGTAAAATTTTATTTAATGTTATACAAATGTAAAAGTAAAGTCGATTTGAAACGTCTAATTAGTAAGAACAGCAAAACAAGTGTTTTCAAAAGGAAACAAACGCCGGCGCTATACGGCCGCGGATTGACAAAAGACTATTTATTAGCGAACTTTTTTTAGGCATGAACGATTTCAAACTGTTTCAAGCAAAAATAAACCTTATACCATATCACAAGAGCACATGGTACTTCGTAGGTCTATTCGGCCATATGATAGTAATAAGACGCTCAACCATTTAAGCAAAATTAAACAATAAGACAAACGCATTATTTTTTTTATAACGCGAGACTTGTTTTCCAGAAATTTATTTACAACTTGAGTTTGTGAGCGATCGCAATGAGTGCTATTATTTGTTACTTATTAGACAATTTTTCCACAACATGATTGAATATCCACAAAGTGAAAAGAATACCATTTACAAGTGCAAAATAATGAATATTTTATTCTGGATAAATTTTCCAAAAACGCAATTTGAGCGAGTTATAACGATTTTTAAAAAGACACGACTCGTGTGTCATACGCCACACACAAAAGTAATCGATGGCACGCCTGGCGTGCCATCCACACTGAACCGGTTATCCGACAAATCGAATCTAACTCTGCTAGGATGCATTGGGACAAATCTTCTTGCTCGATATTCTTCAGTCTTATAAGACGACCAGTATACGAGCAGTGCTTGTTGTCGGTGATGACTTACGTAACCGCAATGTGGTCTTTTACTATCGACCGTAAGAGGATTTGCTGCCTAAAGGTCCCACTGAGTTGGAAATACCCTCTCAACTATCTCTGCAATCAAGTAGCAGGGCCAGCACTGCTGTGTTCCAGTCTGAAGGTTCTAGAGAGCCAGTATAATAACAGGCTATGAGACATTTCATCTTAGAGCTCAAAGGTCAACGCATCTGTGGCCTTATCTATGTATTTGAAGTTGGTTTCAAGTGTCCATGGGCTGCAGTAGCCACTTACTAGCAATAAGACTGTAAGTTTGTGTGTCACTTCAGTTGTATAAAAAGTCAGGAGACGGAGATTTGGAGCTTGGCTGCGTAATTGTAATTAGATAATAAATACTTGTTACTACTACTACTACTTAGTACTTGAGCGGGAAAAAATCTAGAGAACCGAGAGAACTATATCCGCGACGACCAGTCGTGGATATATCTTTATATATAAAAATTACGTGTCACATTGTTTGTCCGCGATGAACTCCTAAACTATTGAACTGATTTCAATGAAATTTTGTACACTGTGTGAAGTTTGGTCCAACTTGAGAGATTGGATACTTTTTATCCCGATAAGTGACCTACAATATTTTTTTATTGCGAATTTAAGGATTTTTTCATAGGAAGGGTCGTCGGCTCGTCGGAAAGAGCAGAACAACGTCTGCCTGGCCAGCTAGTAATAATATATATTAGTCTGTGTCCTGGATTATCAAAAGTACCCTGTGTTTAGTTCGCGATCTCTATGCATATGCAGCTCTTGACACAATTAAACAATCAACAAAAAGAGAATGACATTAGGATCATTTATCAGATTCAGGCGCTTTTGATGCTACCTCTGCTTTAAACGAGTTACAACGTGTAGTATTCATGAACAACAGAATAATTATAGAAAACGTGATCAAAGAAAACTTCATATGCGTTTAATCTTATATTTATTTGGTAAAGCATAACACAAACAATGATCATGTACTATAAGGCATTATCAAGGCACTCCTTAACTCTGTACTTTATTACATTGTACTTTCACAATTATTTATATTATATATAATCATTAAAAACAAGGCGAAATCGAAAAAGTGTATATATAAAGGAATGTACAGACGAATACTGTGAAATAGAAAATACTGTAGTATTTGGAATACTGATAATAGAAACGCCGAGACAAATACTCAGTCTATTACATGATGGAATGCTTTAAATATTTCATTTTTAAATAGAATTCAACTAGAACCACGCTAAACATCACAGTTCAATTTTACAACAAAAAGGAATTCATTAAAACTAACTGTATATTAATCTATTAATGTATATATAGCTATTTTAAATATTTTTTTTCTATCCAGCACCCTACCATACTACATAATCAGGTGATCATTATAGTGTAAGTTATCTACATAAAACAATATTGTATACTCTTTATATTGATCACATAAAATCGTTACATTGTGGTGAAATATCATCAAATACCATGCAAATTGCACATATTATATCTATGAACCTCTGAAGGCACATTTGAAAGCACTTAGTTCTTTTTAAATAAATGTAAATAAATAGAGTTAAAACTCGTATATATATAAACTTTTTGCTATTCTTCATTTCCGTTAGGATTGCTGTTGCATTCTGTAAAAAAAAATATTCATAAATTAGTAATTGAACAAACAAAAACAGACCATCGGGTCTTGGTAATTTCTTAAGCTTAAGAATGGTAATATGAACATTTTTTTAGTTGAATTTTACGATAAAAAACTTCTTTATATTTTACTAGCTTTTGGCGGCGGCTTCGTCCGCGTAGATATTATACTTTAAAGCTTTAAACCATAGGTGATCCATCAATAATCACACTTTCATAGTAAAAAATTCCTTCAAACTCTTTAGGGATGATTTCCGTGATCAATGCTATCCTATTTCCTTCCTCGGGACTTAAACTATCTAGATACAAAAGGACAATGGCAGAAAAATAGTTGACAAAAATTATTGCGTCTAGATATAAGTTACATATAAAATGAGTTTTATTATTTTTCTATGATTTATCAAATAAAAATGTATTTTAATTAAAGCCACAGAAAAAACAAACATTTTTGGGAATATCAAATGACTTTAATTATTTTACTCCATTCAAGTGTTGCCATTTACTATATTCATACTATTTTCGTATACACTTTGTAAGACTACCAATACAACACACAAACACAAATTATTTTTATATTAAGTTATTATTAGTAATAACTATACCATCAGTAATAATAAGAATAAAAGTGATAAGGTTGAAAATAAATCTCTTACAAAGAACTTCTTAGAATAATACATTATCTCAATCATAGTAATATGTAACAATTCCATTTAATGTTATGGCAACACTAGCTAAAACAAAATGTCATTGTTTTTTTTACGGGCTTTTGGCTCTGGGTTCTAGCCCTTCTGGGAATGTCATTGTATGACAAATGCCCTGGAGCCATGCTAGAAATATGCATTTATAGCATGCAAATATATAATAGAGATACAATAATCTAAAAACTCTCAAAAAAAGGTACATTATGTTGATAATGTATTAAGCTAATCAAACAACCACAGGACGCATGACTTTTTTCAAGTGACATAAGACAACCTAAAAAGGTTCAAATCTAATATCTTTTTTTTTTTTACAAAATTCTTTGACAGAGTTATTAAGGGACTGACGCTTAACATTTTAAAATATTTTTGATATAAAGACGCTACCATTCCTTCTCAACTAATTTTATGTATGAAAGTCTGCCATTGTTCTTTTATCTAAATTGGTTCAGTGTTTTAAGCGTGAAGAGGTGCTCACGCGGCGATGAGCGATGTTTTCCCCCACTTCGTCCACAGTACGCCCGACTGCCCTGCGCTCGTCAGACTGCACAATTTTATATCGTCGTTACTTTTAAAATATTTGACCAAATTAAACAGTTTAAAAGTCAAAGTTTATCTATTTTGAATATCAGAAGCGATAAAATCAACTAGTTACTGCAAAATGTGCATTGGAAATAAAGTATCAAATTTTATTGTATTTATGGTTCACTATTTTGGTAATAATGGTTTACACATAAAAGATAGATACATACTGTCGCGGACTTTTTTGTAGAACTATTTTGGAGAAACAATTCCACCATAGATTATATTTGTGTAACTCTTACAGTTTTTGCACCGCACGGAAAAATAGCTCGCAGATGAACTTTTTCCGACTTATATAACACTTATCGTTATATTTTGACCAATTTACACAATTTCTTTATTAATTATTATATATTATTGTAAAGTTTTATTAAAATATATTCAATAGTAGTTTTTGCGAGGAAGAGTAACAAATATCCATACATCCTCACAAGCTTCCACGTTTATAATATTAGTAGGATCACTCATTAGTATGTTAACAATGAATAAGCTTTCGTAGATTGGTTAATTCTTGAATTTGGTAAATGGTGAATCACAGTGATAAGATTTGCTATCGATATCGCTGTAGAAGTTGAGCAATTGGTGATGATGGTGGTGTTTGTGTTGATAATAATGTTCGCGCTTATGGGTTGTCCATGGTGGTGATGAGGAAGACGATACTGTGACGTTTTGTATGTGGCACAGCCCGCTGCAGTTGTATGGTTGCATTACGAATAGGTCGGCTTGACAGGGGAATAAGAAATAACAACGCTCGCATAGAGCAAGATGCAAGAGAGAAATAGCACCATAATACTGCTGTCTTTCGTACGACGATTGTAGAACATCGCGGACCCTTTTTACTAATAACGAGGCATTTCATCTTAGTTCTCTCGGGTGACGTATCTGCATTTTGATTCTAATTTGAGGATAGATGTAGATGTCTCTGGGCTACAGTATCGATTTACCCGTAGGTGGACTGTGTACTCGTTTGTCATCCTTAAAGAGTTCCGAAACGGTCAAGCGGTTTGAAGCAAGTATATAGATAGAGTTGGCCATGAATCTCGATCTTCTTGGCGCCTGACACGCGAGTAAAGTATGAGCTCACTTTTTATAAACATTTATATAAAACTTGTGTGTGTAAATGGGAACGCAAATGTTACCTCTCAGATTTACTACATAATTTTGCAATAAATGTGATGGGCCGCTTAACGTTTCCTTTGTTGTGCGTTGAAAAACCGACATGAATAGTGAAGTGCAAATATGTGTTGTAAGTTTGCACATATCCGTGACTGCTTGTATCACGCTTGGCCTTTGAAGCTGGTAAGTAGGAAAGTGTGGTGGCGGCTCAATGTAAGGTAGCGGGTGGTGGTGGTACCTGTCGAGCGGGCGGTAGGGCGGTCCGTGGTGGCGCGCCCACTCGCGCTCGAATTCGTGCTGCAGGATCTCGGCGCCGCGCTTGCGCGTCAGCCCCGTCTCCTCCAGGCTCAGCTCGCACATCTGCATGTCGTCCACGCCTGCAATAAACCATTACATATAATAATATTCTTTAGAACGAACTTCTGTTACGGTGGCCAGTCTCAACGGAGACTAGCCTACTAGTACCAATGAATTCTTATAGATATTTATGTGAATAATATACATTAAATGGAACTATTTTTACAGATTTTATCGTGTTAAACTTAGCTTTTAATTCCCGACGTTTCGGGTGCTTAACAATATATAGTCACGGGGGACTGAGGTGTTTGACATACAGATGTTATAGTTAGTCCGACTAACTTCAGTTTTTGAATATTAAGTTTTGGTCCAATCTACGCAGAATGAACTTACTGTATCTTGAAGTCTTGCAGTGGTGTGCTTGGGTGTGGATATAATTTTATTAATTATCCATCATCCATCCATCATCTCCAAGCAACCGCTTGCTTGGAGATGATGGATGGGTGTTAGTACCTGGTAACATCCATCCATCTTCTCCAAGGATAAAAAAATAAAAGATAAGGATGTTTATGGTGAAGTATAGCCTGGCGGGGTGTATTGTAGTGTAGTCTTGCGTCGTATAGTGCAGCAGGGAGTGTTGTAGTATAGCGTGACGGAATGTAGTGCAGCATGGTGCCGACCTGCTTGCAGCAGCACGGGCGTCTTGTCGGGGTGCAGCTCCATCAGGCGCGCGACGTAGCGTCCGTCGAAGTGCGCGTACCACCAGCCGCGCCGCTCGCCGCCGCCCGGCCGCACGAACGGGATGCGGAAGTAGCGGTGCAGTGTAATGTGTTCACGTGTAGTGTAGTACTGCGTGTTGCAGTGCAGCGTGGTGCCGACCTGCTTGCAGCAGCACGGGCGTCTTGTCGGGGTGCAGCTCCATCTGGCGCGCGACGTAGCGTCCGTCGAAGTGCGCGTACCACCAGCCGCGCCGCTCGCCGCCGCCCGGCCGCACGAACGGGATGCGGAAGTAGCGGTGCAGTGTAATGTGTTCACGTGTAGTGTAGTACTGCGTGTTGCAGTGCAGCGTGGTGCCGACCTGCTTGCAGCAGCACGGGCGTCTTGTCGGGGTGCAGCTCCATCTGGCGCGCGACGTAGCGTCCGTCGAAGTGCGCGTACCACCAGCCGCGCCGCTCGCCGCCGCCCGGCCGCACGAACGGGATGCGGAAGTAGCGGTGCAGTGTAATGTGTTCACGTGTAGTGTAGTACTGCGTGTTGCAGTGCAGCGTGGTGCCGACCTGCTTGCAGCAGCACGGGCGTCTTGTCGGGGTGCAGCTCCATCTGGCGCGCGACGTAGCGTCCGTCGAAGTGCGCGTACCACCAGCCGCGCCGCTCGCCGCCGCCCGGCCGCACGAACGGGATGCGGAAGTAGCGGTGCAGTGTAATGTGTTCACGTGTAGTGTAGTACTGCGTGTTGCAGTGCAGCGTGGTGCCGACCTGCTTGCAGCAGCACGGGCGTCTTGTCGGGGTGCAGCTCCATCTGGCGCGCGACGTAGCGTCCGTCGAAGTGCGCGTACCACCAGCCGCGCCGCTCGCCGCCGCCCGGCCGCACGAACGGGATGCGGAAGTAGCGGTGCAGTGTAATGTGTTCACGTGTAGTGTAGTACTGCGTGTTGCAGTGCAGCGTGGTGCCGACCTGCTTGCAGCAGCACGGGCGTCTTGTCGGGGTGCAGCTCCATCTGGCGCGCGACGTAGCGTCCGTCGAAGTGCGCGTACCACCAGCCGCGCCGCTCGCCGCCGCCCGGCCGCACGAACGGGATGCGGAAGTAGCGGTGCAGTGTAATGTGTTCACGTGTAGTGTAGTACTGCGTGTTGCAGTGCAGCGTGGTGCCGACCTGCTTGCAGCAGCACGGGCGTCTTGTCGGGGTGCAGCTCCATCTGGCGCGCGACGTAGCGTCCGTCGAAGTGCGCGTACCACCAGCCGCGCCGCTCGCCGCCGCCCGGCCGCACGAACGGGATGCGGAAGTAGCGGTGCAGTGTAATGTGTTCACGTGTAGTGTAGTACTGCGTGTTGCAGTGCAGCGTGGTGCCGACCTGCTTGCAGCAGCACGGGCGTCTTGTCGGGGTGCAGCTCCATCTGGCGCGCGACGTAGCGTCCGTCGAAGTGCGCGTACCACCAGCCGCGCCGCTCGCCGCCGCCCGGCCGCACGAACGGGATGCGGAAGTAGCGGTGCCGCGCGCCCAGCACCTCGCGCCCCGCCACCCGCGGCGCCTTGGCTGCACACACCAACACTCACTTATATTGTCCCCACACCCAATTACGCTCACGGCGACCACTCTCAACGGAAGTATCCATTTGCGCAGGATAACACTATAGCGCCCAAATGTATGCCGCAAGTAAAGTTGCACTCTCTATTCCCTCACTCTCAAAGTTCGATGGGACGGTAATACGACAGGAACAGAGAAAGATCAGACGCAAGACTAACGGCTGTTGTGCTTTCCGAGGCAAGAGAGTAAAACAATGACAACTTCCAGACATTTTGCCTGGCCCCGGGATTCGAATCCGGAAGTTCATGATCACGTTTACGACCACTACACCAAAGGGGCATTTATTTATATTACATACTCTCAAAACTACGTGCTGTTTTTGAGAGTCATTACGAATCGTCTCACACTCAAATTAGACAACTTCCAGCCTCCCGAACTAACCAGTTTCAGAAAAGGCTTTAGTACTATAGACCACATGCATACACTTCGACAACAGAAGACCAGTACAATCTGCCACTTTGCCTTGCGTATGTGGACTATGAGAAAGCCTTTGATTCCGTCGAAATTTAGGCATTGCTACAGTCAGTGGTGCCAAGTTGATTGTCAGTATATCGAATTGCTGAAGTGTTCGTACAGTAGAGCTACGGTACAAAACCTATCCAACTGCAGAAAGGTATAAGACAGTGTAACAAAATGTCGTTTCGAGGATTCGTTACAACCCCGAAACTATTCACCGCTGCATTGGAAGACTTTTTCAAGCTAATGGACTGGAATGGATACAATAATAACATCAATGGCGAGTACATCACTCATCTTCGATTTGCCGACGATATGCCATATTATCCTTATAGCAGTCGCTGAGAACTTAAACAAGGAGGACCTATGCTCAATTTCCGCAACAGTATCTCTCAACGGATAAGTTTTAAGATGAACGTGGACAAAACCATAAACTTAGGATAGTAATAGATACTGTCATACTGTGCAAGGGGGGAGAAAATTCCTTATGGCAATATAGCAAGATTATAGAATATATTATAGAATATATTATAGAAAAATATATTATAGAAGACAGCAAATTTCATGACTCTGTGACTGATTTTAAATGACAATTGGTATAAAAGAAAAGCAGAACAATTTTTTTTTATAAAATGTACCAATTCATACTTTATTTGTACCAGTAAGTATAATATTAACAATATTATACGTAATTAGTAAAACTTTAAAAACTTAACTTCAAAAACTTTAGATAAAATAAATACATATTTTTATGCATTATAAAACTGTAGTACATTTATTTTGTTATTATTATGTTATAACGATAAAAAATCTTGAGAAAATGACGTCTAGTAAGCACTCTGGCATCTCCGTATACACATGCAGTAGTATTATCTGTATGGTTTTCCTAACATTGCCTTTAAAACTGCCCACTGTGCTCTCTCGATTATTTTTAAATATGTTTTAGACGCACTGTCGCAACATGTTATGCAGTAAGTTATCAGCGATTAACTAAGGGCTAACTGTGTGTATATACAGATTTTAGTATTCCCTTATTTGGTATGTAATGTAGCTTTCTCATTATATAGATAATCCTTCTGATTCGGTTGAAAGAACTTCTATGTGCGATTTAAATCCCAGATTTTCATCAAAAAGTATACCGAGATATTTTATAATCTTAACCCGCATAATGGACTCACATGAACAGCACGACGGATTCATGTCGCATGACTCTTCATGCATTTTTATATTCAAACCAAACTTCGGAAAAGAGGCATTTGTTTTATAAAGACATACATACATCGTCTTTTTTGTTCAATGTTAGTAGATTATTCTATAGTCACTGAGAAATTTGTAAAGTACCTCGCGAAGCGATAGAACAAACAGATTTCCATGAAGACCCGTGAAAAATAACCGCGGTATCAACAGCGTATAAGTCCCGCAAAATTGCTAGTGTACCTAACCGCCATTTTGGTGACGTAATCTCGTAACATTGAATACTCAGTACCGTTAGCACCACTGGCCAGCGAATACGCGTATCGAGTTGTGAACACGCACATTTTAATTATTATTTTTCTAGTTATCTCGTTTTGTTTGTTATTGTTGTTGTTTGTTATTTTTATTATATATGTGTTAAAATGAGTAGAAAAATAATTAATAGCCGTGCTCGTGAAATTATAATTAAAGTTGAGAATTATTTTGTAAAAGAGAAGGAGAACACTAAGGTACTATTAATGTTTAAAGCAGATACTAAAACCGGTGATTATGACGACCAGATGAATTTCACAAAACGGTCAGAACAGAAACTTATACCTAATATACCACCTAATTGTATTATTGTAATGGACAACGCCTCTTACCATTGTAAAGAAGAAAACAGATCTCTCATCATGAATTCAAAAAACAAGTAATGTTTGAGTGGCTCCAGGCACGCAACATTGAGTTTTCTGAACACTGCACGAAACCTGAATTATATTTATTAAAAAAAAAAAACTTAAACCCGAAAAAATATATAGCAGACATGGCCACGAAGTCCTAAGACTGCCGCTATATATAATATTAGTATAAATGTTTTTTTTTTGTTCATTGTACTTTTTAATTGCGGATGACGTCACATGGACGTTAATGTCATAAGGTCCCACCGCATTACCAATTTGCGGGGCATAAAATATCGGCATTATCAAATATTACCACTTGAATGTCATTAATATATAAGAGAAATAATGTAAGTCCTAAGATGGTCTCTGGGCTGGGGCTCCCCAGTGCCAGCTTCTTCCACTTGACCGCATCCAGCGCAGAGCGGCTCGAATCGTCGACGACCGAGTCCTTTCCGATCGGCTCGACTCATTGGCACTGCGAAGAGATGTTGCATCTCTTAGCATTTTCTTTCGCATTTACCATGGGGAGTGCTCTGAGGAATTGTTCGGATTAATCCCAGCCGCCAAATTTCACGAACGCACATCGCGGCAGAACTCCCGATACCATCCACACCATCTGGATGATTGGCGGTCCACCACTGTGCGATTTAGAAGATGTTTTCTTCCTCGCACAACTTCCTTGTGGAATAGTTTACCACCAGCGATTTTTCCGGACCGATACGACTTAGGGACCTTCAAGAAAAGAGCCTACTCCTTTTTAAAAGGCCGGCAACGCATCTGCAATTCCCCTGGTGTTGCGGTTGTTCATGGGCGGCGGTAGTCACTTACCATCAGGTGAGCCGCATGCTCGTTTGCCCCCTCTCCTATAAAAAAAAAAAATGCTACCCTGTGGGCTGCAAAACTGATTACTAGTTTTTTCAAGAGAATAGAAATGGATATAGTATCGAATTGTATCGAAAGCCTTGGATGGGTCTAGAAATATCCCAATACAGGATTTTTTATTATCAATATGCGCAGACAGAGTAGTCGTTAGTGGGTTTACATCACCTTCCGTGCTTTTACCCTTACGAAAAACAAATTGTTATGGAGGGATACAGTCGAGTTTCTTGAGATAATCCACAAGGCATTTATTTACTAAAATGAATTAACAAACCACATGACGGCAATTACTGCAGCTCATAGGTTTACGGCCAACTTTAACAACAAATAACACCGTCTTGAAGTCACCTTTGTGAACTGAGATGGAAAACTTCACAACCAATAAATATAATAGCGCAGATATTCTTTAAACCAGAAAACAGCAGTGGGTAAAATATTGCTTGGCAACAACAAAAGTTCTACAGTCAATACACATACATACTAATACTAAAACATTTTAAGACCAATTTTTTGAATTCTTTCTAACATTATTTTTATATTTGATCAAGGCTTGCATAGTTTAATGGTTAAGGATACACAATGCGGTGTATCCTTAACCATTAAACTATGCAAGCCTAGTAGTCATTTTATTCGAATCGAAGTTTGACTAATGTCGTGAACCATTCCAGTTCAGTTGGAGCATTTTAAGTTTAATTTTAGGAGCGTTAACAGCATTGCTAGTTATCTTTTTATAAAAAAAAACCTTGAATGAATCACTTTTACGTTTCTATACTTTGATAATTATCATTTGTACTTATCTATCTGGTGTTTAGTGGGTAGGTACTTCTTCAAAGTGAGTCCCACATTACCACGCAGCCGGCTGCGTGTGTATGCTATGAGCATTCACCACCTCCCTCCCCCGCTTCCGGAGGTTAGACTTGCAAAAAAATGGTGTAAGAATATCCAACAGCCAACCCACCTGCCAAGCGTGACAGCTATGGAAAATATCCTCCCTATGAGGTAATCTATGGGGGAGGCCTATAATCAGGAGCGGACTTTTATTTTTTTCGTACACCTCTCTACTTTAACCTTTTTTTGCGTCAGTCCTCTACGCAAAGATTGCCTGGAAAAGATCACTTTCAAAGTCTAGACTATAGACTACAGACTAAATTTTTACCCCCCCGTTTACACACTCGCGCGAGCGGCGAGGCGAGTGTTGAGGCGAGCCACGAGGTGCGAGTGTAAACGCTAGCTCGTGGCTCGCTCGCAGCTCGCCTCGCCACTCGCGGCGCTCGCACCGCACGCGGTTGTTTGTGCACGAGGCAAAGGGCCTCGCGAGGCACGCGAGCGTGCTGTTTACACTCGCGCTCTCGTTTTAGCTTGGTTAAGGCGCCCTTCCATAATGACATTCAGATTGCTTTTGTTTTAAAATTACAATTTTAATAAAATATTATTATTTAATTTTGCACAATAGCAATTTATATAAAATTATGAAACTGAAAAGGTTCTGTTTCGATGAATAGATATCATCCACCATATTCTTCCTCAACGAAGTATTTTTTTTAATTTCCTTCTTTTTAAAATGGTCAAGCATCGATAAATACTTATTAAGGCAAGAGTTGATGCATAGAGTAGAGTAATATATACCGGAATAGAGAGCCATCTTCTAGGAATTTTTGTCACCCAATACAAATAGTGGCACAGTGTCGCCGTCTGGTATCATATCCGTTGAACTAATCTCAATATTTTGACTATAGATAGTTATATGTAGTTATGCATATACAGCTATTTATACTATAGGCAGTTATATTTATATTTTAAGGTATTAGGGTTCTATTAAAGATGTACGACAGATTTCAGTGATTAAAAGATTTATTTACAACAACTTAAAATTACATAAATGGCAAAAGCGTTCGTGAAAACGTATATTATTTGTCACATCAATGAAATATTGATTTAACTTTGTTTTATGAACATCCAATAGCACGAGTCCTCGGCATTTTAACAAACAAGATGTAAAAGCGTCTATTCCGCACAATACAACACCAAACCAAATAAAATATTTGTTGTTAAATATTTCGCACAACACTACACATATTATGTACATACAATGTGGTTCCAGCATGAAAAACTAAACGATAAGGCGGGATGAGGGCTAATCTCAACTCAACCAAACTTATTGTAAATAGCAACAACAACCGAAAATTACATAAATGGAAAAAGCGTTCGTGAAAACAACGACTTGCTCACACGCCGGTAGCCATTATGTGATAAAGTAATAAAGTTGCCACTTGCCAAAACGAGAAACTTATTGCATCTCAGACCGACAAAATAAATATTTTTATTCAATATATTTTTAAAGAGGCTTTTGAATGTCCGTATAATTATTAATCTTTTATATTTATGATACAACTATAGAGAATTCCATTAACCTCCATACCCAATAACCAGAATTGGTGATATCGCCATCTAGCGCACCTTTTAGAATTTGATGTTCGAAAGTTTATGCGGATATCGTATAAGATGGCACTAGTGTCTTTACAGATTATTGGATCCCTACCTATAGTATGGAAGTGTACCCCCCCTGAGTTGATGCCACTACTATTTCGACATCTTTCATCGTCGCTGGCTAATCGCAATCTGAACGCATCGCGAGAGTGTAAACAGGCACACTCGTTACCTCGAAACAACACGCGAGCTGCGAGACGAGTTACGGGGCGTGGCGCAAGAAGAGAGTCCAAACCCGCTATTAGATATGTTGCACATATACTAAAACTTGTAATTCTATTCGTATTTTGTATTTTTTTACGATGGTAAGTGACTATGAAGCCGAAGATGGAAAGGGCATTGACTTAGTTAGTTTACATGGTATACACGAAAGAATAAATAAACAAAGCCTAATTGGTAACAAAAAAAATACTCACCGGCATCCATTATAGACTGCGGCGCCCTCTCCTGCTCAGCCATAGTAGTTTTGCGCGCGTTCTTTGCTTTCCACGCGTGGTACACCTTCAGGCGGCGATGGAACTCATGTCGACATGCCTGTTGATTTTTAGAGATTATTAAGTTATATAAATTGAAAATACTTTTATAATATTAACACTGTATCGTAAGAAATGCTTTTTGTGTAGAAGTAATTGTGAAAAACGAGCACAAGTAACCTGATGGTAAGTGAATGGCTTGATCCATAGACAATTACATCACACTTTGTTAAAAATCAAAATACAGTTGCGGATATCCTTGAGGTGGGTGAGATGGAATGCCTTGTTACCAGTAAAAAAAAACTTTATAGGAACAAGCCGTCAGCCGTCAGCCGTCAGTCTCGTTTAGTAAGCGCATGCAGAGCGAATTGCCATTTGAAAAAGAATTTGTATATTACCCTTACATAATGCAAGAGCCCCGACGGTTCGACAAAAAATGAGATTGACTTCATTATGACGACCAGACGACAACTGTTCAGTGATGTCTCAGTGATCGCGAGGGTGAAAACCGGCAGCGATCACCGAATGGTTAGAGGCACACTGAACCTAAACGTTAAGTTGGAGAGGTCTCGTCTAATGAAGTCAACGCTCCGTCCCCCTCGTGCTCTAATCCAAAGTCCCGAAACCTTTCAGCTCGTGTTACAAAACCGTTTTCAGTGCCTAGAAGACTGCAATGAAGTGGACGATTTGAATGACAAGCTCGTGGAAACTGTCCATGCGGTCGGAGCTAAGTTCTGCAAGACCCGCCGCAGAAGAACACAAAAACTCTCCGATCACACTCTTAATCTCATGGCTGTTAGACGGGAGATGAAGCTACATTCTTCAACAGATTTAACAGCATACAGGCAACTGAACTGACAGATCTCCAAATGCATGCGGCGAGACTTACGCAAATTCAATACAGCTCGTATTGAAGAAGCGATCGAGCGGAACCGAGGCTCCAAAGTCTTTGCCAGAGATCTGTCTGCCAGAAAGCGACAACTGTCAAAGCTGAAGACAGAATGTGGCAGCATCGTTTCCGGGGCACCTGAGATTTTGAGTGAGATTGAGAGGTTCTATGGGCAGCTGTACACGTCATCGTTGGAGCCGCACGCAAGTGAGAGTAACGATCCAAGAGCGAGTCTTATCCGACATTATTCCGATGATATCCCGGACGTCAGTCTGAGCGAGATTAGAATGGCTCTCCAGCACCTTAAAAACGGCAAGGCCCCAGGCGAGGATGGAATTACAGCGGAGCTTCTGAAAGCGGGTGGAAAACCGGTACTTGAAGTCTTTCAGAAGCTCTTTAATTCCGTCCTCCATGGTGGCATTACACCGGAGGCGTGGAGCAGAAGTGCGGTGGTCTTGTTCTTCAAGAAAGGCGACAACGCTCTCTTGAAGAACTACTCTCTTCAGCGATGCCAAGTTGACTGTCGGTATATCGAAGTGTTGAAGTGCTTGTACAGTAGGGCTACGATGGCTATCCGAGTACAGAACCAGAGTACGAAACCTATCCAATTGCAGAGAGGTGTAAGACAGGGTGACGTCATATCCCCGAAACTCTTTACCGCTGCATTGGAAGATGTTTTCAAGCTTCTGGACTGGAAAGGATACGGTATCAACATCAATGGCGAGTACATCACTCACCTTCGATTTGCCGACGATATAGTCCTTATGGCAGAATCGCTGGAGGACCTAAGCACTATGCTCAATGACCTCAATAGTGTTTCCCAACGGATAGGTCTTAAGATGAACATGGACAAAACAAAGATCATGTTTAATGTCCATGTCACACCTATGCCGGTAGTTGTTGGGAACACTAAGCTCGAAGTTGTTGACGAGTATGTTTACCTGGGACAAATAGTCCGACTAGGTAAGTCCAACTTCGACCGAGAGGTCAATCGACGGATTCAACTCGGTTGGGCAGCGTTCGGGAAATTACGGCACATCTTCTCGTCAGGTATACCTCAAAACTTGAAAACGAGACTGTACACCCAGTGCGTGTTGCCAGTGATGACATACGGAACTGAGACGTGGTCCTTCACTGCTGGCCGGATGAGGAAGCTCAAGGTCGCTCAGCGAGCTATGGAGAGGGCTATGCTCGGAGTTTCTCTGCGTGATAAACTCAGAAATGAGGATATCCGCAGTAGAACTAGAGTGACCGACATAGCCCAACGGATTAGTAAGCTGAAGTGGCAATGGGCCGGCCATATAGCTCGAAGAACCGACAACCGATGGGGAAGAAAGGTTCTCGAGTGGCAGCCTCGTACCGGCAGGCGAAGTGTAGGGCGTCCCCCCACTAGATGGAGTGACGACCTGGTAAGATATGCAGGAAGTCGATGGATGCAGGTGGCTCAGGACCGTGCTTTGTGGCATTCTTTGGGGGAGGCCTATGTTCAGCAGTGGACTTGTGAAGGGCTGTAATGATGATGATGATGAATGCAAGTGTTGCAATATTAAAAATGGATTTTAACTGGCAATATGTGGCGTTAAAGTCGCAGCCAAAACCAAAATAATTTAATTTAAAATCCGCTTCGGAAAAAGAAAAAACCTTCAGAATGACTGGCAAACAATTTTAGGGTATCTTTTTAAATGCCGTACTACAACTTAACATTTTTAATTAAAAGCAAAAAAATGTTTCACACAAATGCACAGCTTGAGAGTCGCACTCATGAAACATTACTGTATTTTTTGTTTACAGTGTGAATTTAAAAAGGTTGATGATAATTATAGTCAGAAATATTCAAGTTAAGAGGACTACTAGAGTTAAGTGACCGTTATGGAGTGTAGAGTAGAAGGAGAACCATCTTATGAGGTGCGAAAGTTGAAAAAGTGTCCCAATAAATACTGAAAATAGAAGTTCCAAAACCTACCACAATAGCGCTGGCGTCTGAAAAACTACGATATGAATATAGCTGTTGTAGACGCAGTGAAGTCAGCTGAATTAAAATAATTAAAAAATTTCATGACTAGAGTAGTTAGTAAAATGCCAGTATACAAAACCTCAACTATTTACGTAGTACAAAACCAAGCGGATTGGTCGGTCCTTGTTTATTTCTCCATTTTATTCTAATAAATTTTGGCGCTTTTTTTTAAATTTATCCTATGCTACTGCAGCGCCACCCTTATTGGACGCGTTTTTACACTGGACACTTTTCATATACAGAGATGGTTCTCCTTCTACTCTACACTCCATAGTGACCGTGAATGACGGACGCAACGCACACATTTACACAACTTCTGTTTAGCATCAGGCCTCGGTCGGCACTGTCGGCACACAGACGTTTATCACACATGTTCAGAAATAAAAAATGCGATTTAAAAAAAAAACATCTATTGATTGGACTAAAAAATTAAAACACTATTAGGTAATATGTTGCTTGTAGAATGATCTGACGAAAATGAGAATGATTGCATGTATATTAGTATGGTTTTTAATCGTTAAAAGACATTTTTAGACATAACTTTGTGATTTTTTTCTATCGTATCGAATTAGTAGTATCATATTTTCACTAACTAACGAGCATATATCCTGAAAATCATAATAATATATTTTTCTGATTTTGTTTACTGCAGTGGATCATATACTTTAGGGCATTATACAATTTGGGTATATCTCCTGTAGTCTCCTTAAAAATGCGAGTAAAAAATAAAGTTATATACAAAGCCTCGCTTACGGTAATCATTTTAAGCACTAACAATAATCCAGAGATGCTTATACTTTGGTACATTTATAAAATAACACCCATAGTTTTTTTAAATTAATATATGCTTTTATACGCGGTATTAATATATACTTTTATACGTGGTAGAAGAGCCATGCTGCAGCTATATTAGTAGTATAGTTGTAGCACGAATGGGTCGGCTCCACCGGGGAAAGACCACGCTCTCACAGAATACCAGCGTATAATAGCAGCTTAACACTACTGTGTTTCGTATGGTGAGTGTAGAGAACCGGGGACCGTTATTACTGGAAAAGAGGCATTTCATCTTAGTCCTAACGGGTGACAACGCATCTGCATTTTGATTCGCAAACGATGATAAATGTAGATGTCTATGGGCCACAGCAACCACTTATCATCAGGTTAACTGTGTGTTCGTTTGTCAACCTATCCCATAAAAAATATGCTATCAAAAGCAGCCATAAAATAAAAGAAGAAGACAACATTATACATGTGAACGTTACAATTACAACGAGTTTGGAGCCTAGCAGAAGCATGGTGTAAAGTTCCAATCGAAGTTAGCCCATTTAGGTATTATTACTTATGAAAGAAGAATTAACAGCATTTATACGTTTCAGTGCAGGTTAAAAGCCTTTACTTATATTTCTTAAGGTTTAAGTGGGAATGATTCGCCGCGTTGTTATAATGCGTTTTGGCAAAATTCACGTTTTCAAAATAATTCAAGGTCAAGCCCGTGGTAAATCAGCACGTGAAACTACTTACTGTCATGTGTTTGGCAGGGATCTAACTCAGTTTATTCACATTATGGGATTTTAAGGCGAGCACGAGGTGATAAGATCTGCGCTACCAGCTACCACGGTCCCGATTAAGAAAAACATTAACCAATCTTAAGGTCCACTACGCCATATCGTCCTGTGGGTGTCGTAAGAGGCCACCTCTTACATACTGAAACAGAAGATGAGCAGCAACATCTTCTAAATAGCGGTTGCCAACCCGCCTACCCAGCGTGGCAACTATGGCCAAATCTATGGAAATATGAGGCAATTTATGGAAGTGGCCAATGTTCAGTCGTGAATTATTATGACCTTGAGTTTGTCGTAATTAGGACCTGAAGTTAGTCGTAACGTCTCACCTCGAGTAGCTCTATATCGCAGGACGTGTTGATCGTGTCCCTCAACTCTGAGTACTTCCACTTGGACAGGTCGTACTTCTGCTTGCCCGCCATCGCCTGCTGCATACGT
The DNA here is from genome assembly GCA_963668995.1 of Parnassius mnemosyne. Lineage (NCBI taxonomy): Eukaryota > Metazoa > Arthropoda > Insecta > Lepidoptera > Papilionidae > Parnassius > Parnassius mnemosyne. The sequence goes on along the minus strand of CAVLGL010000104.1, from coordinate 54,972,060 downwards.
ACACGCTCCGATCTGCAACGTTTATAGTTGCATGCTAATGACGCTCTTATATAATTGGAATAATGACTATATTAGTAATTAATGTGTCAGAAAATATTAACTGCTGTTATAATTACATTCGATGATATTATTGAAAGCATGTTTAGTAGAAAGTTAAAAAAATTATAAATAAATCTGGCACCACATGCTTGTGTCCCCTCGCCGTAAAGAAAATAGAAACAACAGTAGCAGTAGTAAACAACAGTGATGAAAAAACCGTTTGCGAATTTTAAATGTAGTAGGTTCGAATCGCGCATTGAAGCTAAAGTTGAAAGAATTGTTAGTGATGTTAACAGCATGGAAAGTATTATTTTGTGTTTTTTGAAAATTTTAGGGCGTCAAATATAAGAAGAAAAAGTGTAAACCAAGAAACCAAATCAGTCACAATTATATCTATAAAAGTATGTTATGCCTGGAAACAAACAGTATCATACCATTAGTCAAAAAATGTTCTATCTGTAAATAGCCTATATTTTTATAGTAGTTACAACTATGTTTAGTTGAATTAAAAAGTCTACCTTCATTTTTTTTTCAAATGGTACAATAATGTGTATACTAACAATTAATTACTAAACATTACTTATATTAACTACATACTATACTAAAACCACGTGCAAAATAGAAGAAATACAGAAAGCGTAAGGCTAAAAAAGTTAGATATATTAGTTTTGTAATAAACAAGAGTCCTCTTTCAACTTTACTAAGGAAATAAATAGCGTAAATAAATAAAAAAAAACTTAAAATAAAAATAAATTATTTTGAATTAAGCACAGATTAAGACATAGTATTTAAATATCGAGAGTGTAAATTCGACTTGAAGATTATTTTTCACTATTTTATAAAAAAAAATCAAAATATCATTTAAATATGCAACTTGAAAGAGGACACGACTAAGAAGGCGGCGTGCGAAAGAGATAACAGCGTTTCTGTCTCACGTGTTTGTACCTGTTCAACTTATTCTCCCCGTTCACTGAGTCCATTGTTGGGAAACTGTGCAAACATATCACATCATTACTTATTATAAGATAGCTCAGAATCAAGCTATGTACAGGAAGGTGGCATGCGTTTCAAATTAATGTACCTTTGCAAGAGACACTTTTATTTATATGTATACTTTATATTTTAATTTGGAAGCTATACTAGTTTGATATTTGCAAGTATAATATAAGAACATCCCCCTCCCCACACCCCCGGTCCCAAGAAAATGGATTCTACTGTTTTTAAAGGGATCTTTCTGTGCTTGTGTACACTCGAGAACAAGTAATGATATCGATTCCGAACCAATTTTATTAACCCCCGATGAAAAAGAGGGGTGTTATATGTTAACTGTGTATCTGTGTGTCTATCTGTGGCATCGTAGCACCCAAACGGATGAACCGAATTAAATTTAGTTTCATTGTTTGTTTGAAAGGTGACTTGATTGAGTGTTCTTAACTATGATTAAAGAAAATCTGTCCAGCCGTTTGAAGATTATCAGCTCTTATTGTTTCGGGAGTTTATACAATTTTTAATTTAATTTATTCGACACGAAATTGCACAAGGAACATCTGATTAATTATTCATCTCAGTCAAAATTAAGCATTTATTTTCCTGACTTATCAAAAAATACACTAGATAAGAAGATAGTAAGAAAATAATAAACATAATTTAAAAATTATTTCGATTAAATATTATTTAATAACTTTTAACTCTACAAAGATACTATACAAGCATTCATATCAGGAGGGTCAGTACTTTGAACATCATCACGTATATAGTAATTACACTGTGACTGACTTTTCCGGATTAAAACACAATCTTTTTCGGGTCTGAAACACGTAATATTTCTGACATTAAACGTACGTAATGCCACAGAGAATTTTCTGACATTAACTAATAAAGACACAAACAATATCATCCGTTGCAGTGTTTTAAAAAAAAAGTTTAAGAATACCTTATTTTACATATTATAATTTTTAAATAAAACTGCTATTTACTCCTATTTGTAAGACTCTGTTGTAGGCCACTGTCAAATTCTTATAATTAAATATGACTACTTTTGATTTAATAAATATGTACACAACTTACATAAAATTGAGTAAAGTTCCTTTCAATTACCACAAGAGCCTTATTTCTTTAACATAAGATGACATAAAAAAATTACATATGTGGAAAAAAGTTCAGAACTATTATGTTGTTCATAGGAATACCATAAAGGAGTGTACCTTCGCAATTGTGGTGGGGAGCCTTCAACATGTCCGTTGGTTTCTTCGGCTAGACGCATTGCCATTTCGTGATCCCTTCTCTCCTGTTCAAGTCTATAAAAGATAGTAGTAATTGAAATTAATTAGCATTAAGCCTGTACATAACTTATTAATGGTACCATCACTGTATATCAAAATGAGTTTATATGTAAAGCGGATACATTATAATATAGCATAAGGATGACACGCACAGTGAAGGTAAGTGGATGCACAGATTCTTAAACGAGGATACATGAAGTGGACTCATGTATCCTCGTTTAAGAATCAAAATGCAGATGAACCGAACAATTTGTGCTTAACCCAGGCTCTAAAACGTAATAGGAAATAACAGTCGTCTTTGAAATCACTTGCATAGAAAAGAATAATAACACATATCAGAATTGTTAAATTGTCTATAGCATTAAATATTTTTTTATTAAAGTTGTATTAACTCAATGAAGTATATGTGGTAGAGTCATGCTGCAGCTATATTAGTAGTATAGTTGTAGCACGTATGGGTCGGCTCGACCGGGGAAGGACCACGCTCTCACAGAATACCAGCGTCAAATAGCAGCTTAACACTGCTGTTTCGTATGGTAAGTGTAGATAACCGGAGACCCTTTTTTACTGGAAAAGAGGCATTCCATCTTAGTCCAGCTCCACGGCTGACAACGCATCTGCATCTTTGCATTTTGATTCGCAAACGACGATAGATGTAGATGTCTATGGGCCACAGCAACCACTTACCATCAGGTGAACTGTGTGCTCATTTGTCACCCAATCCTATAATAAAAAAGTAAAAGTCAGGAGGGATTGTGGAAAAGGTGAAGTCTACTGAAATTCAAAAGAAATAATGTCAGCACATTCCCATCATCGGAGCTTCCATCCATCCATGGAGGCTACGGGGTTTTTCTTGGCATCACCTAATGTTACAGCCTATTAAAAGTCCACCGCTGAGCATAGGTTTACCCCATAGACTGACTCATAGAACTCCCTTATGAGGCAGCCATTTACCATAGTTACCACGCTTGCCGAGCGGGTAGACAAACGCTTTTAGTTTTTGATGTAATTAGGAAGACGTTGCTGCTGATCTCCTGCTTTGTTTCCCACTGTCACCAATTACGACACTCACGGGACGATATGGGATTGTGGATATTCGCCTGTCCGCAATTCGTACCGTCTGATAAGGAACTTCGTTCCAAAAATTAAAACTGTTAATACAAAGTAAAAGCAGACTTAAAAAGAAAGAAGTGCAAATAATTTCCACATAATAGCTTCTGAAGTCGAGGCTTTATTTCTTTTATACACTGTCTTAGCACCGTTAATATATATAGGCTGTAACTTTACATTACGTAAAGTAAAGTTACAGCCTAATATATGTCCCACTGTTGGGCACAGGCCTCCTCTCATTTCTGAGAGGGTTTTAGGGCAAGGAAGTATCCGCCGCGCTGCCCCACTGCGTGTTGGCGGTCACTACATGGCCATGTCCCACATTTGAAATATTACCTCTCCCTATTCTCCTGGTCTGCTTTAGCTGCCTCTTCCAACTGCTGCTGCAGTTTCATGGCGGCGGCACGATCGCGTTCTTCTTGTTTAATTCTCTCAGCTTCTTCTGCTTTGCGACGGGCCTCCATCTCTGCTTTTCTGTAAGTATAGGAGTTGGAGTTATTTCCATTCATTGTTAACCATTCCAGTTTCTCATTGTACAGGATACTTTGCTTGAATTTAGTTACGAATTAGGAAACTGTGAGTAGGAAGGAACCTCTGCAAAATTTTTGATACTGGCGATTTCATATCGTCATCGACTAAAAATGTAGAAAATATGAACAGCGCCCTTGGCGGAATTAAATGGAACTATGTTTTGAATACAAAATCTCTCGAATGCAATACGAATCAGATAAGCTCAGGGGCTGTATCCGTAAAAATCAAAATGCAGTTGCGTTTTACGTATCGGTATAAACGCTCTCCGGCTTTAGTCAATGGACAAATGAAACAGCAGAATTATGCTACTATTTCACTCTGGTATTCAGTACTACGATTTTTCCCCGGTTGAGCCGACCAAAATTCGTGCTGCAGTTATAATACAGCTGCAATGAGGCTATACAAATTTATATATACAATGATTAATGGGCAGTAAAATTGTTTTGAAATAGTACGAATTGGATAAGATTAATACCCATTCAATCAATATTAAAAACGATTTGATTGTGGCTATAATTGTTGTAGTAAGTAATTGACTATCTCATTCGTAAATTAATAATAGTAATTAATAAAATAAAACGGCATTAAGGATACGGCCTCAAAAGTTACAAAACTCAAAAGTCATGGGCTTGAATCCACCATTCGACTTTCGTAAACCAAGCTCAGTTGGAGTGGTTAAAGGGAGTAGGAGTAGTGTTAAGATGCGTGTGCGTGTGTGTGCATGCGTGGGTGTGCGTGCATGCACGTGCATGTATCCGTGCGTGCATGTGTGTGCACGTGTGTACGTGCATGTGCGTACGTGTGAATGCGTGTGCATGTGTCCGTGCGTGCGTGTGTGCACTTCCATGCGTGTGCGTGTTCGTGCGTGCGTGTGCTTGCTTGCGAGTGCGTGCAAGCACGTGCGTGTGCGCGCGTCTGCGTGCACGTGCGTACGTGTGCGTGTGCATGGGTCCGTGCCTGCGCGCGTGTGTGTGTGTGTGTACTAACAGGCGGCGATTTTGTTCCTCCTGGTGCTGGCGCTGCAGCTCGGCGCGCTTGGCGAGCTCGGCCGCGCGCAGCGCCTCCTGCACGCGCCGCACGCGCTCCTGCTCCTCCCTGCAACACACGGGGACTCAATATATTGCTATGCTGCCGGACTACCGTCCTATGCCATACTTACGCCCATAATTGAAACAAAACCAAGATGTAGCCACGATTTGTAGCTATAATTATATAGCATATGACGGTAGGCAATTGATCCAAATGGCTACACTACAGTTTCTTCAGTGTGCGACATAAGCTCAACGGAAAAAAGATTAACCCATTACGCTTTCTGAACATTTTTATCATCGATCACCTTCTTTAAGTCTCGATTTAGCTTTGTTAAAATGTTAAAGATTCACATAATGACACCCATGACACCCATAAAATACAACAACGCCGCACATTCAACCTCCATCTTGAAAAACGACATTAGCATAAATCGGATAAGGAAACGGTCATTCGTAAAACAATAGTCATGACGTTTAGACGCGTAGTGTTGAATCTATGTAAGTGCTACCAAAATAGTGACAATGAAATGCTCACTGCAACTGTGATAAAATGTCTCTGTGTGTAATAAGGAAATTATATTATGTCGTAAAGACTAACACCACATAAAATATTACATTTGTACAAGAACTTAATATAATATATATTTATTTCATTCCTATTCAATAGTTCGTTTAATATTTATAATATATTAGAGTTAAGTTTACAATACTATACTTTATATACAGTGGTAGAGCCATGCGGCAGCTTTTGCTGTCACATGGATGGGCCGGCTCGAACCGGGGTGGTACCACGACCTCACAGAAAACCATCGTGAAGTAGAGGTTTACCTCTGCGTTTCACTTGGTGAGTGCAGGTGGCCGGAGGCCCTTTTTCTGGAAATGAGGCATTCCATCTTAGTCCTCACGGGTGACAACGCATCTATATTTTGATTTCTAATAGAGGATAGATGTAGATGTCTATGGGCCGCAGCAACCACTTACCATCAGGTGGACTGTGTGCTCGTTTGTCACCCTTATCCTATAAAAAAAATACTAGTATCCAAAATCCTATTCAGATTAACATGTTTCTTTCTCATTAACACCTTCCCTACATGACACACGCACAACACAACATACGTCGCTCACCATTTAACACACAGCACGTCCACACGTACACAGGGGGTCAAAACCAAAATGTCTTAAGCAAAAATCCACCCAAAGCACACTACACACCACATAACACGTCCACGAGTTCAGCCGAAATGTATTAAGCGACCTTAAGGATCACAAACGAACACACAGCCCACCTGATAGCCAATAAATGCTATCGCCCATTAAAACTAAAACAAATCTAAATCTACCCTCAATAAAAATCAAAATGCAAATTCTTTATCACCCTTAAAAACTAAGATGGAATGCCTCGTTTCCACGTTTCCAGTAAAAAGAGCCTAAGATAAGTATTATTTTTTTTTACAACTAGCTGTTCTCCGCGACTTCGCCCGCGTGTTATTTGGGGTTTTAATTATGTTGCGCGGAACCCTAAATGTTTATCTTAAATATAAGTGCCTAAGTTACTCTTTATAACATCAACTATCTGCCAGTGAAAGTCCCGTCGAAATCGGTCCAGTCGTTTCGGAGATTAGCCGGAACAAACAAACAGACAGACAGACAGACAAAAAATTAAAAAATTGTGTTTTTGTTATAAGTACCGTATATATATATGCATTTAGTAAAAAGCTGGTATTTTGACATTACAAACAGACACTTCAATTTTATTTATATGTATAGATTAAAACTTATTTACCTATTCTTTTGGTCGGTCATGGCGTTCTGCAAGGCGACCATCTGCATCTCCGCTTCTTTGGTCAGCTTCGTGAATAATTGATCTATTTCAGCGCGTGTGATTTTCTCATTACTCTGAAACAAGATTTAAAATTGCACAAACTTACTGATTGTCCATTCCATGTCATGTTCAGACCCGCCGCAGAACAACACAAAAACTCTCCGATCACGCTCTTAATGTTATTCCTGTTAGACGGGAAATGAAGCTGCAGTATTTACCAGATTTGACAGCATACAGGAAACTGAACAGACAGATCTTCAAATGCATGCGGCGGGACTAACGCAACTTCAATACAGCTCGTATTAAAGAAGCGATCGAGCGGAGCCAGGGTTCCAAAATCTTTGCTAGAGATCTGTCTTCCAGAAATAACGAACTGTCAAAGCTGAAGATTGACTGTGGCAGCATCGTTTCCGGGACACCCGAGATTTTGAATGAGATTGAGAGGTTCTATGGGCAGCTGTACACACAATTGTTGGAGCCTAACGCGCATGTATGAGTAATGATCCAAGAGCATGTCTTTTCCGACATTATTCCGATGATATTCCAGACGTCAGTCTGAGCGAGATTAGATTAGATTAGAGAGTACGAAACCTATCCAACTGCAGAGAGGTGTAAGACAGGGTGACGTTATGTCTCCGAAACTCTTCACCGCTGCATTCAAAGACGTTTTCAAGCTACTGGACGGAAAAGGATACGGTATTAACGTCAATGGCGAGTACATTCACTTTCGACTTGCCGACGATATAGTCCTTATGGTAGAATCGCTGGAGGACCTAAGCACTATGCTCAATGACCTCAATAACGTCTCCCAACGGATAGGTTTTGAGATGAAAGTGGACAAAACAAAAGTTATGTGTAACGTTCATGTCACTTATACCGGTAGTTGTTGGGAGCACTAAGCTCGAAGTTGTTGACGAGTATGTTTACCCGGGACAAATAGCCCGACTAGGTGAATCCAACTTCAACCGAGAGGTCAATCGACCGATTCAACTCGGTTGTGGAGCGTTTGAGAGATTACGACACATATTCTCGTCATACATACTTCAAAACCTCAAAACAAGATTGTACAACCAGTGCGTGATGCCAGTGATGACCTATGGATCTGAGATGTGGTCCTTCACTTCTGGCCATATGATAAAGCTCAAAGTCACTCAGCGAGCTATGAAGAGGTCTATGCTCGGGGTTTGCGTGATAGACTTAAAAACAAGGACATCCGCAATAGAACCAGAGTAACCGACGTAGTCCAACGGATTAGTAAGCTGAAGTGGCAATGGGGCGGCCATGTATCTCGAAGAACCGACAACCGATGGGGAAATTGATGGATGCAGGTGGCTCAGGACCGTGCTTTGTGGCATTCCTTGGAAGTCGATAATTCGAAAAAATTAATCCTCTCCGGCAGGCATCCTCTTTTTGTTATTTAATATTACAGTAGCATAGTACTTGGATGTTTGTCATTGTGAAATTTATGTATGTAAATTGCCACCAAGATACAGGAGAAAATCCTAGTGGTGGTAACGTTTTTAAACTAAAAAAAAAACAAAGAAAAGAAGAATATACAGAATGAAAACAATAACAGACCTATCGGTAACTAAAACTGCACTCTCTAAAAATTTGAAGCTTATCGGTGTATACCGAATCCGAGTAGACCAGCCCTCACAAATAGTATGAAGCACGTGGTAACTATCCTTGACCATATTAACGGACGACGCGACGCAAACTGTATCGCGTGGGAGTCGGCCCGTCAAGGCTAGCCCGCCGTGTACTTGTAGCTTTTAGGTATGAAGCTAGGACGGGCATATAGCTTGAAGAAACAACAACCGATGGGGAAAAAAGGGTAGCCTCGTACCAGAAGGCGAAGTGTAGGGTGACCCCCCATTAGATGGAGTGATTACCTGGTAAGACATGCAGGAAGTTGATGGACGCAGGTGGCTCAGGACCGTGCTTTGTGGCATTATTCCTTGGGGGAGGCCTATGTTCAGCAGTTGACTTGTGAAGGGTTGTAATGATGATGATAATGATGAAACAGTTCAACGGATTGTCTCATCGAGCGATGCGTTGTGTGAAGAGAGGTATACAAATTTATGCATCGATGATGTAGAAAAAAGAAGACCAAAGTTCCTATTGGTTTCTATTATAAAACCTAATAAAATAATAATAAAACAATAAAATTTACAATTTACTAAAAATCAAACTACTGTAAAATATTATAATAATAATGTCCTCCTGACCAAATTTCGGAGACTAGCAGGGTAGGATTATAGTGCCCAGGCGCACTCTCTATGCCCTCACTCTCAGTCCGATGGGACAGTCGACAAGAGCGAAGAGTGATAAGGCGCAGGACCAATGGTTTTGTGGCACACACGGCACAGTGCCAGCTTCCTGACTCCGGGCAGCTACTGAGAATTTCGTGATAGAAAATCAATAATTCATTTTTTTAGCCCGAGCCGGAATTTGAACTCAGGACTTCATGATCAGCAGTCGCACTACTACAACCACTAGATCAACGAGGCAGAGAAATATAGCAGGCTGTAAAATATAGAAAACAAACAAACAACCTTTCTCACATTCATTACAGCTATTGAAAGCCTACTGCTAAACAAAGGCCTTTGACAGAGTTTGGCACGCTAGCCTTTTGGGTAAGCTTCCAGCGTACGGCTTATCCCCTAGTCTGGTTGACTGGGTAAAGGACTTTCTGGGTGAACTGTCTCTCCAGGACGTCGTCGATGGCTGCTCATGCGATCCTGTTGTGACTAACCCCGGTGTTCCTCAGGGGTCCGTTTTCTCCGCAACTCTCTTCCTGTTGCATATTAATTATCTGCTTATGCCCGGTATCTATGGGTATGCAGACGATAGCACAGTTGTGATGAGATACCAACCAAGTCCTCGGGCCAGTGGGGATCAAATCCAGTCCGAAAGAAAAACTATGGTAGAGCGTGTGAATCTCACACTACAGGCAGGCTCCGAATGGGGCGATGCCAATCTTGTGAAATTCAACGCTTCCAAAACAAGCGTGTCTCTTCACTGCAAAAAGGAGCCAGCTCATCTTGGCTCCTTCTTTTCGAAATGTATCACAGGAATACATCGACCGCCTTCAGGTGTTGGGGGTTGAGATATCCTCAAATCTAAGCTTTGGGTGGCCAGCCCATTGAGTCAAAGGGCAAAGCAGCTGCATGGAAGCTAGGAGTTGCTGCGAAATGTCGAAACGGCGGCACCAAATGCTTGCAGAGGTGCGGCGGATACTTCACGCCGGGACAGATTCTTGCTTTATATAAAGCGCATGTCCGGTCGTGCATGGAGTATTGGCGCCATATACGGGCTGGTGCTGCAAAATGCCACCTAGCAGCTTTGGACTCAATGGAAAGGCGTGCTAAGAGGCTTATAGGTGACCCAAAATTGATTAAAACCATTCTTATCAGCCTCGAACACAGGCGCAAAGTAGCCTTTCGGTTTTCTACAGAATGAATTTCGGAAAGTGTGTGCGAGAATTGCAAAATTTAATTCCTCCCTCTCCCTTCTACCATCGGACAACCAGACGTTCGGCCAGTCTTCACCCCTTTGTAGTTGACTTACCACGCACTCGAACCTAACGGTTTGCTACATCGCTCATCATGTGTACAGCAAAGGAAAGCACTTACCATCAGGTAGGATTAGTTAAGCGATGGCTTAGAATAACATGAAAAAAGGCCCATATCTTCCCATAGTCTCATCGGGGAATTGCGGTAGTAGCCACGCTTGGCAGACGGCATGGCGACCACATTTATTTAATTTTGATTTTTTATAAGGAAGATAATGCCGCCCGTCTCATGTTTCCTTTCCCTCTCTCACCTCTTACGATACCCATCATATTGGGTATTCTCCTACGCCGGCACTACACGGCGACTTACTGACGTACAACATACTCATACCTTAATCAATTCGCAAGCATTTCTCATAGAATTTCTCAGGTTCTCTATATTCTTCTTGGCTGTCTCTTTCTCTTTCTTCAGTTGAGTCGTAACTGAATCCATCTCTTTCATCTTCTCCTCCAATGTTTTAATCTTAACAATGCCTCTGTATCTCGGTTGGTGTTGACGACGTACCAAATATCCACGTATGGTTTTTTGCAAGAGAATGAGACATTCGCGGCGGTACAGAATTTTGTTCTTAACTGCAAAGTAATAAAAAGGATAATTAGTATCTAAAAATTTGTGATAGTGAAAAAAATAAACACAATGGGACTACTCGACGGCTCCTAGACGCAGTGGCTTAGCACTGAGTTTCGGCGCTGAGGGTCAGGGGTCGAATCCCGCACGAAAAAAGTATTTGTATGGGCTACCAATAATTGTTCCGGGTCTGGATGTTTGCCCTTGTGCTATTTATGTTTGTAAACTGCCTCCACGATACAGGACAAAATCCTAGTACATTTTTAACGTAACGTTTTTATAAAGACAAAGAATAACAACAATAAATTTAATAGTTTAAAACAGTCGTGTATCCGTGTCTGTTTGTGTTCATCCAAAACTTTGAAACCACTCTTTAGAAATAGATGATTATAATCATCATCATCATTACAGCCCTTCACAAGTCCACTGTTGAACTTAGGCCTCCCCCATGGAATGCCACAAAGCCCGGTCCTGAGCCACCTGCATCCATCGACTAACTGCATGTCGTTACTCCATCTAGTGGGATCGTCGATACGTATTTGTCTATTCCTTCTCCAAAACTTTTTTCGAGAACAATGCTCGGGGGATTGTGACTCCATGTATGTGAGCGTTTTTGACGCTGCTTAGCGACTCGTAGTAACTATGTAGAATTACATCCAGCCCCCTTCCATCTCTATGACATAACTTATGTGGGAGGCCTACGTACAGCAATAGACTTTTGATAGACTGTAATTAATGAATGAACAACTATAAATAGGACAACCATAAACTTACGTTTTATGATGGACAACACGGCAAATATTGAGCGTCTCCATCTGGATTTAACCAACCAGGCCAGCACCGAGTGCACTATGGCCTTCAGGTTCTCAGGGTCGGAACGCATGATGGTGTCGAACTCCGAGTACTTCCCTGGCCGGAAGAAGACTCGCGTCAGCCCGAACTTGTAGTCCTTGTCTGATAGACCAAGGCTATGAACGATCGCCTAGAAAAACGTACCAGTTATTTTTATGAGGGGTATCTATATAGTTATCTCATCTAGTTAGGCTGTGTATATATATATATATATATATATATATATAATTGTAGATAAACATACATAAATATCAACAAAATAAAATAAATGCATAAAAAATACATAAATAAATAAACACCCTACCACATGGAAGCCCTCGGCAGGGGAGACCAAACGGCCGAGGGTTAGGGGGAAAGGGAAAGAAACCGGCGGACGATACGGGCGGTATCGAGGAGCACCGCCTTCTGCATTTGAGCTTGGAGCGATCCGTCACGGAGCCCCAGTCGCTTCAGATGACCCGAGAGGCTGACTGGGATTAACCCGTTCGCAGAAACGACTACAGGTATAATTTCGGCCGGCAGTCCGCCCCACATGTCGGTCACCTCGTGAGCCAGGTATTTTGTACGCTTATCTGCTTCGGCTTTCACGAGGTTCTCGTCATACGGAACGCTAATGTCGACCAAAAATATCCTTGACTGTGCCCGATGCATCAGCACAATATCAGGCTTATTCGCAAGAATAGTCCTGTCTGTGATGATGGCCACCGGGCCATCATCACAGACAGGACCGCCCAGTAGAGCCTGGCGCGGTCATTTTCGAGCACAGCTTCTGGTATGTACTTATAATAAGGCAGTTGCCGTTCCACGAGACCTTATTTCAGAGCGAGCTCCTGGTGTAGAATCCTGGCTACTAGGTTGTGCCTATGCAAGTACTCACAGTTAGAAAGCGCCGAACAACCGGAGATGACATGCCTAAGTGATTCACAGGGATGGCGACAAGCTCGACAAATGTGGTAAAATGTCTTAATAACCTGATCCTGTATTGCACAGACAAAACCCTCGGTTTCCCCGAAGAGGTCACCAAAACGTAGCCAGTGGAGGGAGGCAACTCTGTCCACGAAAGGCTCATGTAGAGCCTTGTACAACCTCCCGTGAAGCTCCTTCTCCTTCCATACGGTCTCCCGGTCGGAAATGCTAATGTTTATACGTGGTAGAGGCATGCTGCAGCTATATTACTGGTATAGTTGTAGCACGACCGGGGAAGGACCACGCTCTCACAGAACACCAGCGTAAAATAGCAGCTTAACGCTGCAGTGTTTCATATGGTGAGTGTAGAGAACCGGAGATCCTTTTTACTGGAAACGTGGGGCATTCCATCTTAGTCCTCACGGGTGACAACGTAGATATGTAGATGTTCCACAGCAACCACTTACCAACAGGTGGACTGTGTGCTCGTTTGTCACCCTAATTCTATAAAAAAAATGCTCTGTACTGCCGGGTCTTGCCATTGCTCAGGATAGAGGGGTAAGTCCTTTATCACAAAAAAGAACGTCCCTATAGAATGGATCATCCGCTTTCGCCAGAAAGTAATTAAGGAGGCTGCACACTTCGCGATTATGCATGGTAAGAGCACTTAAAAAGCCGCGTCCACCATGTTTCCGCGGCAAGTACAGCCTCATTACTGATGATCTCGGACGATGCATCCTGTGGGACGTCATAATAGTGTGGACTTTTCTATCCAGAGCGTTCAGTTCGGTCGGAGTCCACCTGAGTATGCCAAATGTATACATGAGAACAGGCATGATCCAACCGTTATATGCGTGTGTCTTATTAACGCCCGACAAAAGACTGTTAAGCACTTTTGTCAAGCGTGCATAAAACACATCGCAAACTGACTGCTTCATACCCGCCTCATCGACACCGATGTTTTGTGACATACCCAGGTATCGGTATGTTTCAGCCTCGGAAAGGGTCCTTATGCTGATGGGCGTAGATAAGTCTATGTCCTCAGAGTTAGCAACCCTTCCCCTTTCGACATGGAGGATCGCACACTTATCCGTCCCCAGCTCCATTCCAATAGAATTGCTAAAATCACAAGTTATGTTTAGCAATTAAATAAGATGGGAGCGACTGGAGGCGAATAACTTGAGATCATCCATATATAAAAGGTGGGTCACTTTTGTACCTCCTTTTCGAAGCTGAAATCCCCTCCCGGAACCCTCCAGTAAGGTAATGAGAGGGATCAGAGAGAGGCAGAACCAGATTGGACTTAAACAATCGCCCTGGAAGATACCCATCCTTATCCTTATGTGGTTCTCCGCAGCCGTCATCCGCAGGCCTAAATGACAAAGGATCGTACTCCACTGCCCCATACACTGCCCGAGGAAGTATCCAACTATACAGTCAACCTAGTACAGCTCGAGGACCCTCTTAAGCCATGTATGAGGCACCGAATCGAATGCCTTTTTGTAGTCTATCCAGGCGGTGGAGAGGTTCCGACGGTTACGTTTAACCACCTTGCCAATGACCGCGTCAATGAGGAGTGGTTCCTTGATTCCACGACCACCGCCCCGACATCCATTTTGAGCACGCGACATCACCTGATTTGAGTTCAGGTGACGAGTGATTCTGGCGCTTAAAATGGATGTTAGTGTCTTGTATATGGTAGGTAGACATGTTATGGGGCGGTATTTGCTCGGGTCTGTGGAATCTCGGTCTTTAGGAACCAAATGAGTGATCCCAGTAGTGAAGAGGCTCGGGAGTGACTTTTGGTCGAGAACCTCTTGAAACTGTCGGGCGAGCACAGCGTGACACACCACGAACCCCATCAGCCAGTAGTGATGCAGTCCGTCGAGTCCCGGACTTTTCCAGTTCGGGGCCCTACGGACCGCCTCAGCTACGTCATCCGGCGTTATAATGACGGGGTCCATGGGCGTAACATTGGCACACTGACTCGCCACAACTTCCGTGCAAGGAACCTAGCTGTGGTTTACGGGCTCTGACCACAGGCCGCGCCAGAATGCGATAGTGTCGGCCTGATTCGGTGCTGGGCCCGTTCCACGTACCTATTCATAGAGCCTCTTCTGATCACTCTGGAAGAGACGATTCTGGAGTATCATGTCGACCTCTCCGTATACAGCCGAATCCGCTTCCCTCAAGTAGCGATTCTCTGCTTCAGGTCGTGTATGCGCTCCGTCAGTTTTTGCATTATATGTGGCTGAGACAAACTGATATTTGTCCCAGCAAACGCCATCCTGACGGTGCGCACAATTCTCGGCCTATTATTGCCCGACCTGAAGCTTATCAGTCTGCCAATGAGGGCCCTTGCCTTTGCGATACGGTCCTAAATGCTTCTTCTCCAGGCTGGGATGGTGATACTTTGTCAGCCGTGGGAACTTTGGCGCCAATAATGCGGCAAACTGCCAGTGCGGCGCCAAAAAGAATTGAGTGCGTTTCGCAAAGGTTCCGGCTGGCTTTCAAATAGGTCACCAGCATTGAGTTGAGAGCCCTCACGACAGCCCGATTCCGCTTGCTTAGGGGTATGCGCGGGAGTCGCGGTCGATTTTCGAGAAGTATACTGCGCGTTTCCAAAATAGCCTTTTTCAATGTACTCCTCATTTGCTCTAGTTCTAGTTCCTGGGCGACTGTTCCATCATCGTCTGAACCAACCATAACTGAAAGATTCACGGCGGCATCCACGTGTGCTGGTTGCTCTGCAACTTGTGACGCCGTATCCTCAGCCGTAGCATTTTTATCCGATGAGGGTACAGCTTCACGTCGTAGCCGTTCGAGTTCGGTGCTATCGAATATGTTTGAGCGCAAGATATACCGAACTCGGTCTGCCAGGTTTTACTCGGTGACGGTTATAGATGGCTCCAGCTCAGCAAAAAGTCCTAAAATACGCCCGCAATGCGTTGCTGTTCATCTGCATTGACCAACGCATGCGGCGTACTCCACCAGTGGCGGGTGCTGATTGCTGGGCCCGCGAAGACCCTGTCAACACCAAGCAAGCTGGTGGGGATGATGGATGAGAGAGGCTGCTAGGTGGTCGTGCAGCACCTCGCGCTCGGTTCGCGGCCCGCATCCTGTCGCGTCCAGCGCCAGCTCCAGACGCGCCCCGGCGACCTCTAGGCAGCGACCCTATACGCAGTCTATTTCCTTCCATCATCCAAAAATTGGACGTCAATTAACAGGAGACGCCCAGGCCCGGCACCGTTTCATAATTTGGCCGAAAGCACAAACGGGCCCAAAATTAGCACCCTCAATTCTGCTAAGGCACGGCGCTCACACCTCTTGGCAAGGTGCTGACTGACTGCGATGACGTAGCAGTTTTGTCGCACAACCTTTACGTCAGCGGGCGATGGCGTCGCCACTTCCCTACGCCTTATTATTATACGCCTTATTATTATTATTATTACCAGTTATTACTATGGTTTGTACTCTTTGGATGATCAAGATAGCTTTAAAATATTTCTTATACATTTATCAGCTAGAACATTTCGACATTTATAACGATATAATTATAAAAAAAATTGTTCTGGAAGGAAGCCGTGCTGCATGAGCGAGTGTGAGCAGGTGAGGGAGTAAGTGCGTGTGTGTGTGTGTGTGCGTGTGTGTGTGTGTGCGTGTGTGTGTGTGTGTGTGCGTGTGTGTGTGCGTGTGTGTGTGTGTGCGTGTGAGTGGGAGTCACCTCGCAGAGGACGCTGGGCGCGAGCGCGCGCAGCGGCGGCGGCAGGTGCGCGGCGTAGAGCGCGTGCAGGTCGCGGAAGGGCGCGCGCGACGGGAAGCCGTGCTGCACGAGCGAGTGTGTGTGTGGGTGAGTGCGCGTGTGAGTGGGAGTCACCTCGCAGAGGACGCTGGGCGCGAGCGCGCGCAGCGGCGGCGGCAGGTGCGCGGCGTAGAGCGCGTGCAGGTCGCGGAAGGGCGCGCGCGACGGGAAGCCGTGCTGCACGAGCGAGTGTGTGTGTGGGTGAGTGCGCGTGTGAGTGGGAGTCACCTCGCAGAGGACGCTGGGCGCGAGCGCGCGCAGCGGCGGCGGCAGGTGCGCGGCGTAGAGCGCGTGCAGGTCGCGGAAGGGCGCGCGCGACGGGAAGCCGTGCTGCATGAGCTCCAGCACGGACGCCGTGCCCGAGCACTGCAGCTGCGCCAGCACCAGCGCGCCCTCCACCGCGCGCCCCACCATGCGGCTGTTCGGCTTCACGCACCGCACGAAGTTCGTCCCCTGAACAACCACACCACACATATAACCACACCCGTATAATAGCCGCCAAAGAGAACCCCGCCACCCATCGGTGTCGAAAGAGGCGACAGAGGAGAATGAAACAAGAATCTTCCTATTGAAATGCACTTTCAATCTTTCACTCACTTCTGTCTGTCACTTCACTATGAATCGTTTATGTACTCTGACATCACCTTATTGTGAATACATTCAATGTAAATAAATCAATATGGCACGCCTCATAACGTTATGGGTGAGTTCTAGTTCTGCTCTCAACACGTTAAAGTCTAGCAATTCTGTGTTCTTAAAATACCTCTATAATAATCATATTGCACCTATACGATAATATGAGTTAGCCGTATATCAAGAAAACACTAATTAATCCATCTTATATTTTCGAAAAAGTCATTTTACATTGCTACTTTGAAAAAAAAAGGTTTGAAAAAATTTTTCGTGGACATTAGGATGTTGATTTTGTATGTCGTCACGGTAATTCCCGAAAAATATTGACGTATCGAGACCGGGTGTTTTTAATTAGCTTTAGAATTACATCAACTGGTTTCCTATTTCATATGCGTAGTTTGTTAATGAAATAATTTTCAACTTTTATAAGCCTTATTATTGCTATATTTATTTATATATTTTATTAGCATTTGATAGACAAAGGACAAATGTACCATACAGCTTATATCGATTTTATACTTTGTGTAATCGATTTATTTTGGTAAACATTATTATTTTTTCCCTGTAGGTAACACTACCTGTTAAAATAATAGAACGCTAAATTTAATACACGTAAATAATATATTTTAAAATTCAGGAATAAAATCTATTTTTTTCATCAAAATAAATTAAACGCTCATGAGGCGTGCATTTTTGGATTTTCCAAACTATTCTATTGTATTCTATTGATATTAAATAATGATGTTCATGCTTATGTCAACATTTAGTTATCTTCTGCTAGGGACCTAGAGATAGCTCGCTGATTGCTTGCACTATTGTTGGGATGTATTAGTATTTGTGACTATAGCAGTAGTATGTTTCTAGGGCAGGCGGAAAAACGTACATTGACCTAAAGTATTATGTTAGCACTGAATCAAAACGACAGGTATTGCTTCCATAAATTTCATTATCGATTACGTATCGTCATGCGCTAAGCGTGTCTCATGGTAAGGGGTGGGGTGAAGGAAGCGGTCATTCAGAGATGACAAACCTAAACCGAAACAATACCACTTTTAAAATGCCAGACGTCAAAACACTATATGAAGAAGGGCTATACAATATTGAGCATATAAAGTGGAAAAACTGCATTAACCACGTCATAAAAGAAGAAAACAAATTAAATTCATTGGATAATGCCATTGATAAAAACTGTAGATAGTTTTATAATCAATGTGGCGAACTTTTCCATGTTTTTATCATCAGAAAATGATTCTGAAATAGTTACAAAAGCACAGTCTGTCAAGTGTCTCTGACAATCTATTATGAGAAGTTTTATGCATGTTTCAAGGTTGACTGCTAAAGAATGCATTAAAAGTTCGCCATTTTACCCGACTGCCTAGAAGAAGTTATGTTTTGTACAACTACCTACCTACCTACTTATTACACTACTTACCTACTGTTAATGTAATAATTAAATTTGTATTAACTCTTATGGTTTACAAATAATAAATTTAAATTAATGTTAATTTGCTTTTTAATTCATATAAGTACAGGATAATCTTCTTTCTTCATAATAAAATAATAGACACAGGACCTGCGAAGATTTTCGAACTCGGCTCTGTTATCTTTCACTCTGATGATGTATGTAATGATACAAGGATAATTTAAATTAAAAAAAATTTATACAGCCGACTTCAATATAAATTATTAAGAATAACTCAAAAACTATTGGTCTGACCTTGATCAAATTTCACATATGGGACCAGACGAGATGTAACAGCTTTCATATAAAAAAAGAATCATCGAAACGGTTCACCCAGTAAAAAGTTATGAGGTAACACACATAAAAAAGAAACAAAAAAAAAATACAGTGGAATTGAGTACCGTCTCCTTTTTGGAAGTCGGTAGATAAAAAGATAAAACCTAAGAAAAAGGTTGGCTACCGCGATGATATCGTCAAAGGTCAATGTACTTTTTTCCGCCTGCTCTAGAAACATACCATAGTATAATTGTATAGCAATATAATTGTCCACCCTCCCCGCCTTCACTCTTCAGTGGCGTTCAACGAGTCGGCTTACGGACGCAAACAGAGAGATCGATATATTTGGGCGATTATTTTCATTTCGATATATCGATATAAAATAACAATTAATATTTATACTAATAAAAATTATGGACTGACAGCCGCGATTTCATCAGAGTCCTCAATTTCATCCGAGAGAATGGCATCAAATGTTAATCTTAGCCAACCCATTAGCAGAAGTTGACTTTCAGCAGAGCACATTCAAATTTAGAGTTTTTTGTTTCTTTCAGATAAGTATTGGTTTGCATTAGTGCATTTAAATGTATATGATGTTCTATTTCATTTGATTAAAAAGCATTATATTTTTATGAATGTTTTATTCATTTTTGATTTTGCATTACTGTCATTTGATGATCAGAAATGATGTTTCTGGTTTGGTATTTATATAAAACCAATAAATATGTCAGTATTACTGACATATTTATTAAAATACTTTTTAGAAAATTTCACCGAGT
The DNA here is from genome assembly GCA_963668995.1 of Parnassius mnemosyne. Classification (NCBI taxonomy): domain Eukaryota; kingdom Metazoa; phylum Arthropoda; class Insecta; order Lepidoptera; family Papilionidae; genus Parnassius; species Parnassius mnemosyne. The sequence goes on along the minus strand of CAVLGL010000104.1, from coordinate 54,952,393 downwards.
TATTGATTTTATTTGTGAAAACTTCTTTAGAATCGTGATTTGAAACTCGATGAAATGAAAAAGGGACACTTAAAAGAGACAAAAACAACTGCGAAAGAATGAGATAGAATACAGTATACAATTTTTTTATAGCTTGGTCTCCTTTTCTGAGTTCTTTTTCGATATCGACATCGATATCGAAAACGATTTTCTTAAAATATCGATAGGGGATATACAGGGTTATTTTGCATAGGACGTTCAGAATAGCTAAATAAGCGAATGGTGAAAAAAAAAACTAACATTTTGTCCTTTTTGTCTTTTATATTCAAAATGTGTGGAAATGCATTATTTTAACTGATTTTAATTCATAAATTTGTAGCGCCTACAATTTTACTACACACGCACATATTCGTAAGGGAGTTCTGAATTCGAAAGCAGTCGGTGGCGTTCAGCACTCGCGCTCGATTACAGATTTAGGTATCTAATAGTTGTTTTGACACAGCGCGTCTCCGCGCCCTTTCTCTTCCGTCGCTACCTCTTTAGGTACGTTCGCGCGGCTGTCCGACAGCATCGACTTGAGCGTAACCACATTACGTACGAGTTACTTGTCACTTCGTTAGAAATGACGCCACGAAAATATTCGAACCGTGAATACTATGAAATGGTACGGTGTTACACTTTAAGCAATGAAAGTTTATTTGGTGCGCAAAGATTATACGAAAGTGGTGTTATTCAAGATTTCCTGGACGATATACCTCAAGTGTTACTGAATAATTTTTATTTCCAACATGACAGTGCTCTATGTAATTAGTGCGGTGGAAAAATAATTTAAAGAAACGTGCTCAACTGTGCATTGAGAGAAAAGGACGGTAAAATGACGGTGAAATGTAGAAAAACTTATGAAGGAAAAATTTAAATCGTTAATCACGTTACGTGGTTATTAACTTAGTAGCGAGCGTGTCATTATGGAATTAAATAGTAGGCAAAAGCTCCATGCATTGACTCGTACACACACAAACGCGCGGACGCATGTAGCCTATAAATCATATTCAATTTCGGATATTTTCAAATAAACGTAGAAAGCTTATTTACGCACCAACCCACTCTTTAGTTAAATAATTTTCCAAAGTCTGGCTTTCCACCCAATTTTCAAAACAAGAGATTTCAGTAAGCCTAACCAAATACACTTTACCATTTTTACCTACATTAGTACTTACTATCAAGTGGGGTAATAATCAAGCGGAGGCTTATAAAAGGTAGCAAAAAAGATTTTTTCGGGAAATGGATTAATGTTGTTGTTCTACATTTATATTATATTTTTTGGCGATGTACTGTGATAAAAATATCATGGGACCAAAAGATGATACCTGCAACAAACCCTCTAAAATCTGTAGATGGAACCATCGATATTTCTCATGAGAAGAAATAAAGAAATGGTCAAACAGATGTAATCTAACACAAAAACAGATACTGGTTTAACTTTAATCCTAAAATTAATTTTTTCGAGGTATATAATATCAAAAGCCACAAATAGGCAACTATCAATTCTCTAAATTCTTCATGAAAAAATTACTTTATATGTTAATTAGATAACTTACAATTAATATTACTTTTTCACACTCACACTGTAATCACACTGTAAGAGCAATGTTTCCCATAACCGTCTGACTTGATATGTAAATTAACGAACGCCTTACCAATTTTCGCACAGTTGGTTCTACTCCCCGTTGCTGGTCTGAATATCCTATATCTAGCATACGTAAGATGGTATAATACCATCTATCGGAGGACGTAAGGTCTTTATAGTCTTCCTATAATCGTCTGTTACTTCATTCATTAAACGAAATGGGTGGTAGATTTTGCTATGCCACAATTACCAGGTACCCACCCATCTACCATCTGTACAATTATGATTATTTTATTTATTTATTGCATTTACATGTGGTTATGTGTGAGTGTGACACATGCACCCAGCAAGGGTATAACAACATCAAATAAAGTTAGCCTTAATTACTAATACCTTAATTCTAATACTAATATATATTTTTATACATTACAGGTATTATTGTAGTATTTAGTATATGTCATATTACTATATTTATTTCTATTTAACAAAATATTCATCTAATTTATAGTAACATTTCTTAATCCAAAGGCTATTTAGTGCTATCATATTATATTATAAATTATACTCACATTTTCCTTAAGTTTGTCCATAAGTTGGGATAATTGCGCTTGGAACTTTGCCCCAACAGAGATAAAGTTCAGTTTTCCTTTGGCATTATTGTTGTCAGTGTTTTGGAACAGTTGCTGCACCAGCGGATTACTGGACTCTTGGACTAGAAATTCTAGTGAGGCGTGTAAGGCGTCGTTGTTCTTTTCTATGAACTGGTTCTGTGGGAGAGCAAATAATTTAAGAAATGAGTATCAACATCCATAACAATAATGTTAGTAACAGGTACAATTACTTTACTCGTTACTCGTCGCCTTGATAACTAAGGGACTTCGTCTTAAATTTTATAGCCCAATTTCACTAGTACAATTGAAATTGTTTATTGCAATTATAATATTGATTTACCACGTGCTAGGCAGTCAAGTAAAGCATTGTGGGGAAACTAGCATGATTAAGTTATTAAAAATAGTTGTAGAACATGTGAAGCACATTAGAGCAAAGCGGCTGACTAATTCCTGCTCAAAAGGCCTCTCAGAAAGTAATGGACGGTAGTGTTTATTGTACTATGGTCACCCGAAGCAGGTGCGACAGTGAGGCAAGTGTAACAAATGCAAATTTTGCGGCATAAACACGTCTTTTTGGTAAATTCCATCCATTAAACAACGCAGGAAATTATACGCTATTGACAATACCGACAGTTAAGTACATAGCTTCAACTATTTTATCAACAGACGTAATTTTATTAAAACTACTCACAAGATATGTGGGGAAAAACTCATTTTTACACAAAAATGGACGTTCAAATAGTTAATGTAAAATATTATACAAGGTTATTTTGCAATAACCAACCAAATTTGCAGAGAAGGTTGAGACTAGATAACATAAGAGAATGGTGAAAAAAAAAATAAGAAAAAAACTGAAAATTTTTATCGTTTATATGCAAAATGTGTGGAAACGCATTATTTTATTTGCTTGTTATTCGTAAATATGAAGCTCCTACTATTTTATACGCACGCACACATTCGCAAGGGAGCGTTGAGTTCGGTTGCAGTCTGTGGCGTTCGGCGCTCACGCTCGGTTACAGATTTAGGTATCTTAGAGTTGTTTTGACTCGGTAAAAACAAATGTGTCTTCCCGCCCTCTCCCTTCTATTGCTGCCGCTGGGCACGTTCACATGCTTGGCCGACAGTGTTGACGACACTCATTACGTACGAGTGTCCTGTTTGTAAATTTTTGTAGGTAGTATTAATTGTCAGCAATGACGCAACGAAAATATTCAAACCGCGAATACTATGAAATGGTACGGTGTTACATTTTAAGCCAGGAAAGCTTACGTGGTGCCCAGAGATTATACGAAAGTGAGTCTTTACCGCGTTTGCAAAGATAGGGAAATTAGTTTAATCACATTCCCGATAACTATGGTCATAACATTAGCTTGTAAGGACTGACTCGTTATCAGTCAAAAGGTGAACCATATAGGAAATGAGAGAGAGTTGAAAAAACCGACGAACCTTGTTTGTCTTCGAGACTCCTTAAACGATTTCTTTATTGCAACAAAATTTTGGTGATGATGATTAATAAGCTGAAAAATTATTATATTGTAATAATAAATAATTCATAACATAATACTTGCAGTGTTATAACAGACAGCACCAGCAAAATGCCTCAATAGAAAACCTTCATCGTCTCTGAGAGATCTGTGCGCCTTCAGACGAGATGCCCGCGGGACTTGCAGTCGAGAACTGAAAATAAATATTTTAAGAAATATATGACACTGGATTTGGTTGAAATATGTATATAATATGGGACCTCCGCAAAAAATACTCTTGCAATAAAGAACAACAAAATTGATTAAATATCTTGAGAGAAATTGCGTTACAGTAGAACTAACAACCTCCTCCGTTTTTAAATCAGATACTAGTAAAAATAAATACTTTTGAGTTCGCAGTTTTTTTTTACACAAAATTACAACAATAACCTTACCTTGGATTGTTTCCACCGAGTTGTTTGTGTACAGAGTGCGTGAAGTGGCCGAAGTCAGGCTTAGGTAATTTTGATTCCTCGTCGAGAATGTGGAAGATGCCGTGATTCTTGCTCTCAATCAAATCTATAATAATAATAATACTATTTTGATAATAAATCTACGTAACGTTATTTCACTGTCATTGAGTAAGCAAAAACAGATCAAGTATAGATAGAGTAAAAGTAAATAATAAAAGAATGACTAACCTATGCAGTCCTGATTATCAACGAATCTGATCTCTGGCACGTTGAGTCCCTCGCGCCGGTAAAGATCCTGTTCGTTCTTGAGAATGCGCTCGTTGAAGAACTGCTGCAGTTTCTCGTTGCAGTAGTTAATGCAAAACTGCTCGAAGCTGTTCATTTGGAAGTACTCTGCAACAAATGAGTGTGTATTTTGCGTGAAAGTGCTAGGATAGGAATATAATGCACGAGTTTTTTTTTTATAGAAGAAAGGGCAAAAGAGCATGCGGCTCATTGGATGGTAAGTGACTACCGCCGCCCATGAACAACCGCAACACCAGGGGAATTGGAGGTGCGTTTCCGGCCGTTTAGAAAGGTGTAAACCCTTTTTTTGAAGGTCCCTAAGTTACTAACACAGTAAACAATTCCACAGAGAAGTTATACGAGGAAGAAAACTCCTAGTAATGCGTACGTAAACCACATTAAGTAGAAGCCTTGTTTACTCGTATTTTCAAAAAACTGTAATAACGGTATATCATTATTTATATATTTGAATTTAAATATAAAATTTGGATAGTGTTTGAAAAATAACCCTGTATAGGATATATCTTAGTTTAACCAAGTGCAATTGCTGCACTTATACTACTGTAGGTAGGTAGTAGGTATAAGAGAAACTAAGGAAAAACAGAAGAAAGTATTACCAAATCCGGCGATGTCAAGCACACCGATGTAGTATGCGGATGCCTGGGAGGGGATACTGGAGTTGATCCTGTGCACGATGTAGTCGAATAGGCGGCTGTATATCGCCTTCGCCAATGCATCTCGAGCGTTTGTGGCTTCGTATGGCTTTAGCGGAACCCTAAAATCAAAAAAAATCCATTCCCATATTGCTTCGTGGGGGGAAACTGTACCGTGAGATGGGCAGCAGCAGCTTTCTGATAACAGTTAAAAATAACAAACTGGAGTTGACAACCCACTTGCCAAGCATGGCAACTATGGCCCAATGAGGTAAGCTATGGAATTGTGAGGGGGGGGGGGGGGGGGGCTCTTTTTGGTTGTTACAATTTTGATAGGCTGGAATGGTAATGATGTTATCGGTGTGATATGAACGTCATGGGTTACATAAGCGAATAAATTTTGACAATTTAACTGAGTGTCTTGTGACGTCTTAGCGCGAGAAAATCGACACCGCCGCACGCCAGCAGCAATAAAATTATAAATAACAGTGTATCGTGCAGTACGTACATGATGGCGGTGCCCTTGTGTCCGGCGCGCGCGCTCTGCATGAGGCGCGACACGAGCGCGGTGCGCAGCGCGGGCGCGTCGGCGCCCAGCAGGCGCGCGGCGGTGCCCGTGTGTAGCGTGCAGTACGTACATGTGGCGGGGCGCGGTGCCGTGTGTAGCGTGCAGTACGTACATGTGGCGGGGCGCGGTGCCGTGTGTAGCGTGCAGTACGTACATGATGGCGGTGCCCTTGTGTCCGGCGCGCGCGCTCTGCATGAGGCGCGACACGAGCGCGGTGCGCAGCGCGGGCGCGTCGGCGCCCAGCAGGCGCGCGGCGGTGCCCGTGTGTAGCGTGCAGTACGTACATGTGGCGGGGCGCGGTGCCGTGTGTAGCGTGCAGTACGTACATGTGGCGGGGCGCGGTGCCGTGTGTAGCGTGCAGTACGTACATGTGGCGGGGCGCGGTGCCGTGTGTAGCGTGCAGTACGTACATGATGGCGGTGCCCTTGTGTCCGGCGCGCGCGCTCTGCATGAGGCGCGACACGAGCGCGGTGCGCAGCGCGGGCGCGTCGGCGCCCAGCAGGCGCGCGGCGGTGCCCGTGTGTAGCGTGCAGTACGTACATGTGGCGGGGCGCGGTGCCGTGTGTAGCGTGCAGTACGTACATGATGGCGGTGCCCTTGTGTCCGGCGCGCGCGCTCTGCATGAGGCGCAACACGAGCGCGGTGCGCAGCGCGGGCGCGTCGGCGCCCAGCAGGCGCGCGGCGGTGCCCGTGTGTAGCGTGCAGTACGTACATGTGGCGGGGCGCGGTGCCGTGTGTAGCGTGCAGTACGTACATGATGGCGGTGCCCTTGTGTCCGGCGCGCGCGCTCTGCATGAGGCGCGACACGAGCGCGGTGCGCAGCGCGGGCGCGTCGGCGCCCAGCAGGCGCGCGGCGGTGCCCGTGTGTAGCGTGCAGTACGTACATGTGGCGGGGCGCGGTGCCGTGTGTAGCGTGCAGTACGTACATGATGGCGGTGCCCTTGTGTCCGGCGCGCGCGCTCTGCATGAGGCGCGACACGAGCGCGGTGCGCAGCGCGGGCGCGTCGGCGCCCAGCAGGCGCGCGGCGGTGCCCGTGTGTAGCGTGCAGTACGTACATGTGGCGGGGCGCGGTGCCGTGTGTAGCGTGCAGTACGTACATGATGGCGGTGCCCTTGTGTCCGGCGCGCGCGCTCTGCATGAGGCGCGACACGAGCGCGGTGCGCAGCGCGGGCGCGTCGGCGCCCAGCAGGCGCGCGGCGGTGCCCGTGTGTAGCGTGCAGTACGTACATGTGGCGGGGCGCGGTGCCGTGTGTAGCGTGCAGTACGTACATGATGGCGGTGCCCTTGTGTCCGGCGCGCGCGCTCTGCATGAGGCGCGACACGAGCGCGGTGCGCAGCGCGGGCGCGTCGGCGCCCAGCAGGCGCGCGGCGGTGCCCGTGTGTAGCGTGCAGTACGTACATGTGGCGGGGCGCGGTGCCGTGTGTAGCGTGCAGTACGTACATGTGGCGGGGCGCGGTGCCGTGTGTAGCGTGCAGTACGTACATGATGGCGGTGCCCTTGTGTCCGGCGCGCGCGCTCTGCATGAGGCGCGACACGAGCGCGGTGCGCAGCGCGGGCGCGTCGGCGCCCAGCAGGCGCGCGGCGGTGCCCGTGTGTAGCGTGCAGTACGTACATGTGGCGGGGCGCGGTGCCGTGTGTAGCGTGCAGTACGTACATGTGGCGGGGCGCGGTGCCGTGTGTAGCGTGCAGTACGTACATGATGGCGGTGCCCTTGTGTCCGGCGCGCGCGCTCTGCATGAGGCGCGACACGAGCGCGGTGCGCAGCGCGGGCGCGTCGGCGCCCAGCAGGCGCGCGGCGGTGCCCGTGTGTAGCGTGCAGTACGTACATGTGGCGGGGCGCGGTGCCGTGTGTAGCGTGCAGTACGTACATGATGGCGGTGCCCTTGTGTCCGGCGCGCGCGCTCTGCATGAGGCGCGACACGAGCGCGGTGCGCAGCGCGGGCGCGTCGGCGCCCAGCAGGCGCGCGGCGGTGCCCGTGTGTAGCGTGCAGTACGTACATGTGGCGGGGCGCGGTGCCGTGTGTAGCGTGCAGTACGTACATGTGGCGGGGCGCGGTGCCGTGTGTAGCGTGCAGTACGTACATGATGGCGGTGCCCTTGTGTCCGGCGCGCGCGCTCTGCATGAGGCGCGACACGAGCGCGGTGCGCAGCGCGGGCGCGTCGGCGCCCAGCAGGCGCGCGGCGGTGCCCGTGTGTAGCGTGCAGTACGTACATGTGGCGGGGCGCGGTGCCGTGTGTAGCGTGCAGTACGTACATGATGGCGGTGCCCTTGTGTCCGGCGCGCGCGCTCTGCATGAGGCGCGACACGAGTGCGGTGCGCAGCGCGGGCGCGTCGGCGCCCAGCAGGCGCGCGGCGGTGCCCGTGTGTAGCGTGCAGTACGTACATGTGGCGGGGCGCGGTGCCGTGTGTAGCGTGCAGTACGTACATGATGGCGGTGCCCTTGTGTCCGGCGCGCGCGCTCTGCATGAGGCGCGACACGAGCGCGGTGCGCAGCGCGGGCGCGTCGGCGCCCAGCAGGCGCGCGGCGGTGCCCGTGTGTAGCGTGCAGTACGTACATGTGGCGGGGCGCGGTGCCGTGTGTAGCGTGCAGTACGTACATGTGGCGGGGCGCGGTGCCGTGTGTAGCGTGCAGTACGTACATGATGGCGGTGCCCTTGTGTCCGGCGCGCGCGCTCTGCATGAGGCGCGACACGAGCGCGGTGCGCAGCGCGGGCGCGTCGGCGCCCAGCAGGCGCGCGGCGGTGCCCGTGTGTAGCGTGCAGTACGTACATGTGGCGGGGCGCGGTGCCGTGTGTAGCGTGCAGTACGTACATGTGGCGGGGCGCGGTGCCGTGTGTAGCGTGCAGTACGTACATGATGGCGGTGCCCTTGTGTCCGGCGCGCGCGCTCTGCATGAGGCGCGACACGAGCGCGGTGCGCAGCGCGGGCGCGTCGGCGCCCAGCAGGCGCGCGGCGGTGCCCGTGTGTAGCGTGCAGTACGTACATGTGGCGGGGCGCGGTGCCGTGTGTAGCGTGCAGTACGTACATGTGGCGGGGCGCGGTGCCGTGTGTAGCGTGCAGTACGTACATGATGGCGGTGCCCTTGTGTCCGGCGCGCGCGCTCTGCATGAGGCGCGACACGAGCGCGGTGCGCAGCGCGGGCGCGTCGGCGCCCAGCAGGCGCGCGGCGGCGGCCAGCGCGGGCTGCGAGTGCGCGCTGACGCTGCAGCCGCCGCGCGCGCCGCCCTCCTCCTCGAACTGCACGTTGCCCAGGTGCAGCACGCCCGCCACCACGCCGTACACCGCGCGCCGCTCCGCGTCCGACAGCCCTACGCGCGCCAGTGCCTGCAACCATGTGGAACACACACTTCACGAAGGTACTACGATTGTTAACGCTAACAATTTTAGACTATTATAGACCAAGTGGCGGAACTGGTGAACGCTACCAGCCCACCAATGCTGGGTGACCCCGCACGGTAATGTGCCAAGCGCAATGGTTTTGTCACCGTCCTTCGACTCGGCAATGGAACCACAGCCGTAATCGCAGCATTTGCTTATGCAGACCATTGTGGAGTGGCAAGTTGCCCTTGCAGTAGTAGCGGAACTCCATACCGTTCCCAACCATCCTCGCTGGTTCAGCAACGAATCGGGCTCAGTAGCCATCTACTGTGGGGGGGGGGGGGGGGGGGGGGGGGAGGGATGGTGCTTCAAGATGTATGGGCAGAGATTTGTTGCAGTGCATTGGGGCACCCTAGCTATAGTGGGCTGCTTGCTATGTATCTCCCAACACTCGACTACGAGGAGTACCTGGACGAGGTGGCGGACTGGGTGCGTAGGTGCTTACCCCGTCCGTTAATCGTCCTAGCAAACTTTAGCGCCCATACCAGGACCAGGGGCAACTGCAGGGATGATCCGAAGGGTGAGACAGTGATGGAGTGGGCAGCTGGTCTGGACCTCCTACTATTAAATACCGACTACCGATAACCGACAGGAGCGTTCCACTGTAGATACCATTATACACGTCCGTTCCCTGTTGGAACAAGGCTACGGCGATAAGTCTCGATATCGTCAACGCCTTTAACTCTCTACCCTGGGATGCAATCTGGAGGGCACTAGCACATCACCAGGTGCCTGCCTACCTGCAAGGCGTAATCGGGAACCACTTGCGCGACAGGTACATTCTGTACATGGGCCAAGATGGTAGGATAATCATATATAACATAATAATAAGGAATATCCGGAGGGAGATCAAACGTGGGGTGCTAAAGGGCTCGGTGCTGGGTCCACTATAGACATAGGACGAGTACTCGGTTTGGATTCAGTACTCAGCGGATTCGGCTTTTTTTAGGGTTCGGCCGAGCACCGAGTATTAACGGCCGAGTACCGAGTACTCGGCCTTAATTATATCCCAGAGAAAAATAAAGACAAAAAGCCAGTTTTTATCATTATTATTATATTAGACACATTAAAACATCAGAACCATGATAAGCAGCAGAAATATTTAGAACGCACATAAGAATCTATAATAGAAATTATTATTAATAATATTTAAAATTTAAGAGAGGAAGATTGTGATGCAAAAACACTAGTTTTTCGGCCCTATTTGGGTCTAGTTTGTTCCTTTTTGCTTCATATACTAAGCCCGCCTCTGAAAAAAGCCATTCACTGTAAACTGAACTGGCGGGTGTTGATAAGTATTGAGCCGCAACTTTTCGCAAAATGGGGTAATGGCCTTTATTAGAAACCCACCATTTATATGGATTTGCATTTCTTTTGACCCTTGGTACGCTTAAGTAATGATCTAACTTTGCTGCAGCGGAATTCTTAGGATGATTAGGTTGATAACATGTTGATGCATCAGCAGCTTCTTCAAAACATTCCCAGAATAGATTATGAGTTTCAGAAGCAGTATAGTCTCTATCTATCATTCTAGCTCTTTTTCTGCTGGATCTGCGTCACTGTCAAGTTCATCATCTTCTGTGTCTAGCGATATTTTTATTTTCTCCGAGGACAGCCTTGCGAGCTTGGTCTGCTTCATAAACATTATAAAAGTTGATTTTGTAGCGTGGGTCTAAAAAGCTCGAAAGGAGATACGTTCTGTTTTCAAACAAACATTCAAGATTGAATCGTGTGACTTTGTTCATATTGTTTTACGAGGGCATTTCTAAAATCATCAACTTGATACGTTTCCTCGATTAGTTCTTCTTTTCGTAAGTATCTCATCACTGTGACCGCATGCGGAATTACATAGGAAATAGGAGTATACGTGCTATTAGTTATTTTCGTCACTTCTTTAAAATGTTTCAATAATATGATTAACTGCAGCACTATTTCTGCTTGAAAGGTTTTCAAAAGTAAAATTTCGAGATTCTGCGAAGTAGACAGAAATAGCTCGTCTCTGTTCAATAATTCGTTCCAGTAAGTAATAAGTTGAATTCCATCTAGTACTAACATCTTGATGTAGTTTGTTTTTTGGAAGGCCAAGTTCCTCTTGTATCTCGTGAAGTTTGTGATTGAAATGTTTCACGATTCGTCGAGCAGCACAAATTGTTTCTTTAACAGAAGTATTAGCGTCTATAGCGTCATTGATTACTGATTGAATAGTGTGAATGAAACAACGAAAAGAAGGGAAGTTTGCGTCTTTCACACCTTTTGTTATATTTGCTGCATTGTCATGTACAACGGCACGTACATTTGTAGCTGGTATGTTCCAATCGGAAACAGATTCGAGTCAGCTTTTCTTTTTGTTTTCTGCTGTATGACTCTCTGCGAAAACCTTCATATCTAGCACTGCATGACCAAGCATATAACTTTCTTCTAACCAATGGGCAGTACAACTGAGGAAACAAGTTTTGTTAGTTTGACATATCCACATGTCTTTAGTAAAAGAGATGTGGTTGACCAGTGCCAATCTTGACTTGATATTGTTCACCACTTTGTTATATATATATATATATATATATATATATATATATATATATATATATATATATATACATATATCTGGAATTGCATTTTCGCTAAAATAAATACGGCTTGGTATCTCGTACTGCGGTAAAATATTATTGATAAACCGGCGAAACCCTACATGACTTTCCACGATAGAAAATGACTCGTTATCCACTGCGATCATTTCACCGATTAAATAATGGTACCTCTTTGCTCTAGATATAATAGCCCACAACTTTTTCTTTTCTAACATATCTTCTAAAGACGGCTGCTTCAAAACACCACTCACTTGTGATTCACTGGACTGAGAGTCAAATTCTTTGCTATTTGAAGCAATACTTGTAGTACCAAAAATGTCGTCATACTCCGAATTATGTTTAGTCTGCAAATGTCTTTTCATGGACGAAGTAGTCGCAGTTTTTTCCACACGTTCAGTTTTTCATCCACGTGATAGTTTGACTCCACATAAATTGCACTTAGATTTGTTTTTTTCAACCTCCACAAAGTATTTCCAAACACCCGACCTTTTCGCACTATTCGACATCTTGTAATAAATTACGCGTTGTCTATGTAAAATAATTAACGCCATCACAAACATAACTTATATCATAACTCAGTTCTTCTACCGTAAAAAGTTGTGAGATTCATGTAATACCAAGTCGATTAATTTATTCAGTCCCTACTTAAGGGTCCTTCTGTCTTAATTTATTAGTTATTACGTAATTAGCTAACCTAACAACATCTTATAGTGACCATATCAATATAAAATAATGTTTATGTTTTAAATAAATAGATTAACTTGGCCATCGCATTAAAACATAATGTATCTCTCAAGTAATACATATTACATTAAATTAAATTGTTTAGTGCGATTGCCAAGTCATTTTATTTGTTTAAAATCGTTTACTTTTTTTTTAATTTGATTTTTACAATGTTTTTGATGGCGTCTCATATCTTTTTGTAGATAGTTATATCTAGGTACCTATCTACACCTATTACAGGTACACTGATTCAATCACTGCAAATATAACTTTGTAATCCTATGTATTTATATGGAATTACAAAGTTATTTATGCAGTTGGTGTATCTCAAAAAACTGGACGGAAATTGCAAAATATTTTAGTTTTTCCTTGATTTATATACTAATCAATAATTGTATTCCAAATTTGAAGCTTCTACGTCTGCTAGAAGTGCCTTAGAGTTTTGATGATCGGTCAGTCAGTGAGTGACAAAATTAAGAAAGTTTGACTAGTTATAATTCTTAAACTACTGGTTCAAATTTAATAAAATTACTTATTAATAGGCTACTGAAATTCAGGCTTCTAGTTTTATCCACAACGAAGTTATAGGGTGTCGAAAATGGCCTGAACTGTTTCGAGAAAAAGATGGTACGGCCGTGCCGCTTTTTGCTCGACTTGGCGGGGGCAGGGCAGATTAAGCACGCAAGCGTAACCTCTTGTACGTGAATACTCGTACAAAAGTGACAAATGAGTTAACAATTTATGAAATTTGGGTTTTTACCGCGCAAAGGGTGCCGTGCACAAATTTGTCGCGCTGCAATATCGCGCTCTTACTCTGTGTAGGGCTGAAACTATACCATAAAGGTATCGATACTTTTACTCTATACTATACCGTATCCGTATCATGAGAAGTGTTAGTTAATGAGGTATTTATTAGATAAAATTTAAAAAAAAAAACTATGAAATAAGGTCATTTTTTATGTGTATTATTTCCTAAGATCAATAATTTTCTAGATGTTTTCCCATAAAACGATTTTTATACGCAGTCTTTTTCGCGCCAGATAACGAAAACAATCTGTCGAACATGAACTCATGTTGTCTCATTTGACAAGTAATCAGTAATCACATATCAACAGAAACAGAAACAGAAACTTTTTTATTCAATATAGATTATAAATAATACTTATTGAAAGTCATTCCTTTGTTTAATTACCACTGGTTCGAAAAATAAAATCTCCGTCCTGGGAAGAACCAGCAAGAAACCCAGCGGGACTACACAAATTAACAACACAACAAATTAGAAATAGCTTGGTAGCGATCACCTCATTTCCAAGGGTCATTATCATCCATAAATTCTTTAATATTATAATTACCCTTTTTATACAAACTTAGTTTAATAAAGTTTTTGAACTTTGAGCAGGTCAAATTTTGTATATTTTCTGGAATTTTGTTGTAAAAGCGTATACACCGCCCCAAGAATGAATTACTGACTCGATGGAGTCGAGTAATTGGTACTACTAGCTTGTGTCTGTTCCAAGTATTTACAGAATGAATATCACTTATTTTTGTAAAACTACTTTTATTTTTGTACGTACATTACATTTTCATAAATGTATTGAGAGGCTAAATTTAATATATAAATTTCCTTAAATTTTTGTCGTAGCGACTCTAGGCTTTAAATCATAAATTGCTCTTAGGGCCCTCTTCTGTAAAAAAAATATAATTTCAGAGTCAGCTGCGTGTCCCCATAGCAAAATACCATACGACATTATGCTATGGAAATAGCTAAATTAAACTAGTCTAGCTGTTTCAACACTGGTAAGACTTCTAATCCTTTTTACAGCATATGCTGCAGAACTAAGTCTGCTTTGCTAGTTTTGATATATGGGGGCTCCATTGAAGCTTCGCGTCTAGTGTGATTCCAAGAAAAATGGTGGTATCTACAAGACTCACTTTCTCCCCATTTAAAGTTACATTAGTATTTAATTGTTTGACATTTGGAGTCATAAATTTCATACATTTCGTTTTAGTGCCATTTAAATGCAAATTATTAACATTGAACCAATTTACTAATTCAGATATAGCATTATTTACTTCGCCATATTTTAGTAATTGTCGACTTAATTTGAAAATTAAAGAAGTGTCATCTGCAAATAATACTATATCATGGTTATGTAACTATGTATGTACTATGTAAGGTAAGTCATTAATGTATACACGAAACAGAAAGGGGCCTAGAATTGAGCCTTGAGGCACGCCCATTTGTACCATCGACCCGGAAGAGCTCATACTGTTAATGACAACTTTTTGCGTTTTCTTACTTAAATATGAAATAATTAATTTAAGAGCATCACTTCTTACACCGTAGTGTTGAAGTTTCCTGATTAATGTTCCATGGTGAACACAATCGAAGGCCTTGGATAGGTCACAAAATATACCCAAAGCATCCTGTGAAGTCTCTCATGCATTAAAGATATATTTAATCAGCTCAACACTGGCATCAGTTGTCGAGCGACCCCTTGTGAACCACCAACGGTGTCCGTGGGTGTGTGACTGATCGAGTACCAATACAAGTACTTTTCTTTCGATACTACTTGGTACTGAGTTTTAAAGTATCGATACCCAGAGTACTTAAACAAACAAAGTACGTAAGAAAAGTATCGAGTAACTACTTGTATTTACTCGTATCGTTTCATCCCTAACTCTGTGTAAGGGAAATAACCGCAAGTCGCCCGCTAACGCGTTTTTTTTTAAAGCCCAAGTATTCGGCAGAGTACTCGGCCAAATCTAGGCCGAGTACCCGTTGGCCGAGTACTCGGCGAATAACTTCTCGTTCCATGTCTAGTCCACTACTGTGGAATTTCGCATACGATGCGGTTCTGCAAGTCGACCTATCTGTTGGCGTAAACATCGAGTGCTATGCTGACGACACACTGGTGGTAGCAAGCGGGGTCACCTTCGAGTGGACCAAGGAACTCGACGAGCTTGGGACGGAAGTCGTCGTCACCAAAATCCACGAGTTGGGTCTAGAAATAGCGCCTCATACACACAGCAGAGAACCACCCGACTCGTGCGTCTACGTGAGTGGGTCTGAAATCAGTGGGGCGGTACATAAAGTACCTAGGGCTCCACCTGGACATTCGCTGGGGCTTCGAAGAGCACTTTGAGGTGGGTGCTATGACACAGGTGCACAGACTGCTGCCCAATCTAGGGGGACCGCGGGAGAATGTGCACCGCCTCTATACTGGGATAGTGCGGTCCATAGCCTTATATGAGGCACCTGTATGGACAATCCAACGCTGTGGAACCAAATTCTACAGTGTCCAGCGGAGGACGGCTACACGGATCGTGCGAGGATACCGCACGATATCCATTGAGGCGGTAACAGTCCTGGCTCGCTTTTCACCCTTAGATATACTGGCGGAAATGGATGCGAGGGTGTACAACTGACCCGCATCCTTCGTCAGAGAGGTGGCAGTGAGCCAGATGAGGTGCTCGAGTCTATAAAACGGCAGGAGCGATAGAACTCGACTCAAAGAGGAGTGTTATGCACGCAAACACATTGTTGAAGCAATCCTGCCGATCTTCAAGGCAATTTGTAATTAAAATTAAAATAACTTTATATGTAGCCGTGATCACACGTTATTGCTATGTTGTCTTGAAATGTCATCATTTCATCATTACAGCCCTTCACAAGTCCACTGCTGAACATAGGCCTCCCCCAAAGAATGCCACAAAGCACGGTCCTGAGCCACCTGCATCCATCGACTTCCTGCATGTCTTACCAGGTCGTCACTCCATCTCGTGGGGGGACGCCCTACACTTCGCCTACCGGTACGAGGCTGCCACTCGAGAACCTTTCTTCCCCATCGGTTGTCGGTTCTTCGAGCTATATGGCCGGCCCACTGCCACTTCAGCTTACTAATCCGTTGGGCTATGTCGGCCACTCTGGTTCTACTGCGGATATCCTCATTCCTAAGTTTATCACGCAGAGAAACTCCGAGCATAGCCCTCTCCATAGCTCGCTGAGCGACCTTGAGCTTCCTCATACGGCCAGCAGTGAAGGACCACGTCTCAGTTCCGTAAGTCATCATTGGCAACACGCACTGGTTGTACAATTTCGTTTTAAGGTTTTGAGGTATGTCTGACGAGAAGATGTGTCGTAGCTTCCCGAACGCTGCCCAGCCGAGTTGAATCCGTCGATTGACCTCTCGGTCGAAGTTGGACTTACCCAGTCGGACTATTTGTCCCAGGTAAACATACTCGTCAACAACTTCGAGCTTAGTGTTCCCAACAACTACCGGCATAGGTGTGACATGGACATTAAACATGATCTTAGTTTTGTCCATGTTCATCTTAAGACCTATCCGTTGGGAAACACTATTGAGGTCATTGAGCATAGTGCTTAGGTCCTCCAGCGATTCTGCCATAAGGACTATATCGTCGGCAAATCGAAGGTGAGTGATGTACTCGCCATTGATGTTGATACCGTATCCTTTCCAGTCCAGAAGCTTGAAAACGTCTTCCAATGCAGCGGTGAAGAGTTTCGGGGATATGACGTCACCCTGTCTTACACCTCTCTGCAATTGGATAGGTTTCGTACTCTGGTTCTGTACTCGGATAGCCATCGTAGCCCTACTGTACAAGCACTTCAACACTTCGATATACCGACAGTCAACTTGGCACCGCTGAAGGGACTGCAGCACCGCCCAAATTTCGACGGAATCAAAGGCTTTCTCATAGTTCACATACGCCAGACATAGTGGCAAATTGTACTCTTCGGCCTTCTGTACAACTTGCCGAAGGGTATGTATGTGGTCTATGGTGCTAAAGCCCTTTCGGAAACCGGCTTGTTCGGGAGGCTGGAAGTCGTCAAGTCTGCGCGCGAGACGATTCGTAATGACTCTCGAAAACAGCACGTAGACGCGGCTCAGAAGGGAAATCGGTCTGTAGTTCTTCAAGAGAGCGTTGTCACCTTTCTTGAAGAACAAGACCACCGCACTTCTGCTCCACGCCTCCGGTGTAATGCCACCATGGAGGACGGAATTAAAGAGCTTCTGAAGGACTTCAAGTACCGGTCTTCCACCCGCTTTCAGAAGCTCCGCTGTAATTCCATCCTCGCCTGGGGCCTTACCGTTTTTAAGGTGCTGGAGAGCCATCCTAATCTCGCTCAGACTGACATCCGGGATATCTTCGGAATAGTGTCGGATGAGACTCGCTCTTGGATCGTTACTCACACTTGCGTGTGGCTCCAACGATGATGTGTACAGCTGCCCATAGAACCTCTCAATCTCACTCAAAATCTCAGGTGTCCCGGAAACGATGCTGCCACATTCTGTCTTCAGCTTTGACAGTTGGCTCTTTCTGGCAGACAGATCTCTGGCAAAGACTTTGGAGCCTTGGTTCCGCTCGATCGCTTCTTCAATACGAGCTGTATTGAAGTTGCGTAAGTCCCGCCGCATGCATTTGGAGATCTGTCTGTTCAGATGCCTGTATGCTGTCAAGTCTGTTGAAGAATGTAGCTTCATCTCCCGTCTAACAGCCATGAGATTAAGAGTGTGATCGGAGAGTTTTTGTGTTCTTCTGCGGCGGGTCTTGCAGAACTTAGCTCCAACCGCATAGACAGTTTCCACGAGCTTGTCATTCATATCGTCCACTTCATTGCAGTCTTCCAGGCACTGAAAACGGTTTTGTAACTCGAGCTGAAAGGTTTCGGGACTTTGGAACAGAGCACGAGGGGGACGGAGCGTTGACTTCATTAGACGAGACCTCTCCAACTTAACGTTTAGTTTCAGTGTGCCTCTAACCATTCGGTGATCGCTACCAGTTTTCACCCTCGCGATCACGGAGACATCACTGAACAGTTGTCGTCTGGTCGTCATAATGAAGTCAATCTCATTTTTTGTGGAACCGTCGGGGCTCGACCAGGTCCACTTCCTGTGGGGCCGCTTCTGGAAGAAAGAGTTCATCATAAAGAGTCCCTCTTTCTCCATGAAGTCGGCCAGCTGCTGGCCCCTTGGGTTCCGTTGCCCTATTCCAAATTTCCCTACTTTCAGCTCACCGTTCTCTCTTGTGCCTAGTTTTGCATTGAAGTCTCCCATTAACACCGTATATTGGGTTTTGGAGGAATGCATGGCTCTAGAGATATCCTCATACATTTCCTCCACCTCCTCATCGGGGTGTGCCGAGGTTGGTGCGTAAACCTGTATGACCTTCAGCGAATACCGTTTGGTGATTCTGAGTATAAGGTACGCAACCCTCGTCGACACACTCCCGATTTTTACAACGTTGTTAACGAGAGACTTGTGGACGATAAATCCAACACCTCCTTGGGACAGATGGTCGCCCTCCCGGTGATAGAGCAAGTTGCCGGATTCGAGGATTACCGTGTCCTCCCCCTCTCTTCGGACTTCGGATAATCCTATAATATGCCAGCGCAACTTGTCTATCTCTTCTTCCAGCTCCACGATCTTCTCGTCAGTCCTCAGGGTGCGTGCGTTGTACGTTGCCAGGTCGAGTCGTTTAAGGTGGTAACCGAACCTCCACCGGAGATTCTTAGCACCCCCTGCCCCGCCGTTACCATGGTCGCCACCGTAGCCAGGAATAGCGGGGCCGCCGGGGACTGGGGGCCGTTTTTTTGTTGCTCTCATCATTGGGGGGTATTTGCCATAGTTGCCACGCTTGGCGAGCGGGTTGGCAACCGCAGTTTTTTTATTGTAATTTGGCTATTATCAGGAAGATGCTGCTGCCCATCTCCTGGCTGTTTCCCTTTGTCGCCTTTTACGACACCCACGGGAGGATATGGGGTAGTGGATATTCTTGACCGCCACTACACGGCAAATGTATTGTATCTTGAAATGTATTGGGTTTTAATTCCGAACTTTTTATCATGTTTTAGGGAATGAAAAGAAAAGTATTTATTTTACTTTTCTTTTGTTTTGTTGTTAGATTTATATTTTCCTTCAAAGATAGCTGATTTATAGTAAAATGTTGTGAGCTCTCCATAAAGATATTTTTGCAAGTTTGCTCCATACTTTATGCTAATTATAAAATAAGTTTTAATAGGTAACTTTAATAAGAAGTGTTTATGGTTGGATGTATTGTAGGTTTTTCCTTCATGCCCCTGTTGGAGCGCCTGTTAAAATAAAATAGCGAATGATTGTGGACGCTTCGAAGCGGTGACAGGACAATATCCGACAATACAATTAACACTTGTAACGTGGCGTACTAGCAGTTAGCAGTCTTGCCAAAGTAAAATATTAAAATAATTAGTATAATTCATCTTTTATTTGCTACCAAATGTTAACTAGAGACAGCATGAGAAAAACATTATTCTTCAATGTACTTGCTGTATATAGTCGAATATTTTCTTTTAGGAACCCATTCTTCTCTATTTATAATTTTCAACAATTTTTGTCGAACATCAATATTACAACAGCATCCACTTACCATCAGGTAGACTGTGTGCTTGTTTTTCACCCTAATACTATTAAAGTGTTTTTCCCATAGAATTATTACGCATAGAATATTAGTACGCGCACTGAAAGTGAAGCAAGTAAAACTAACGCGAAACCGCGTTAGTTGACTCAGCGACGCGTCAGTGCGCAACGTCACGTCTTACGGAGAAGAGCTCACGAAGAATTGTAAAAATTACCGTTTGTGTTGTAAAATATTGTCACAACAGTGATGATAAACATAAAAAGATGTGATGGTATTACATTTCACATATAAGTTTATACATTTAATTCATTATAAGTACGTAAAACTAAAAAAATACTTACCTACGCTCTCATAATACAAATGTTGCTAGTTGTGGGGAAAAAATCACAATTTTCTTTTAAAAATATTTATTTTCTATTTGTGTTTAAAACGTTTAATCGCAACGCTCTGTGTAAAACTCAAATGTTTTTATATAGATACCTACTTCTCTAAGTGTTAATATTATATTAACAATGGGTGCCTATTTAAAACTAATACGGAGTGATCAGCTAATCGCGATTCGTCGACGCCATTTTAACGCAACTATTTTATTTTAATTGCTTTGTTTATTGACTAAGGCCAAGTTTTAGAGTATAGAATAAAAACTTTTTTATTTACAAATTCAAGAGATTATTAATAAGAACGCCTTTACTAACCAGATGTCACTTTACACCCAAACATTAACCAGATGTTACGTTAGACCCAAACATAGCCTATTTTAACCATCTCCCAAAAAGAAAGGTTATCAATATGTATGTACACTGATTTCTAAGCTTGATCAATTCGTATATACATGCTGAAATTTTAGTGGTTGTTGTCCCGCAGCCAAATTATACTGTCTCGATAGTAGAGTCAATTTATTAAATTAAAAAACATTACAATTAAAAAACAAGCTATTCGGGCGTCCAGACTAGTTTATGTCGTATCACTACGCTTGAGAGTTCATGTTATGAATATTTCTTAGTGGCCCTTCACTGTGTAGGAAGCGGTAGCTCGTGCGATAAACGTAACACAACATTACGTCCAGTGAATTTTTTTTCAGACTTTATTATAGTAATTCGGTATAAGCTAGCCTGCACGCCCGACCTACTTGGGAGATATTGCTATTGGTTTATCGCATTCGAGTTTTGTTTTCCTCGATTGTAAATCTGCCATTTTTGCATCCTAATAATTTTTATTTTAATAAATCTATTGTACTACTAAGGCAAAACCATTTTACTTAAGGAAAACAACCATTAAAATTTCAGCGTGTATATTGGATCAATCTGTGTGTATATCCTTTCAAATAAAATATCTAAATCGGTTTAGAAATTGTAGAATTCTGAGGTAAAAAACATTAAAAGATACACCGAATTGATAACCTCGTCCCTTTTTGAAGTTGGTTAAAATTAAACATTACACGATGTGCTTATTGTATTTGAGCAAATTAATTGTGTTTAATAATATTCTTAAATTTTATTACGTCTGCATTTTTGTACCATTAATATAATATGTATAATAAAGTTATATTAGTACCATCATTATCGTGTTTATTTTATTCCATTTTATATTCTCATAAAATATATCTTCGTACGTAATACGTAATCTTTATTATATCGATTTTTTAAAATTAATAAAAAAATAGTGATTTGCACAACTTGATTGCAAACGCCAGAAACTGGTATCACTGAATGGCGTGTAAGTGTGCGTGTGATATATTAGCGTATATACATATCAGCGTAGGCACATTCGACTCGCGCCCACTAACATAATGACCTTGCATCATTTTAACGCTCGTGTTTTGTACTAGACTGCGTTTCTATGCGTAATAATTCAATGGTTTTTCCATATGATAAGAAGAATATTTCAGAATTAAGTTGAATAAGGATGCATGCAAGGCATACCTTTGGCAGGTATATGTGATATGTGGGCATATGTTATCGATAGTGTCCATCTCCACAAAATTGAGGTTAGAATTAGCAAGATTTCACGTATTTGTAATTATTTTAAATTCAATTCCTTTGACAGTCAGCGGGGATATGCAGCCAGCGTTCTTGGCACGATACCGCGGGGAGTAAGACTGTATGATAATTACGTTACTAGTTTTAGTTTTTTTTGCTATTATAGTTTATAATAAAATAATGTATATTATGTCAAATATAAATTAGGAATTATTCCTTTGCATTCAGATCATAAATATTATGTAATGTGACAATTTTTACCATCCATTTGTCTACAAACTATTTGATGCTGCTCTAAAACACAAACAGTTTAGACAGCTAAACATTTTGATCCTACCTACGGGTTAAATGGATTTTCTTTCTGAGGTGACTTACATGTATATATTACACACGTAGTCATAATTAATTACGTCTTATAAATACTCATCTTCACTTTAAAACCCGAGATTTTGCAACTACAAACGGGTATTGTTTTGTTCACGAATGATGCCAGGGGGTGGGCATAATTCTGCTCAAAACAATAACTGCTCGGGGTAAACTGAACAACAAGATCAAGATGACCTCTACCACGCTATCCGTGAATTTCTGCAACATCAAGGGACTTCACGCGAACCTAAACGCCGTCCACTACCTGCTAGAGAGGGAGAAGCCAGCCTTGCTCTTTCTGACCGAGACGCAGGTGTACTCTCCGGCTGATAATTCATATCTCTCCTACCCAGGGTACAATTTAGAACACTCCTTTGTGCCGCGGGCTGGAGTTTGTGTATACGTCAGAGAGGACTGTTCTCGACGCCTCGGCAGTTTTGAAAGTTCGGACCTGTCCATCCAATGGCTGCGCATAGACAGCGACGACCATCCGCGCGTCTACGGTTGCCTATCTCTATAGGTCCCATAGCGGTAATGCCGAAATAGACTGACTAATCGACCACGTCCAAATGGATACAGATTCCTTACTACAACAGGTCCCATCCGCAGAGATCGTGATCTTTGGCGATTTTAACGCCCACCACACCGAATGGCTCGGTTCATGTTTAAGCGATCATGATTTTGCCTAGGCATATGGTCTGACACAACTGGCTACTACGTCTACGCGGATTCCAGATGTGGAGGATCACGCACCTTCCCTGTAGGACCTTCTGCTGACCTCACATCCGGACAGATATCAGGTCTCAGTCGACGGAGTGGGGTGCCACTCGCGGTTACATTCAGCAGGCTACCGCCGTGTTTGGCACTATGGGTCGGCTGATTGGGATAGGATGCGATCTTTTTTTGCAACCTACCCTTGGGGGCGGGTTTGCTTCTCGCCGGAAGATCTCAGCGTTGTTGCTAATTCTATTGCTGATGTGGTACTTCAGGGTATGGAACTTTTTATTCCGTCCTCTGTGGTGCCCATTGGAGACAGATCTCAGCCATGGTTTAGTCTCTCCTGTAAAATAGCATTACGTTACAAGCAGGAGTGCTACCGGGCCTGGATTGAGGCATCAACGTTCCGGGATGTAAGCAACAGCGCCCTTAAAAACAAGTATAATTCCGCCTCCAGGTTCTTAAGAGTCATTGCCAAGGCAAAGTCAGAGCACATAGGCAGAATTGGCGAGAAACTAGTTCGCCTTCCTTCGGGAACCCGTGCATTCTGGTCTCTCGCCAAGGCTGTCCAAGGAAACTTCTGTTAGCCATCTCGTCCATCTCTGCACAGGGAGGACGACTCACTGGCCCATGCCGCAAAGGAGAAAGCCGATCTGTTAGGCTCTCTCTTTGAGTCCAACTCGACTCTCGATGACGGGGGGAATACACCGCCGACCATCCCGCGGTGTGAGTGCTCCATGCCGGATGTGCGGTTTACACAGCGCACGGTTCGCAAAACACTCTTCTCCCTGGACGTCAGCAAGTCGAGTGGGCCTGACGGAATCCCCCCAATTGTGCTGAGAACGTATGTTCCGGAGTTGGCACCGATTCTAACGCGTCTTTTCCGGTACTCCTACTCCCTAGGCGTAGTCCCGAAATCACGGAAGACGGCTTTTATCCACTCGATCCCTAAAAAAGGCGACCGCTCAGACCCGTCTAACTACAGACCTATGGCCATCACCTCTTTGTTCTCCAAAATAATTGAATCCATTATGAAACTAGCAGCTCATGTGGTACCTTGAGGATCACCAGCTGATTAGTGACCGCCAATACGGTTTTCGTCGGGATCGATCAGCTGGTGACCTTCTGATCTACCTTTCTCATAGATGGGTGGAGACAGTAGAGTCCAAGAGGGAGGCACGGGCCGTTAGTTTGGACACTGCAAAGGCCTTTGATCGAGTTTGGCACAAAGCGCTTCTTTCGAAGCTCCCTTCCTATGGGCTTCCCAAGAAATTGTGCAATTGGATCTCCAGCTTCTTGCAGATCGGAGTATCAAGGTCGAAGTAGACGGTGCATGCTCCGATTACAAGCTAAATTATATATTATTAATGCTGGTGTTCCACAAGGCTGTGTGCTATTACATGTACACACATATTGATGAAAGCACTGGTGATGCTCTATACACCGGCCGTGCCAATATTTCTTGGGAAAACGTCGCCGAGTACCGGAATAAACTTGTGTCTGAAGTCGAGTCTTTGCTGAACAAAGTCTCGGATTGGGGGCGACTAAATCTAGTCCAGTTCAATCTCCAAAAGACACAAGTATGCGCGTTTATCGCTAAAATAACCCCTTTGTTGTATCTCCTCAGTTTCAAGGCACTCCCCTTGCTGCCTCAGCTAGCATAGGAATCCTCGGCGTTGACATATCGAGTGACGTGCAGTTTCGTGGTCCCTTGGAAGGGTAGGCCATATTGGCCTCTAAAAAGCTTAACGTGCTCAGCTCAGATTCCCATCTCTGGGCAGGGGCTCCCCAGTGCCAGCTCCTTCCACTTGACCGCATCCAGCGCAGAGCGGTTCGAACCGTCGACGACCGAGTTCTTTATGATCAGCTCGATTCATTGGCACTGCGGAGAGATGTTGCATCCCTTTAACGAACGAAGTACGAAGAAAACTCTCTGTGGAATAATTTATCACCGGCGTTTTTCCGGACCGATATGACTTAGGGTTCTTCAACAAAAGAGCTTACTCCTATTTAAAAGGCCGGCAACGTAACTGCAATTCCCTTGGTGTTGCAATTGTTCATGGGCGGTGGTAGTCACTTACTATCAGGTGAGCCGCATGCTAGTTTGCCCTCTCTCCTATAAAGAAAATATATAGAATAGCTCCGAACTATCACATGGAGCATTGGTCCCTCCCCGGGCTTAACACCTTGCCCGGCGGTGAGATTTCCGCTTTTCCTTTCACGGCCAAACTGGCATGCGCCTAATAGGGTATTACACCCATTTTCAAAAAGTGTTTTAAATTAATCCTAGAGTGATAATGAACCACTATAATTTTTATATAATTTTTTTTATAACCGAATAGTGATATAAAAATTACTTTTAATCTATCGTTTTAAATTTTTGCGTGAAAACGCTAGCCGCCATACTGTTCAACTCGTGATGTCACTGTCGTAGAATTTTGACGATTTTGCAAAGGAATAAGATACTTTTGAATGTTTAATAATGAGTTATCATTTATATCATTGTTGTGTTGTGCCTGATTGCAAAAATACAAGCATAAGAACGCCGGGGAAGTTATGGATTAAAGTGCCAACTGATTTAAATATGAAAAATACTTGGTTAAAATTGGGAAGAAGAGACTCGAAGGCATTGTCTACAAAATATAAACTATACTTCTGTGAAGATCACTTTGATGTAAGTATGACTTATATTTAACTATCGATTAAACAAAACAAAACATCATGACATGATAGGTACCTATTGCAAGTCAAATTTTGTAATAGATTAGGTTAATCGTTTAGCTGTCCCGCCCTTTGTGGGCCATTTTGATAGCCCTTGCAAGTGCAGTGCAATGTTTTACTTAATTCCTGTTTTCTTCTATTATATGGGAATAAAGACATGGTTTGTACTCAGACCAAATAAAAAAGTGACTTTTTATTTCGTCTGAGGGTTTGTACGAAAAAATATAACAAAAAGTTTTTCTCTCCTCAGCTTATATTATAATATCTATAACATTAGTGCTAAAAGCGAAGTAATAAACTTGCTTTTACGAATCCGTATTCCATGATGTCTTTTCAATAAAATTCGGAATAAAAGTCAACAATCGTAATGATAACTTGAAAAATTTAGAAATTAGCTAGTTAGTACACAGCACATAACCTAGTTCTTTGACCTAGTGACGTCACGACACTATCTAATATGTCGGACATCGTTTTGCAGATTAGAGGCACAGGTATTTTTACCTGTGCCTCAAATCTTCATTGAATTGAACAAATATTCATTGAATTGAAATATAAAATTTAAAATGCATTTTTATAAATAGAAATCAATATTTCTCATTTACTTTTTACAAAATCTATCATAAATATATAATCTTTGATTTTTTTACATGGTGTAAAATACCCTATTGTTTTGCTGGAGTAGTATTACTTGTGATTCAGTCACAATTATTCGATTTAGTAAGAATGGTGTATATGTACCTGATGCAGCCTCTGGAAGTCTTCGACGTCGTCCAGTATTGGGTCGCGAAGTCCGCCTTTAGCCCGCTGCTGCTCGCTTTTCTGGTTGCTGCTGATCTTCTTCTCAGACTCTGGCGTCAAGAAGTACTGCGTGCATCCGTTTTTAAGATACTGTGAAATAAAAAAAATTGATTTTAGTAACGTTTATCGCAGATTATTTCTGCCCCTAAGCAGCAGTGCGTGCACTGCTGTATTTCGGTCTGCAGGAAAAAGGAGCCAGTATGATTAAAGTCTGTGAGGCATTCTATCTGTCCTCCGAGGTGCAACAATTACTACTCAACGCATCTGTAGCCTCCTCCTTTGTGATGTTTAGTGATGTTCGATATCGATTCGATTAATTTCTTGTAAAATTTTTTGCGAGTCGATCGATTAATCGAAAATTGAAATAATCGATTACATCAATTATTTTATGCCAATTAATCGATGTTTCGCGATATTAGATAAAATTGATAACATTGGCTGTATGATCAATATCTCTGTCATTTGCCAGACTCACTTCAAGTAGAAAAAAAAGATTGACATTTCATTTGACTTGTCGTTTTGTAGTTTTCTACCGACTTCAAACAGGATGTACTCAATTCGACTGTATGTTTTATTTTATTTTATGCGTGCTACTTCATAACTTTTTTCTATGTGAACCGGTTTCGATGATCCTTTTTTTATTTGAAAGCTGGTGCTTCACATGTGGTCCCATATAAATTTTATCAAGGTCAGGAAAAATAAATAGGAAGAAAACTAAGGACCAAGGATATATAAGCCTAGGGGTGAATGTAGGGTCTGTTGCGGGTTATAGATGAGAAGCTTTATTAAGGAAAACGCGCATTATGTTCCAGCGCGTTTTGCTTGAGGATAATATATGAAAAGGAAATAGGGAAAGGGGGGGGGGGCCCATCGATAGCCTAGATAGGGATCGAGACTATAGGATTTTAGTAGATACGAGACTGACACAACCCGTCCTTGTCCCTGCGAGACACTTCCACACAAAAATAACAGGGAAAGTTGTTTTAATTTTTTTTTATAGGTTACAAGCGAGCACACAGTCCACCTGATGGTAAGTGGTTACTGTGGCCCATAGACACTTACATCCATCCTCAACTAAGACTCAAGACGCAGATGCGTTGTCACCCGTGAGGACTAAGATGGAATGCCTCTTTTCCAGTAAAAAGGGTCTCCGGTTCTCTACACTCACCATACGAAACACTGCTGTGTTAAACTGCTATTTTTATGCATATTAGCATATGAAAAGTGTTAAATAAAGTCTAACAACCTATATATCTCTGTGAAAACTACCGCGGAATCGGCCTGTTATGAATGGGTCACACCAACATGTTCTAATTTGACAATAAAACCTATATAGCATTAAAGCTATGTTTCTGAAAATAACAATAGTTTTTGTTTCGTCCAAATTGGTGTAGAAATACGAAAGTTATAACGTTTTGAAGTTTCGCAATTTTTTTAAATTTTTACCCGCTCGTTCTTTGTGACGTGACGTCACAATCCGACAGAGCGAACGCGCAGTAGGTACTTGCTAAGTTCAATACTAGCCGCGTGCTCGGAAGTATACGGTCGTTTACCTACATATTATATCGAATGTCAGAGTTAATGTCCGGTTGACTGTATTAGATGATATAATTATAAGAAACCCAACAACTATATTATAATAATTTTGAACTAATAATTTGTGAATAATCTAATCTAATATGAATAATCTAATCCAATGTAATCAATATTATTTAAGATGAATAATTTAATCTAATAATCTAATCTATTATTATGAATAATGTAATCAATGAACTATTACTAACACCGACGGATCTGCGTGGAGGTGGGTCATTAAAATCCCAACAAGAGAGAGAGGAATTTTGGGATAGTATGAGAGAGGTCTTGAATAAATGCGGAGAAAATGAACGGATCGTGATGTTAGGGGACTTTAAAAGCAAAACGAGTATGTAGAGAAACTGAAAGAAAGTTTTAAAGGCATAGAAGAGATAGGTGTGATTGAAGATTATTGGAGACATTTAAGAAAGGGGCCGTGAATGTTGCTATTGAGGTATGCGGGGTAGCTCAAAGAAAGAAAGGAAGAAAGAACTATAACGTGTAGATGGATTGGTTAGCAACAAAAGCTAACCAAAAAGTTCAAAAGGCAACGGATGACGAGATAAAGGAAGCAAGAACGAAGTATAAAAGATTCAAAAGAGCAGCGAAAGAAGTTGTTCGATAGGAGGCTCACTGAAGATTTCCAGTCAAACATTAAGTTTTTCTGGAAATCCATCAAAACAGCCAGAGGAAAAACTTCTACCTCGGAGCTGAGTACAATCAGGAGTCAAGATGGGAGCATTATAAAAGGAGAAGAATGTGTGTTAAGAGATGGAAAGAGTAATTTGAAAATTTCTTTGAAAGAGAGGAAATGCAGGTACAGCACCCGGCACCTTCCATGGAAACAAATATAAATGTTGATGAAAGTGAGATAAGCATGGATGAAATAGTGAAAGCGTTGAAAAGTATGAGATTAGGTAAGGCTGCAGGGTATGACAGGATTACCGTCAAGATGCTGAGGGCTGGACAGGGCATAGTGGCTAGTCAGCTGTACCGCCTTTTCAATTTGTACTGGCGCAATGGGCAAGTACCGGGAGACTGGTGCAAAGCCGTAATCGCGCCATTGTATAAGGGAAAAGGGTCACGGCAGGACTGCATAAATTACCGCGGTATAAGCCTTCTCAGCGTCGTCGGTAAATTGTATGCGAAAGTGTAGTGAGTGAAAGGGTTGTGAATGAAACAGACGAAAAAGTATGGGATGCACAAGCGGGATTTAGAAAGGGAATGGGATGTCTGGGCTAACACAAGGTTTATTGCGCGTTCGTGGATCTAGAAAAGGCCTATGATAGAGTGGTGAGGAATGAATTGTGGTCAGCACTGTCCGTGAACGGTGTGAGCAGTATCCTCATACGAGCATTACAATCTCTTTATAGGGATTCTAGTGCTTGTGTAAGGATAAACGGGGCATACACTGAATGGTTTAATATCGAAAAAGGTGTTAGACAGGGATGTGTAGCGTCACCGTACTTGTTTAATCTGTTCATGGATAATTGTTTGACAGATTTAAAAGAGAATGAAAGTGGGTTGAGAATGAATGAGTTACTCGTAAAATGTTTTCTCTATGCTGATGACCAAGTATTACTTGCGTCTTCGGCCGGGGAGTTGCAGGAGATGGTAACTACTATGAGTGGAGCTTTTGTTAGAAAAGGAATGAAGATGAATGTAAGGAAGACGAAAGTGATGGTGTTTAAAAGAGATGAGGCAGTGACAGACTGCAATATCGTGAATGAAGATGAACAAATTGAACAGGTGAAAGAGTTTGTGTATCTGGGTTCAAAGTTTACAAGAGATGGAAAGTGTGAGAGCGATATCGAAAGAAGACTGAATGAAGGAAACATGGTGAATGGAGCTTTGCACTCCTTTATGGGCAGTCGGAAGGTGTCTAACAAGGCTCGTTTGGCTGTGCATGAGGGGGTGTTGGTTCCGACACTCATGTACGGAAGTAAAAGTTGGGTATGGCAGAAGAAAATGAAAGCAGAATAAATGCAGTTGAGATGAGAGCGTTAAGAAGTATGATAGGAGTTAAACTGAGTGACAGGATAAGAAATAGTGAGATAAGGAAACATTGTGGTCTGAAAGAAGATGTAGTGACAAAAATTGAGAAAGGTATGCTGAGATGGTTTGGCCATGTCGAGAGAATGAATGAAGAACGATTGACGAAAAAAGTGTATAAGGCGAGTGTGAATGAAAGTGTTGAAAGGGGTAGACCTAGGTGGACTTTTCAAGACCAAATCAGGGACGTCTTGAAAAAAGGCCAGGTCAAGAGCACCCTAAACCGTAGAGCATGTATGAAGAGAATAATGAAAGTGGACGAAGCGAAACAAGTATGTAAGGATCGTAGCAAGTGGAAAGAAGTGGTCTCTGCCTACCCCTACGGGAAAGAAGCGTGATTATATGTATGTATGTATTAATTATATTTGACATTTGTATGCCCATGAGGCTGATCACAGACTGAACTTTATTTGTGTTTAAATTAGACCTTTTTGTAAACTGTGAATCACAAATGAAATATTTGATTTATAAACTAAAGTATTGAACATTTAGTTTTTACGTGTTAAAGAAAGGGAAATGAAAGTGAACGCAAGTATGACAAAAATGAAAAAGTGATGGTATTTAAACGACAGAAAAGTAAGACAATATTTTTTTTTATAGAATAGGGGGCAAACGATCATGCGGCTCACCTGATGGTAAGTGACTACCGCCGCCCATGAACAACCGCAACACCAGGGGAATTGCAGATGCGTTGCCGGCCTTTTAGAAAGGTGTAAGCTCTTTTCTTGAAGGTTCCTAAGTCGTATCGGTTCGGAAAATTCGCTGGTGGTAATTGATTCCACAAAGAAGTTGTGCGAGGGAGAAAACTTCTTCTAAATCGCACAGTGGTGGACCGCCAATCATCCAGTTGGTATGGATGGTAATGCGAGTTTTGTCGCGATGTACGATAGTGAAATTGAGCGGCTGGAATTAGTCCGAACAATTCCTCAGAGCACTCCCCGTGATAGATGCGATAAAATACGCAAAGAGATGCAACATCTCTACTTAGTGCCAGTGTATCGAGCCGATCGAAAAGAACTCGGTCGTCGACGATTCGAATCGCTCTGCGCTGGATGCGGTCAAGTGGAAGGAGCTGGCACTGGGGTGCCCCGGCCCAGAGATGAGAACAGTATTCCATGTGGGGCCGAACTTGCGCTTTGTAAAGTTGCAAGCGATGTGCCGGCATGAAATACTGTCTCGCTCTGCTGAGCACACCAAGCTTTTTAGAGGCCAATTTGGCCTTCCCTTCCAAGTGACCACGAAACTGCACGCTGTTCGATATGTCGACGCCAAGGATTCCGATACTGGCTGAGGCAGCAAGGGGAGTGCCTTGAAACTGAGGAGATACGACAAAGGGGTTCTTTTTAGCGGTAAACGCGCAAACTTGTGTCTTCTGGGGATTGAACTGGACTAGATTTAGTCGGCCCCAATCCGAGACTTTGTTAAGCAAAGACTCTACTTCAGACACAAGTTTGTTCCGGTACTCGGCGACGTTTTCCCGAGAAATATTGGCACGGCCGGTATATAAGGCAGCCCCAGTGCTGTCGTCTGCATAGCAATAAATGCTACCAGTTAGCAACATATCATTGATATGCAGGAGAAACAGCGTTGGTGATAGCACGCAGCCTTGTGCAACACCAGCGTTGATAGGCTTGAAATCAGAGCATGCACCGTCTACTACGACCTTGATGCTCCGATCAGCAAGGAAACTGGTGATCCATTTGCACAATTTCTCGGGAAGCCCATAGGAAGGAAGCTTCGAAAGAAGCGCCTTGTGCCAAACCCGATCGAAGGCCTTCGCTATGTCCAAACTAACGGCCAATGCCTCCCCCTTGGACTCTACTGCCTCCGCCCATCTATGAGTTAAGTAAACTAGAAGATTACCTGCTGATCGACCCCGACGAAAACCGTACTGACGGTCACTGATGATCGGTGACGATGACGGTCGCTCATGAGGTACCTCATGAGCTGGCAATTTATAATGGACTCCATTATTTTGGAGAACAAGGAGGTGATGGCGATAGGCCTGTAGTTGGACGGGTCTGAGCGGTCGCCTTTTTTAGGGATCGGGTGGACCAAAGCTGTCTTCCATGAATTCGGGACTACGCCTTGGGAGTAGGAGTACCGGAAAAGACGCGTTAAAACCGGTGCCAACTCCGGAGCACACGTCTTCAGCACAATGGCAGGGACTCCATCGGGCCCACTCGACTTGCTGACGTCCAGGGAGAAGAGTGCTTTGCGAACCGAGCGCTGTGTAAATCGCACATCCGGCATGGAGCACTCATATCGCGGGATGGTCGGCGGTGTGTTCCCCCCGTCATCTAGAGTCGAGTTAGACGCAAAAAGAGAGCACAACAGATCGGCTTTCTCTTTTGCGGCATGGGCCAGTGAGTCGTCCTCTCTGTGCAGAGATGGAAGGGATGGCTGACAGAAGTTCCCTTGGACAGCCTTGGCGAGAGACCAGAATGCACGGGTTCCCGAAGGAAGGCGAACTAGCTTCTCGCCAAATATGTTGGATGAGTAAAATAGTTGAGATTGTATATTTAGAATGTGCGTTCATTTAGCAGGGATGGTAGACATGACAAGGATAAAAATTCAAGAGTGATGCTCTTTTCATAGTTGTGGGAAGTGTAAAAGAATGTGTAAAAAAAGGCACTTGCAATACACAATGCTGTACAAATACCTACCTTAATGTATAGTAGTGAAAGTTGGGTGTGGAATAAGTGGCACGAGAGTAGAATAAATGCTGCATAAATGCGGTCATTAAGAAATGTGTTAGGAGCTACTCTGAATGATAGGGTAAGAAATTATCTGATAAGAGAAAAGTGTGGTTTACAAGATGTAGTGACCAGGATTAGGAGAGGAATGCTTCGGTGGTTTGGACACGTAGAAACAATAAATGACAAAAGAGCGACAAAGCAAAATTTATGTTGCAGGAGTGGCAGAGTCGGCAAGGGTCGCCCTACACGAAATATTATCGACCAACATTAAAAATTGGCAAAATTAAGATCACCTTTAACTAACGCGCATATATGCGTAGACATACGGACGTGAAAGAAGCAACAGAAGTGTCAGGATAGTATCAAATGGAAGTCCGCATATAAAATATGTAACAAAAACCCTGTGGTTACCGTTAAGTACGTTATCAGAATCATTACATATAGAACATATAGAAATAACTTTTTTTTAAAACGCGAAGAATATTATATTTTATTTAAAAAAAAAATTGTATGCAAATTGTATGTGGTTTTATTACCTCTGCATTGTCTGGGGAGTAAGAGGATTGTCAAAGACCCCGCTTTACTTAGATTTAGCATCGGCTAGTGTCAGTAAGATGTAATAAATCCACATAAATTTAAAAAATAATAATAATAAAATAAAATTATAAAATATGGTCGATTTTTTAAAAACAAATTATTTCTATAGGTTTGAATACCGATCCTGATAACGTACTTAACGGGAACCACAGGGTTTTCGTTACATGTTGTATACGCGTCCGTCTCTGCATACCCTTTTGGGTAGAGTTTATAATGTGATAATATGATTAAATTTATAAATTTTTCACGTAGATCGATCCGCCTTCGACGAGTTCCCAAAAATATAATTTTAAGAGGACTACAAGAGCCGTGACCTCGAAGGACGCACGCACACATTTACACAATTTCTGTTTAGCATCAGGCATCGGCCGGCACAGTCGGCACACAGATGTTTACGCACACATGCATACGTATTATGTTCAGAAATAAGAATATGCGATTTAAAAATGTTTTTTGGTTGGACTAAAAAATTAAAGCACTATTACGTTAATATGTTGCCTGATAGAATAATCTGACAAAAATCAGAATGATTGCATGTATATTAGTATTGTTTTCAACGTCAAAAGAAGCTTTTATAGGTATCTTTGTGATTTTTTTCTATCATATCAAATTAGTCAATTATCATGTTTTCAACACACTATCTAACTAGTATATCTTGAAAAATATGATATTATATTTTTCTGATTTTGTTTACTGCAGTGGATCATATACTTTAAGGCATTATAAAACTTGCATTTAGCTCCTGTAGTACTCCCTTAATAATATGGTATACAGACGAGCTTATGATACTGTATTGTTATGATAAAAAATGTCACTCGCCTGATAATCGTCGGGCTTGGTGATGTTCAAGTCGTGGCGCAGGTCGGGCGGCGCGCCCGCGCACAGCAGGTAGAACACGTGGTAGTTCCTCTCCTCGGCGCTCTGCATACAGATTCTAGACTTTTCTAGCAGATAGTGTGAGATGTGCCCGCCTACCACTTGGTACTTGTTATTGAAGTGCACCTCGATGAACTTGCCGAAACGCGAGCTATTGTTATTCCGCGTCGTTTTCGCGTTACCAAACGCTTCAAGAATGGGGTTAGCTGAAAGATAAAAATTAAGTATGTTATTAGCTACACTACCCTGTAATATCCAATGCTGGACATAGGTCATATCCATTAAAGTGTGATGTCCTGGTAGAGTCGCCATGTTATATAGGAAAGGTGTCAATGAGAAAGACGTGTGTCTGTGTATATTTGGAGTTTAATTTGACTACTTATACTTTGCGCGTTTACCGCTAAAAAGAACCCCTTTATCGTATCTCCTCAGTTTCAAGGCACTCCCCTTATTGCCTCAGCCAGTATCGGTATCCTCGGAGTCGACATATCGATTGACGTGCAGTTTCGTGATCACTTGGAAGAGAAAGCCAAATTGGCCTCTAAAAAGCTTTGCGTGCTCAGCAGAGCGGAACAGTATTTCATGCCGGCACACCGCCTGCAACTTTACAAGGCGCAGGTTCGGCCTCACATGGAATACTGTTCCCATCTCTGGGCAGGGGCTCCCCAGTGCCAGCTCCTTCCACTTGACCGCATCCAGCGCAGAGCGGCTCGAATCGTCGACGACCGAGCTCTTTCCGATCGGCTCGATTCATTGGCACTGCGAAGAGATGTTGCATCCCTTTGCATTTTCTTTCGCATCTACCATGGGGAGTGCTCTGAGGAATTGTTCGGATTAATCCCAGCCACCAAATTTCACGAACGCACATCGCGGCAGAACTCCCGATACCATCCACACCATCTGGATGATTGGCGGTCCACCACTGTGCGATTTAGAAGATGTTTTCTTCCTCGCACGACTTCCTTGTGGAATCGATTACCATCAGCGATTTTTCCGGACCGATATGACTTAGGGACCTTCAAGAAAAGAGCGTACTCCTTTTTAAAAGGCCGGCAACGCATCTGCAATTCCCTCCCTGGTGTTGCAGTTATTCATGGGCGGCGGTAGTCACTTACCATCAGGTGAGCCGCAAGCTAGTTTGCACCCTCTCCTATAAAAAAAAAACTATTGCTATTATAAACTTAACAATACAACAGTGGGGCTACAACAATATATCACAAAAGGGAAGATCTGTCATAATCACCACGCTTGCCAGGTGAATTGGTGATCGCAATACTAGACTTCTCAGTCGGAGTCTCAGTATTTTAAGTCTGACATAAACGAGACAGTTTACCACCATTTAAATATTAATTTAAATTGCAATTTGAAATTTTAAGTTCAGATTTGCTAAATACTCAGCAGTAAATGAAAATAACATGACGATGGCATAATTTCAAATTAAAAATTTTGTGACTACAATATAAATTATTAAGAATAACTCAAAAAATATTGGTCCGACCTGGATCAAATTTATATGGGACCACATGTGAAGCCCAAGCTTTCAAATAAAAAAAGAACTATCGAAATCGGTTCACCCATAAAAAGTTATAAAAACATACATTCGAATTGAGTACCTCCTTCTGTTTGAAGTCGGTAGAAAATGATGATGAGGATTACAAAACACAAAAGAATAATTTTTAATTCATACACAGGTTCAATTTGCAATATATGCCCAAATTTGCATAGAAACTTCAGATTAATGGTTCAGGCTAATGGTAAAAAAAATTCAAACATTCTGTCCTTTTTATCTTTTAAATTGAGAATGCGTGATAAGGAATAATTTAACTATTATTATTCATAGATATCTAACGTCTACTATTTTACTAAGCACGTACACATTCGTAAGGGTCGCTCGGTTACAAATTTAGGTATCTTGTCGCGCGTTTTCTCGCACCCTTCCCTTCGGTTAACCGCAAGTTATCTACGTCTGCCGGACCGGCCGACAACTGACAGTGTTGACAGACATTACGTACGAGTGTGCTATTTTAAAATTTTCATAGGTAGTGTCGCTTCGTTACCAATGAGGGAACGAAAAAATTCGAACCGCGTACACTATGAAACTATGAAATGGTACGGTGTTACATTTTAAACAATGAAAGTTTACGTGGTGAGCAAAGATTATACGAAAGCGAGTCTTCACTGCGACAAGAAATTAACGTACGTGTAGCTACCAATCGAAGAACAATTGACAGTTAATCAAACTATTCAAGTCCAGTGAGCGATAATTTAAATAGTGAATATAAAGATGCGCACGGATGCCCTACTCTATACTATGGACTGCAAACTAGCCGGAACACCCTTAGCCTTTTATCTGTGGGGTGAAATAAAGAGTCGTGTTTACGTCGAAGAGGTCATACGTCAAAGCTATGAAGTCCGCCACAGCAAAATTATAACTGTATATTGCCCAAGCACAGGTAATAAAGTGTAAAAAGTAATTTCAGGAAACGTGCTTGTCTCTATGGAGAGAAACGGATTTCATTTATAGGTACCAATATTAGTCATTGGAATAAGCCTTATTTTCTCGTATTTTCAAAAAACTACATAAACGGTATGTATCATTATTTATATAATAAATAATTTGGATACTCTTTGAAAAATAATCTTGTATATACCACAAGAATACTTTTTGAAAGTTAGTTATGCTTTGCCACTAGTTCTGTAAATTACCTCTATACTGGAAACAACCAGCAAGAAACACAGCGGGATTATTTTCAAAACATTAATTTACAATATAAAATTTTATACAATGTATGAAAACAGTATATAAATAATTTCTCATAGTAGCTTCTGAAATCGGTGCTTAGACTTAGTGTATAGAACAACATGTGAAATAATTTTATTATTTTTAGTTCTTTGAAGTTCACTTTTAACTTTTTATTAAAGCTTAATTTTAATGCCCTTTTTAATATCACAAGCTCAAAAATTTCACCTTAAAGTTATGTTAAAAACTTCACTCCTTTTTTTCCCACCTAGAGTATTGGATTTTTTTTAATTTATTTCGGACGACTCCTGAAGTATAAACTAATTTATAAAAAAGTTAGGTAAAATATAAATATTTCGATGGCGCTAGAATTCCGCCAACACTAGTGAAGCGCGGTGGACACTTCTGCTTCTAAAACCCTCTTAGAAATGAGAGAGCTGTAACCTGAACCAGAACCAGAACTGGGACGTAGTTATATCATAATTTGTTATTTTTCTAATGATTTATTAGAATTCTCTAGTCTATAATATAAAATGTTATTATAATTTAAATATATTTATTTATTTAAATTATAATTATTTATTTATTTATTTATTTACTCTTTATTGTACACCAAAAACAAAACAAAAACGAATACAATTAAATCTAAATTAGAAAATGTACAACAGGCGGTCTTATCACTCTGAAAGTGATTTCTTCCAGACAACCTTAGTGTAAAATGAATCGTGTTGCTAAGCGCAAATCTCGAGAGCAGCTGAACCGA
Source organism: Parnassius mnemosyne (assembly GCA_963668995.1). Taxonomy (NCBI): domain Eukaryota; kingdom Metazoa; phylum Arthropoda; class Insecta; order Lepidoptera; family Papilionidae; genus Parnassius; species Parnassius mnemosyne. The sequence continues at coordinate 54,914,740 of CAVLGL010000104.1, read as the reverse complement.
TTTCGCTAATTCTTTTTTTATACTATTTCTTGAAGTACGAAGACTAGAAGTTAAGCAGAGAAAAATTTAAAAAATTGCCTGAAAAAGTCTAAAAACAACACTTTTCTATATTCCCATACAGAAGATTCGTAATAATACTTAAAAGTCAATTAGAACTTACCATACCATAAAGAGTAAGTGTTAGTGGAGGGGTTCCGGGAAGGCAAAACAATTGCAATCGCATAAATATTAATGTCATTATTTGTCAATATTTATACGATGGCAACATTACTCAAAAAAAATTAGGGTTCCGCGCAAGAAATTGATAACCATGATATCGTAGTAAATTCCACGCGGGCGATGTCGCGGGGCACAGCTAGTACTCTTTAAATTTCACTCACCGTCCAAAATCTTCTGTTCGACGGGGCCGGCGCCCTTGGCCCACAAGTCGCATAGATACTTGAGTATGTATTTCGTGGACTCTGTCTTGCCCGCCCCGGACTCGCCCGACACTATGATCGACTGCGACTGCTTGTACGACTTCATGTCGCGAAACGCCTTATCCGCTGCAAAGAGTTACACTTTGTTATTACATGTTCACTTCTTAAAGGAAAGACGGGCAAAGATCATTGGCTCACCTAATGGTAAGTAATCAGTGCCGCCCATAAACGTCAGCAGTACCACCGGCGATTTTTCCGGACCGATACGGCTAAAGGGCCTTTAAGAAACGAGCTTACTCCTTTTTAAAAGGCTGGCAACGCACCTGCGATTCTCCTGGTCTTGCAGTTGTTCATGGGCGGCGATAGTCACTTACCACCAGGTGAATTCCATGCTCGTTTGCCTCCTCTCATATAAAAAAAAATCTGGTATTGTTGCTTTTTATTGGTGTGAAGCACTCGAAATGGTAGGATTTTAAAATAAGCGCCATAAAATTCTTATAATTTATTGCATTATTTGTGTTTTCGATTTTATTTTCAGAATGAATGATTCTCTTTCGCAGTCAATAAATACAAGGCGGCTTTTGGCTTATATCTCATATATATTATCATAATCATCAATGTTACAGCTCATGACATGTATATTGTTAAACATACATTCCATACCCATCAAGTGGGGTGGCGCCCTTTATACATCATCATAATTACAACTTCCTGCATCAGGTCATCCATCTTATGGAAGATTGCCCAACATTATTTCGAATATTATATTTACCAATATTTCAGGTTTAAGGTACTTGATGCTGGGACGGTAAATTTTCGATCGATATCTTATAGATATCCTGTAGTGAACTGTTTAATGAGTTAATGCCAGGAGTCTGTAAAGCTTACTGTACCTATAGCGAAAACGTGAGGTGGCAGCTCTCCCAACGAACGGCCCTGGTACTTTTTGATGGTGCTGGACGAATACAGATCCGGAATATCTTCGTAGGGGTTCACAGCCAGCAGGATGTTAGCGACGTACGTCTGTGAATATTTAAAATAAAATTATTTCAACCCACATCCACAAAAATAACCGTCGATTAACTTTAAGTTTAGTTTTTAAATGATACGGTTTCAATGATATTTCAAAACCATAGATAATTTACTCGCGTCCCAAAGTAACGTGCGTGTGCTTGGCGTCCTACTTCTTCTTCTTTATTTACCAGCCTAAGTAACTATTTAAAATGGGCCTCTCCCTTTGGAGGGAGGATTTGCCTCAAATTGTCACGCTTGGCAGTTGACGATCGTTATGTCAGATGCTTCGCACCATAACAAAAACGTCTCAAGCTATATCTTGCTAAATGTTGCGATTAAAACAAATTCAGGATGATCTCGAGGGAGCCAAATTACAGAAACACAGATAATGGTAGGAATTAATAAATTAATATAAATTGCAAGCATAGGATATTATATGTTAAATATATATTCGTAGTTTACGTGAGAAAATATGATCATCAACGTTTTATTTTAAATGGATTAAGGTTATTGAAATTTAAAGTCCACGCGGACAAAGTCCTGAACTCTGCTCATGACAGAAATGGTGGTTTTTATAAAAGGCACAATAAGAAAGTTTTGCTTATTGACGTCACAAAGATGGGGAAATATTTCAAAATACATAATTGATATTTTTATGTAGTTTTCGATTATATATCTACCTCACGTTTACTGAAACCATAGACTTTACTTCCTAAGTCTATGACTAAAGCTGGCACCTATTAAAGAAACGCTAAAATCAAACCTAAGTAACGTACGTCCTATTTTCAGACACAATAGCAATGACCTATATTATGTAGAACACGGGACAGCGAAAAGGTTAAGGTTTATCCATCTTCTTTAGAGCAAATATTCCAAAGCCGGATAAGGATGTTAGCATTAGGATATTAGCCTTAAGAAAAGAGCCTTTAACCAAGCCGCCAAGTCCTGCAAAAAGGCATTACGCCAAGCCAGTTTCGACCGAATTAAACGCATCGGCACAAAGCTCTCTGTAAAACCATCTGGCAGTAGAGCTTTTTGGTCTCTCGCCAAAACTTCTGTCGGTCTACACTGCCTCCGCTGTTAAAACCAGATGGCTCACTGGCGTAAGGAGAAAGCTGACTTATTTGCTTCTCTTTTCGCTTGCAATTCGCGTCTGGACAGTAGCAACAGCGTACCATCTCAATTACCTCACTGCGGTACCTCTATGTCAGAGGTCCGTATCACCAACAAGGAGGTTCTTAAAACCTTGCGAAGTCTAGACGCGAGCAAAGCTAGTGGACCTGATGAGTATATCATAAGTATATCAGCTATAGTTCTAAAGGTCTGCACCTGAGTTGTCTTCTGTGTTGACACGCTAGTTCCGCCTCTCAATCGGGACTGGAATAGTGTCTAAATCTTGGAAGCTGGCCAATGTGCAGCCTGTGCCTAAAAAGGTAGCCGTACCGACCCCGCCAACTATCGGCTAATTTCAATTACCTCCATACTCTGCAAGATTATGGAGCGTATATTGAACGCCCACCTCATTGCATATCTAGAGCAAAATGATCTCCTCAGTGATCGCCAGTACGGGTTTCGCCGAAATCGATCAACTGGGGACTTACTAGCGTATGCCACTCACATATGAGGCGAAGCCCTCGAGAACAGTGGTGAAGCATTTGATGTTTCCCTCGATGTTTCAAAGGCCTTTGACAGGGTTTGGCACGCTAGTCTATTGGGCAAGCTAGCGTACGGCTTACCCCCTGGCCTGATGGTCTGGGTGAAGAACTTTCTGAGTGAGCGGTTTCTTCGGGTCGTCGTTGATGGCTGCTCATCCGATACTGTGGCGACTAACGGCGGTGTTCCTCAGGTGTTCGTTCTCTCCGCAACTCTCTTCCTGCTGCATATAAATGATCTACTCATTCCCGGTATCTATGGGTATGCAGACGACAGCACAGTTATGGAGAGATACCAAACAAGCGCCCGGGCCAGTCGGGATCAAATCCATTCAGTAATAGAGCTCAACAGTGGTAGAGCCACGCGGCAGCTTTTGCTGTCACACGGATGGGCGGGCTCGAACCGGGGTGGTACCACGACCTCACAGAATACCAGCGTGAAGTAGAGGTTTACCTCTGCGTTTCGTTTGGTGAGTGCAGGTGGCCGGAGGCCCTTTTTACTGGAAATGAGGCATTCCATCTTAGTCCTCACGGGTGACAACGCATCTGCATTTTGATTCGCAAACGAGGATGGATGTAGATGTCTATGGGCCGCAGCAACCACTTACCATCAGGTGGACTGTGTGCTCGTTTGTCACCCTTATCTTATAAAAAAAAAAAAAAAAAAAAAAAAAATTATGATAGAGAGGCTATGGTTGAGCGTGGGAGTCTCACATTATTGGCAGTCTCCGAATGAGGCGATGCCAATCTCGTGAGATTTAACGCCTCCAAAACACAAGCGTGTATTTTTACCGCTAAAAGGAGCCCGCTCACCTTGGCTCCTACTTTCCGGAATGTATCCTTGGAGTATACTGACTGCCTTCAGTTGTTAGGGATTGAATTTTCTCCGAACCTCAACTATGGGCAGTTCATTCATTTATCTGAGTCAAGAGCCAAATCAGCCGCAAGGAAATTTGGTGTCCTTGCAAGGGTGCGGCGGTACTTCACGCCGGGGCAGCTTTTTACATTATATAAAGCGCAAGTCCGGTCATGCATGGAGTACTGCTGTCACATAAGTGCTGGTGCTGCAAAATGCCACCTGGCAGCATTGGGCTCAGTGGAGAGACGTGCTAAGAGGCTCATTGGTGACCTTGATTTGGTTGAAACTAGTCTTGTCAGCCTCGAGCACAGGCGCAGAGTAGCCAGTCTCTCGGTATTCTATAGGATGTATTTAGGTGAGTGTGCGCTTAAATACCTCCCTCTCCTTTCCACCATCGGACAACCAGACAGTCGGCGGGCAAGAGTTTTTGTTACGATAAGACAGTGCGATTTACCATCAAGCTGCATCACCACTTACAACCAGGTGGGATTGTGGTCAAGCACTGGCTTATATTAAGTAAAAAAAAAACCGGGGCCCCTCTCTCGCTTTGCTTTATTGGAAGCACGTCTCAGGGGCAGAACTTACTACCCCAAAAGTTTTAGTTAACCTAACCCGACAAAGTTAACCAGCAGGAAGTAGGCTCCAAGTAACAAACAATAATATCATTGTTTCATAATTATTTCATACATTTTATGTTTTCTTCCCCTCAACTTTCCTAAACTTCAAGTTCACTGTAATCTCTTTAACCATCAGTAACCATATCCTAATCTGCATTCGCTTACTTGATTATAACAATCCAATTACACGTTTAAAAACAAGACTTCCGGCACGCGAGGTGAAAGTAATTTACTTTATGTTTTGCTGGGTATATTTGCATTTTAATTTAAATGTAACAAACTTATTTAAACTAATATATTTAAGAATATACTGTGTTACTTAAAAGGACGATTATCGCTTACTTAAATTAAGTATTAATTATCTCTACATTTGTCACTTTTTTTTATTGTTTAGTGTCTTACTCTATATTTGTTTATTTTTACTGAAAAGAGAGCAACTTTAAGCATTTCTTAAATTGACGACGACTTTTATGAGCAAGGCGCCGGGTCTTCACGTCCATGCAGAACGGCTGCAGTGTGACGGCGGCGTACGAGTATTCATCACTCATTACTTCCCATGGGTGTCACACGGGACTATTATAAGAAATGCCAGGAATCCTTAAGGCCTCTGATAGATAACGCCCAGATCGGTGACGGGAGCGTCAAAGATTTGATTTACCGAAATCGCCAAGTCACCTGCTTTAATGGTTTGATTATGGTAAATTTTTCCTACAATGCAGAAAATCTAAGTCTAACGGGGACAGTTGAAGTCTAGCAAAGAAAAACTAATGGTCGAGTAGTGTTGAAATTCGACCGTTATTTCGTAATTCATTAATTTTAATACATAACACATAATTATAATGAACTATAAAATAAATGCTATTTTTGCCTTGACATACACTCCACGGACTTTAAAAAGGAACATTTGAAATCTCACAAAATTCACAGCTCATTCAGTCAATCTGTTAGTAACTAATCATACGTTGGTAATATTTTTAAATAATTTGCCGACAATATCTACTTTGTGCGTCTTTTTGACACACAGTTATGTGTTTGACGTTGCTAGTGTGAACGTAAACAATTATTTTTTTATTTTATTTAATATATTTGTAAGACATACAAATTTTAGCTTTCTGCACTCCTTCTCCATATAATCTTTGACAAACAAGTTTAATTTATTAGTTTAACAAACAAGGGGTGCAAAATTTTCCTCTTCACGTATCAATATATAGATAAGTAAACATGATCACGTATGCAAAAGAAGCACTGCTAAATATCGCTGGTTGATCTCTATCAAAACAAATTGATATCATGTAGAAGATACTGTGTACTGCTACTGTGTCATGATATCAGGCCGAAAAGGCTATAGCTTGACATAGGCCTGTTCCGTTGTACGGAGAATTTGTCTTAATCTGCGCGCTTTAGCGGGCGGGTTGACGATCGCAGTAGTACCAGATCATTTGCACATTTGTTTATGTCTAAGGTAAATGAGATGCTATACCGTCATCGATCGAAATCCATTAGATTTTTCTGACTTATCGCCGTTTTTAACCGACATCAAAAAGGAGGAGTTTCTCAAGTGTATATTCTTTTTCGTATGTACATAATCATAATATGTTCCGCGATATCTTCGTAGCACGGCTAGCATGGGCTGGGGACAAAAAATTTATCCCCCGATTATATCCACTAACAAGAGATAAAATTATTTTGTCCTTATGCCAAAGCACGGCAACGGGGAGAAATATATACCCAAATGAAAGATAAAAATTATACTGTTTTGACATTTGAAAGGAACAATTTTATCCTAGTTCATTGGACGTGGGTTTAAGTTTATATTCTTACAAAAAATATATCTAAGTCTAAAGTCTATCTACCATTTTATCTACGGTGAATAAAACTAAGCGAGAGGATAAACATTTTATCCTTTCCCCGGGAATAAATTGTCTCCTGCCTACGCTAGCCCTGCTGATTGTGAACCAATTTTGATGATTATTTTTTTATTAAACAGGTTATACTTCAGGAGTGGTCCCATATATTTTTGGAGAAAAAACTCCACCTTTAAGGGTTGCAAATGAATAACTACTTTATTAGCAATTTAAAGTCGGTTTTTAGTTTTTGTTAAAAGTTCTAATTGTTGACATTCGTCCCGTGGGCGTTAGACACCGACGAAATAGGCTGATGGATTATCTTGTACCGTTTCCACACGGCTCATATAACTAAGCTAGTAAGCAATACGATTAAATTTTGATTAATCGAACAACTAAAAACTGTGAAAGCTCATCGGAAAACTCGTTAATCCCATTCGGTGAATGAAAACATCTTAAGAAAGCCGGAATGTGTAATTCCAACCAACACCACGAAGTGCGCATTGGTACAACACACTGTACAGAAACGAAAGGTCTGTGCTTAGCAGTGAGACGCATATAGACTATTACTTAACTTTTTATTTAAAAGTAGTTGAAAATTACAAAAAATAATTTGCTATGTTGTTCGATGAGGACTTAAACCCATCCGCACATGACTCAGCGCTGATACGCAATCCGCTATACAGAAGCAAAAATACTCCATAACAATCAACACTGAATAGGCACGTCGCAGTCGTCGCAATCTATTGTTTTTATTTCTCACAAAACACGAATATCCCGACGACAAACGGAAACAAATTGTTCGAGCTTTGTATTTCGCACGACAGCAATGAAACAATGTTCAATGGAGGGCGATTAAATTTAGCTAAGAGACTAATACTAATCTTTTTTTATAACACGAAAGTGACTAACGAACATACAGTCTGATGGTAAGTGGCTACTGAAGCCCAGGGACATCTGCGGTTGGTTGCATAAAAAAGGAAGGCTACAGAATCAGAATAATTTATTTCGTGGATCATAGGTATTACATAGATATAAACTACATATATAATCAAGTTCAACTATTTCCTATCCTGTGGGTATACGAAGGACAATATTTTTTGCATATCAGTTAAAATAAGTACCTAAAACAAAAATAACTGTATGAAATGCGAATGCAAGATAAACAAAACATTAGTGGATACAGAATTTGAAAGTAACTAAGCATGTCGTAAATGTACAGATGTGATATCACCACTGAGGACTAAGATGGAATGCCTCAGCCTGTAATTGTACTGCCTCTCTTTTTTTTATTTTTTTTTTTACAAAACGTTACCCCCACACTAGGATTTTCTGCTGTATCGTGGAGGCAGTTTACAAACACAAATTGCACGAGGACAAACATCCAGACCCGGTACAATTATTTGTAGGCCATACAAATACTTGTTCCGTGCGGGATTCTAACCCGCAGTCCCCAGCGCAACGACTCACAGCTAAGTCACTGCGCCACGGAGCCGCATCTCTATACCTTCTACACCGGAAAGAGCAGTACAAGCACTGTTATTTGACGGCAGAAATAGGTAAGAGTGTCCTATCACCATTTAAAAACTTAATCCTAAATTTATTTAGATCGGTTTTTATTTAACCTAAAGTTGGTTGAAAACTATTGAAAAAAAAAACAATAATACTAAAGTAGCCATTTTTTATACTCGTATTATTCCTGATAGTATTTTTTTTAATAGGATAGTATGACAAACGAGCACACAGTCCACCTGATGGTAAGTGGTTGCTGTGGCCCATCTATCATCGTTTGCGAATCAAAATGCAGATACGTTGTCACCCGTGTGGACTAAGATGGAATGCCTGTTTTGCAGTAAAAAGGGTCTCCGGTTCTACACTACACTACACTCACCTTACGAAACACAGCAGTGTAAAGCTGCTATTTTACGCTGGTATTCTGTGAGTGCGTGGTATTTCCCATTTGTGCTACAACTATACTACTAATATAGCTGCAGAATGGCTCTACCACGTAAAAATCGTAAATTTCGGCCGCTGCATAGCTAACCGGATAAATTTTATTTTCTTTCATTTAAGGCATTATTGAGCCTGAAAGGGTGTCCGTTTATGTACCCGGTCTTAGCAATGGCATAACAAAAAGTTGGTGACGCTGCTAGTCTGACCTTTCTTTCCTTACTTTCGGTATGTAAAAATGATGACCTGATTCGATGGATGCAGGTGGCCTAGAATTGTGCTTTATTTACATAATATGTGTGAGGTTTATAGAGGTTATAAATTAATCTTCATAATATAATCTATAATATGCTACAGGCTGTCATCACTAAGTATAAAAAAATAGTAATAAAAATATATTTTACTTATTTCTAATACGATAAATAAGCAGGTTATCTCTTCTAACAATTTATGTAAGAAATTACAATTAATTCAATGTTGTATGTTTATGTGAATCGATATCAAAACAGAGCGTCTCGTTCTCAAGGTGAGAACGAATGGCTCATGACTCACACATTCACGACATAGAACAGTTGTAAAGAAGTATTATAACGATTTCTTATATTTACGCGAACACTACACATTGATTAAAACTATTTTTTACGAATTTAATCACGTTTAATTTACTATATTAATTTCCGACGTTTCGGGTGCTTTACAGCAACAAGGGAGTCCCCCGTGACCATGAGTTGCGCTAGATCTCTTTCTCCAATCTGTTTGGATTACTGTCTACCGGACCTCATACTCTCATGAGTGAGGGAATAGAGATTGCACATGTGCTCGCGTAAACTCGTGCATTGTAATCTTGTAATGCGCAAATGACTAGTCTCATATAGTCGTCGTGACCGACACTCGGTGTGGTTTTAAAAATTTTAAAAAATATATAAAATATAAATAAAAACATCAATTACGCATAGTGCTTCTTTTTCTTTTGCTTGGTCATAGTAGTATAATAATACTCTAATTCAAAACGCCTGATGTTACGGCTTATTAGCATAAAGAGCGTCATTATACTTATATAAGTATATGACTTTGTGTTTCAAATTACTTATTACGTGCTATACAGACTAATCAACTACTTAGGTCTAAGTTCAGCTGCAGTAGCCATTACATGGGCTGATGATGACTTGGATCTGTTTCTTGTTGAATATCGACCTCATTAATAATTTAAAATAAATGATCTGAAGCCTGATACAAACTACATACGTAGCTAACATGAAACATTAAATTTATTGAGGTGAAACATTGAGTTAGGTGAAACGGAAAAGATTAGTACCTATAGGTATGTACTCCAATGCTTTTTCTTATTTTATATGTCTTATAAATTTATTTTTTTATAAACACCATTCAATATTGGGAAAAGTAAAAAATACTTACGTAAATCTTTTTCTTCTTATACCGGCATACTATGTTGTTTAGAAGCGTTGCCTCGTTCAGAAACATCAATTCACCTGAAACATCATTAGTTTTGTAAGGCATTATCTTAAGTGAACGAACATCACAACACGATGCTGCACAATGCAAGCATATAAAATAGGTTATAGTTGTATAAAAGAATAATATGTTTCGTATGGTGAGTGTAGAGAACAGGAAACCCTTGTTACTTGTAACGTGGACGAGGCATTCCATCTTAGGATGACAACGCATTTGCATGTTGATTCTTAGTTGAAGATAGATGTAGAATAGGCCGTAGCATCCACTTACCATCAGGTGGACTGTGCGCCCGCTTGTTAGCCTTATTCAAAAAAAAAAATAAACCTTAACTTGGTACTTATAGAATCAGGCGCAATTTTACAGAGGAAATACATAATATTATTAAGTCAAATATATCTTTGCAAATAATCGTACTATGTTAGCGATTTGCCAGTAAGTTTAGCGGTTGGCCATCCACCAGTCCATTTTTCCCAAAGGGGATGAAACCAATCTCTTTGATTTCTCCTGATGATACCTCGTTTAGGGACGAAACATGTGCATTATTGTCAGTGGCGTGTGCTTCTTATAGTGTACAAGTAAAAGTGATGTCGGATGACACCACTGTGTTGGGTTTAGAGGTAATAGTGATAGAGCACGCGATTGAGGAGGTGTCTTTTCAAACTAGTTCACATCATTTGGCTAACATTGTCGCAATTTGCGACAATAGTATAGTCACAGTATTTAACCTACGTATGCTGCGTCACCATTTTTCGCTTTCTGTCACATTCCTAATAAATTAGGTAAGAAATTAATTTTATTTTATTTCAGCCTTTTCTTTTTTAACGGATTGCCAGTTACACTTTGCATACATTTTTTTTATACGATAAGGGTGACAACACACAAGTACACAGTCCACCTGATTGTAAGTGGTTGCTGTGGCCCATAGACATCTACATCTATCCTCGATTAGGAATCAAGGTGCAAATGCGTTGTCACCCGTGAGTACTAAGATGGAATGCCTCCTTTCCAGTAAAAAGGGTCTATACATAAAGCTGCTGTCAAAATTTACTAAGAATTCGTAAATTAGAAAAACTAAATTAAAGGCTAAATTGTAGTGATTATTATTCTCTCCCTCTACCACAGCAATGATTGTGATGATTGTGAAATGAATGTGAAATATTTCATACGTAAGTTGGTAGTGTCCTTAATTCTTCTTGTTTAGCCCGTAAAAGTCCACTGTTGAACATGGACCTCTCCCGCTGTAGTGAATTTTACGAGACGATGCAAAAGTGACGGCTCCGTGGCGCAGTGCTTAGCAATGATTTGCCGCGCTATGGGCCGCGGGTTCGAATCCCGCACGGAAAAAGCATTTGTATGGCCTACAAATAATTGTTCCGGGCCTGGATGTTTGTTCTTGTGCAATTTATGTTTGTAAACTGCCTCCACGATTCAGGAGAAAATCCTAGTGGGGAGTAACGTTTTTTTTTTTAAAATAAGGGAAAAAATAAGAGAAATGCATGAAATCTCCCTTTTTAAAACCAAAATACCAGTTCAAATATTTTTATGAACCGGTTTTTTTTTTCATTTTAAAATCATCCTTAATTTCTGAATGAATAGATTGTAATACAAACTGTTTTTACATGCACCTCGTATGTAATAAAACGGATCGTTACGGAGAACGAAACGTTTCTTGAATACAAGAATCGGGAATGAATATTTGGCATGCGGTTTGATAGTCGCTGCACCGTACGTCTCGCACCTTTCACAATGCTCACCTACGCCAGTGTGGGTATTTTACGTTTGGCGTAATTGTAATGGTATACTACTATCTATCGGAAGATTTTTCTTAGTTGCCGCCTTTGATTATTATACCTGTTTATATAATCAAAGGTCGCCTCTTATGTCACCATTAAAAGTTCTTTATGTTACCATCAAATAAAAAAATACTGTATTTGGTCTGCACAACTTACAGTTGTCATCAAAGTCCTTATCTGGATCTCCAGCGGGGACGATATCGTCGAAACTGACGACGCGGCGCGAGTGCTTGTTGTCGAGCGGCACAACGTCCGCCTCCTCGCCGAGGAGCTCGTGCAGCCGCGCCAGCACAAAACCCTCCGTGGGCTCCCGGACCCACACCAGCTGCTTGTCTAGCGTCATTGTAGCCTGCAATCAACACATTGGGTATGGATTGAGTATGGAAGAGCTATATTACGTTACGTATCGGAGAGGCGAGTTCAAACAGAATTGTTGATTTTGATGATGATGTATCATGTATTTAGACCATAGCCACAACTCCTGAATATTCAGAAATTTACTTACTACGACTTTTGATTATATATTATTAAAGCGCACGAAATATTATAATAGTACCAGTGTCACAAGTGTATACGAGTGTGTAATACCAAAGATTTGACTAAGTGTGTTTTACAACACGCAAAAGGTATTCGTAATAATTTTTATGAAACGTTCATTGTATGTTGTAGGCTACTTTATTTTGAATTTTACTTAACATAACACAAGCCTGTCAACTAGAGGGGTCGGCAGAGACTACAGATTTCCATTTGACACGATCCTTACACACCTAGCTCTCTTCTTTTACATCCGTATATCTTTACTAGAAACTTTTAAACTAGAAAAAACATTATGATTTTTTTATTTAAATGATGATGCTGTGATATGTGACAATTAAATGTAAATGACATCCATGTCATTTATATTTTAGACGTATATATTTATAGTTATTTATATGTATTATTTGTATATGTATGTTGGTATGAATATATGTATGCTTATGTATGTACGTATAGGTATATTTGTATACATGTATAAATAGGATATATTTTTATAGTTTATTTATTGTATATATTAGTAAAATGTATATATAACGTAATTAATTATAAATTTCTATTTTGTTTTTATTCTATATTGCTACACCTACTTCAAATTCTCACTACTCCATGGGTTGACTGGTAGAGAATGCCACAAGGCATTAAGTCCGCCCTTTGTATTCTTTTAGATTAAGGAATGCAATAAAGAATAAATAAATAAAAAAAAATTAGATCAAATAAAATCATAATGATATTATAAGGGTTTTTCTTATGATGATGGAAACCTAAAAAAATGGTTCGACTGGAGAACCTTGCAATAAGAAAACGTGTGTGAAGGCAGTTTAATAGTGTATAAATATATATAATAAATATAATATTTACGTAATCTTTAACAGGAAACATTGATTGATCTATAATATATTATAAATATGATTTGTATTCCAAGTTGAATTAATAAATTCATAACACGACCGCTTTATGACATGTGATTTATAAATATTACTACAAAGAAGTTATTCAAAGGATGGAGAGCTTGGGTAGTTTAGGAACCGGACGCTCGTCTATATTTCGCAGTACGTGAGTTCATTCCCCGGTGCTAATTTTTTGGACTTTGAAACAATGCTTTTTCTACAATATTTTATTTGAATACAGTTGTTCCGAAAAGTTTCTTGTAGTTCTTATCATCGGCATCTTATTTGTATAATTCTTAACGGTAAAAATCTAATTTAACTTAAACTAAAATACACAATAGTTAGTCGTGTCCGCATTGTGGCGACGTAAGACTGACAGAGGGAAACTGAAATAGAAGATGAACAGCATTATTTTCTTGAAAACAATTTAAAAACTCCTACGCGCCAGTCAAGCGCAACAACTATGTCAAATATGAGCCATATTATATGGCATTCTATGGAGGCCTAGGTTTACCAGTAGCTACACTTTAAATGGGCTATAATGAGTAAATGAATGACGTAGTAAGTCCACTGATCATAATATGATCTGAGTAACCGACATAGCTCAACGGATTAGTAAGCTGAAGTGACAATGGGCCGGCCATATAGCTCAAAGAACCGACAGCCGATAGGGAAGACAGGTTCTCAATTGGCAGCTTAGTACCGGTAGACGAAGTGCAGGACATCCCCCCACTACATAGAGTAACAGCCTGGTAAGGCATGCAAGAATTCAATGGATGCAGGTGGCATGGGATCGTGCTTTGTGGCATTCCTTGGGGGAGGCCTATGTTCAGCAGTGGACTTGTTAAGTGATGTAATGATGATGAAAGATGATTAACCTGAGTAACTTATGATGGTGTTAACTTATCAAAATTTTCATGGCGAGGGAAATTAACTAATTGTGAAAAGTGAAGTCCACAAGTAGTGCTTAAGCCACACTGCAGCAGCGTGACGAAATGTTTTTTGTTTTTTTACTTTTTTTTACTTATAATTTTTCAACATGTTAATATGTCAATAAATAAATATATAAAATTCATCGTAAAGGAATACAAAGTGGTTCTCGAATATATGCATGCATCCTGAATCGGGCATTTGCGGTGTAATTATCAATAAAATGTAAATTTAATGTTGAGCATAAAAAATCTTAGAATGCCATTTATCGATTTTTGATTGGTAAAAGTGAAAGAACAGTTATCTTTTCTCATTTCTGAGGTGGTTATTAAGCAAATTAAACAGCAAACCAAACGGTTTGCTTCGTCGTTCCTAATGCGGAAAACAAAATAACGTGCCAGTGTCTGTCGTTCCATCGGATCATAATGTGGGTGTTTTCAAGGCAAGAATGCATAGCCTCTTTTACTGAGCTAATGTCAAGCGTTTTACCATTTTCGGCTACATCACCACTTACCATCAGGTGTTTTTTTTAAAGAATAATGTTGACAAACGACGTTTGTTTTAAACGTGGTAGAGCCATGCTGCAGCTATATTAATTGTGTAGTTGTAGCAAGGGTGGGTTGGATCGACCGGAGAAGGACCACGCTCTCACAGAATACCAGTGTAAAATAGCAGCGTAATACTGCTGTATTTCGTATGGTGAGTGTAGAGAACCGGAGACCATTTTTACTGGAAAAGAGGCATCCCATCTTAAGATAGATGTAGATGTCTATGGGCCACAGCAAACACTTACCATCAGGTGGACTGTGTGCTCGCTTGTCACCCTTATCCTATAAAATACAGTTCACCTAATGGTAAGTGGATGCTGGTATCCCATAGACATCTACATCTATCCTTGATTAAGGATCAAAATGCAGATGCGTTGTCAACCCTGTGGACTAAGATGGAATGCCTCATTTCCAGTAAAGAGCCTCCGGTTCTCTACACTCACCATACGAAACACAGCAGCGTTAACTATTTTACGCTACTATTTTACGTTACTATTTTACGCTGGTATCCTGTGATGAATGTATAGTCGAACACTGGTTTAAAATAGTTAATAAAGTTAGCTGCTGTGATTTATTGCGTGTTAACGGACTTCACGTGTCCTTACACTTTAATTTAACAGACATGCAGGCGGTGGAAACATTAGGGGAAATCCCTAATGTTTTCATCGCCGCCGAGCACGTGTTAATTAGGCACTTAAAACTGCAATTTTTTTGTTTGTATATTCACACGTAACCCAGCCACGCGTGGAGAAACGCTCAATAAAGAAAACCTTAAAAACATTGTTTAAAACATAATTCTATTCGTCTTTGCAACCGGTTTAATTACTGGACACAAATTTAAAGAACGGCACCGGTATGTTATTAACTCACTTTCGTGACGGTAGAGTGTGTCCCGCGTTGTATTACATAACGGTGAGTATAGACAGTAGCGCGATACCGGGCGATACGGTGGCTGAATTAGCGGAAGCAAAACTCTAAATAGGGGCACATCTGGACGGATTGTTACAATCCATTAACTCTATTATGATGTACATATACGAAGAAGTAAAAGTTAAAAAGTAAAATTACTACCTATGTACCTCACATAGGTTGTACCTTTCATTTCAGAGTTAAAGCAATTAGTTGCGTTGCGCTGGAATTACGACCGAGTAGTCTTAGTTCATTACAGCCCTTCACAGGTCTACTGCTGAACATAGGCCTCCCCCAAAGAATGCCACAAAGCACGGTCCTGAGCCACCTGCATCCATCGACTTCCTGCATATCTTACCAGGTCGTCACTCCATCTAGTGGGGGAACGCCCTACACTTCGCCTGGCGAAGTGTAGTAATCTTAGTATTCGAGTACTTTATCATATTCAGTAAGAAAAATGACAGATATTTAAATATTATACATGGACTAGTAATCCGCCCCGGCTTCGCAAGGGTGATTTCTGGATCTCGACAGCGCTACCTACCAATTCTAATGGTCTAAATGTGAATCTAAATTATCAAGGAAATCATTCAAACACAAAAATAATTTCATCAAAATAGGTCGAACCTTTTTTTAGTTTTAGCTACACTAACGGACAGCAATTGATTTTTATGTATATAGATATAAATAATTAAATATTATTATAGATGGAGTGACGACCTGGTAAAACATGCAGGAAGTGGATGGATGCAGGTCTCGCATGACCGTGCTTTGTGACATTCCTTGGGGGAGGCCTCAGCAGTGAACATGTGAAAGGCTGTAATAATGATACCGATGATGATTTAAATATTAATTATCGATAGTTGGGACTCTGGACAAGGCTATCAAAATCGTAATCCATTGCTTGTTACCTATAACTTACAAGTCGCTTAGTCTAGTGTCAAATGAGACTACGAGAGGGCGTAATCGTGTGCAATAACTTTGGCAAAAAAAGAATATAATTTTCGAAGAAATAAGAAATCATACCGAATGCGCGCGCGTTTGTTCTAATTATTTTAATACTTATATTGTTATTTAAAATTAGATAAATTTACATACGAGTTCAAAGTTTTATACGGCAATCTTCCCAATGGCGGCTCTATACATTTTGAATCTCTTTTGATGTAGATTATAAAGTAGTGTTGATGAGAAAGTGAATAAAAATAATTATACCAAAAAACCCGAAGCGCTTACCAAAGTATTGTCACGTACCGTTAAATCACTTCGTGAAACGAGAGCAAGAGTTTTGTAATGTCCGTACAAAAATTCTACGCTAAAATTTAATTGCCCTGTTATAAACACGACAACATAAAAACCTATTAGATAACAGGAAGTGTAACGTTGTCTGCAGTAAGAGAAATTTTATAGACATTATACTAGGTCAAGCATGTTTCTTTGGTTTTATTCGGTCATATAGCGATAAGAAGCCGAAGATCGGGCTAAGTGGCGGGCCTAGGGAGAGGCCTATGTCCAACAGTGGACTGCCGCAGGCTGATGATGATCATGATGATAGCGATAAGAAAAAGATAAATATTCAGAAACGGACGTATAAACAAATTCAAATAATAATTACTTAGGTACAATCGACCAGTGCGATTTATTATCTAAGTCTAGGGCATCGCAACTTACCACCAGGTGGGATTGTATTCAAGCATTGGGTATAATAGGTAAAAGAAATAACTTTACAATTAGAATTGGTTTATCGATCAAATTATAGATATATCCAAGATGGGACAAGTTAAAAGTACTCTTTTTTGTATATATAGGATGTTATATAGGGTGACAAACGAGCACACAGTCCACCTGATGGTAAGTGGTTGCTGTGGCCCATAGACATCTACATCTGTTCTCGTTTGTGAATAAAAACGCAGATGCGTTGTCACCCGTGAGGACTAAGATGTAATGCCTCTTTTCCAGTAAGAAGGGTCCCCGGACCTCTACATTCACCATACGAAACACAGCAGTGTTAAGCTGCCATTTTACGCTGGTATTCTGTGAGAGCGTGGTCCTTCCCCGGTCGAGCCGACCCATTCGTGCTACAACTATACTACTAATATAGCTGCAGCATGGCTCTACCACGTATAAACTCTAGCTCTTAACCGACGAGCATGTATGCTTAGATATATAGATTAAGGATGTGAAATAATCTAGAAACAGAGAGATAATCGTATCTAATGAAGTCCGTACTCCGTAGTCTGTGGTGGGTGACAGTCGTGAGAGTTTACGCGTATGTTATATACGAGAATGTTACAGTTAGAAATCGTTTGAGTATGAAAATACTAACAACCTATGTGTTCTGTTTAATTTTCCTAATAATAATAGTGATTTTTAACGATTTTCGTGTAATTTTTATTACATGTCTTTATCATTTACAAAATTGATTAAAAAGTACAAGTAAAATAGCATCCGTAAAATACAAAGGTTTGTAATTAATGAAATTTAAAAATTTAACGGATTATATGATAGAATTAAATATATTTTATCTAATATATTATACACATCTACTTGTACGTATACTAAATTTGACTAGAATATATAAAGAGATAATAAAACAATATAACAAAAACTACCGTCAGTATGAAACCAGGTCGACGAAATTGCACCGAAGAAGCATGGGAAAAGCGAAAATTTAAAGAACGCAATACGATTGTAGCGTAAATAAACGCCGACATGCAAATTACACGGCCCAGCCGCGGGGATCCAATGAGAAAGGCTAATGAGGGCATGATGGCTTTTAAATTGTGTTCGGCTTAATAGATACCGCATTGTAGTTTATGAGAAACGATACAACATATAAGAATTTGCGTTAGATATATATATATATATATATATATATATATATATATATATATATATATATATTTCGGCGTGTAGCTGTGTAATCTACTACCCGTATAACCCCGTGTGGGTGTCGTTAGGGACGACAAAGCAAAACTAGAGATGGGCTGCAACATTTTCCTAATGATAACAACTTAAAATAATAAAGAACCGGTTGACAACCCGCCAGCAAAGCGTGGTAATTATGGAAAATAATTATATCCTGATGACGGTAAGTGAATGCTGTTGCTTATAGACACCAACATCTATCATCGATTAATAATCGAAATTAAGATGCGTGGACAATGTCACGTTACCAGTAAAAAGAGTCCGGTTCTAGACGCTCACCATGCGAAACACGATAACTTACGCTGGTACTCTATGATAGCGTGGTTACCTAGTCAGACTGATCCACTCGTGTTGCAGCTATAATAGACTGACTGCAGCAGTGTCCTGTCTCTGGTGTGACACTCTAAGGAAGAAGAGGAGAGGTTAATGTCAAAGAATGTGGCCATAATCATTTATTATATTATTTAGGGGTTCTAGAATTTCACTAAGTTATAGTGTTTCTTTTCTACTTTACTCTAGATCTTACATTACAGCCACAAACTATCGATTAAATAAGGACTTAATGCTTTCACCCGCAGAACTTACTGTATATCCGTGACTAGAATGAAACTCGAGTGCAATCTCGTGGGACCTTATTTTAGCTTAGTTACAGAGTAAATGAATGTCAATGTAACATCAATAGTTCTCCTTAATCAATTAGCTGAATGTGTTACAAGAAAAAATATTCTGGAAAGGTTTTTTTATAGAAGAGTACGCAAACGAGCACAGCAAAATGCAGCACTTCACCTAAACCTTTGATTGTATACCTGTCTATACATATAATCAAAGACCTAAACGTAAGTGATCGCCGCCATCCATGATCGTACACAACCGGAGGAATTAGCGACCTTTGAAGAAGGAATACACTTTTCTTGAAGGTTCATAAAGTGTCGGTCCGGAAAAACCGCTGGCATTGTTGCTAACAGTATTTTGGGACATACATGACTTAGGGGACCTTCAATAAATAGCCCACTCATTTCTGAAAGATCAGCAACGCACTAGCTTTCGATGTTCTCCTACGTTTGGATGATATACTCGCTTGTTTCCTATTCTATAAAAAAGACTTAATTCAGATCGTAGTGTCCGTAAGACGTGATTAGGATTAATAAAATACTCAGCACATTCCTGCATTCTACATTCACGTTTGCTCTAGTTTCTTGTTGGCGAATATAGCGAGGCCTATAGACTATAGAACAAAATACAATACATTTCGTTCATGAACGGTATGCTTGTATTGAGATATTACGGATAATATATAATTTATTTAGTATCCCAATTTGAACTGCAACCTTGAAATACGTTTCACTTTCAATTCGAAGACAATTATGATTAGAAATCCAGTAACATCTTGTCTTGAAGCGTGAAGGACAACTGGCAAGTCTCGCAGTCGACAATGGCTTGCGTGATAGTCCATCTCACGCGCTGATAAGCCAGTTAGTTAACGATTACTGTACAGACCTTTCTATTACAAGGGAAAACACATTGAAAGATCATGACCGGGCTACGCATGTTAAGATTATTTTTATATACGAGTTTGTGTTTGAAATGTAATTAAAAAGTAAATTAACTGACTGTGTAAATCTCAGTGTTCTATTTCATTTCCGAATGGATTTGTATGATTGGAATGGGAAACTCTTTCCCAATGTAAAATACTTGCGAAGCTGCTACAACACGTGTTGGCGGCTTGGCGGACTTCAAATTCGATTATTTGAAGTTATCGAAATATTTATAATTTCTCAGCTTAGATCACATAAACATAGTTTCTTATACAGCATATCAGCAGACCGCTCGAGATAATAGTGTTTCGACTTTTCATATAGTAAAAATGTAAGTTACCTACCACTTGCAAAACTGGTATCAACTGCATTTAACTTTATAATTAACTAGCTGTTCCCCGTGACTTCGCCCGGTGGAGTAATTTTTCGCGGAACCCTAAAATAAAAGCAGCCCAAGTTATTCCTTATAACATCATCTATCTGCCAGTGTGTATAAATATTGACAAATATTGACATTAATATTTATACGATACTAACATCACTTAATTGTTTTGCCTTCCCGGAACCCCTTCACCAACACTTAAACTTTATGGTATGGTATTAAAGTTCAAATTGACTTTTAAGTATTATTACGAATCTTTTGTATGAGAATATAGAAAAGTGTTGTTTTTAGACTTTTTCAGGCAATTTTTTAAATTTTTCTCTGCTTAACTTCTAGTCTTCGTACTTCATGAATATTATAAAAAAAGAATTAGCGAAATCGGTTCAGCTGCTTTCGAGATTTGCGCTTAGCAACACATTCGGCGATTCATTTTTATATTATAGATTATCATTATATAATACAAGATATTTTTATAGAATTAAGGGTGACAAATACGCTCACACTCTACTAAGGTAAATGGATGCTATAAAACAGGGATTTCAGAGTGGGGTTCGCGCCCCTGAGGGTTCGCCAGTTGATCGTAAGGGGTCGTTGGTGGCTCATGCGAGCGACATGCATGATGGTGCACTGACTGCGACATGATATAGTTTCAATGGTGCAGGGTCCGCGGGGCGAAGGCGTTGCGTGCGAATTACTTGCTATTTTGTCAACATCAAACGAATAAAAAAACATATTTCTTTTTAAGACTATTTACTTTCTAAATAAAAATAAAAAATTTCGTCTAGGCAGTTTTTGGGTGTTGTTTGGGAAATGTCTGCTGTAACCCATAGATAGCAATTTATCCTCGATTAGGACTCCCAACGTAAATACGCAAAATACGTTAAACGTATTTTATTATATTATACCATCTCAGTCCATAATATAAATGATAATATCACCTCTGAGGACTTCGATGTTATGCTTCATTACTAATAGTATGGGTATCTGGTTCCATCGTTCATTCAAGCATACAAAACACAGCAGCATAATGCTGCGTCATTATATTGGTATTCTGTGAGACTGTGAGGGACTGGCACTCCCCCGGTCAAGTCAACTCATTCGTGCTGAGGCTATAACACGCTGCAGCGTGGCTCTATCACGTATAGTAAAAATACTGCTTTTTTATATAATAAGGGTGACGAACGAGCACACAGTCCACCTGATGGTAAGTGAATACTGTGGCCCATAGACATCTACATTTATCCTCAAAATTAAGAATCAAAATGCAGATGCGTTGTCACCCCTGAAGACTAAGATGGAGTGCCTCGTTTCCAGTAAAACGGGTCTCCGGTTCTCTATACTCACTATACGAAACACAGCAGCAATGAGCTGCTATTTTACGTTGGTATTCTGAGAGCATGATCATACCCCGGTCGAGTCGACTCATTCGTGCTAAACCATAATATAGCTGCAGTGTGGCTCTACCACGTAAAAATCTGAAAAATGATATACGGTTACAGAAATTTATACCAGCCTATATTAATTTCTGCTATATACATTTTATATAAAACGTCATTACTTTGTATCAAAAATTCATCGCTCAAATACCGCTCTAAGAACGTACTTTATTAGGATTAAGCTTATCTGCTGATAAGAGGTCAAAGCACTTATATCCTTACAGCCGCTGTACAAAATCCAACAAAGTAAATCATGTCAGTGACCCCGACATTTCTAGAGTGTGACAATTAATGGTTTTGACTCCATCTTACTCATCGTTACAACATTTTCGATCTAATTACTTTGACGATACGGTGCAAATTTGGGTGACATTAACTTTATTCAAGTCCCGCCTTAACATTAAACCTGACCTGACCTGACCTCGATCTGTGCCCTTTATGCCAAAGAAAATAAATGACAGCACCTTCTTGCTTTGTGTGTCTTAGGTTTATGTTATGTCACTAATGTCGCTAGAATAATTACAATGACGATTAACTTGTAAAAGTAACAGCCTATAAACGACACCATGAGCACAGGTCTACTCCTATTACTGAGAAGAAATGGAGTGGGAAGACTTCGGCGTTTCAATATATTTCTTTATAAAATGGTGCACACAAAATACTCGTATTATTTATATTAAAATAAGCACCACAAGACTTGTGTTAATCTTATGCTGTATTTTGTATGGTGTTTATTGTAAGTTTTGATTGGCAATGATGGACCAGCCATGTAGATCGAAAAACCGACAACAGAAAAAAACTGGCTAAGTGCGAGTCGGACTCGCGCATGAAGGGTTAAGTAACATGTAAAACACGTTTCTGGTAGAGGAGCCACCTTTAATTTTTTATTTATTTTTATTTTCACTATTTGTTTTTATAGCGGCAACAGAAATACACATTCTGTGAAAATTTCAACTGTCTACCTATTACGGATCATGCCCGCTGACTTAGTCTTAGAATAGGGTCTTGTTGGTTACCCTTTGGGTACGGAACTCTAAAAAGGGTATCGAGTATCATTTGTATTGGCCAGCCCAACGTAAAACGGCCTTCCGTTTGATAAAGTGAAAACATGCAGAGAGCCGTTGGGTGCAGGTAAGTATGATGATAAAATTAACTTTAAAAAAAACCGTGTAGTGACGGTGTAAGAACATCCCTTACCCCATATCGTCCCGTAGGTGTCAGAAAAGGCGACCGAGGGAAACTAAAACAGAAGATAGGGAGCAGCATCTCCCTGATAAAAACTCAAAATACGCTAACTACGGACGGACTACTGTAATTAGTCGCACTTTTGTGACACGGCATCGCCGAGGGAGTCGAATCGGCTTTGAATCCCAGCCGTCGGTAATTTACGCACATTAGAAGTTGTCGCTCCCAGCCGATTGTGAGTCACGAGGCTAAATTAAGGCGACCCCCGGGGTCGCGTTCCCGCAATCGTTTTCAATGAAAATTGCCAAGCGAATTAAATCGCTCTGCCTCTGTGGAACAACCGATTAGACCCGTCAGCAGGTGCTAGGAAACTAACATGTATGGAGACATTTGTGGACTTTAAAAGATTTAGTCTTCGTAGCACCATCGCGTAATCGTAACTTAACTATCGAGTGATTAGGTAGAGTCCAATAATTT
Organism: Parnassius mnemosyne; assembly: GCA_963668995.1. Classification (NCBI taxonomy): domain Eukaryota; kingdom Metazoa; phylum Arthropoda; class Insecta; order Lepidoptera; family Papilionidae; genus Parnassius; species Parnassius mnemosyne. Next base: position 54,891,368 of record CAVLGL010000104.1, on the reverse strand, counting down.
CAGATGTACTCGCCTCTAATATTCTCAATTTTCCTTTTAAGGTTTAGCCGTCTTTCTGGGCTTTATTTTATAGAAGGGTATATAAAATAAAGCTCATAGGTCTTAATTTCCAATTTAGGTATAATACTTCCTAATATCAATTAGTAATTTCTGTTATTAAAAAAAATATATTTTATATTAAAAACACCGTAAGTTTTGGAACATCATAACAGTTTTCTGGCCTAAAATAAATAATTTTTCGTCATTGAATTGTTTATTTTTATCCCACTTCACCAGCTTTTTATTATTATATTATGTTTGTATGTAAACAACAAATATTTTAGCTAATAAGTGTATCCCTATGTTTCAGTAAGAGTGACCAACATCAGTAAACTGAGGTGACTTTAGGCGAGCTATATTGTTCGTTCATAACCGATGAGAAAAGAGTTCACGTGTTGCGCCATATTGATAAGCACAGTTTGGGGCGAACCCCACCTGGTCCTCCAAAAGTTGCATAGAAAATCGTTGGTATTTTGTTGCAATGTTTAAATAAGACCTACGTATTAATTCAAGTCATGCTATTAATAAAGACGAATGAAGATTGATTGAGATGAGACTGTGATGTTTTTGTTTCAGATAGTGCATCATAAATTTTATTGAAGGCGAACTAAAATGTCTCATCTTTCGGCTTATTCCCATTCTTTGATTTGGGTATGAACATCACCAAATGCGATCCTTAGAAAACTATTAGCTTACGCGACTACTTCAAACTTGAAGTTATACGGGAGCGACGCCCGCACGGATCACACATAAGTCAGAAGTGGATTGGATATAAATAGAGACAGCTGCAACAAGTATCATGTACGCCACAAGCAGGTTTTTATCAGTTTTTGTGGCGTGAGAAAAGTGTTTTCGATCTCAAGCGCAGGTATTATAATACAGAAATGGATAAGATTACTGTCGCTAGAGATGATCGAAAGTGCGATGATCATAAATGCGTTCCTCACCGAACTTTTTAAGGAATTCGTCAACTGGTATGCAGAACTTTATATTTTCGGCACGAAAAGACTGTAATTTTTTTTTAACGAAGTATTCTATTTTAGTTATTTTTTATATTTTACGTAATAAGCCAGTGTTTGACTACTACTTGATATAACGAGTAGACATATATATCCCCCATTCGTAGCATGGAACCAAACGAAAGATAAAAAATTATGCTTTTTTGACATTTGAAAAGGACAATTTTTTCCTAGTTCATTGGACGTGGGTTTAAGTTTATAATCATAGAAAAAATCTATCAAGTCTATCTCCCATTTTATCTACTGTGGATATTATATCCACCGCTGTGCCCATGCTCGAAGGGGGATAAACATTTTCTTTTTTCCCCGGGGTTAAAATTGTCTCTAGCCCATGCTAGCCCTGCTGACGGGAAACCCTAACTAAATTGAATAGAATTTAAAATTAAATATTTTTTTATTCCACCAACTAGTGTGGTCCATAGAAATGTTAGTAAACATGTTATAGTAGCGTTTACAATTAATATTCATTACGCGTTAATATTGCAAATCGATAAAAAATTAACACAGAGACGTGTGTTAATCGTAATTATTTGACATAGATCACATCCGTCATAGACACAAATTCCGGTAACACAATATTACGAAACTTTCGATCTACTGCACGGACGCGTGTACCATTGGCATAAACAAAAAGTTTAAATCAATGGCGTGTACCCGTCACGCGATCGCTGACACGTCATTCCATGTAATAACATAGGTCGAATACACATAGGGTTACCAGATGAAAAAATTAAAAGTCCGGAGAAGAGGCCTGATTTCCATTTAAAAATCCTGAGATTTTTTTACAGTTTGAGAAGAAAACCTTACTTAAGAAGGTATCTTCACATATTAAGTATGATAAAACTATTTAAGTACCTACTTGGATAAATAAGTTTTGAATTTAATTGTGGAATTATTACCAAAGGAAAATTATTTTTAGTTTGTTTAACTTTTTATTAAAGAGATCTTTAAAATGTAAGCTGTATTATATTGAAAGTTCTAAAAATCCTGAGAATTCATGAGATTTGCAAAATCCAGCCGCAATCCTGAGAAGAGTCAAAAAATCCTGAAATCTCAGGACAAATCCTGAGATATGGTAACCCTAAATGCACATGAACACATTTGAGTCCTTAGCTCCTTAGTATGAAATAGCTTATTGTCAGTAAACCAGTAAAATATTCATACTACTACTTAAATATGACAGTAAACTTTAGTGTCAAACTTTCTCCATTTTACGAAAGACTAATAGTGGATTATTATAAAATAAAGCTAATTTAATTCATTTTTAACGCGTTTTATATTAACTGAATTTTATATCCCGAAGTTTCTAGAATCCCGCGCCAATAAGTGTAATTTTTTTCGAGGGCAAAGCATTGGAAATGGGGTCTTTGAATATGATTGTATTAATTTATCGCGTAAATATTATGGTGATGTGTTCTCACATGATGGTTGCGTAAGAAAATCCTTAATTGCAATCGTCGTTTATTTTTAATTTCGGTGCAATTTGTTGTAAATCGTAATAGTTATGCTCATGCTTACCAGACGACTCGCACCTGCTTCTCTGCCTACTCAACCACACACAAGCCCTACTCGCTATTATTTCGTGAGGTTAATATTTTGTTACAGTTTATTAATTAAGTTATCTATCTATTTGAAAGTGTAAATAAACGTAACTGAAGCGGATCGATCGAGGTTTTTCAAAGGTAATATCAAATTCACTTTCTAAGATTAATCTAATTATGAAAATTTCGCACTTTCTAATAACAATTCGTCAAGACAGTTCTGGAAGTCACATTAAGTATCGCTTTTATCTGTAAACGCTACTCTTGGAAAAAATATTACATTAGTCACCGAGTTCCCTCAATGCCAAGGCCCCATTTAATTAAATAACCGCATTTGGTGTTCTCAACATAACTGGTCTTGAGGATTGCTAAGTGCCTACGCGTAATACGTATTAATTTTTCTTTAATTTTAATTTTAGATTCTGTTGTAACGAGGTCAACGTGATTACATACACACATACAGATATATTTTTCAATAAAAGTATATAGTTTTTTTTTATACATTTCTATATTTTTTATTCTTATGTTTGTATAATTATGTGCTCAAACCACTTTCTTTCTTACATAATGTGCATATTTTTGATCTGTAACTAGCTGCAAAAATACATATTATTATTACGTACTTGCAGTTAGTTTATTTAATTTGATAGATGTCAATAAAAATATTGGTAGTCCATCTTAATTATTATCTGTACGATAGATAGAGTCATGGCTCAAATATCGCTAGAAATTGTTAAAAATTAAAATTCGCCAAATAACAGAACTAAATCACCAAAGCGGGTCAAAAGATCACCAGATCTAGTGACAACATAGCTAATGTGGCAGCACAACAGTGTTCAGGGTTCAGCTTGGAATCAGGTTTGGAGATGTTATCATCATTTCTTCTCGAGAAGTGCGAGGCGATAAAAGTGCACTTATATAAAAACGTACACACACTTTTAAAACAGTATAATTGAGCTTTATGGACTTCAAACATATCTCATCTTGAAATAAGGACACAACAGCTTCCAAAATTTCAAATAATAAAGTTAAAAATTTGTATACAAATAAGTTTTAATAAGTTTTTTTTCTTGCGTATAAAAATAATTTCTTTGTATTTTATGCGTTGAATGTCTCTACTGAGAATTCTAAGCCATGCAATTTCATGTCAATTTCCCCACTCCAATTGTTTTCCTACCGACTTCAAAAAGGAGGAGGTACTCAATTCGATTCTATGTTTTTTTTTTGTGTGTGTTACCTCATAACTTTGTTCTACGTGAACCGATTTTGATGATTCTTTTTTTATTTGAAAGCTCGTTTCCTCACGTGGTCACATATAGGATTGATTTAGATTTGACCAATATTTTTTGAGTTATCCTTAATAATATATATTGAAGTCAGTGGTACAAGATTTTTAATTTTAAATTATAGTTCATTTATTTTGACATCATTACATTATTGAATTGACTATAAAGGCTATTTCAGACAGACCTTGGAAAAGCGGCACGAATATAACTTAGTGTATTGCGTAACGCAAAAAATGGTAACGAATGCTATTATAATTAATTACCGTGGCATCTGAATTTCAGCGCCTTACTGCAACAAAGTTACGTAAAATCGTATTTTTCTACATTTTAATATTATTGTACATTAACAACATTGGTGGGTAAGTCATTATTACTCTTTTACAAAAACGGTGTCTCTGACGTAGTTAAAACATTTTTTTTTCATAAACAAGTTTAGTATGGCCTACTAACATTATTTGCAATCTGCCTATATTCAATATACGTTCTTACAATAAGCTTTGTGCTCTTTAACTATATTATTACGCGGGCTGCATATCGCAACATTTCAATGTATTCGGTGTGAAACATCTTAACACAAACGCTGATGCATGTGCGAGTGAAAATGTATTTCATTTGTATTATTGGGACGATGTGGACCGTTACAGCGGACCGACTTATGGACAATCTCTAAGTACCCAATGTATGGCATTTGTCAACAAGTGGGTTAATCGATGTTGCCTACATAAAACAAACGGAAAATTGTTTAGTGGACTTTCCAACAGTTTCCCGTTGTACATAATATAACATTCTTTAGAATACGTATATCTATATACAACGTGTCCCAAAATTCAACGATAAGCCAACACCGGAGGATAGACCTGCCCCGGACTAATCGGGTAAAAAAAGAAAAAAAAATATATCCCAATTATATTTTAAGTTATATAAAAAAATGAAATTCTTCAGAAATTGAGACCGTTTATGATATTTTTCACTACCATGACCACAATTTTTTAAATATTTTTTTCTTTTTTTTTATAGGCAACCTGAATAGTACTGCTATCTACCACAATTCTTAAAAACTCCAGAATAACTCTTGTTTTATCACGAAAATTAATGAAACTTATTTTATTCCCTAAATTTTTTGAAGACTTTTACTTTTAACCAAATTTAACTTATCGTGGTGTAAAAAAAAAAGTATGAACACTAGTATGGCAAGTTTTTTTAAAAATTGACGCAACTAACCAATATTCCAAAATGGTATAATACTCTAGGAAAACAAGTTACAAAAAAATATGGGCCTATTATTTCTTAACAGGGGCCAAATTCCTTAAATTGTAATTGTCAGTAATCACTTTTACTACATGCCCAAAATGGGTTCCTGTTACAATTTCTAGGAATTCGAATGGGGCATTAATACCTTAGATGTTAGAGAGAGATAGATAGATAGAGATATTTACGTTAAAAAGAGACAACAACAGGGCAGGTAGAGAAGCTGTTATTATTCTCAGCAAGTCGGTTCAGTACGCTCTGCTCCTTTGTTTACTGCGCACCGTACCCAATTCAACTTACGTGGCCCTCGTACATACTATCGACTCTTGGCTTGACTTTTTGGACTGGAATCGACCTGCAAACTTAACTGACCTGGCATTATTTGGACTGGAAGTGATCTGCAAACTGAACTGACCTGGCATTATCTTGGACTACGATTGTGTGTTTTGTGATTTAGAGTTCTGGCGCATTTTGGACTGTTTGGCGTTTAACATGCCGCAACCGTACACACCACAGGAATACGCTAATATGCATTTAATCTATGGAGAATGCCGATGTAATGCTAACGCTGCTAGCAGACTGTATCCAGAAAGATACCCAAATGCTCAAAGATATCCTGATTAACGAGTGTTTATTAATGTGCATCAAGCGTTTTCGGAGGGTCGTATGCCATCCAATAGGAGCAGCGCTGGAAGACCTAGATTGGATCGTGATGAAGAAGTTCTCAAGGAGATAGAAAATGACTCGACTACTTCGGTACGTGCCATAGAAGAAGCTACAGGAATCCCGAAAAGTTCTGCACATCGAATATTAAAACGTCACAAGCTTCACCCATATCACTACAGGCGTGTGCAGACGTTATTACCGCGGGACTATCCGCTACGGGTCACATTTTGCCGTGTAATGCTGCAAAGGCACAGTGAAGATCCCCACTTCCTAGACAAAATTCTATGGTCGGATGAAACAACGTGCAAGAAAGATGGGTATTTAAATCTTCACAATCTACATAGTTGGAGTAATGAAAATCCACACTTGATGAGACAAGACAAATCCCAATATCAATTCAAGGTTAACCTATGGACCGGCATATTAAATGGAAAAGTAATTGGGCCCTTTGAGTTACAAGGAAACTTAGATGGCAATAGTTATTTAAACTTTTTACAAAATGACTTGCAAGAATTGTTAAACGACGTGCCCTTAAGTGATCTTCAAAACATGTGGTTCCAAAATGATGGTTGCCCAGCACATTATGCCCGTCCTGTGCGAGAATATTTAAATCAAGAGTATCCAGGGCGTTGGATCGGGCGACTTGGTCCTATCTTATGGCCACCTTGTTCACCCGATTTGAACCCCCTGGACTTCTTCTATTGGGGTTGTCTTAAAAACAGGGTCTACTCAAAACCCATTGTGACATTGGACGAGCTTCGTCGAAATATCACTCAGGCTGCTGATTACATTAATAGCAGAAGATATGCAAGACAAATAAAACGATCATTTTTAAGGCGATGTCGTGCATGTATTAATGCTGGTGGCAAACAGTTCGAACATTTGCTATAATGTTAATAACTTAATAAATTACACGTGAAACTGTTTGTACCATTTGTTTTGAAATATTAAACATTTTTCAAGAAATAATACTTTTATTACACCCGACCGTCATTTGGCCCCTGTTAAGAAATAATAGGCCCATATTTTTTTATAACTTGTTTTCCTAGAGTATTATACCATTTTGGAATATTGGTTAGTTGCGTCAATTTTTAAAAAAACTTGCCATACTAGTGTTCATACTTTTTTTTTACACCACGATAAGTTAAATTTGGTTAAAAGTAAAAGTCTTCAAAAAATTTAGGGAATAAAATAAGTTTCATTAATTTTCGTGATAAAACAAGAGTTATTCTGGAGTTTTTAAGAATTGTGGTAGATAGCAGTACTATTCAGGTTGCCTATAAAAAAAAAGAAAAAAATATTTAAAAAATTGTGGTCATGGTAGTGAAAAATATCATAAACGGTCTCAATTTCTGAAGAATTTCATTTTTTTTATATAACTTAAAATATAATTGGGATATATTTTTTTTCTTTTTTTACCCGATTAGTCCGGGGCAGGTCTATCCTCCGGTGTTGGCTTATCGTTGAATTTTGGGACACGTTGTATATTATAATTATTGACGTAATATGTACTGGAACATTATGTTTCAATACTAATAATACATTTTTTTTATTACAATGGGTATTAATAATTGAAGCCTATTCTAGCAGTAGGCCAAATTCTTCGCAAATTTTGTGAAGTGTGATCATGTATTACACCTTGGTGGACGTATTTCGCCTGGTTGGCATTATTCTGATAGGTTAACTTAATTTTACTTCTGCAACTATTCCATTGATATGACATTGATTAGGCAAAAAGGCAAATTGATCTAATCTAAGCGGATTCATTAAAATAGGAGAACAAACAAATGTGGATCGCGGTCGCCACCAGCAATGAGGTCAAGCTGTATCGATAGGTAGGTTAACGAGCAAATCATCGGGGGGCACGCGCGAGGCCGAATCAATTGGAGCCCCCTGGCGTGACACACGGCACCCAACGACGCAGTTTCAATGACACAAGGCTGCAGGCTGCAGATGTTTCATTATCGTATACCCTTACATCTATTTTTTACATAACACGTGACGGCTCAACTAGTTCAAGGTGGAATTCACCATGATATTATTTCTAACTTAGGAAATGGCAGTGTTTCTTAATTTTAAAAATGATAAAGAACGGATTAATATTTACAATTTTTTTCTATAGCTACAAAATCAATTTTTATGTAAATTTGGTTAAGTTTTCTATGTGAGTCGACATCAATCAGTAAAAGTCCACAGATGGACAAAATGTATAAACGATGCACCTGTTGGGCTACTCCACTAAATGGAGTGACATCTAAATGAAACAAGCAGGGAGTGGGCAAGGTTCAGTATCATCTGCATACATCGGTTATCAATTATCAAGATAAATTTGTGGCAAATCTGGCCTATGTTGAGCAGTGGTCTTATGATAGGCTGTGACGGACGATGATGACGACAAAACACTAAGACACTCATGTGTAATTGTTATTTTGTCGCTTAACGCTTCTTGAATGAAGTTGAACGATGGACCGACCCACTGAGTCCAGATCTAAGTTTAAAAATATATTTTTGTACCCCCCTTTATCAACCAATTTAAAAAAAGAAGAGGTTCCTCAATTCGTCGGAATATTATTTTATGCATGATCAGCGAATATTCTTTACCGCGCAGTCCGATTACAATTATTCTTTATTTGTTAGAAAGGGGTTAGGTACCTCAAGGGTGGTCAAATATAAATTGGGTCATGATTCAACTCTACAACTTGCAAAGGCACATACAGGATATATGGGCGAATAATTCTTCACCAGGTCAATCGATTTCAATGATTATAATATTATTTTTATATCTTTGAAGTTTAATACGCGTTTTATACCTAAGTATTCATTAACCATGGATTAGGACATTGGCCTAAAGATTAAAGGAGTTTACTGCAAAACTTCTAATATCTAACTACTATGATCTAACTGCTAACATCTAACAAAAAATATTTGAACTTAGAATTGTAGCGGCAATATGAGTAACGTTATTAACATTGCAGAATGTCTGCGGTTAGAATGTGTACGACAACGTCACAGATACAGTGACCACAAAACCGCGCGATCGTTATACCTTTCGATTTACAACACAACATAACCCGTAAGTCTTCTATCATCGTCATCATCATTACAGCCCACTGCAGAATATACACCTCCCGTTTGTTCTCCGGTCACAGGAACCTCAATTTGAAACGGTAGTAGATTTAGTAGGTTTAAAAAAATACATTTGACTAATGTAGTTTATTTTCTTGCGTCAAAGAAATAAAGATATTATAATAATATATGTCATTTCATTCCCGGGATTCGAACCCGGGACCACATAATCAGCTGTCGCGCTTACGGCCACTACACCAACGAGAAAGTCAGTATTCATTGCAAAGCACGAGGTGTACCTGTTCTCTTCCCAGTCGCTTCGGGTTACCGTCCCATCGGACGGTGAGAGTAGTGCTGTTACGGCTTGTCGGAGGAATCTTGAGCTATCAATATACATGGATAAGGAGGCGATAAGGCGCTCAAGCGAGACCTCTGTTGAATAATAAAGAATACGCGAGTAACAAGAGTTCGCAATCAAACGTTTGCCAAAACCGTTGAAGCGGGCTATCGCCGGACTGACCCGAGTGAAACATAATTTCTATAAAAACTTCAAAAACGCCGTCATAAGGTCTAAAATTGCATAGCGCCCGCGACGATCCAGATCGCTCAGAAATTGCTTAGAATCTTAAAATATTTAAAAAAAATTATTGATTTTAGTAATCAAAATAATGAGCAAGTAAACGAATATTGATGTTATGAATGTATTTGAGTGGTTCCCAAGCATATAGATTAAGTAACTTCGTTGTAGTTTCAACTATAGTGATTTTTTAGAGGTGTTTTCGCAAATAATTATGATCGAGTCAAAATTATATAATCGTGTTTTTGAACAAGCAAATTCAAGATGAAGATATGAATTTACTTATATCAAAATTCCAGTTTCGTTAGTCGTGTCATACTCCTATACTATTCGATGAAAGAAGGTGCATTTTTTCGCGGTGTCGCCTTAAGATAAAAGCCTCGATTTAGATAATTTCACGTGATAGAGTCACACTGTGGCCGAAGCACGTATTGACAGGGTGACGGCTACGCTCTCGCATAATACCCGCGTAGACTAACAGCATGATGCTGCTGTTTCAAGCGAGTAACGAGAACCAGGGGCCAGGGGTGACAACGCATCTTCAATTTAATGAGGGCTAATAATCTTCCACTCACCAGATGTCGCTAGTTGTGACTGAGGTAAAGTTTTTCGTTACATAGTGTCAGTTAATTGAGAAATTAGTTTTAAATAATAGTTTATCATTATCTAGAGTATTATATTAATATACAACACAATGCGTCAGTGGTTTGATTTTTAATTTTTTGCACTTTATAACTTTTTTTTTAATTTATCTACTTTAAGTTATATTTATAGTTTAGTTTATTCATTTCTAATGTAATTAATAAAAAATATAACTAATAATACGAAAAGAAACCTTAAATATTACATTTTCCTAAGAAATTATCGTGCCCGCTATGAAATCTGTCAAATATTTTACCTCACTGTAAAGTGGCGCCGCCCTGGTGGCAGAAAAAGTTGTGGATGCCCTCATTCTTAATCGAGGATGGATATGCATGGGTACGACATCTATTTTTCATCAGATGGACTGTGTACTCTTTTGTCACATTTAATTGTATTTTTGCCATAGAATAAGGGAGACAAACGAGTCCACCTGATCGTAAGTAGATGCTGCGGCCCATGAATATCTACATGAGTCTTATAGATTAAGAATCAAAATGCAAATGCGTTGTCACCCCTTAGTACTAAGAAGGACAGCTCGTTTCAAGTAAAAAGGGTCTCAGGTTCTCTACACTCAACATAAGAAACATAGCAGCATATTAAGCTGGTATTCTAATTATCATCATTATTTGTAGGTAAGTATACCAAAATATCTATAGTAGTAATATAATAAAGTGGAAGAGTTTTTTTTTTTTGTTATTTTGTTTGTTTAAACGCGCTAATCTCTGGAACTACTAAAAATATTGAAAACTTAAAAGTGATTTATGAGCGTTATTATTAGGCATGGCCTATTATTAATCCTTACGAACGAAAATTACTTCATCATCAAGACAATTTTATGAAGATAAACTTTGTTTTTTATACCATGTTATTTGGACGCATAGTTTAAGAGATAATGTAAAATTAAAATAATTCAATACTTGGTTGGGCGCGCGAACGACGCATAAACCCTAGCCGCCCGGTGAGAACGTGTGGTGGGAGGACGTTCACCGGGGGAGGGAAAGTAGATAAAACTTACCTTCCCTCTACATCATACATAATATGCCGACAGATAAAAGTTCTCCATTAATTATGCCAATTTTGCCATCCATTGCTATCAAATAAAATATTTAATTGCAATTATAAAATGCTTGAACTAGGTTATGTCGCGCACCACCGACACGTGATGACGCGGGTGAAACCGCGGGGCACAGCTAGTTACGAGATCAATATATAGGGACGCAGAAATCCACGTCAGTATAGATTTTATTTCCAGAACGTTTGTAGGAGCTGTACTTTATTCTCCTTCCTCCTTCTATAATCTTTTTTTTTATAGAATGGAGTGAAAAACGAGCACACAGTCCACCTGATGGTAAGTGGATGCAGTGGCCCATAGACATCTACATCTATCCTTGATTAAGAATCAAAATGCAAATGCGTTGTCACCCCTGAGGACTACGATGGAATGCCTCGTTTCCATTAAAAAGAGTCGCTAACGGATAGTTTTCCATACAACTGTTGTTGTCATTGATATCGCACAGAACTAGAAATTCTTATCGGCGGCGTCAGCTTTCATAGACCGATATAACATTGGCCAATACAAGGCACGAGTCAATTGGCTGAAAGTCGACCTTAAATACGGGCTGTACTTGAGTCTCTCGATCATGAGTGCTGGTCATTCAAATTAAATACTTACTACTTCTGTGAATAGTTGCTATTGTGAGAGTACTAGTGAAGTAATTATCATAAGTACTTTATTGCAAAGTATCTATGCGACCGAGCTTTGCTCAGCGTTAATTTTTTTTCTCATGGGTGGATTGGATGTGGCACATTAGATAAACTCTGAGAGTAAAACATTATCTAGATACAAACATTCATCCAAATCGTAAGAACTGTTTACGTGTATTTGCTCATTAAAAGTACCTATAGGAACGAGTTGGTGTGGATTTTCTATCTTATCAAAAATTTAATAGACTCATTTAATATTTTTTACGGAGCCACTGCCCCTATCTAAATACTGTCCTAAGCTAGATTTATTGTCAAAAGTAGGCATATTTATAGATAAATTATAAAGCAAAGCTTTATGCATAGATTGACGATTTCAACAACACACTGCTTCCCATTTTCTCCACGATATTGTCAACTTTTACTACACCGAAGGGATGGTATTGGGTGGACTGTAAGGTAATTTTGTTATTTTCTCTTTAATGAGCACACTAAACTAAACACGTCGGTAGCTTTCGCATTTTACACGAACGTTTGAAAGTGACTTGCATTTTTCCGTAACATACTTACGGGTCACTCAGTGACACGAGTGCAACAGCTTTGTGAGACGCTTACTTTCTCCGAGTAGCGAACAAATGCATGCGACGTATCACTCTTTTCATTAATAATGTAAGCAAATTTAATGAAGCCTTCACCCATCATATGTTATCAAAGCTTCATCTTCGCCGTCATCGTATCTTAATTTATAAATAAGACAAACAAATGAAAAAAGAGCCGTAGCTGAGAGGCTAAGTACTCATCGTAAATTACATATATTCCTGAGGAACATATTTCGAAAAAATGTGAAGTCCGGTAACACGCACTGGAGCAGCGGGGCGGACTAATTGCTCCATAGACCTCACAGTTATAGGACGAGGCCTGTGCTCAGCCGTATGTGGAACGTATATAGGATACAACTTTAACTTTAAATGACCAAAGAATTATGAAGACATATTACAATATTCCCGTGATTGGAGATCTAAAACTCTTTTATAAAAAAAAAAATATTGTTGTTTATTGTTAATGATTAGGAGGTAGGTAGTAAGTCTTATAGCGGCTTCCCGTGAGTTACTACAGATTACAAAACTCTCACAAAAATCGGTCAGTCGAATTGAAGGCTCCCACACGAAACGATGGTTATAATTACTTAGGTACTTAAAAATATATGTGTGTTATTTTTTTTTATAGGATAAGTGTGACAAACGAGCACACAGTCCACCTGATGGTAAGTGGTTGCTGCGGCCCATAGACATCTACATCTATCCTCTATTACAAATCAAAATGCAGATGCGTTGTCACCCGTGAGGACTAAGATGGAATGCCTCATTTCCAGTAAAAAGGGCCTCCGGCCACCTGCACTCACCAAGTGAAACGCAGAGGTAAACCTCTACTTCACGCTGGTATTCTGTGAGGTCGTGGTACCACCCCGGTTCGAGCCGGCCCATCCGTGCGACAGCAAAAGCCGCCACGTGGCTCTACCACTGATGAGCAAATCATACAATATTTACATACACATACATATACATACTTATGTACAATATTTATGGAGCTGGGAACAGAGTAGTTTGCCGTGACGTTCCATTAAGTGTCATCTAGCAATTTTCAATAGTGTTGACATCGCGGCCGCAGGTTTAATTCGCGATGCTTGGATGAGGTACTATTAATTCTATTTAAAATGGTAGCTACGGAGAACTAAAACTGCGTTCTTATTTCTGACCGGTTTTATTAATAACGAAAAGAAACGGGAAAACGGGTAATAAACTCAATCTCATACGCACGCTCTAATCACGACATCAATTACTTATAATGTTGCCACCAAACGGCAGGCGTTAGTCATTAGCAAGGAAATCGATCGGCAAGAACTAGGTAGAGGCGATAAAATCGATCCTCCACGGGAACGGAAGCTCTAGTATAACAGGTTGAATGAACACTGCTAACGGCTTACAAATTAGTGTATTATATATGTACATGATGGCCTACAGTAAATTTTTTATTTGATATTGCTTTTCATAATAAAATTATTAAAGACTCGTTATCTGTTTATGAACACGTGAAATAGCCATGCTGCAGCTATATTATGGTTGTAGCATTAATGCGTTGGCTCGACCGGGGAAGAAACACGCTCTCACAAAATACTAGCGTGAAATAGCAGCTTAATGCTGCTATATTTCGTATGGTGAAGGTAGAGAACCGGAAACTCTTTTTACTGGAAATAGGCATGCTTCTATCTTAGACTTCAGGGGTGACAACGCACCTGCATTTTCATTCTTAATCGAGGGTAGATGTCTATAGTCCGCAGCAGCCACTTACCATCAGTTAGACTGTGCGCTCGACTGTCACCCTTATTATGTTTAAAAAAAAACACAGCATGAGGTAAATTAGAACTTTTATTTAGTTATTTACAATTCAATGCTAGTTTCTGTCTGGGATGTCACCAATGCAATGCGATCTTTGGGTACATATTCTGTGTGCCTAAGCGTTGTAGTAATGCCACACAGCTGAACCCCTCACTCGTTGTGTGCCGGTTTGAAGGGTAAAGGAGTATAATTACGGGCTATGAACAATTCTATTTTATTTGGCACCTCTAGCCTTCTAGAAAAATAAAATAGTAAGTTAAAAGTCGTGACACAAATTAGGAGTTTTTGTGTACATACACTGAATATTTGACACGATTCTATGTCATATAAAGTGCAAACGGTAACGTATAAATTTTGTTCACCTTAGGAAAGAAAGTTTAGTCCCTGGTAGGGACTAACCCAGCGTATTAACCAAGATAAATTCCCCAAACTTGGAAAAGACATACATCTAAAATTGGAGTATTTAAATGTTGATAATGATAACTTCAAAAGTAAGCCTTCGACATAAGCGAAGAATGTCCAGTGAGAAGCACATCGGATCTTATCCCGTTAGTGGCAGATAATCTCTGTCGATTGGGTAACGGTAATGAGGCCTTCGGCCGAGATATGGATGGCGGCGAGGGCTGCCAACCGAATTGATTACGTATAAATTAAGTTAATGTTGAAATATTGTCAGACTGTAATTTATCATAAATTTTGGTTAGAGCGTATTATGACAGCTCATCATTTTTATTTCTGCAGCATGAATAGATTGGTTTGACATAGAAATGACCACGCTCTGACAAAATATCACTGTAAAATAGCTCGTGTTTTGTATGATAAGCAAAGAAAAAGTCATCTGAGGTGATAATATAATATGTAGGTGTCATTAAGAATTAATCAATCTTGTTTTTGAAGTTGTAGGTCTTTTGGGGCGTTCGGGAAAAACGATGACAGTGAATTTTAACGATGCGCGCGCACACCGACACCTAAAAACGACACCATGAAGTTGTTATACGCGCGCACACTGACACCTACAAGCGACAACTTCAGTGGATAATTGTCTCTCAAGTTTTTTTTGTTTTGTTACGCAAAAGAAGTATAACTTTCTACGTGCATACATAAGTATACACACACTTCTTTTTTAATAAAATCGAAGTAACATACGGACTTACAGTCAATCTGCTTGTAAGTAGCTACTGCGGTCACTGGACATCTGCAGCCAACTTCAAACAAAGATCCTCTGCGGTGACAATGCTAAGATGTAATGCCTCACAGCCTATAATATACTGGGTCTCTATAGGTACATATCCGGCCGGAACACTGCAGTGCAGGCACTGCTGTTTGGCGACAGTAATAGGTAAGAGTGGTAGTGCCAACCCAGAAGAACTCCTAGGCAGAAAAAGAGTTAGGTCTCTTTACCTAGTAAACCTAGTAAAACGGTTTTTATTTGCTTACTAGCTGCGCCCCACGACTTCGCCCGCGTGGAATTTATTACAATTGGATTTCATGAGTTTTAATTATTTTGCAGGGAACCCTAACGCTCCTTTCTAAAATAAAAGTAGCCTAACTTACTCCGTATAACATCAGCTACCTGCTAGTGAGTCCCGTCAAACTCTGTCCAGCCGTTCCGGAGATTAACCGGAACAAATGGACAGATAAAAATAAAAATTTAAAAAAATGTTTTTTTGTTGTTATTTAAGTACCGTATTTACTTTCATATGCATTTAGTAAAAAGCTGTAATTTTGACATTACAAACAGACATTTCAATTTTATTTATTTGTATAGATTATGTAGGTCTATGTCCCACAGCGTCCACTTACATTCAGACGGACCGTGTCCGTTACAAAACACATTTTAAGTGAGATTTTACATATTTTGTAAGCCTTTTGGTAGAGTGAGATATTTTTAATCAAGTTAAATCTTCTCTTTAACATAAAATGCCCATGCCCATGTCTTTTCGAGGAGCAGTCAGGATTTTTTCGAACCGATGAAGACTATTTTTCTATTTTATATGTAACTTTTCGTATTCAACGCAACCCTAAATATAATGCGGTGAGGCGTCGTGGTCAAGGGAAACCATGCAAGCGCGGTTAATATCGTATTACTCGATAATAGCAGCACACGGCTGGAGGTTCCTGAATAAGTACTGAAATAGCACGCAATTGAATATTTATAAGGTTTTACTTATGATTTACTTTGATTGTCAACTGTAGCTCCGATAGAAGTATCATTGCAGCCTATACTCAACTCTTTGTTAGGCATAGGCCTCCGATTTCTGAGTGTGTTTTGGGGCAGTTAGTTCCAACACAGCGTTACATGTTTTTTTTTATTTTTTTTACAAATTTGAGTTGACCGGCGAACTATCTGACCACCTGATGGTGCCTACTGCAGTCTATCCAACACGTTAGTTTTGTTATTTTTGTACAAGTTTGAATTGACCGGCGAACTATCTGACCACGTATTGGTAAGTGCCTACTGCAGTCTATGGTCACGTCATCAAATTTAAACAAAGAAGGCTGCAGATGCGTTGTTACCACTGAAGACTAAGAAGTAATACCTCTCAAGCGAGTTATTATATTGACTCTCTATAACTTTCAGACAGGGACACATCAGTTCACGCGCCACTGCAGTAACACTCCCGGGCCAGAGTTTTCCCAGCTGTCAGTACCTCATTCAAGAGGACATTTACGCTGTGTCAATTGTGGTTTAAATGTCATGAAGATACGAAGTCATTTGTTGTTAAAAAACTGTTCTTGTGAAAATAAAAATCCTTTATATCTTAAAAATCCGGACTTATTTTAAACCAATTCCTTAACCATTTCATTCTTTTAATTGCATATTATCATTTCCATATGCGTTTATATGTGGGCACCCATGGCCGAAGTGTCTATGAACGGTGGGCATTCCCCTTTACTGTGCTTACAACCGATATGCATAACGTGAATAGTTCTGATCACTCGCATCTCGCATACGAAACATAGCAACATAATACTGCTATTTTACGATGGTGTGGTGTTTCCCAAATTGAGTACTCATATATAATATAAGTATAATACACTCTACGAATTATCCACGACTCGACATCCATTCTCTTTTAACGCAAGCAAGCCGATTATAAGTTACAATGTAATAAGCTATTTAACTTCGTGCCACGACTTCCATCCCCCCTAACGCGGATCTGGATTAACGGATTACCCTGAATTTTTACGCGGAAACTAGGTCACGTAGGCGACTTCAACGGCTCAAACATATTTGTAGACGAGAGTTTAATACCTTTAGCACTGGAGCTACTGAGCTTGTTTGCACATATTATTTATTTATACTAAATAGAAAGTAAAAAATAAATATATAATGAACTTAACACACCGACAAACAGCAAGGAAAAGACATAGATACGAGTATATTATGAATGTAGGGTGAATATATCGGCTCAACAGGGGACGGACGGACCACGAATTCATAGCATACCAATGTAAAATAGCAGCATAATGCTGTCGTGTTTTGTATAGTGAGTGTAGTCTGAGATTGTTTTTGGTAGGCATTTCATCTTAGTCCTCAGGGATGACAACGTATCTGCATTTCATTCTTGAGGATAGATGTGACACTGCTTACCATCAGGTGGACTCGGTGCTCGTTTATAATCATTTTAATGAACCATATCTTAAGAAGATAACTAGCTATAACATGTAACTTCGTTTGAATAAACTTAGAACAACCATATAAGTGGTTCTGTGGAACTACAAAATACTTTTAAAAATATTGTAGTAGTTTTCAGTGTTGCTATTTAATTTTACATTTATCAATCAAAGTAATTTTGAAAGAGAGTATATTGTCCCATTCTATTCTGTACAAGTTCTTAATGTCGCGTGGATAATACTAACAATAGTTTCGAAGATTGTGAGCGATTCTCTCTACTCTTTACGTAGTTTTTATAGATCTTAAACAAAGGAAGACAATGTTATGGAGAAAATACAATAGGTGACGTCACCAATTCGTAACAATTGTTAGTTATATGCACCTCACAATTTTCACTTTTATTTTATTTTGAATATAATATACTTCGTTATTTGCTCTTTAACAATCAAAAAAATTTAAGCACTTACTACTTCCCTCACAACTGGGATTTATTTTTAATATTTTGTACTTCACGAGTACTAATTGTGAGTAAGTTATGGAAAAAAGCAAGTAAGTTGAAGGTTTAACCACATTCAGCTACGACCTTTAATTTCATGTGTAGCTATTTTTTTTAATAACATATGCAATAGTGTAAATAAAACGTGAATTTGTTATCATTGTTTTTATATATCAATTTCATTTTAATTTAACAGAATGAAAAAGTAACGTGTGCGTGTGTTAAACAAAACGGCGTATGTATTGAATCAAGCGAAGCATCTATTTTTTGCATATTTTTTTTTTAAATATTTTATAGCAAAATTACATTTTCGATAACTATATTTCAAAAAAATTAAATTAAGTAACAGTAATAGACGTGGAGCAATTAAGGATTCTACTGGAGCATTTAATCGGCATACAGTTTAATTTAAAAACAATAATGTTCTACGCTAACTTCCTTCTGGTTATACAAAATACCAAATTTATAAGACGAACTAAAATGTAATAAATCTACAAGAAAACAGATAACAACCTAGAAAGTTTAAGATAGCTTGACATATTTTCTTAAACTGCAACATCATCGTATATAATAATTATATCCATAAATAAGATTTCCGTTTTCATATCAACTGTTTCTAATGGTATTAGATTAAAAAAGAGCGCACAAGGCTTATGTACATCCACTAATATACATAAGCCTTCCATAGATAGCTTCAAGTGGGAGATTTTGCCATAGTTGGCAAGCGAGTTTGGCGCAGTTCTTTATAATTTTGAGTTGTTGTCAGAAAGATACTGCTGTCCATCTGCTGTTTTAGTTTCCCTCTGTCGCTTCTTGCAACATAGGCTTGGGCAAAAAATATCGATATATTGAAATATCAACATTTATAGAAAAATATCAATATATAACGTCGATATTTTTAATCACGATATATTGATATTTATTCCACAGTATCGAATTCGTATCAATTGCGATATATTTTAAAATGTTGTATTAATGGACAAAGCAACAGCGGTTTGTCTTGTTGCGGTTGCGGTAGTTGTCTTTTTTTTCGTCGTCCAACCGTCAGTAATAAAATTTTGGGCTTTATCCCAGTACATCATGGAAATCATATTTATCATGCGATATATATCGATACTGTTTCACAATATCGATATATATTTGCACTTGCCCATCCCTATTACAACACCTATGGAACTCGTGCGTGTCGTGCTCAGTATGTGTGCGTTTCGGCACGAGTTGTAGGTAATACATGAAAACTGTATAAAAATCTTGACAATGGCTACGTTAACTAGCGTTGCAATTAAACGGAACGCTGCTGGTGTGACACCTACAATACTTTACATTACAAAGCGCACGTGCTGTGAAGTGTGAACGTCACGCGCAAACATTAGTGTTCCGAATGACATTTGAAAGAGTTCGCATTTATTTTCGAGATAAGTAAAACTCCAATATGCCCAAGTTCACGCCACACTTATCCTCTTTGTAACTGCTGACGTAAAGTTATGTTACCTATTATGTATGTACTTGGACTTTTCACTAGTATGTCGTATATTCGTTTTACAAAATTACACATTTTCATCCAATACTTCGCTGTGCAGTGGCGGCCGTGGGTATCGTAAGGGGAAATGAAGAAACTGCGGTTATCAACCCGCCTGCCAAGCGTGGCAACTATGGCAATTATCTGCAATGAATCCATTATTTTGTTTGTTAAACTTAAACTTCTGGTGTTTGCACGACTACAGACGTGAAAAAATAAATTTGTTAGTCTAAACAAAACTAATTTAATTTCTTATTGACATAGGGATCTGTGACGATTACTTTCACTGCTGGGCGTATGAGGAAACTCAATGTCGCTCAGAGATCTATGGATGCCTATGTTCGGATTTACTCTGCGTGATAGACTTATAAATGAGGATCTTCTCAGCAGAATCAGAGTTACCGACATAGTGCAACGGATAAGTAAGCCGAAGTGGCAATAGGCCGTCCATATAACTCGAAGAACTGACAAATGATGGGGAAATAAGGTTCTCTAGTGGCAGTCCCATACTAGTAAGCGAAATGTTGAACGGCCTCCCACTAGATGGAGTGACGACTTGAAAAAAATTGCAGGAAGTCATGCAGGTGGGTTAGGATAGGACCGTGCTTTGTTGCACTCCTTGTGATGTTTCGTGAGGTGACTTGTGACGGCGTGTGTTTAACTCATTTGTACGCATCGATGTGTAAACGTAACATTTGAAGTTTCATTGGTTAAGTATTTAGTTAATTTGCAGCCTGCTCTCATTTCTGAGAGGGTTTTAGGGCAAGGAAAATCCGCTGCGCTGCGTCAATGCGTGTTGGCGAACACATGTCTTCGAATAATTCTTTTTCTTATTTCTCGGACATGGAGGTTTCCTTACCATATTTTCCTTCACCGCCGAACACTTGGCAAATCAACACTTAAAATTGCAATTAACAATTTCATTGGTGCCGGCGCGGATCGAACCCGGGTTTCTCGCGTACTGTTAAATTTACAGCAGGCGCTTAGCCCCTGAGCTACAACTCATACGCCTATCATGGCGGTTAAGTATTTAAAATAATAAAATCTATTTATCAAATCTAATCCAATCTCGAAAATATTAGAAAAAGACAACGTCCGAAATTTATATATAAATCATTTTTATGTTTTTTTTTTTTATAATAGGTATTGAAGTGACAAACTAACAGTTCATCTGATTGTAAGTAGCTACTGCAGTCCATTGACATGTGCAAGATACTTCAAACAAAGTAGGCTACAGATGCGTAGTTACCTCTGAGGACTAAGATGGAATGCCTCACAGCCTGTGATTATATGGATCTGTATTTTTTTTTATAGTATAGGGTGAAAAACGAGCACACAGTCCACCTGATGGTAAGTGGTTGCTCTGACCCATAGCCATTTACGTATATCCTCAATAAACAATCAAAATGCAGATGCGTTGTCACCCGTGAGGACTAAGATGGAATGCCTCTTTTCCAGAAAAAAGGGTCTCCGGTTCTCTACACTCACCATACGAAACACAACAGTGTCAAGCTGTCATTTTACGCTGGTGTTCTGTGAGAGCGTGGTCCCGGTCGAGCCGACCCATTCGTGCTACAACTATACTACTAATATAGCTGCACCATGGCTCTACCACGTCGAAAAACTGCACTCACTGATTTTTGGCGGCAGAAATATGTAAAAGGGTGGTACTACCGAACGGCACCCTAGGTAGAATAAGAGTCCTGTCACCTAAGAGTTATTACAAAATATTGACGAACGTGTTGGCGGGAAAACATCCTTTTAAGTAATTTTCTGTATTAACCGACTTCAAAAAAGGGGGAGGTTCTTAATTCGGATGTTTACGTATAATATATATTTTTTGTGTGTTCCGGCATAACTCCGTCATATATACATGGATTTATAAAATTATTTTTTGTTCGAAAGAGGTTCATTCCGAGATGGTCCCATTTAAATTTCGTAAAAATCTGATGAGGAGTTTCGGGGACAGACAACGGAACTCTTCAATAAATACCAGCAAATGAATCGCGATTGCTGCTTTCGCATATCTATGAATTGTTTATGCTATCACACAATATAACATCACGTCCGTATCCCCTAAAAGGGTAAGTAGACGTGTTGAGTATACCGCGGTATACCCTCACTTCTGTCAAAATTGTTATATTGAAGTTGTTTGTACATTTTTTTTTAATTTTACCACTTGTTGAGTGACAGAGTATGGGTACAAATTATCGAAAAAAAAAATTCTAGTGTCCAGAACTCAAATTTTAGTACAACTGTTAACTGACTGTAACAACAGTTCTATTGCGAAAATAACGACTAAAAAAGATAAATACATAAAAAAAAATGTAGAAGGTGTCGGCAATGTAGAAGTGTCACAATCTCACAATTTACACGTATAAAAAATTTCAAGTGGATTTTCATGCTGATTGTTTTAAAATACTCACGCTAATCATTAGGCGTGCATGACTATAGTTAGATGTCAGTAATTTTGTAGTTTAGTAATCTCAACGTTTCATCAACGCAACATTTTGCATCATCTCCGCGCAATAGTTTGGGTTATTTTTTCTTTTCATGTTTTGCCTGTATTTTTGTTTTCCTCCATTGAATGTTTTATAACTGTTACAAATCATAAAATTAATTTAAAGTAACTTTTATTGCATTAATGCCATAATTTTTATCCTTCAATGTTACGATATATTATTACACTAGTGATTCGCCCCGGTTTCGCACGGGTGACGGACACTTCCTCGCCCTAAAATACTCTCAGCAGTGAGACGTATACATATATAGGATGTAACTTTACTATTGATCAAGATACTTGTAATTTAACTACGAGCATACTTAGCCATGTGCTCCCCAGAACTATTATAAACAATAAACAAAATGGTTCATTAATCCCAAGCTATATTATTACCAAAAGTATATGGTGTTAACACTGTTTGGTACGCTGTTTCTTTTGTACATACCTAAAAACAAATAGGAGTAAACGAGAGAGATGTATTCAAAACATTCATTTAAAGCGAGGGTCGGACATCCGTGGTTCCGTCGTTGCCGACGCGTGACCATGCCTTCCTGTGGCCGCTGACACACTGTTTGGGTTGGAGGAATTAATTAAACGCCCAGTTATATTTAGAACTATGCGCGTATGTAGTGTTCTGACTTTATTTTCTATGAATTTAAAAACAACGTAAATTAAGAACATTTTCAAATATGACATTACAACGTAAGTTCTCGGGTTAACTCAATTCATCCATTAATCTATGAAAATAAAAATAAACTACGCCCATGCCCATGTAACTATGCCCACATCTTAAGCTCGTAGTGACAGGGTTGGCTGATTTAAATCAGACTGATTTAAATCATGATTTAAATCACGATTTAAATAGCTTGATTTTGATTAAAAAAATCATTGATTTAAATCAACATGTATAAATTAATGTAATAAGCAGAAATCGAAATAATACTGGCTTAACATAAGGTAAAATCTTTTATTGTTTTATGTTATTCTTATTATTCTACTACAATAGTCTCATAAACTTTGGAAAATCGACAAAGACGTAGCGATGAGGTCTGTCAGTCTCATAAACTTAGTAAAATCAACCAAAATTTTTTTTTGAAATTCACCCTTAAGATATGAACTGTAATTAATACAGTATTAATTATTTTATTCATACATATGTATTCATAAACTTTTAATCCTACTACGTCAAAAAGTGTTACCAACTCGTGAATTTCAAAATATACAATAAAAATCAAAAAAGTCAAAAAATTCAAAAAAATCATGGTTTTTTTAAAAAAATCAGTATGATTTGATTAAAATTAAAAAAATCATGATTTTTTCCATCCCTGCGTAGTGACCGACAAAACTATTTTATTACTAGCGATCCGCCCCGGCTTTGCCTCTGTACGATCAAAGACCATTTATTTTATAAATTTTCGTTTCTTTATTTTTAAATCTCCAAGCTATATACTCCACTCCTCCTACCACTCCTCCCAATGCCTTTCCGAAGATTAGTCCGGACAGACAGACGGACAATAATTTAAAATATGGTTATTCATGTTTTCATTGCATGCAAATGCCAGTTATTTCAATATTACAGACAGACACTTTAATTTTATTTATACATATACATAGATTAAATTTAATAGCGGTAGTAACCGGTTTGGTTTTGCGTTTATTGTAAATTTTCACGAGTCACTGAAGAATTTTCAAAACTTTTGGGATACAGTATTAGACATCTTTCTATTTATGCCGTCATGTAAATTCTTTTGTATAACAAATTTACAATGTAATTATCTATATACTGCGCTGATGTAATCTCATCTTGAGAGCCGTAACAGTTTTGTGGATAAGCCGTTCGCTTTAAAATTTCGAGCAAGATATTAATTAGTAGCAAAGAAATTGTTAATTGCAATTAACAATTTCGTTGGTGATTAGGAAACGTGTTTGTATAAGAATCTATTTGTATAAGAAATTTAAAATATATTTTGGGGAAAAATAAAGTCCATCAATACGCATTATGGCAGCGCGGGCTACTTTTCCACGCTCGAAAAGCCTTCTCAAAATTAGAGGACGTAGGCTGTTCCGAAGTAACGTCCCATTGCTAGCAGCTGCCTTCTCTTATACCTATGGAGATAATGAAGCAACCTGCCACGCTGCTCCAATGCGACTTCGCAAGTCCTCGATATATGATTACGATACACGATACAAGATTTCCTGGTGTGGGTACCAACGGATACTTCAATCAGTTGTATATAGTAGTTATCTGTCAACAATTTTCATTTTCTACCGACTTCAAAAAGTAGACGGTACTCAATTCGACAGTAACTTTTTTTGTATGTTACCTCATAACTTTTTACTGGGTAAACCAATTTCGATGATTCTTTCTTCTCTTGTGGTCCCAAATAAATTTGATCAAGGTCTGACCAATAGTTTTTGAATTATTCTTAATAATTTATATTGAAGTCGGTTGTACAAAATTTTAAATTTTAAATTATGTAGTTCATGTATCAAAAATGCTTTTTGTGCCTTCGCGGTGTTTTCTTTCACCGCTAGGCACGCCATAAATCAGTACTTCTGGTATAGCGCCAACCCGTCTGCCAAAATCCTCCCTACAATGCATGAGCCCCATTTCCAGCTAAGGATTGTTGAAGAAGGACAAACGCGACTATAGGCATAGGAACACACGTAGTACAGTCTTTTTAGGGACATTTTGCACAGTTATGCAATTGCTGGCATGTTACTAGACAACTTTTATACGTGGTAGAGCCATGCTACAGCTATATTTCTGGTATAGTTGTAGCACGAATGGGTCGGCTCAACCGGGGAAGGACCACGCTCTCACAGGATACCAGCGTAAAATAGCAGCTTAATGCTGCTGTGTTTCGTATGAGTGAGTGTAGAGAACCGGAGACCCTTTTTACTGAAAACGAGGCATTTTATCTTAGTCCTCACGGGTAACAACGCATCCGCATTTTGATTCGTAATCGAGGATAAATGTAGATGTCTATGGGTCACAGCAACCACTTACCATCAGGTGGACTGTGTGCTCGTTTATCACCCTTATCCTATTAAAAAAAAACTTGATCGTGTAGCTGCGGTGTATGAATATCCCCTAACCTATATCATTCCGTGGGTGTCGTAAGAGGCGATAGAGGGAAACAAAGAGATGGGCAGCAGCGTCTTCTTAATAACGACTTAAAATAAAAAATAAAAACTGCGGTTGCCAACTCGCTTGCCAAGCGTGGCAAATATCCCCTTTAAGGCAATCTATGGGAGAGGCCTATGTTTAGTAGTGGACTTTAATAAGCTGTAACGATGCTTGGCAACTTAACTAATCTAGCAACCTACATAATATGTATTTTACCATCCAACAAACTACATTTTACGAAGATCCACCTGATGTTAGGTGGTGATAGGGTACCAGATGGTAAACAAGTTAGCCTCAAAAATGACTATTCACTCTTTCCTATTAAGGTATCAAATTATATTGGTTAAAGACGACACAAGACGCAGACAAAGAATTTATTATCTTATGTGATAATTGAAATAGAATTTCATATTATATTATATATACCATAAATATTTTATTGTTCACTATCGTGATAAACTTCCATAAACGGTAGGGTTACTTAAATCATCGATGCAGTCATACCGAAATATGTTAAAAATCATTCATTCTTTCTATATTGATCATTATCTGCAGTGCAGTCTGATGGTTTTGTCGATATAGCGTGGTAACGTAATGACGCCAGTCTCTACAGGGGAACACGCTTAGCCCCCGACATTTTTTAAAGGTTACTAGTGTCGGTGGGTTGTCATGAATAATGGAAGGAAATATTACGAATATTAAATTTGTGTTTATTATATATACAACAAAAACAAATAACAATGTAATGGGGAAGTAGACTCTTGTTTCAATTGAAATACTTTACTAGAATGTGGTCTAAATAATAAAATTTTAAGTCGACTATGAAATACTCGTATCACAAGCTTAATGTAACGACTATAATGTGGTCTGCAACTTTACATACGCCGATTAATCTATTAAAAACAAAGTTTTTACGAAAATAAACATCAATAACTCACTTTATAGATTCATGAAGTCAAATAAGCATCTTTTATGTATATTTTCAAAGAATAAAAATTAATTTAACTTATAATAATTTAAAATTAAAAATTTTATACAGCAGACTTCAATATAAGTTATTAAGAATAACTCAAAAACTATTAGTCTGACCTTGATCAAATTCATATGGAACCACATGTGAAGTACCAGCTTTCAAATAAAAAAAAGAATCATCGAAATCGGTTCACCCGGTAAAAAGTTATGAAGTACACATAAAAAAAAAACATACAGTCGAATTGAGTACCGTTTCCTTTTTGAAATCGGCAGAAAATAGGAATTTAAATATGATGTACCTAATAATTCGTTAATTATTGGAGTTTTGTACACAAATTATAGTAATAAAATCTAATGGTTTATTACGAATTTAAAGAAAAAAACAACGTCCAGTACTATTAATTACTTTGTGAAAGAAGCGTAATATTTTTATTTTAATGCAATTGCAATTCGCAGAATACTTATGCCTGAGTTTTTATCTAATCTCATTTGATTACGCATTCTCGCAAGTCAATTAAAAAAAAAACCTTGGCCACACCTTAACGATCTGTCGGAAATAAAATATTGTTTTAGCAAAATACAAAAGGACCTTTATTAATTTTTACATTAGAAGTAAAGATAAATAAATTAAAATAATATCACATCTGACGCCTGTTGCCAAACGAAATACCAGTTTGCTGGCCTTTATTGGTACCATACTGCAGGGAAATGACATTTTGTCCAGCTTTTAATTGCTCTTCGCTGAATTCCCGAACGTTTTTCTCAGCTTCCTTAGGTCCAAT
Source organism: Parnassius mnemosyne (assembly GCA_963668995.1). Taxonomy (NCBI): domain Eukaryota; kingdom Metazoa; phylum Arthropoda; class Insecta; order Lepidoptera; family Papilionidae; genus Parnassius; species Parnassius mnemosyne. The sequence continues at coordinate 54,864,166 of CAVLGL010000104.1, read as the reverse complement.
TGATGGTTTGCCATAATTACCGGCTTTTCTGCCCAATGATTGTAAGCATATCACAACGGAATATAAATTCTGCCTCTCCCACAGATCAATAGTTTGGAATGTTTCCTGCGGTGGCACACCCAGTTTCTTAGCTGCCTCGAGGAATGCGTTAATGTTCTCCATACACTTAAAGGCCATTGTAGACTGGTTGACCTTCTTCACAGACCCTTCTTGTATGGCGTTGACCAGTTTACACAGAAGTGTTCCATCTTTAAGTACCTCGTAGAGATTATCCGCGCTGCCAGAGGTGTCGGCCGGGGCACCGGTCAATTTCTTAATCCATTCAAGTGTTTCGTGAGCGATATCGTCATTGTACTTACTGTTGATACGGTCCTGAGCCTCTGCGTTAATCCCAGCTTTCCCAGCACGATTTTCTGCCATTTTTGTATTGCCTGTCGTACGGACACGTAGCCACTGAGGTTCTTATGATAAGCAACTTCTCAATATCAGGTCGATGATACGGCCGATATATATTATCGCTTGTTCTACGAATGTTATCGCGTCAGCTTATCGCCTGTATTATCTAGCCGCAATTATTATTCTTTTAAGAATACAAAGCTATAGCTCGAACAGTATGACATGGATTAATTATATTATAGTAGCTGATCACTACCTAATGTTTCCCAATTTTTGTTAAAAATGTTTTTAAATTAATGAACGCTAAAATGTTTATTTTTTGAAACTTTTGAATGGATTAAGGCAGGAGTTCCCAAACTTTTAAGGTAATGGAACACATACCAAATCCCTTCTATTTTATGTAACCCCACATCAAATGATTACATTTCATAGACAGTGCAACTGAAATACCTACGTATCTACATAACAGTAACGGGTTCTTCTCATCACATATTTTGCGCGCATTCCAAATAATATTTGTACCAAAGTGTGAAATTACTTAACAAGCAAAAATAAATAAATAAATAATCTTTAGGAATCTCTAGACTAAGAAAAATCACATGCACAAGACTTTAGCGTGTTTTAATAATATACGAAGTAAAGAACTAAATATGACGGAATCGTTATTATTCATAGATGGAAGCCATAGCACTGCTATTACGCAGTTACGTCACTTGATGACGTATTTTTATTTCTATATAACTTAAAACTGCAAGTTTATACAGGAGAAATTACTATTATAATTTATATACATATAATGCTGTGTAGAGCGGGCGTAACAACATTCACTACCCTATCTACATATATCATCCCGTGGGTGTCATAAGAGACCACACGGAGAAACTGAACCAGTATATGGTCAACATCATCTTCCTGAAAGCAAAACTAATAACTTTTTTTGCCAACCCTAGGTGGGTTAACTAAGCGTGGCACCTACTCGTAAGTCGTATGACATAGCTCTCAAAATTCAGAAATTCGTTTCTGGTTGTTGGCTTTGCCGATAAAAGGGTTGAGATCTGATCGGGAAAAATTTCCATATCCGCTCAGCATAGCAGATTTAAGCAACTGCTATGTACCTTAGCGCGCGTTTAGATATCAACTCTTTTATCAACAAACACAAACGTCGTTTGTACCGAACTTGACCAACTTTTTACATTTGTTTTTGGTGGGAGGGGAGTAGAAAATTGCCAAAACAGCCTCAAGTACTCAATGGACGCCGCCTTAATTAGTTACAAACACTTAGTGGAAGCAATCCACATTAGCACTTTATAACAAGCCGAATAGTTAGACAATGGAACGGTTTACCTGAAATTGTTACAAACTCTGCTGTAAATACTTTAAAAAAATTTACTGGTCAATAATAAAAAAAAATTGTAAATTAGTGAAATTAGCTGGACAGAATAATAAATAAATAAAACCTAATACATCACAATTTTTAAGTCTACGATAGGTTACTCTAGTGGTCTCTTTTCTACCGACTTCGAACAGGAGTAGGTACTCAATTCAACTGCGTTTTTCTTTTTTTTATGTGTGTTACCTCATAATTTTTTTCTGGGTGAACCGATTTCGATGATTCTTTTTTTATTTTAAAGCTGTTGCTTCACATGTAGTCCCATATAAATTTGATCAAGGTCTGACCAATAGTTTTTGTGTTATTCTTAATAATTTATATTGAAGTCGGTTGTACAAAATTTTTTATTATAAATATTATGGGAATTTAATCAGAAATATTATGGGAATATCAATAAATGACGTCACAGTTCTAGTCAATAACAACTTCTTTGTATGTTTTTAAATAAAATAAAAAATCAACTAAATTAAGTTAAAACGGAAAGCAACTAGTTTTTGATGATGTAGACCTTATTTACGAAAGGTGTCAATTATCCAATTGACTTTGTATGATAAGCCAAGGATTCAAGAATTATATCAATCGATTTCAAGTACTTGGTATTAAATATTAATAAAGAACGTTCTAGAGAAGCGATTGGTAAATCTTATCCATACTAGATATTTAGATGATATCGTACGGGGCGATAGTAATTACAATGCCGAGTCGGTCACTTTGGAATTAATATAATTTGATGATTAAGCTACAATGAATACATTCCAATTATTATTACTTTTTACCACGTTTTTATTAATTCACTTTCTTGTTGTCTATCTGTCTGTGGTTCCGGGTAGAAACTTGCAATTCAAATTTCGAGCACTTCCCGATGAGCTAGACCTAGAGACTTGAAATTTTAAACATAGCTCTGAATACCGATAATAATGTAGGAATACGAAAAATATATTAAAAAAACCGTGCATATTAAATTATATTTGGACAAAATTTAAAAAAAAATACTAGTTATTAACATTGTATTGTCTTGTTGGATGAGCGGGGTACCCAGTAATACAGGTTTTCCAACTTAGTACAGGGGCCCTTGCAACTGGCATAAAATGTATTTCGATACATTACTTTTAATACAACTGAAATACATTATTTAAAGCTATTAAAGCTTTGACAAGTCAATGAAGTATTTTAAACAATAATATTTAATAGTGTGGTATAAAGAGACTCCTAACTAGGGTTGTCAACCTTACTGCACGGGTTTGCGGGAAAATTTTAATCACATTGCGGGATGTGACTAGAAAAAGTGATGAAATTTTTTATTACAAATTAACTGTTCCCCGCGACTTCGCCCGCGTGTAATAATTTATTAAGATTGGATTTCATGGGTTTTAATTTTTTTGCGCAGAACTCTAATTATTTTTCTAAAATAAAAGTAGCCTAAGTTACTCCTTATAACATCAGCTATCTGTTAGTGAAAGTCCCGCCAAAATCGGTCTAGCCATTTCGGAGATTAGCCGGAATAAACAGACAGATAGACAGACAGACAGGCAAAATTTTTAAAAATTGTGTTTATGTTACAAATACAAGTTATTTTGGCATTAAAAACAGACACTTCAATTTTATTTATTTGTATAAATGTATAGATAAGATTTAGTTTTCATAAAGTTTTCAACCAAATTAAAAAAGGAGGTTCTATATTTTCACAGAGTTCACAGATATCTCAGAAACGTCTAAACCTATTTAAACGAATAATTTTTATTAAATTGTATAGACTATACCTCAATGTCTGTGTCAATACTGTGTGGCACAGATAACTGTATACTAGTCAGAGACTGTGTGGTGTGGTGGTCTTATTATATAGATATGTAATAAGACCACATCACGAATGTACCGATACATTTGAAGGAAAAATTCCACCACTAAGGATTGAAAATAATGAGATTTATTGTAACTATTTTGACGAAATATTTATATTTAACTATGTAGGCGTGTTTCCCATGTCATTGAAAAAAAAAATCCTCGTACGTCAAAAAAAAATATTCCTTAGATAGCTTCCTTATGGTGTTAATCTTTCATCGCTGAGCACAAGTTAAATCAGCACTTAAAATTGCAACGAATAATTTCATTGGTGCCGACGCGGATCTAATCCAGACTGCTAGCGTATTGTGAAATTTGTTTGCGGCGAGAACTTAGAAACCTGTGCTACCCCGACTCTCCGTCACGGCTATTTGTTAGAAGATAATTACTTAATTATTCTATGGAAACTTTATTAGTTTATATTTCATTCATTTTGTGAGTTTGTTTTATTAATTCGTCTATTTACCTAAAATAAATAAAAAAAAAGCTTCTTGTTTACGTTGATGCTTGCTTGGTTTATTATTACAATGTATATATAATTACGTATGACAATGTTGTATATATACATTGTCCGCAAAGGCACGAGACTCGTGTCAATAATTCCCCGTTCCCTGGTCGAGTGACCCGTAAGGCCGTAAGCAGCTTGCCTCTCGCCTACTACTACGTCCAAAATTATGTTACATGCATCGATTACAGTGCTTTCAGATTGAACAAATAAGTACATATACAAAAAACTGTTAAACATCTGTTTACCATCTGATAATTGTAAATGTCGCTCTTTAGTCGAATATAACTCTTAAAAACAAAAAAAACTCGGTCGTTTGACGTTTCAAAATTTAAAAAATTGTGCAAAAGAGTATTGCGCTATAACAAAACAACCTTGTTACACGGCATAGACCCGCGATTTTATTGTGTTTAATCAGCGAGCGAAACAATGGCGCGTACGGTTGTTCCGAACAAAAGGCCGCTATCACAATTTGAAACTGATAAAACCAAAGATATCTTTAAAAAAAATCAAGTTGATGGAAGGCTTTGTTATTAATTTGCTTGAGTATTTCTGAGTAATATTTTTAAATCCTTGTAATATCTTAACTGAAACAAAGATAGCTTATGAACAAAGGTAAGTATATCATCATGATCATTATTAAGTCCTACACAAATCCACTGAAGAACATAAATCTCACCCAAGTAATGACACAAAACACGGTCCTGAGACACCTGCATTTCGATCATTACCCTATCAAGTAGGATGTCGTCCTGCAATCTACTTGCTAGCCTCGTAGGCTGCCAGTTTAGAAACTTTCTTCGCCATCGGTAGTCGGTTGGTCGACCTAATATGGCCGGTCCATTGCTATGTCACCTCACTGATTTGTTAAGTTCTGTGGGTTTTGCTGAGAACATCGTCGTTATGGATTCTATCGCACACAGAAACTCCGCACATAGCTCTGGCCGTAGCACGCTGAGCGACTTTAAGCTTTCTCATACGACCGGTAGTGAAGGGACGGGGACCATGTCTCAGTTACTGAAGACATCATTTAGTTGCCACTGCCGCACAGGTTTTGAGGAATATGTGTGTTATAATGTCCCAAACGCTGCCTAGCCATGTTGAATCTGTCGATTGAGCTACCTTAGTCGGACAATAATTTGCCCAAAGTAAATATACTTGTCAACAGATTCGAGCAGTGTTCCCGAGTACGCTCGTATGTACAACTTCAAACATCATTCCGTAGGTGTAGGTAGGTTCTTACGACGACAGACGGAAACAAATCAAGAGATGGGCAGTAGTTGGCCACCCGTTTGCCAAGCGTCGCAACTATGGCAAATATCCCCTCTGTGAGGAAAATCTATGGGGGAGGCCTATGTTCAGCAGTGGACTTTAATAAACTAGACCTAAACAGTAACAGATGTTTTTACATTCTCACTACATGCATATTCATAAAGTATTTTTTTTATTGTATGGTGACAAACGAGCAGGCAGTCTACCTAATGGTAAGCCTGTAGATATTTACAACTATCCTCAATTAAGTATCAAAATGCAGATGCGTTGTCACCCCTGACGACTAAAATGGAATTTCTCATTAAAAAGGGTCTCCATTTCTCTGCTCTCACCAAATGAAACACAGCAGTATTAAGCTGCTGTTTTACGCCAAAAGTCCATCCCTGATCAAGCTGACCCATTCATGCTACAACCATAATATAACTGTGGTGTGGCACTACCACATCTAGAATATGGGTGCCACATTAATAAAAAGTTATATTTGTAAGAATGAAATAGTGAAATGAAAATGAAAACATTCTTAACCTTACTAACTTGTAACAGACCACTAATGAAGATAACTGTCTCAAGTCTGGAAAATACCTATAGAGAATCCAAAATTGTAGTAGATTAAATCGAAAATTTAACTTGCAGCAACAGTTGTCAAACGACAAAACTGGATGAAGGTCTTACACTGCTTGAAAGAGTCACCAGCCTGTATGCTTTAAGAGATTGTAAACCTAGAACCATGGCAATGCTGCACTCCACCTAGATTTTATTATATATGGCAGTTTTGATAAACTTTTTGTCGTCAGTATCTCAATAGAACTTAGTATAATGACCCTTACTAAACAATTTTTGCTTAATGAATATTGTAAACCTTTTGATAGATAAGGTCTGCATATATCACACTTATAGTTATATTAGACAAGAAAATATCTGATTGTATAAATATTTTAGATTATGTTTGTGCTTGAGTGATACCTATATATATTATCTAGGTTAATAGTTTAAGTTATCCTTTCATTCATTACAGCCTTTCGAAATCCATTGCTAAACCAGAGGGGCCTTTCTGCTCAAATTATAAGATAGATGTATTAGTTAGAAGTTGCCACACTTGGCAGGGTTTGTATCTGCAACTTTTTTATTATTTTGTATTTTGTCAGATAGATGCTGCTGCCCATCACCTGTTTTATTTTCCTCTGTCAGCTCTCACGACACTAACATACTATCGAGTAGTGTACATGGCTGGTATATTATTATTATCAATACTTTTAGAATAAGCAAGAGGTTTAAGAGTGATCAAGGAGACTACAGCAATATTAAAGAGTCCTATTAATCATGCTAAATTAATTAGTAGACTTTTTTTTTTCGTTCCAAGCAACTTTTCAACAAAGGTATTATTATAAAAAGGCATTTGAAGGCAATTGTGTGGAAAGTACACACTCAGGAGATAGTAAAGGACGTATATTGATCATTTATTCTAGATGGAACACATTTTGAGTCACTATTTAAATATTTAAATAATATGCGAATTCTCAATTGTTAAGGCTTCAATTAATTTTATACTTTAGAAAACTTTTATCGTTTAATATCTCATCACCATAGATAGTTATTTTATTGTAATATACATTACTTCTTATTTCCCATTTGTCTTACCTAAGTAGATACGTAATTAAAACAATATGTAGGTATATATCTAGTTTTTTTTATAAATGAAACATTGTAAACAGAATGTATCGAAATATCACTAATCCAAATTAAAATTTCGCAATTCTATGGTCTGAATCACGGCGACATTACTAAAATACTAGTTTTGTAACTCAGATCTCAGACGAGTAGCGTGATAAAACTATGATAAGGCACTCAGGTATGCACGTATCAAGTAAAAGTCAAATAGTAAAATCAAGGTACATTATAAACAAATACCAGTAAGAATACTTACCGCAACTTTTACACACTAAAAAGTTTTGTAACAATATCACTATTCACTATAAAGTTAAAGAATAAAATCCATTTTATTTCACAACACACCACACAATAATTTCGTTGTAACCAGCCGGCTGCGCGGCAATTTTTGTTGTTATACAGTGCGACGAAAAGTAAAAAGTAATCTTGATCGTGACGTTCATAGAATACGTTTGCGGTTTGCGCTTTGCGTTTGCGTTACGTTGCGCCAGATCCGTTGGCCGTTCAGAAATCATCAAGTTCATTCATTTGTTCATTTAGTGTTCCCTCTCCTTTTTTCAACACACCCCTCCATACACCATGTGACATTGTGAAATGCCATGTGATTGGTTGTTCAAATTCGTAGAGGTGATCAACTAGCAAAATATATCGAGGTAATTTTTAACTAATTAAAAAGAAATAGCAATAATATTTTATAATCCTTAATTTTACTTTATATTTTTAAACAGAAGTGATTATTTAATTATTACTAGTTTTACAAAGATGTATTTAATACAATCATCTTTAATTTACTTAGTGATTTTATGGGTGATTTTATATGATTTTTTAACATATTAATAATATAAAGAAATATGCTACTGTTAACCCTCAGTATCATAGTGAAAATCTGATTAATAGGTATAGGTTTATCCGATTTAATCAGCAAAAAAAAAAACTTTATGGTTTCGATTATTAAGAAAATACTATTATAATGAAATACATTATACTCACAGTCAACAATTGTTCATAATCCATGATTTTATTTGTGCATCGTTTACCAATTATAATGTTAAAGTAAAACTAAAGTAACAGCCCATTTGTGTGTCACAGCAAGACAAAGGAATTTTCTCTTTCCTGATACTGCTTAAATGCGGTTTTTGGAACCTATTACAAGCACTAAAGCAGCACATGAATAACCTGTCCTGGAGTTTTAGCTATAGTGGTAACTCTATTACACTACGAAAAAAATATTAAGATTAGGTGTAATCCAAGCAGTTTCTGTCGTCGATTTACATTAGTGGGAACACGAAAGCCTATCGCGTCGTTGTCGGTAAATTGAGACGGAACAACTTTAACTCACTTTAGTTTCTCTTTAGTCGCTCAAGTACGCTTACCTAACCTAACATACTACTACAACTACAATATCTAAGTAACGCTTAAGTACATCGGACGTATGTGCGAATTTTGACAGAAAACTTAGACATCGCAATATCACGGAATAGACAATTGAAATGGTATAGGAGTTTATCCAATATTACTAAGTTAATTCAATTTATGGAACCCTCGAGTCCTTACTATACTATAATACCGTGCAGCATTTGGCATATAAGGGGTATAAAGACGGACTAAAGTTATGACACTTTAAAGAAATCATTATAAAAAATAAAATTAATGATTATTTCTTTTCCTCTATTTTACTTCGCTCGTATTATTGATAAAACTGCAGATAAATATATCCACAAATTGATATGTAAAAATGTCGAATACGCACAACCTTATTCTCTGACGTTTCACTTTGCGTTTTAAAATTGAAGCCAATAAAAATAATTTTATCATTACATGATATACAAAGATTGAAAAATAAAAATATAAAAATAATTAAGGTTAAGGTTATCAAATGTCAAAACATTCTAATTTCAATGCTTCAAGTTAAATTTAAATTAAAATTGTACTGTATTCTAAGACAAATAATAAGTGCCTGAAGAAATACGTATAGCAATAAATGCTTCTAGACTATTTATTTCGCAAAACATTGATACTCTAATACCCTTAGGCGGCATTTATTTAGGCCGCTGATGTCAATGTGAAGTACAATAAAGTTAAAATGTTTATCTACAAAGTCTTTTTCTATTTTAATGAGAGCTAATAATTTTCTGCTCATCAGACGTCGCTAGTTGACACGAAGGTAAAGTTTTTTGTTACACCGTGTCATTTAATTGAGAAGTTAGTTTTAATAACAGTTTATCACTTTCTAGAGTATAATATTAATACACAAAACAACGCTTCAGTCAGTTTGTACATTTTTACATTTTTTTAACTTTTAGCTAGTCGCGCCAAAACACTTACACTATTAGACGCGTGGGGTCCATGCGAACCCCAATATTAATTGTGAAATATAAACAATTACAATAAATTCAAATATTTTATTTATATAGGAATTTGAAAAACAACATCTTATTTTACAAAAATAGTAAACTTCTAGAAAATAATAAAATATAAACTTCTAGAACATTCTTGAATGATAATTAAAATTACTTAGCACAGAATCACAAACTTTGGTTTGGTGTTCGTTACACATATATTTATTACAATTACCACACTGGGTTCTTGTTTTTCTATCTTTGGACCTTACATATAGATGACAACGGCCTTTGTAACCACTAGAATTGCTTGCAGAAGTTGAAAGTGCCGCGTCATTTAGCAGTCGTCTTTTCAAGGGCCGTGGTAGAGAGGGGATTTCAGCTCTCTTGATTTTAAAACTTTGTACTAGCTCTGCTGACGTTTTTTTTCAGAAATTCCCTTCTCGTAATTCTACTGGAATTATATTATAAATAATATAAGCGTTTATTGCTGCAACGTTGAAAAGATGGAAAAAGATAACCATGGGCCATCTTTTAGTACGCCGAGCAACGTTATAAGTTTCGCACAGTTTGTCGTTTGTGTCGACACCGCCCTTGGTTTTATTATAAAAATCGATTATTTCCGGCTTTTTGTTATCACCCTCATATATAGTTTTATAGCATAGTCGATAGTAAAATCACGGCCTTAAATTTTTTCGGCACATATGAAACAAGGGTTAGGTCCTTGCAAAAACCAAATTTTGATGAAAGCACTTCATCTGTTTTTTGAGGTAAAAACTGTGATGGAATTTCCTTTTTATTTTTTCGAAGGGTACCAAACAAAGTAAGCTTATGTTGTAACAACTCTTTTGCGAGAGGAATACTAGTATACCAGTTGTCAAGAGTGATATTACGACCTGTACCTTTGATTGGATCAGCAAGTCTATTGACGATACTAACTGTGTCATTTGGAAGCTTATACGGCTCGTCTGGTTGAGTTCCTACCTATATTTCAAACGATTGAAGATAAGCTGTTTGGGCGTCAACCATAGCATGGTGTTTGATTCCATATTTGTTTGGTTTGCTTGGCATGTAGACTAAACCAGAAAATCGGCCTCTAAATGCTGGTAGCTGTTCATCGATTGTCACATACTTGGAAACTGTGTGGTGGTTTTTGAAGTTATTACTCATTAGGTCACAAAATTCTCTTATCGGTGACAGTTTATCAAGCTGCAATCTGGAAACTCTAGATGATGCATCGTCAAACCGTAAACAGCGAAGAATGAACAAAAAACTTCGAGATGTCATCACATTAAAAAAAATCTATTCCAGTTCCGTAATTTGCCCAGAGATCAAGGAAATTCAAATGTGAAGATCTAAGCACACCAGACATCAACAGCAAACCAAAAAATGCTTGTAATTCTTCAATCGTCAAATTTTTCGCGTCACGTTCTCTTTGAAAACGTTCACGTATTTTCTGGATGTATTCATTTGTATGTCTTAGAATTAAATCTATTATATCTGAATCAAAAAATAACTTAAAACAATCAGTCTTACTCTTAGCATTTTTAGCGTTTCCTTTTGGTCCAGGTAATTGCAAAACGATGTTGTGAGCTCTTTGTCTTATTCTATGACTTGAAGAATTTTTTGACCATTTCGTAAACTTGTCCTTGCCTAAATAATACTCAGATGAAAACGAACTTGCCTCGTTTTCTGACTCGTATAAACTCTGTTCAGAGTCAGAACTGCTAGATCTATTATCGTATTGTTCAACAGAGTATTCAACTGTCCCCAACTCATCGTCACTTTCATCAAATGGCTCTAAATCATCTTTATTTAGCAGAGCTGAAATTTCGCCGATATTTAGTTGACGTCTTTCCATCGTGATGTTTTACCTATAAAGATGTAATAAATAATGAAAAAACGAAAATGTAATTAAAATTGTGTTAAAAAATAACAAGATTTAATCATTTACTTACCTAAAATTTTACTACGCTATAAGTCGCACGGGATCCGTTGGACTCCAGACACCTCCGTATGGCACGTGCGATTGTCGCCGTGGCTAGCGAAGCACTGAAGAGGGAGAGGCGCCTGAGCTAGTAAGCTACTAGGACTCACAATCAGGGACTTAAAACGTTACAAATAACAGAATGTATAACGTTATAATAACGTTATAATGGTATCGTTACCTCAGCAAGCATAGCGTTTTCAATATTTAGTATAACGTTTTAAGAGTAACAGAACAAAATTGTGACAGGCAATTTAACGTTATTATAACAATAAAGACGCGACGTTGCCAAACCTATTCATTTTCAAAAGCGCGCGAATCTGCGCGACTTACGAGATGGGTGGGGCCTGGGATCCAATTGGTCTACTAGATAGCTTGGACGGACGAGGAATTCCTCGCACCGCACGCACTCCAGAAGCGAACTGGCAACGTTGTAAAGTGAATGAACATTTGATGATATCAACCGCTTGCGAATTGAGATTTGCGACGTATTAATAATTATACCTAGATATCATATTACTTATATTTATTTATTTTTTAAAGTTGATTCGAACTACACTTGTTTACAAATATTGAAAATGAATCGTAAAAAATTTAATCTTGATGAAAATAGTAAGACTTCAAAATGTTTAGTTGCTGGATGCGAAAAAGTTTTGAAGTTAAGTTAAGCAAAAATCGAAGATAACGTGTAGAAGTATGCGCCTTTTCTGTCAGTTTTTATTAAGAAAAATATTGTATTTATATATGTACAGGGTCTCCTAGAAAACAGGACACCAACCTACTTTATCTTCTGTTAGAGCGTGGTCCTTCCCCGGTCGAGCCGACCCATTCGTACTACAACTATAGTACTAATATAGCTGCAGCCTGCAGCATAGCTTTACCACATCATACCTTGTCATATTTACCTGTTAGATAGGTACCTATTCATATCTTAATGCATTATACTTTTTTAGATTTACGCAAATATTTGACATTTTAAATAAAACTATCAATATTATTTTAGCCAATATCATAAACACTAGTGAACCGATTTTGATGAAATCGATATTATTCCCTAAGTTGAAACAATGTAAGCAAATAATCCCTAAGTTGAAATAAATAAAAAACGAATGATCACGATCCGACTAGTTTCGGAGAAATGAGAATTAATGAATGCACGAATAAAATTTTGTATATTTGCTTGGAAGCTATAATAGATAATATGTGAATATTTTGCAGTTCCAATAATATTACATACATACATGTCGAATTGATAACCTCCTTTTTTGAAGTCGGGTAAAAATTCAAACCGACTTTGCGCTTAACAGAACATATCTTGAAAACTACTGAAGCGATTTTTATGAAAATTCTACTGTTCTTTAAGTTGAAAGATGCTTAATGTAATAAAAAGTGTGTGTGTACTTCTATACGCACGTAGAAACCAAAAATAACTAAAAATTATGTAGGATCCTGGTGACGATTAATTGACGACTCCGTGGCGCAGTGGCTTAATAATGAGTTGCAGCGCTAAAGGCCGCGGGTTCAATTCCCGAACGGAATAAGTATTTGTATGGCCTACAAATAATTGTACATAGTTACGCAAAAAGGATCCAATGTAATTTGTGTCAAAAATGAAAAATAATGTTTGTGGTGTATACTATTACGTGATGCAACAATTTTAGCAAAAGTAATACAAATAAAAAAAATGTCCTACATCATATCCATACTTATTTAAGTATAACAGCTATGTGTATATGTAATATGTATAATAGTTATAGGTGTGGCGGCTGCGTCCGCCACGTTAGAAAAAGTCGCAAATATATCTCCGTTAATACGACACGTGTCTTCATTTATTGCAACCTTAATTGTACACCTTAGTGAATTTAGCAAGGAATAAATGTATTAATTAATTAAACCAATACAGTATTCATAAGACTGTACAAGAAGAAAAATTACAAACACACACACAAACCATACGGATCCATTCTTCAAATTTCATAACTTCAAATTAGCTTTCTTTAGGGATGGATACTTTTTGCATCACCACGTCCAATTGTTCTAGGTCTGTTTCTAGGTAATGTTTATCCTTGTGAAATCTATGTATGTAAACGTCCCCTGCGATACAGGAGAAAATCTAATTATAAAAGTAAATTTTGTGGAGATAACGTTTTTAAAAACACACACATATATATATAATTTTTTGTATTTATTAAGATTTTTAAACCTTATTATTCTTACTTTTTACTCTTAATATTGATTCACAAAATATCACGTATACATCAATCACGTCTTTTGATGGGTAAATTTAACCTCTTTTATCTTTATAAAAATATAAATAAATATATTAACGATTTTACATCATTATGTTGAGAAGTCATACTGCGATACAATCTCCACGCTTAAGTTTGTTTAGCAAAACTCTTCCTCTCTATCCACATACTATATTGCAAAACAATGTTCTTTTCTTATGTGCATGGAAAAAAAATCACATAATACTAATATACTTTGAAGTGGCAGAGATTATATAATATATATGTTGAATTCCTTTAGATCGAGAGCCGTGGTAGCTCAGATGGTTAGCGCTCGCTGTAAGCTTTACAGTACTAGAGCAACCCGGGTTCGATCCCCGCCGGCACCAATGAAATTGTTAATTGCAATTTTAAGTGCTGATTTACCATGTGCTCGGCGGTGAAGAAAAACATCGTGAGGAAACCTGCATGTCTGAGAAATAAGAAAAAAAATATTTCGAACACATGTAAAGTTCGCCAACACGCATTTGGGGCAGCGCGGCGGACATTTCCTTGCCCTAAGACCCTCTCCTGTCTGTCTCCTGAGGCCTGTGCCCAGCAGTGGGACGTAAATAGGCTGCACCTTTACTTTACTTGACTTTCCTTTAGATCTATCATATACTTTCTTTTGAGCATGTACATTTTCTAACTCTTTGTCTGTTACTCTTCTTTTTAATTTAGATATTTTTAACATTATCGTCTTTCTTGGTATCACTTCAATACTACTGATTGGTGTAGTATAAGCAGATAAGCTAAGTAGAGGTTCAACTTTGTATTGATATGTGGATGATCTATTTGGAAGATCAACCTGGAATTCAAACAAATTAAATGGACAAGACAGACTTATTGGAACGAAGTTCCTTATCGAACGGTACGAATTTGGCGGATGGGGGCTAGGCGAAAAAAAATGTAAGAATTTTCCATCACGACCCTTTCTGACGTATAAAAAAGCGAGATGGAATAATATCCATCTCCCTCGCACTTTTTCTAATCTTGCCATGAAAGAAATATTATTTTATTTTAAATGACGCTTAATTTTAATAGACGCTAGTAATTCATTGTATTTGTTAATCAATAATATAATACGTTTATCAATAATAATAATATAATATACTACGAAATGTACTTCGTTCCAACCGAGTGTTCCACGACACTGACGCATGTTTTCTTTACATTACTTATGAAATTCAAGGGCAATCTGACATATAATCTAGTTTAACAATAATATATAGAAGATAGAAGAATATTTCAACTTCTATACAATTATTTTATCTACACAATCCTTAACATATGTAGTAAGATATTAAGAACATCATATAATGTTATGAATGTAATACAAAGTTTATGAGCTATTTATTTTGAAACACCCATATTCCGAGTTGTATGTACTACTACAGTTGATAATTCAATTGCAGCGCTGACGACCATAAAACGTAATTTTTAGCCTATAACTTTAGAGCACTGCGTTCGATAGATCATACGAGTAAAAGAGATGGCATAGAACAATAAATAATAACATTATGATTTTGTGATAACAATATTTTAGAAACGTTTATTTGACAAATTTATTGTATCGTAATTATAACGTTATATACATGCAAAGATTTGCATAATATCGTTTTGACATATCGTTTCTCTTAAACATAACGTTATCTCGCACTTGCGCAGATAACGTTACTGTATTTTAACGGTATTTAAGTCCCTGCTCACAATCGCGTACATGCAATACTTGCCGAATTATGTCGAAATCTAAATTGCTTGGGGTCCAATGGACCCCACGCGACTAATTAAAGGTTAATTTTTCTACTTTTATGAATATCTATGGTTTGGTTTATTTATTTTTAATCTTATTTATATTAAATATACCAAAATAGTACAGAAAGAAACTGAAATCTGTCAGATATTATGCCTCACTTGCTAGTGGCGCCGCCGTGGTGGTAGAAAAAGTCGTGGATGCCCTCTTTAGTATACAGCCTGTTTAATATTACTACAAGTAAAGTATGACTAAATATTAGAATTTCGCGGCGAAATATGTACATCAATGAAACTTTGTATAAAACTTTATCTTGGCAATAGAAATGAGGATATTCCGAGTCCTAACAAAATTTAGGGAATAGGGAAGGGTAGGGAAGGGCAGGAGGGAAATTTAAAAAAATGCACATTTTATAAAGTGGCGGCGAGTGAGGTGTCATTTCCTATGTATTTTTTTGCGCTGAATCGAATGAGACCATACCCATACTTATAAGATCAATATTTTGTTAGATATGAAGGGGTTTTGTTGAAAAAAAAAATAATAAACACGTTTGCATTAGACGACTTTGTGTAATATTTTTTTTGTCCGTAGTAAAGCGAAAGCGGCGAGGTGAATGGGCTTGTGGCGGCGCTGTCGTCGCGCCACAAGCGAAACACATCGAAGCCTAAATCGCGCTATCAAAGTTCCGAAATTAAAGCAGCATATATAGAATAGCTCCGAACTACCAATCGGACCGTCGGCCGCTCCCCGGGCAGAACACCTTGCCCGGCGGGAGATCTCCCCTTTTCCTTCCACCGGCTACACTGGTGAACCCGACGTGATATGAACACGCAACCAACAATCTTCGGAAACTACAACTTCAAAACCTTCGTCATCGTCCTCAAGTACCCCATTCATTCGCTTCCGAGCAGATATTGTCTGCAATCTTCACATTCTGCAAGCCATCTAGCTTTACAAAGGTTCATCGCAGCATTGGAATAATAATATTTCCTGTTCCTTCAAGCTACTCTCTGCGCTACAGTGTTCGGCACGGCTCTGAGCCTTACTGCTCGCCTCTGCTTCACGGCACTCTCGCAGATTACTTGCCTTCTTCTCGACTCACCGCAGAATACAAGGCAATCCCTGGCACTTGCTCCGGTCTCATCGTTCTCATCGTCATCACTTGCATGTGCGTAGTACGGCATGCATTACACACCGGCATATCATTCGCACCGGCGTCACTTGCCCTTACGCACACAGCATGCATTCCCCACCGGCATTTAAGGACGCACCGGCAATCGGACTGCACTATCGACCTCCGGTCTGAGCAGGGGGGTGCTGTGGCGGCGCTGTCGTCGCGCCACAAGCGAAACACATCGAAGCCTAAATCGCGCTATCAAAGTTCCGAAATTAAAGCAGCATATATAGAATAGCTCCGAACTACCAATCGGAGCATTGGCCGCTCCCCGGGCAAAAACAACTTGCCCGGCGGGAGATCTCCCGTTTTCCTTCCACCGGCTACAGGCTCCTCAATTCAAAATTGATACAACTTCAAAAATTCGTGCGTTTTCTATAAGAGCACAGTATTTTTAAATACTGGCTTTAATCGATAGATTATTTATCCAAAAATGTAAAGAACAAATTCAAAAACAACGATAAGTAAAAAAATACGTTATGGCTCAAATTCCTTTGTAACCTTTAAATTAGTGTCAATTTTGAGGACAGTAAATAAAAGGGCGGTTATTATAAACGTGTGAGTACAAGTGGTTTTATGCTGTGTAAAACTTTTAGTTAAACATCAAGTTATTCAGTGTTTACTTGTTGTAAATTTTGTTTTTAGGGAGTTGAGTTTTTCATCTATTATTAATACAAATATGAATATCGATATTGAATGATTTTATTATTTTAAATAGTAAAATCAGGATACTGGTATTTTTTCTCGAATTCGAGGTGAATAGATACGACTGAGGGGTGAATAAAAAAGCCTCTGGGGTTAATAGAAACGAAGAAAGGGGTGAATAGATACGGATGAGGGGTTAATAGATACGGATGAGGGGTTATTAGAAAAGAAACGTAAAAGGGGTTAATAGAAACATGATTTTTAGGGTTGTCAAAAACCGTTTGCACCATTTACTTACTGCATAAATTAATTTAAGTAGCTAATTGAAACTAAAAAAAAACGTTTAAACCATATTAAAGGTATTTAAAAGTCTTCTATTATAAATGTTAAATTTTGATATTTGTTATACATTAAAATTCCAAATACTTGAGGTTTTACCATTACATATTAACGCGAGTTATCAGCTTCAAGTCCCCATATTATGTAAATTTACATTTATGTTTAGTACTTACATAATTTTATAAATAAGTAATATTGATTTTTAATCTCGTCTTGTTATCTACAACTTAAAATAACCAAAGGTTAGTAATCAAAACACGTAGTATTATAATTAGTGTTATATAGTTTAACAAACTTTGAAACATTTTTATGTTCATTACTTAAAAAAATATGTTCAAAACTATGTAAGCAGTGGCTTATTTATCTAATGGCTTTATGTCGGAAATGCTTACGCTACAAAGCAGTTAAATTACATTACTCTGGTATTTTTAATTTATATAATATGGAATTGTATAAATATCAGATAAATTTATTAACTAATTATTTTTATAATGACAATTTTGAAGTAGTTATTAGCATTAGCATAGCATTTGACTCACAAGCTCACAACCTACATACTACAACAAAAGTAAATTTGACAACCCTTGCATTTTTTCTCTATTCACCCCTATGTCGTATCTATTAACCCCGGATTCCCGGTTTATAGAAACAGACTACTTTTTTCTAAAATACAACGAATTTGCATGTTTTTACTCGTTTGAAGCATTAGTATTCGATAAACTACAACAAGACTCCCAACATTAAAGTGTTTTATTATCAGCTTATATACAATATATGTATGAAAAACAGTGTAGAAGTTGAAAGTTGCATCTATTCACCCCATTTTACGATATCTAATTACAGCCCCATTAATTTCCACTAAAAGAAAATGAAAAAGTTGAAAATATATACAAAAATAACTGCATTACAATGTCTATAGTAATATATATACAAATCAAAAAACCTGATGATGAGATAATATAAAATAAGCTTAATTTTATCGGGACCATAACTTGTCAAAAAAATTGGAAAATTAGCGTTTTTCGTTGTGTACGTGCTTTGATTTTTAATTTAACACTGATAGATTTATAGCTATGTTATAATATTTGAAATATACTTTCCCCTAGATTCGAAGAATATTTTAGTTGACAATATGTGTAGCTAAGACCACTAGAAACCTTATTTATGCAGTAAAAAGGCGAAAAGGCTGGAATTAGGGGCATCCACCCTACCACTTCAGTTCGTGAAATCCAAGATCGATTCCTCGTAAATTCCTAAAACAAGAAACAGTTGATAAATATGTTGATCGATAATCTCAAGCAGAACAACTTCGAAGTGAGGCAATCCCCACGTGATCCTGATGTTCGAATTGTACAAACAGCCGTAGAACAATCGAAACATCACTTATCAACGATAGTTTCTGAATATGTGGATGTGATAGTAATACTGATTGCTCTCAGTGATCCTGAGAAACATATATTGTTGCTTGAACCAAAAATTCGAACATCAGCACATGAATGTGAAAGATTACATACTCAAAGCACATGCATTTTCTTTTTGTGATACAACCAGTGCTGTTCACGGCAAAGGTAATAAACAGCTCCTCAAACTCCTCGAGAAAAATCCCGTTCAACAAGAGTGTGCTGAAGAAGTACGGAGAGCAGGTGAATCTTTGTTCCTCCAACTGTATGGCGCCAAATTCAGCAACGTCACTCTTGATAGTCATCGTGACACATTATTTAAGAAATCTTTGAAGCGTGCCGCTCTGCCACCTACTTCAAGTGCAAGTGCGTTGCAACACTCTCTCAAAACATACCATACAAGTCCGACAATGGGTGGGAAATAAACTGAATCCTGATCGAGTCGTCAAAATGGTGATATGTTCCCTGTTCGCACTACCCTACCACCAGTTCCGGATGAAATAGGGACCGTTATATCCAGCCACACGGGACCTTAATAATTTGCCTTATTAGACAGTATACTACAGGACAGTCATATTGTTAATTAATTAGTACTTTCCACTAATTATGTGGAAAGTAAATTATACATTTTACGACACAATTATTATAACAGTATATAGGTTTATAGTCATATAATATTCATGCAAATCATAAAACCTTAGAATGAGATAAGTAAAATAAGCCATTCATCCGGTCCATAACTTGTCGAAAAATTAGTAAAATGAACGTTGTCCGTTGGCTAGGGTAGATGCCCATACTACCAGCCTGTTGTTAGTGCCAATTTCAACTTCACAAATGCCTGCTATTTTAATTAGAGCACAATATTTTTAAACATTTGTTTTAATCGATTGGTTATTTATTAAAAAATTTAATGCACATTCATTCAAAAATATATTTAAAGAACGCTTTCAAAAATAATGATAAACAAAAAAAAGCGTTGTGGCTTAAATTCCAGCCACCATGTACCGAATGTCGTCCTTCTGTGTGCCTCGTGCCAGCCTTGTATAGCCCTTTGAGTCTTTTGTATTGTAGGAGTTGACTGTCTCGTCGGTCTGCTGGTCGTACACGCGAGGTCCCGGGTTCCGATTCCGGGTCAGGCCAAATATTAGTTATTGGGCTTTTCTGGTAAGAATTCTCAATAGCAGCCCGGAGCAAGAGGTTGGCAGTGTTTCACAGCGGTGACTCGGGAAGCACGTCAAGCCTGGCGCCTGATCTCTCTCCGGTCGTGTCGGATTGCCGTCCCATCAAGAGTGCACCTGTGCTCGCACGTACAGGGATTTTCTTCATTAATAAAGTTTTTAGTGGTCGTAACTACAAACATTGTCAGCTAAAAATACGTGGTAACTAGAGGAAAGTATATTTCAAATATTACCTCACAGTTATAAGTCTATTAGTGTTGAATAAAAATAAAATTGTGCTCCATTTAAAATAGCACGAATTTTTAAAGTTAAAATTGACACTAAAATGCTGAAAATATCTACCCTAAGTGTTTTTTATGCAAACTACCTACTTCAAATTTTGAACAGAGACAGCATTATTTCCTATTATAGCAATTGAGGCAGGCAATTGAGAAAACTGTGTTTGTTCCTATTAATGCAAAACGCCTGGAGAGATTTAGAAGTAATATGGTAAAAAACCTTCCATCGCTTTCTTATAAGAACAATGCAGACTATTTATATTGAGAATTATTTACCCTTATAGGCAATGAATTAAAAAAAAACATTTACTTCTAAAACATTCTCCATAAACAGTCGCAGGGCATTTAATGAGTGGGCGACAGTAGGAATTCATAAAAGCAGACGAAGGTTTTATGACCTTTACCATGAAAGATCATTATTTTTTATAGGATACGGTGACAAACGAGCACGCAGTCCACCTGATGGTAAGTGGTTGCTGCGGCCCATGGACGTCTACATTTATCCTCAATAAAGAATTTAAATGCAGATGTGTCGTCACCCATGAGGACTAAGATGGAATGTCTCTTTTCCAGTAAAATGGGTCTCCGGTATTCTGTGAGAACGTGGTTCTTCCCCGGTGGAGCCGACCCTTTCGTGCTACAACTATACTACTAATATAGCTGCAGCATGGCTCTAGCAAGTTGAATAATCTTTCCGATGCTTTTAAAGAATATGCCAAAAATGATTCTAAAATGTTTAAAAGAGTTAGATCCACAGCCAAATCGTTGCATATTAGCAACAAAATTAAGACGGCTAAGAATAAAATTAAAATGACGTGGAGTATAATTAACAGCGAAACTGGTAAGGACAAACCTCGTAACTCAAATTATCAATTAAAAGTTAACAATGAATTGACCAAATCAAATCAAGAAGTCACAGCGGTGTTTGAGAAATATTTCACTGATGTTCCTATCTTGACAACAGAGTCATTAAATACTTCTTCAACTGTCGCCGAGTCATTACTCAAACAGAATGTTAATGCCTGTTTAAAAGAATTTAAATTTGAAAAAGTATTCATCATCATCATCATTACAGCCCTTCACAAGTCCACTGCTGAACATAGGCCTCCCCCAAGGAATGCCACAAAGCACGGTCCACGGCCACGCCCTACACTTCGCCTGCCGGTACGAGGCTGCCACTCGAGAACCTTTTTTCCCCATCGGTTGTCGGTTCTTCGAGCTATATGGCCGGCCCATTGCCACTTCAGCTTACTAATCCGTTGGACTATGTCGGTCACTCTGGTTCTACTGCGGATATCCTCATTTCTAAGTTTATCACGCAGAGAAACTCCGAGCATAGCCCTCTCCATAGCTCGCTGAGCGACCTTGAGCTTCCTTATCCGGCCAGTAGTGAAGGACCACGTCTCAGTTCCATATGTCATCACTGGCAACACGCACTGGGTATACAGTTTAGTTTTCAAGTTTTGAGGTATACCTGACGAGAAGACGTGCCGTAATTTCCCGAACGCTGCCCAACCGAGTTGAATCCTTCGATTGACCTCTCGGTCGAAGTTGGACTTACCTAGTCGGACTGTTTGTCCCAGGTAAACATACTCGTCAACAACTGCGAGCTTAGTGCTCCCAACAACTACCGGCATAGGTGTGACATGGACATTAAACATGATCTTTGTTTTGTGCCTCCAGCGATTCTGCCATAAGGACTATATCGTCGGCAAATCGAAGGTGAGTGATGTACTCGCCATTGATGTTGATACCGTATCCTTTCCAGTCCAGAAGCTTGAAAACGTCTTCCAATGCAGCGGTGAAGAGTTTCGGGGATATGACGTCACCCTGTCTTACACCTCTCTGCAATTGGATTGGTTTCGTACTCTGGTTCTGTACTCGGATATCCATCGTAGCCCTACTGTACAAGCACTTCAGCACTTCGATATACCGACAGTCAACTTGGCACCGCTGAAGGGACTGCAGCACCGCCCAAATTTCGACGGAATCAAAGGCTTTCTCATAGTCCACATACGCCAGACATAGTGGCAAATTGTACTCCTCGGATTTCTGTACAATTTTCCGAAGGGTATGTATGTGGTCTATGGTACTAAAGGCTTTTCGGAAACCGGCTTGTTCGGGAGGCTGGAAGTCGTCAAGTCTGCGTACGAGACGATTCGTAATGACTCTCGAAAACAGCACGTAGACGCGGCTCAGAAGGGAAATCGGTCTGTAGTTTTTCAAGAGAGCATTGTCACCTTTCTTGAAGAACAAGACCACCGCACTTCTGCTCCACGCCTCAGGTGTAATGCCACCATGGAGGACGGAATTAAAGAGCCTCTGAAGAACTTCCAGTACTGATTTTCCACCCGCTTACAGAAGCTCCGCTGTAATTCCATCCTCGCCTAGGGCCTTGCCGTTTTTAAGATGCTGGAGAGCCATTCTAATCTCGCTCAGACTGACGTCCGGGATATCTTCGGAATAGTTTCGGATAAGACTCGCTCTTGGATCGTTACTCACACTTGCGTGTGGCTCCAACGATGATGTGTACATCTGCCCATAGAACCTCTCAAACTCACTGAAAATCTCAGATGTCCAGGAAACGGCGCTGCCACACTCGGTCTTCAGCTTCGACAGTTGGCTCTTTCTGGCAGACAGATCTCTAGCAAAGACTTTGGAGCCCTGGTTCCGCTCGATCGCTTCTTCAATACGAGCAGTATTAAAGTTGCGTAAGTCGCGCCGCATGCATTTGGAGATCTGTATGTTCAGTTGCCTGTATGCTGTCAAATCTACTAAAGACTACAGCTTCATATCCCGTCTAACAGCCATGAGATTAAGAGTGTGATCGGAGAGTTTTTGTGTTCTTCTGTGGCGAGTCTTGCAAAACTTAGCTCCGACCGTATGGACAGTTTCCACAACCTTGTCATTCATATCGTCCACTGCATTGCAATCTTCTAGGCACTGAAAGCGGTTTCGTAGCTTGAGCTGAAAGGTTTCGGGACTTTGGAACAGAGCACGAGGGGGACGGAGCGTTGACTTCATTAGACGTGATCTCTCCAATTTAACGTTTAGGTTCAGTGTGCCTCTCACCATTCGGTGATCGCTGCCGGTTTTCACCCTCGCGATCACTGAGACATCACTGAACAGTTGTCGTCTGGTCGTCATAATGAAGTCAATCTCATTTTTTGTCGAACCGTCGGGGCTCGACCAGGTCCACTTCCTGTGGGGCCGCTTCTGGAAGAAGGAAGGAAGGAAGAAAGAGTTTATCATAAAGAGTCCCTCTTTCTCCATGAAGTCGGCCAGCTGCTGGCCCCTTGGCTTCCGTTGCCCTATTCCGAATTTCCCTAATTTCAGCTCACCGTTCTCTCTTGTGCCTAGTTTTGCGTTGAAGTCTCCCATTAACACCGTATAGTGGGTTTTGGAGGAATGCATGGCTCTAGAGATATCCTCATACATTTCCTCCACCTCCTCATCGGGGTGTGCCGAGGTTGCTGCGTAAACCTGTATGACCTTCAGCGAATACCGTTTGGTGATTCTGAGTGAGTATAAGGTACGCAACCCTCGTCGATACACTCTCAATTTTTACAACGTTGTTAACGAGAGACTTGTGGACGATAAATCCGACACCTCCTTGGGACAGATGTTCGCCCTCCCGGTGATAGAACAAGTTGCCGGATTCGAGGATTACCGTGTCCTCCCCCTCTCTTCGGACCTCGGATAATCCTATGACGCAACTTGTCTATCTCTTCTTCCAACTCCAGGATCTTCTCGTCAGTCCTCAGGGTGCGTGCGTTATAAGTTGCCAGGTCGAGTCGTCGTAGGTGGCAACCAAACCTCCACCGGAGATTCTTAGCACCCCCTGCCCCGGCGTTACCATGGTCGCCACCGTAGCCAGGAATAGCGGGGCCGCCGGGGACTGGGGGCCGTCTCTTTGTTACTTTCATCATTTGGGGGGTTTTTGCCATAGCTCCCACGCTTGGCAAGCGGGTTGGCAACCGCAGTTTTTTTATTGTAATTTGGTTGTTATCAGGAAGATGCTGTTGCCCATCTCCTGCCTGTTTCCCTTTGTCGCCTTTTACGACACCCACGGGAAGATATGGGGTGGTGGATATTCTTAACCGCCAATACACGGCACGAAAAAGTTTTACCGCAAGATATTGTAAAATACTTCAAAACCATTGATGTAAAGAAAACCGCAGATTTGTGGGGGATATCCGTTACAGTTATTGCGTTCATAATAGATTTAATTGCACCTCATCTTGCTATTACTTTTAATACTTGTATCGATTCTGGTGTGTTTCCTAATTTAATGAAGTATAGTAAAGTAATACCTTTATTTAAATCTGGTAGTACATTAGATCCCGCTAATTTTAGACCTATTAATGTACTACCAACTCTCAGTAAAAATTTTGAAAGAATAATTTTGGATCAATTGTTAATTTTTTTTAATAAAAATAAATTACTTCATAAAAACCAATTTGGTTTTACAAGGGGTCGCTCGATGTCTGATGCCGGTGTTGAGCTTATGAAATATATTTTTAATGCCTGGGAGAATTCACAAGATGCCTTAGGTATTTTCTGTGATTTTTACAAGGCTTTCGATTGTGTTCATCATGAGACATTAATCAGGAAACCACAACATTACGGTGTAAAAAATTTGTCGCTTAGACTTCTTATTTCATATTTAAGTAACAGAACTCAAAAGTCGTGATCAATGGTAAAGGTTCCTCCGGATCGGTAGTATCAATGGGCGTTCCTCAGGACTCGATTCTTGGCCCATTCCTGTTTTTAATCTATATTAATGACTTACCTTATCTTGTAGGGGACAATCACGATATAGTATTATTTGCTGACGATACGTCTTTAATTTTCAAACTCCAGCGGCAGTCAATTAATTATGACGATGTAAATAATGCTCTATCGAAACTAGTTCATTGGTTTAACGCCAACAATATGCTCTTAAACGGCAATAAGACAAAGTGTATTAAATTTACAATACCTAATGTAAAACATTCGAATACCAATGTGCTCTTAAATGGGGAGGAGTTGAGTCTTGTGGATACCACTGTTTTTCTCGGTATTACTATTGATGCGAAACTTCAGTGGGGCCCCCATATATCTAAATTAGCAAACAGACTTAGTTCTGCAGCATATGCTGTAAGAAAGATTAGAAGTCTCACAGATGTTGAGACAGCTAGATTAGTGTATTTTAGTTACTTTCATAGCGTAATGTCTTATGGAATTTTTCTATGGGGCCTGATATTGAAGCTATATATTTTTTTATATACATATTTGTTTTCAAAAGAGAACCGTTCGGGCAATTTATAACCTAAATTGTAAAGAGTCCCTCAGACAAAAATTTAAAGAAATAAACATATTACGAGTAACTTTGGCATCGCAATATATTTATGAAAATGTAATGTATGTACATAAAACATAAATAGCTTTAATAAGAATAAGGATTTGCATACTTTAAACACTAGGAACAAACATAAGCTTGTAATGCTAGTTACTAGATTCCACAGAATCAGTAATTCATTTATGGGGCAATGTATACGCTTTTACAACAAAATCCCAGAACATATTCAAAGTTTGTCAATAAACAAGTTTAAAAGTTTTATTAAAGAAAAACTGAACAAAAAGGGTTATTATAATATCAACGAATACATGAATGAAAATAATCCCTGGGAACAAAGTGATCACCACCATGCTGGTTCTATGAAAAATCATTTAAAAATTGTATAAACAAAATTATTGTTAAGTGAAATATGTTTGAAAAAAAAAGTCCCGCTGGGTTTCTTGCTGGTTCTTCCCAGGACAGAGGTATTTTCCGAACCAGTGGTAAATAAAAAATGACTTTCAATAAGTATTATGTAATAATCAATATTGAATAAAAATTATTCCATTCTATTCTATATAACTAGATGGCGTTGTTGCTATGTAAGAGGTACGAGCTTCCACAAGAGAGTAGCGTTTATAGATCAAAAAAGAGTGGCTTTCGCAATATTGGTTTTTTGTAATCGCTTTTATGAATATTTTGTGAAGTGTAAAAATTTTTTTTTTATAAAAAGTAAGTAACAACTAACTTCAAACAAGTAAAAAGAAAAAATTCTGAAGACAGTATGTAAAAGATTTAAAGCCATGATTTTTTTTTTATAGAATAGGTTTGACAAACGATCACATAGTCCACCTGATGGTAAGTGGTTGTTGTGGCCCATAGACATCTACATCTATCTTCGTTTGCGAATTAACATGCAGATGCGTTGTCAGCCGTAAGGACTAAGATGGAATCCCTCTTTTCCAGAAAAACGGCTCTCCTGTTCTCTAAACTCACCATACGAAACACAGCAGCGTTAAGCTGCTATACGCTGGTATTCTGTGAGAGCGTGGTCCGTCCCCGGTCGAGCCGACTAGGGCTTCCAAAATTACGGATATGTTAATTACGTAACTGATTACGAATTTTGGTGGTCCAATTACGTAACTACGTAATTACGTAATTTCTAAGATATTTTTGAAATCGAATATTTCATTTTATAGGTAGCAATGGGTAATGTAAGAAGTGTACAAGAACTTTGATTAAACTAAAGTTTTTATTGAATACCAATCATATAACTTAATCTCAAATCACAACACAAAGATATAAGATAAATTAGATTAGATAGATTTATAACAAAATAAAGAGATCTTTTTCCTTAACAGAATGCTCTTTTATTTTACTTATTTGACTTTTCCTGAAAATGAGATCTCATAAACGACAACGCGTTTAGTGTTTTATCGCTTAATGAACTTCTTAATTTACTACATAGATAACCAGCTGAAGAAAAAGCACGTTCAGCTTCAACACTTGTTGGTGTAATTGATAGTGAATAATTATACGCTGCTGTTAGGTAAACTCCACGACCACCGCCAGCACTATCATAGATGCACATTTCCACTCTAACAATGGACTCAAGATCTGTGTTAACCGTAGATTTGTTTACCTGTGACGTGGCTTTACATATCTCTTTTTCTAATTCCTGGGCTACAGTTAACTCTTCGTCACTGGAGTCAGTATGTTCTGTGCTTATTTATTGTATTGGACTTTGACTTGTCTGTGCAGACGTTGTGTTAGCTGTTAATTTCAGCCTTTCTAATAATCTTGTAATATATGTCCTTATATAATCTGACGTTGGTTTTGTGAAGGTTTCTGTTGATATGGTTTCGTAAAATTATTTATTGTTATGCAAATACTGTAAAATACCAGATACACTCGTTCGTCTCTCTTTTATTCTTTTTCTAAGGGAAATAGCAAGCCTTTCAACAGATTTTATTCCAGTATTTACATATTTGTTGTGGTTCCATACGTATAACGTATATATATATATATATATACACTAAATGAAATCTCTCCAGCGAAGCAGTGTTCAAAATTACACATCAGTCACTTAAAAAAAAACTATCGACTAGGTCAATTGAACCTAATGACAGAAAAATGAGTACTGAGACTTTCTTTCATACATTAAAAATAAATCACAGCTAATCTCACACATAGAAAGACGCGGGGATTCCCTGTGAACTATGGTTTACCAAAATTAAACTCTATTACTTACGTGTCAAAGAGAATTATTGTCCTACGTTATCCAAGACTGAAATATAGCGCGGGGAATTAACGAGAGCTACAGATTATATTCCGGATTGAATTTATTCTCTACGTGGAAATACCCGCTCGTTCTGTTTCAATGTTGGCTCCTGGGTTATCATGTCATACTGTTTAAAAAAGAGGATGTTGTATGTAATAAGTCGCTTAATGATTTATATATTATTTTTATTTATTATTAAAACCCTTCACCTAGCAGTAGTGGGTAGAAATAGGCTGATATGATGATGATGATAATAAGGACTTATACTTACGTAATTACGGATTTCAACCCTTCAGTTACGGACTTGTCAGAAGTTTAATTTTTTTGCGTAATTACGTAACTGCGTAATTACGTAATTACGGAATGGAAGCCCTAGAGCCGACCCATTCGTGCTACAACTATACCACTAATATAGCTACAGCATGGCTCTACCACGTATACAAACATGACTTCAGAATGTGAAATTATTTTATTCTTTTTACTTCTTTGAAGTCGGCTTTTAATTTTTATTTAAAGTTAATTCTTTTACCCTTTTGAGTGGACTAAGTAATATCACAAATCTCAATATCGTGTAAATTACTTCATTTCCTATTTTGTCACCATTAGGGGTTGAATTTTATTTCCAAATTTATATTGGATCACCAATCAATAAAATAAGAATCATAAAAATCGTTTTACAAATGACGAAGATATCGCGTAACATATAAACAAAAAAACATACATTCGAGTTGTAAACCTCCTGCTTATTTGAAGTCGCCTAAAATAAATGAAGTTCGCGAATGTTTCTTTGTTGTACGAGTATGGTTGAGTTGAGTGGAGCAAGTCTCAGGGTTTGAAAGTAAATGTAAGAAAAACGAAAGTGATAGTTGTATACAGATCGAGAATAATCCGTAAAATCGACTTATTCAGCCTTCTGCTTGTAGTTTTTGATATTACTGAAGGTCTTGGTTGGGGGTTACGAGTATGGATAAGCTGTTATCTGTATCGTGGAGATATCAATTGTTAGGGATAAGTGAAGAATCCTTTGCTGCAGCTGCTTTTCTGAGACGACGGCGTAACTTCCAACTTCTACCAGCGCCAGCTACAGCTACCTACTAACCTAAAAAACTTTAGCAGCTACAAAAAAAAATCATCCATTTAAAATGTTGTATACGCAAATATTATCACGTTTTCAATTATCGCAACAGACTCCAATGGTAACCTATTCACCTTTGTCTCCTCCATAGAATCCTTTATAATCCTTCTACCTCAATCTGCTTTAAGGAAAGTTTTGAGTTTCTTCACCTTTCCAATCCCTGTTCCTTGCGCTCCTGTGAAACCCTTCAGTTAAAGACTTCTATCCACTGCCAATTTTCTAATCCTTGCTTACTGAACACATCTGTCATTAGAGGCCTATCGTGAACTATTATAGACGTGGGCGAAGTCGCATTAAAGAGACCCCCTTTCTTATCCCAAAATCTACCCAATAGATCTATCCTACCAAACATGCTTTGACACGACATGCCTACTCATAGCTTTTAATTTCTGACAAGTCTTGTATTCCGTTAATCTATCGGTCGCGGTCTTTGAATGTAGTTACAACGGCCTCGCAGTCCTACTTAAGAGGGGCTTCTTGCGAGGCCCCATACGAAAACGCTTTTAAATTTGTGACGTTCTTTTTCGAGCGTAAAATTGACCAAATGAATTAGCCATCTGTGGTAAAGTCAGGGGGCATCGCATTTTAAGGGGCTTCGCAAGGCCCCTTTAAGCGCGAGACTTAGGCGAGGGCCCACTTCGCACACGCCTAGCTACACTACTGTCTGTCACCTTAAAGCATGCATGGGTGGGATATGCGACTACCTCGTTGGTATAGTGGTAGCAAACGCAGTTGTTGGTTATGAAGTTCTGGGTTCGAATCCCGGGTCGGGTTGAAATCGGTTATTGGGTTTCTCTGTCAAGATATTCTCAGTATCAGCCCGGAGCCAGGAAGTTACCGGTGTTTCACCCCCGTGCCTCGGAAAACATTTAAGCCGTTGGCCCTGCACCTGATCTATGATACGATCCGATACGACCGGAGGGAGGTACCGGATTACCGTCCCATCGAACTATGAGAGTGAGAGAATAGAATGTGCACCTGCGCTTGCGTATTTTAAGTGGTAGAGCCATGCTGCAGCTATATTAGTAGTATAGTTGTAGCACGAAAAGGACGGCTCGACCGGGGAAGTACCACGCTCTCACAGAATACTACCGTAAAATAGCAGCTTAATGCTGCTGTGTTTCGGATGGCGAGTGTAGAGAACCGGAGACCCATTTTACTGGAAAAGAGGCATTCCATCTTAGTCCTCATGGGTGACAACGCATCTGCATCTTGAGTCTTTATTGAGGATAGATGTAGATGTCTATGGGTCACAGTAACCACTTACCATCAGGTGGACTGTGTGCTCGTTTGTCACCCGATCCTATAAAAAAAATCCATATAAATAGTGCATTGTTCATATAAGAAAGCGAAGGAAGGTTTTTTACCATATTACTTCTAAATCTCTCCAGGCGTTTTGCATTAATAGGAACAAACACAGTTTTCTCAATTGCCTGCCTCAATTGCTATAATAGGAAATAATACTGTCTCTGTTCAAAATTTGAAGTAGGTAGTTTGCATAAAAAACACTTAGGGTAGATATTTTCAGCATTTTAGTGTCAATTTTAACTTTAAAAATTCGTTCTATTTTAAATGGAGCACAATTTTATTTTTATTCAACACTGATAGATTTATAACAGTGAGGTAATATTTGAAATATACTTTCCTCTAGCTACCACGAATTTTTAGCAGACAATGTTTGTAGTTACGACCACTAAAAACTATATTAATGAAGAAAATCCCTGTACGTGCGAGCACAGGTGCCCTCTTGATGGAAAGGCAATCCGACACGACCGGAGAGAGATCAGGCGCTAGCTTGACGTGCTTCCCGAGTCACCGCTGTGAAACACTGCCAACTTCTTGCTCCGGACTGCTATTGAGAATTCTTACCAGAAAAACCCAATAACTAATATTTGGCCTGACCCGGAATCGGAACCCGGGACCTCGCGTGTACGTCCAGCAGACCGACGAGGCAGTCAACTCCTACAATACAAAAGACTCAAAGGGCTATACAAGGCTGGCATGAGGCACACAGAAGGACGACATTCGGTACATGGTGGCTGGAATTTAAGCCACAACGCTTTTTTTGTTTATCATTATTTTTGAAAGCGTTCTTTAAATATATTTTGAATGAATGTGCATTAAATTTTTTAATAAATAACCAATCGATTAAAACAAATGTTTAAAAATATTGTGCTCTAATTAAAATAGCAAGCATTTGTAAACTTGAAATTGGCACTAACAAGCTGGTAATATGGACATCCACCCAGGCAACAGACAACGTTCATTTTCCTAATTTTCTGACAAGTAATGGACCGGATGAATGGTTTATTTTATATTATCTCATTCTAAGGTTTTATGATTTGCATGAATATGACTATAGACCTATATACTGTTAAAATTTATTTAATGTACTTTCCACATAATTAGTGGAAAGTACTAATTAACAATATGACTGTCATATAATAAGGCAAATTATTAAGGTCCTGCGTGGCTGGCTATAAGGGCCCTTATTTCTGGTGGTAGTAAGGTAGTGCGAACAGGGAACATATCACCATTTTGACGATTCCAACACCACTCTTCAGGATTCAGTTTATTTCCCACCCATTGTCGGACTTGATGTTCTGAAAGTGTGTTGCATCGCATGATTAATCGAGAATCGATTATATTACGCGCGGTTTTAAACCGATTTGAAATCGGTCTTTTTTTGAAGTTTGAACTCTCAAGTCACGTTTCAAAATGAGAAGTCTTTTATTGGTAGGTATCACAAACTTATAAGAAGTACTAGTGCTAGGTAGCGTTTAGAAACGAGAATTTCACTAGTGTATTTTTTGTGGTAATCGATTTATTGCCATAATGTTTATTTATTTTTTTCTTTATGCTAATAATATATTTTATTTCCAAATGAATATATCATTCAAAGTAAATCATATTATAATTTTAATGAAACCTAGGAAGCTTTATCCGAATAAATATAAAATCGATTGCATCAATACAATCGATTTTCTAACTTATTTTTTATTTTATTGTTTTTTCGAAATGTAGATTGTAAAAAGATCTATTTTTTGTATTTTAATTTAGAAAAATATAGCTGATTTTTTAAAGTATAAACCAAATAGTTAACTTCTGGGCCAAAAATCCCATTCTACTTTATTTGAAAGTTACATATCATTCCTAATTAAACAAAAAACATTAGCGTGAGTGTCGTGGAACACTCGGTTGGAATGAAGTTACTTTCATAGTATATTATTATTGATAAAGGTATTATATTATTGATTAACAAATACAAATAAATGAATTATTAGCATCGTATCTTTCTTTCATGGAAAGATAAGAAAACATCATCATCATCATCATTACAGCCCTTCACAAGTCCACTGCTGAACATAGGCCTCCCCCAAAGAATGCCACAAAACAAGATAAGAAAACGTGCCAGGCAAATGGATATTATTCCATCGTCGTGACGGAAAAAATCTTACACTTTTTCTCGCCTAGCCGCTATCCGCCGAAGTCGTACCGTGCGATAAGGAACGAACTTCGTTCCAATAAAACTCTTTCGATATTTTTTATAGGATATTATATATATATATATATATAGGAAATTTAAAACGATATTTCCACAATTATTTCTTCTGCGGCTGCAACCAGTTTTCCAGAAGGCATGCAAACCAATATTTTGCATGCCTTCTGGTAAAACATCTGGCGGTATCTGTACTACATATTTGTCACCACTTTCAGT
Source organism: Parnassius mnemosyne (assembly GCA_963668995.1). Taxonomy (NCBI): domain Eukaryota; kingdom Metazoa; phylum Arthropoda; class Insecta; order Lepidoptera; family Papilionidae; genus Parnassius; species Parnassius mnemosyne. The sequence continues at coordinate 54,831,282 of CAVLGL010000104.1, read as the reverse complement.
TGCACCTATATTTTCAAAATAAAGAAATTCTTACTGTTCCGTTCGGCTTTTTTACTACGGATATATTCATTGCGAAGTCTATCATGCAGATAAAATCCGAGTATAGCCGTCTCGATAGATTGTTGAGTGCCTTTGTATTTCCTCATACGGCTTTTATATGAAAAGAAAGTCCGCATAGTTTCTTGCTGGTTCTTCCTAGGACCAAAGTAGATTAAGTAAAAATGTTGACTTTCAAGTACCTAGCGGCCATCCATTAATTACCTAAGGATTCTCTTTTTACAATCTAGATTTCGAAAAAACAATAAAATGTATTGATGCATTCGATTTTATATTTATTCGGATCCAAAAAATTTAAATGAAAACGCTTCCAAAGTTTCATTAAAATTATATTATTTACTTTAAATGATATATTCATTTGGAAATAAAATATATTATTCGCATAAGGAAAAAAGAAATAAACATTTAATATTTTATGGCAATAAATTGATTACCATAAAGAATACACTAGTGAAATTTACGTTTCTAAACGCTAGCTATTATTATTATTAGTTTGTTCTACCTAAATACCTAAAGGACTTCTCATTTTGAAACGTGACTTGACAGTTCAAATTTAAAGTTCAAAACTATTCTCTTAAAAGAAAAAGACCAATATTCGATTCGATTTGAAACGAGCGCAATATAATCGATTCTCGATTTAATTTAGCATTTTAATATCTATTTCCGATTATTTTTCTATGTTAACTAGGGCGATAAAAAAGTGAGAACATATTTACAAAATAATAATAAAAAATACAAAATATTAACATGAAAATACGCCAACAAATATAAGTAACGACAACAATTTAAGTAATCGATCTCAGATCCATAAGCCTAATATTCACTTCAATTAGTTGTTGTAGTTTTAACTTTCGTTAATCGTTTCTCCATTTTGTTTCCTAAATAACCACAGCTCTTCTTTCGCGATTTTATACTGATCCTACTTTAATTAAATAATTACAGTGAAAAATAACCTGTTACAGTGTAGGTAATACATAAAATCACTTTTACTTATTCTACAATAACTCAGCTTCTAGATTGACAAATTTTGCCAGATTTTCAGCTATGAATTGTTTATATATAAGCTTTCAAATGGTCCGACTTTCATATTCTTAACATCTGCATCTGGGCCCAAGAATGTATGAAGACGTCTCACCTGATTCCATATCGGATGCCGAATGGTTTTATAATAGCAGCGTTAATCTGCTATTTTACGCTGGTTTTTGTGAGAGCGTGGTCCTTACCCGGTCGAGCCGACCCATTCGTGCTACAACTATACTACTAATATAGCTGCAGCATGGCTCTACCACGTAAAAAATGTTCCTTCCTTCTATGCCTATGGTCTTTACTCTAAGCTGTCAATAGCTAACGAGCAAGCTATATAATTGTTGTTACAGGCAATGAAAAAATAAACGATGAATATGAATAAAATTTATTTTTATTATTAAAAACAACATTAACTATACGGACTCTTGTTGGCCAACGATACAACGTTAAGAAAACTTTAAAAATAATATTTTTTTAAATTTCTGTTACTTGTAGCTCTAATTATTTTGATCAAATGCTAAAGGAACAAAGTAATGTTAGCTTTTCTCTCAAACTACTTTAACGAGACTGCCCTAAAGCTGCCCAAATCCATGCTGTGCGCATGCGGCGATGTAAACAACAGAGCGAGGTTATACGCAATTAGCATTGCCATATTTCCAACAATTATATATACGTTTTTATAGTTAAAAAAAAAAATTGTTTCCTTTTCGTATTTTAAAGATATAATAAAAACGCAAATACAGAAAAGTTGTAATATGAAATAGTAGAGGCAACGATTTAAATATGTACCTACGTGTTTGTCTAATTTAGAAGAACCTAGTTAAAAGTATGATAATTTTTTTTATTACTAGACCAGACTTTCCTTGTTTACCGACTCAAAAAAATTAGAATTTGCTATGAATTTGTTATTTATTTCTGTATACAATCGAAACATTATACTTTTAACAACGTCTAATGGCAATTTGGAGTCGGCTTATATTTTTTAATTGATCCAATGATCAAGGCTGAAAGTGTGCGGCGATGAGTGTTTATGGCAACACTTGCGCAGGGCGGGCGGGCGGGGCGCGCGGCGCATGCGCCGGGCGGGCGGCGGGCAGCGCGCGGGCGGCGGCGCACGCGCGGAGTCAGTACGCGCGCGCCCTCGCCATGGCTCGGTGGCTGAAGGCCCTCGCGGCGATCCTCCTCCTCGCCGCCGCGCCCGCGCTCGCACGCAAGTCCGTCCCCAACAGAGTCGAGCCCCAGATCGAAGAGGTCACCGCCAAACAGTTGGAGCGAGTGCTGGAAGACAAGGACTTCGTCGCAGTGTACTGGTGTAAGTGAGCGCCGACGCGCACGCTGGCCCGCCGCCAGCGCGGGGGCGAGCGCCGTGGCGAAACGTCTGCAACGGCGCCCGTCCAAATGGGTTATCTCCGAGTTAATGATCTTCGGACGGGCCGCGCGCAGGAACGCTCGCCCGCCCGATATTTTCGAAGCTCCGCTCGGCCCGCCGTCTCTTGTTATGCAACAACGGAGACAATAAAACTTGACCCGAGCGTTGCGGCCGTCGACGCCGCCTAAAATGGCGGCGAGTCTCGGTTTTCCACGGTTCCACCGATGCTGGCACCTCCAAGGTCACCGGGCGCCTACGCTCCCGGACCGGCTAAAACTATACCACTGTGTGCCGTCGAATATTCCGCTGAAATAGATCTCCATTACGTTGTGTTGGCATGCCGACTATTTTCGTTTGTCGCCAACTATCAGATCGTATTCGTGACTTGTCAAAGTTTATGTCAACCTCCAATATGAGACAAAATGTTAATTTGAATGTATTATGTTTTGCCGGCAGTCAAATGATCTTGTCTTGTTCATTCAGCGAAACTCTTTTACTAATAACATTGTAGTTGTTCGAAACGCGGAAATTTGCAATAAATCAATGCCAACAACTGCCTACATGACAAACTAGTCATTTGGCTTAAAAAACTATACAGTGCCTCTTTACTCCGAGCACTTTGTTAGATCTTGAACGAAGTCTATAAAGAAAACTTTTTTATACCTAACTTTATTTATACGGTGGTTGTTTAACAGCACGCTTCACATCAATGTCCGGCTTCAAAGTAAACATAAACAAAACATTAAACTCTATGAACAATCAACATAGATCATCTATACATCTAATTTACTATGATTTATTAAAATGTTACACCGCATATATATTTAAATTACATTTAAAAAAAAACTATTAATTTATTCATCAACATATCTCCAGTTAAAGCAGTTATAATTTATTTTTAAATTAAATACAGACATCTTTTTATATTTAAAATCATTAAATACGTTTTCAAGAGAACAGATCTATATATTATGGGAAGCTTCATTTAATTTAAAAAGAGATCGCTGGTGGATTATTAATTATTGAACACCGAAGTGATCGCCTTTAGTGGTTACACCATGAATCAAGTTATAAAATTAGGGCTTATAATATGCGTTGATGCTCACTAGAATGTATTAAAACGATTTGTAATTTAAAAATAGTACCAGTTGCCAGTATAATGTTTTAGAGAAAAGACATAATTACGAAAATGCTCCCGGTACACAACTGTTGCTTTTGGAAAACATCCAAAATCAACGCACGTTATCAATTTAGTTACCGGATTAATGAAAATCGTGACATTTTTTCCAAGAATTGTCTGAAAAACTCGCAACGGTGTGGCTTATAGAAAAACGAGAAAAACATGTCTTCCATGATAACAGAAATGCAAAGTCCTAATAACAGAATTTTAGCGAACCTTTAACATAAATGATACCTCGGGAAATTTTACAACTTTATTGAAGCTTAGAACATCTCTTGTGAACGTGAACTTTACTAATTAAATGACAATTTAACTTAACTATTCACTTATCGCTATTACTCCGCCGTATTAATTTGCCTAAAAACAATCCAAGTCTAACACTGAAGTGGCTAATCGCAGTACATAATCTATCAAAAGTTCAGTAATATATAAATGTAGTAAGTATATATAGGCCCACATCCCCCACAGATTGGTATATAGAAGGGATTTTTCCATAGTTGCCACGTTGCCACATTATGATCTGAAAACCATCCCTACTTTGTTATATTACTACTAAAATGGTCCGCATCCAACGAGGAATTCATGGATTGTTAAGCGGATACTTATGATGATAAAGATACTTTGTTAAACAAAATATTTGTATTCATTATCGCATAATTTTTTTTTTATAATTCTTAAAAAGTTAACTTAACATTTATATTTTTTTGTTTTCTTAAAAATGTTTTTTGTTCTATCTTTTTACTTGATAACATTTATAATATTCATAACATTCACAAAAACTCACAAATGAAAAGTAAAAGTAAATTTATATTTTTTGTTTTCATCAGCACATTGCGTTTGACTTTTTTTACTTTTAAACCTCAGATTTTTAACGTGGTAGAGCCACGCTGCAACTATATTAGTGGTATAGTTGTAGCACGAATGGGTCGGCTCGAACAGAGAAGGACCACGCTTTCACAGAATACCAGTACCAATAACACTACCGTATTTCGTATGGTGAGTGTAGAGTACCAGAGACCATTTTTACTGGAAAAGAGGCAATCCATCTTTGTCGTCAGGGGTGACAAGACATCTGCATTTTGATTCTCTATTGAGTTTATGGGTCACAGCAACCACTTGCCATCAGGTGGACTGTGTGCTCGTTTGTTACCTTATCTTGTAAAAATAAAAGATTTTCTATCAAAGCCAAAACGTTATCTTCAATTATAGAACTCAACTCGAAAGTGGATCAAATACGTAGTTATGATATGCTAAAATGCCACATTAATGTTTATGCCACACCATGATCCACATACGTTTATATTCCAGTCAGTTATTTTAAAATTTTATTTACGACGACGCTATATTTCTTGTCGCCTTACGTATTTCTGACGTAGCGCCCGCTTTTTCACCATGTGAGTCAGAACACACTGGAATATTCAAGGCCCACGATTTGGACCACCGTTTCTGTAATTAACATAGTTATTCCCTTCCAACAATTTATTTTATTGGTAATTTACTTTTACTAAAGACATAAATCAAAAAATATATTTTTTGTGGTGTATATTTCGATTTCATGTTTTTTTTTTAATTGGCATCATTCTACACATATTTAGTTTTGATTACTCTAATGTTTAAAGAACGTAAAGAATCAAGATCACCTATAGTTAAGTAATAGATCGCGAACATATTATTCCAGAATAACGTACGTTAGGAGAAATTAAACACCACGCGAAAAACGTTCTCGATGTGAAAATAAGAAAATGGAATTTCTGTTGAAGTTAATTCTGTAAAGATTTATTGGCTCTGTTGGCTGGGGTTTCTAGTTTTCGATTTACTCCAAAACAAATTAGTGCTTCGCACAACAGCGGAGGAGTTGAACGTTCGGTATGTTAGTTTAGATGTGTTTATGTTAACATGAAGAGATATAACAGGAGTTTTTAGAGCATGCTACGAAACGCATATCTGAGAAATTTTAACAATTTTTTAAGAATAAGGTCAGCAACAATTGCCTCTCAATCGGTCTCTCATCTCAAATTTATAGCTTTTTATTTTTAAATCCATTGCGAATTGGTGGAAAAGTTGACATTTTGTCTTTTACACAAAATTGATGTTATGCACTATTTTTTTATAATAGTACCCCGCGACTTGTATGTAATTTAGGGTTTCAATTATGTTCCGCAGAACCCTAATTCTTTTTCTAATATATAAGTAGCCCAAGTTACTCCTTAAAACATCAGCAATCTGCTAGTGAAAGTCCCGTTCAAATCTGTCCAGCCGTTTCGCAGACAAGCCGGAATAAACAGACAGACCGACAGACAAAAATGTTAAAATTGTGTTTTTGTTATAAGTACCGTATATACTTTTATATGCATGTATTAAAAGCTGTTAATTTGACATTACAAACAGACACTTCATTTTTATTTATTTCTATAGATTAGCTGAATCCGGTCACGCATTGCTGTGGCTCAAAAAGTTTTATTAAAAGAATATAAAAAAACGCGCGTATTCGAATGAATTATTTTATTTATTTATTCTTTATTGCATTCCTTAAAACAAAAGAATACAAAGGGCGGACTTAATGCCTTGAGGCATTCTCTACCAGTCAACCCATGAAGTGGTGAGAATTTGACGTAGGTGCGGCAATGTAGAATACAATAACACTACACAAAATGATAATTAACTACATAATAAATACATTTTACTAATAAATAAACTAAATACATATATAATTAGTACATACAAATAGCTATAAATATATGCGTCTATTTAGCAATACATATTAAATGGATGAATCACGTAAAATGCGTTGTCTTTCAATAGATGATTTATTGATTACGGACCAATTTTTTAAAAGCATACTTATTGATGAATCGTTGTGTCAAAAGTCAAAACTTCAAAGCAATTGGCAAAGAACTTTCGGAAATTTAGGATTTCCAACAAATGGGCATTTACATTTTTTTTATATAGCTTACAGTGAAAAACAAATTAACTGTCCACCCGATTGAAAGTGGCTGCTGCAGTTCATAAACACCTATTACCAATATCAAACACAGAAAGTCACATACACTCTTTAAAAGGCCGGCAACACATCTGTAATTCCCCTGGCGTTGCGTTGTTCATGGGCCGCGGTAGCTATTTGGGGGCGCCGCATGTTTTTTTTGCACCCAGAAGCAATGAAAAGGGCTACCCTCCGGGAAGCGGGGAAGGGAAGTGGTGAATGCTCTAAGTGGGACTCACTGCGAAACCTAAGTGCCTACCCACTAAACACTACCTGTGAGACTGGCATTGGCTTGTGTGGCCTTTCTGCCGAATCGGAAGTGACCCCTTTAGGGAAAAGGGGGCGCAGACCGAAAAGGGGGCGCAGGGAAAAGGGGGCGCAGATTAGCCACATGTTCGTTTGCCCCCTGTTATGTATAAAAAACACATTGTAACTTCTACGTTAGTTAATTTAGTCTACTAGGGATCCGTCCCGGCTTGGTACTGCTGATTTCGTACTCCTGGACCTACGAGATCCAATTTTCAGTCTAAACCATTATCCAATCAACTTAATCACACACAAAATTTCATCAAAATCGGTCCAGCCGTTTAGGGGAACTATAAAATATAAAAGTTTATTTTTTTAACGCCCCCGCACTTCCCTTTGCGGGTGGAATTTCATAATATCCGTTCTTGGTAGTTTTTAACGTGCCAAAAAGAATATTCTGGCCCAGTTTTATACCTATAAAAGCTATAGTTTAAAAATGTGTGTTTTTTTTTAAATTAACGCCCATACAACCGGCGTGCGGGTGCGGGTGGAATTTCGTAAAATCCGTTCTTAGCTGACCGCCACTCGGCGAAAGGAATATTCCTAATTATATACCAAATATACCAAATTTCAAGGCTCTAGGTCTTTTGGTTCCAGAGATATCGTGATGAGTCAATACATAGGTGGAAATCTACTTATATACGGATATACGTCTTGCAGTTGAGCAAAGAAGGCCTACTCAAAATTCTAAAAGTGATTTTAGGGCAAGGAAGGATCCTCCGCGCTCTCCAAGGCGTGTGACGCATAGCTTCAAAATATTTTTTTTATTTCTCAGACACACAGGTTTCACCGCGTTTTCATTCACCGCCGGGCACGTGGTAAATTAGTACTCAAAATCGCAATTAACAATTTCATAGGTGCCGGCGGGGTTCGAACCCGTGTTGCTCGCGTACTATAAAATTTACGGCTAGTGTCCAGCTTCTAAGACACCATAGCTCATAGCAGTTTAACAGCCCACTTGAAGTCCAGCTTTTAAAGAGTCTCATCATATATTACGGAATAGTATAAAGTCTATTTGTCTATATACTTACGTAAGACACGACAGCCTCTACAGATTTTGTTACTTACCTTAGCGTTGTAGAGCCATTCTACGGCTCTACTATTTTTAAAGTCTACGCGTTACGTTTTGAACACAATCTAGAATAGATATTTTCTAAGCATTAATATATTTGAAATATTTGTAATATCTCAAAAATCCTAATCTACACGTGTAAATATTAGCCGGTTTACGCGTATGGCGTATGCTGTTATTCGGTTTATTGCTACACCTGTAACCAATCGGCTAAAAATCAGATTCGAAAAGAAAGTTGTTGGAAAATTGCCTGCGTATAATAGCGTATTTGATTAAAAAACGTTTTCTTTTTCTTTTATAGTATTGTGAAATACAGAAAAAGGAGATCAAAACTGTTATCGACGAAACCGATCATAGTCTTTTACTCATATTATTCATGGACTAGCTGTCCGTCGGGACTTCGCCTGCATGGAATTTACTACGATTTCATGGGCTTTAATTTTTTTACGCGGAACCCTAATTCTATTTCTAAAATAAAAGTATCCTATGTTACTCCTTATAACATTAGCTATCTGCCAGTGAAAGTCCCATCAAAATCGGTCCAGCCGTTTCGTAGATTAGCCGGAACAAACAGACAGACAGACAGACAAAAATTTTAAAAATTGTGCCCTTGTTACAAGTACCGTATATACTTTCATATTCATTTATTAAAAAGCTATTATTTTAACAATAGCTGTTCCCCGCTATTTCGCCCGCGTGTAATTTGTTACGATTGAATTTCATGTGTTTTAATTTTTTTGCACGGAACCCTAATTATTTTTCAAAAACAATAATAGCTTAAGTTACTCCTTATAACATCAACTATCTGCTAGTGAAAGTCCCGTCAAAATAGGTCGAGCCATTCCGGAGATTAGTCGGAACAAACAGACAGACAGACAGACAAAAATTTTAAAAATTGTGTCCTTGTCAGAAGTACCTTATATAATTTCATATGCATTTAGTAAAACGCTGTTATTTTGACATTACAAACAGACACTTCAATTTTATTTATTTGTATATACAACATGTAACAAAAACCCTGTGGTTCCCGTTAAGTACGTTATCAGGATCATTATTCAAACATAATGGAAATAACTTTTTTAAATCTCGAACAATATTATTTTTATTTTATTATAAAAAATTGTATGCAAATTGTATGTGGTTTTATTACCTGTGCATTGTCTGGGGATTAGGAGGATTGTCAAAGACCCCGCTTTACTTAGCTTTAGTATCGGCTAGTGTCGATAAGAGTTATTACCTCTAACTAACCACATAAAATTTAAAAAAATGATTTTAAATAAAATAAAAAAAAAACATAAGGTCGAGTTTTTAAAAAAAAGTTATTTCCATAGGTTTGCATACTGATTTTGATAACGTACTTAACGGGAACCACAGGGTTTTTGTTGCATGTTCCTTATTTTACTGGGTGGAATCTTTAATCGCCAAGACAATGAGACCAGTTATCATGGAGCGGACTCTTTGCTTGCTTGCTGCTCTGATGCTTAAATAATATCTTAAGTAGTTTTAATTGGGGGTGACAAGCGAGCACACAGTTTACACGAAGGTAAATGGATGCTCTGGCCCATGAAAATGCAACTATATACTATAATGATTAAAAAGCAAAATTTAAATAGATGTGTTGTCTCCTAAGTTAAAATAGAATGTCCTGTTACCAGTAAAAACAAGTCTTTGTTTCTCCTCATTCCAATTACCATACTAAACAAAAACGCATTAACTTGCTATTTAACGTTGGTATTCTGTCAGAGGGTGGTCCAGAATACCAAAATTAATGCGTACCACACCGGTGATCATTTGCTTTCAATCGATGGAATATAATAATAATATAGTGATAAATGTAGAAAACCGGAGTCCCCTTTTACTGGCAACTTCGCATTCCATCTTAGCCCTCAGAGTTTTCAACGCGTCTGTATTTTAATTCTCAATAGATAATATATGAAGGTGTCTATGGCCTCAGCAGCTACTAACCATTAGGTAGAATGTGTGCTGGTTTGGTAGTTTGTCACTCATATTACTTGAAACACACAGCAATGTATAATGTAAAAAAAACGTGTTAATTTCTTCTTGAGGAAACTTTAGTTTTCACGTCGTAGTAACCTTCATTCAAACGAACGGACAGTCTATCCGATCCTTACAAACAATTGGCTACAGATACGTAATCATCGTTCAAAATTGCTCGTGTTCAAAATATAACTGCAATAGCAACGCAGCCATCAATCTGTTGCCAGCTTTCTGTCGGTGAATCAGTGGCGCGGTTACGAGTCGGCAGTCAAGATTTTATCCATGGCCGTCTGTTAATTAATTATTATTTTCTCCTCATTGGTTCTATAACTGCTGCATTTTGCGTTACAACAACAAGAAGAGCCACCTTTATTAACAGTCTAATATCTACTTAAAGTCTAAGTTAATATGTACTAAGATTTATACACTTACGAACAAAATTAATATATTATTTTCGTATTTAATTGCAGAACATACTTTAAACTAAATTAACGGTTTTATAAAAGTTCCGCTACGTCTTATGCTGGTTATTTTCACGACAGGTTTTTACCGAATCAGTGATAAAAATATAAATGAATCAATAAGTATAATTATAATCCATATTGTTATATAAATTATTATACGAGTATACATAATATTGTTATATAATATATACATTAATCTATTCTATGATTTGCGCATCTAGGCCTATTGGCCTATTACCTAGTGAAATATTAAAAAAAATCTACATTAGTAGAGCGAAGAACAGCCCCAGTTTTTATACTATTATTTGAATTGATGGACCTATTTTGTCCTGGGTTGTCACACCATCTTAATGGGCCCAGTCCAAATAGCTGATAGCGATTTTCCAAATACGTATTATACGTCTCTGTTCTTTTTATTAAGTACCCAGTTCTAAAGTTGACAGCGTGACTATCGTGTTGTCTGTGACACCGATGAAAGTTATAAAATTAAAACACACGCGCCTTAAAAACTGTGCCCGATGCGTTAATATCGCCAAGAGTCGTGTTACCAATGAGTAAAGATTATTGTCATTTCGTTTTTTTTTTATATAGAATAAGGGTTATAAACGAGCACATCTCATAGACATCACGTCTGCCATCGATTAAAAATCAAAATACATGTGTTACCACCCCGAGTACTAAGATGGAATGCCTCGTTTCCAGTAAATAGGATCTCTAGATCTCTAAACTCACCAACGAAACACAACAGCATTGAGTGCTATTTTACGCTGGTATTTTCTATAATATAGCTGCAACATAGCTCTACCACGTAAAAGAGTTTACCGGCTGATTTTTCAAATGGTTCTATTTTGCCATCCATCCATACTTTTCGCTGCATAATATTAGTTTTTAAATATAAAAGTAAGTTAATTATCACAAGCATCAAGGATGCAATAAGACTTGGGCTCACAAAACCCGGGCCTAATGCTGCAGGTTTTACAAGTTGTCAAAACAAAAACATACTGTCGAATTGTAAGCGTTCTCTTTTTTTCAAAGTCGAGTAAAAAGAAAGTTCACATTGGATTGTAGCAACAACGCTAACGACTCAACCTAAGGACTCAGTATAATGTTATAGTAACAGAATATCAATTCGCTATTGGAAAGGAAGATCCTTTTAATCACGTGAGGTTGTAGGCCATTTTTATACCCCTCCCCCACCCCTTTTGCTGACACGTCGTGAGGTTTTAAGACTACGCCTCCTACCTCCTCCCAGCATCACGCGTGTATTTATTATTATTAAAAAATTCAGATACTGTTAGAATCTGTTTTAATAAAAAAAAGGGTGGTTTAATTACAATCTGAAAATTGAAAAAAAGTTGTTAATGGTAAAATATTTTACACGTCACACATTAAATTACATTTATTGACCCCTGTAGCCCTGTACGAACCTCACAACCTCAGATGATTATAGGGCGACCCCAAGGCATTTTTCTTTTTTTGAAACACCATGTACAATTTGTGCTAATGTGTAACTTTTAGAAAACAAACATATAAATATAGTTTCACGCCTATGACAGCAACTAACATTACCACAATATTATATCGGTGTTGAGCAACGAACGGAATGTTTATTTAACTTGCATCATTGTAGCCAGAATGCGAGAGATACGATACTGTTTCTAAATGCAACCGTGCAGCATTTTCTTCGTTCTCGCTTAAAACTAAAGCAATTTGTAGATTTTTACGCGGTTTTCGCCAACTTTATTTTTTTTTCATATTATTGTAAAGTTAGTAAGAAATGTAGGCGTGTTGTGATTGATTTTATGCTGCAGTTGTATTGTAGGTTATGAGTTATGACCAGTAGATTTACCGTAAAATACCAGCGTAAAATAGAAGGGCGGCTGAGCTAAGTATGTTTAGCTAAGTGAACCGGAGGACTCTGTTACTGATAAAGAAACATTCCATCTTAGCTTTCGAAGATAACAACACATTTGTCACTGCTACTTTTATAAAATAAAATAAATCAAGTATTCATCAAGGCACATGATAGTAAGTAGATGTTTAGGTCCAAGACGTTTACATCTGTCCTCATCATAATCATTACAGCCCTTCACAAGTCCACTGCTGAACATAGGCCTCCCCCAAGGAATGCCACAAAGCACGGTCCTGAGCCACCTGCATCCACCGACTTCCTGCATGTCTCAACAGGTCGTCACTTCATCTAGTGGGAGGACGCCCTTTTTTTTTTTTTTGCGGATGGAAAATCATCAAATGACGCCTTTCGCTCTGGGTGGAGCGGAAGGGAGTGTCAGACTTTTACTGACTAAAAACCATCCGTGTTCCTTCAGTGCCCTTACGTTCCGGAGCCGCGGTATCTCTTTCGAACAGCCCGCAGCCCCGGCAGGCGTCGGCCCTTGCGGGCCCCTTCACGCTGCTGACAGCTCCTTGAGGCGCGCGTGGAACAAAACGCGCCGTCGACACGGCCTGTCGTCGTTAGACGGACGGACGGCGAGCTACCCATTGCGCCCATTACGCCCTACACTTCGTCCGTCGGTACGAGGCCGCCACTCGAGAACGTTTTTTCCCCATCGGTTGTCGGTTCTTCAAGTTATATGGCCGGCCCATTGCCACTTCAGCTTATTAATCCGTTGGGCTATGTCGGTCACTCTGGTTCTACTACGGATATCCTCATTTCGAAGTTTATCACGCAGAGAAACCACGAGCATAGCCCTCTCCATAGCTCGCTGAGTGACCTTGAGCTCCCTCATCCGGCCAGCAGTCTGTCCTCAATTAGGAATCAAAATGCAGATGCATTACACTACTGAGGACGAAGGTAGATTACCTTGTTTCGAGTCAAAAGGGGCTCCGGTTTTCTTCTCTGGCGTATATAGCCAAACGAAACAAAGCATTATACTGCTATTCCACGCTGAAATTCTGCGCAAACATGGAACTTTCCCGCTCGAGCCGATTCATTGTGCTGCAGCGAAAATACGAACAGCATGGCCCCACCACGTCCAGTCGTAAAATGGTAACACCACCCTGGTGAATCACAGCCGTTAATAATTTAAATTTAAAATGTTTGTAATTATGGAAAAGGGATCCAACCAATATTAGGGTCGAAAATTGATGTAACTTATGCAAAAATATTATTTAATAATTTACATATCTTGTACAAAATTTATTTAAGTAGATATCAAAAGTAGATAATAAAAAGGAAGTTACAAATTAAAAATACATAGCCTATGATAGTCCATTGATGAACATAGACCTCGCCCATAGATTGCCTCATAGGGGGATATTTGCATTAATCGTATAGTGGCGGTCCACTATACGGTAAAATACATATTATTATCATAAAATAGGCGCAAAAAACTAACCTCAATAATTCAAAAATATCTTTCTGTGTGTTGGATCCTTTTTGCGTAACTACGTCCAAATATATTTTCATGCGATGATGATAAAGACGTTCTCTTCCGTATTTAATACACCGATCACTATCGGAAGTTGGCAACAGCTCATGATACATTGTACGTGCATTATGTGCCTACGCATTCTTCAACTTTTTTGTTTGATGGAAACGTTTATAAGATATTTGAACCAGGAAACTAATAACATGGGTATTTGCAAATAAAAGTATTGTCTCCTTGGCTTCGTTGACCATTACGCAATATAAAATATTATATCCAAAATCTTGGATCTGTAACATTTGAATCATAATGTCTTAAAAACTGAATTTCGGTCACGGCGGCTAGTCTCAGTATAGTGATCTGCTCAGGATAGGATTATAGCGTCCAAGTGTTTGCGGAAGCACAGGTGTACTCTCTATTCCCTCACTCTCATAGTCCGATGGAACGGTAAACCGACACAACCGGAGGGCGACCAGGCGCAGATCCAACGACTTCACGTGCTTTCCGAGGGTCGGGAGTAAAACACCGCCAAAGTGTTGACTCCGGGCTGCTATTAAGAATATCTTGACATAAAAATACGATAAATTATTTTTAACCCGACTCAGCCAGAACCAGATTCAAGCGCAGGACCACATGACGCAATCGCGTTTAAGAACACTAAGACCAACGAGGCAGCCAATTTTAATTTTAACGAAATAAACGACGATGTCTTCGCTGCTTCGATTATACTACGCTCGTTTATATACAATTTCAATTGAAAAGTTACGTTTTCACGGACGCAGATCGCGCGATGACCTATTAATAATCTAAGCATTAATTAATAAAGCATAATAAACTTTAAAAAAAGAACAATTTGACGGATATAACATTTAAACAACCGGAAGGGTTCCGTACCATCACACAGGTTTCTAGTAATTTAATTTTAAATTAATTTTTATTTTTATTATTTGTTGTTATAGCGCCAACAGATATAACTACAATGTGAAACTTTCAACTGTCTACCTATTACGGATCATGAGATACAGCCCGCTGACAGACGGACAGACAGCGGAGGCTAAGTAATCCCGTTGGTTACCCTTTGGGCACGGAACCCTAAAAAGTATGTTTATACTCGTAAATTAGATTAAAAATACGTTCCTCGTGTTGTCTTGTGGCTCTGACCTCACTCAGCTTACGCTGTTGCCGAAACAACAACGCTGGTATTCAGAACTTAATCTTGAAGGTTTCTTCATTTTCCCACGTTGTCCTTAATTACCGAGAATGTGATAAATCAGCACTTCAAATTGCAACTAACGTTTCCATTGGAGCCGGCAGAAATAGAATCTGCGTTGCTTGCGAACTGTTGAAATTTACGGCGAGTGTTTAGCCCCTGAACTACCACGTGTCTTCTTATGATTATGGCAATATAATATCTTCTGCGCAGTACAACATTGAAAAATAATGGATTTGCCAGCATTATTCTTTTCATCCGATTTCAATTGTCTTCAAAGCAAGAGTGAACTGGATTTTGTTAAGTGCGCGCTTTACCATCTTTCGTTACATTCCTATTTACTATCAGATACGGTAGTAGTCAAGCATTGGCTTATGAACTTATAATAGTTAAAAAATTATCGCCATAATTGAAATCTCTCAGTAGGATAGTATCTAACTTTAACTATTATAGATTCGTAATCGAAGGTTGTCTATGGACTGTAATTACTATCAGGGAGACTAAAATAAAATTATATAGCCTAAATTATTTGAAGTCAAATGCAGATGTACACCATACCACTTACGGTCTGGTAAAAGTAGTGTGAGCCGGGGCATCAAACACCGGGGCGTTATGTCGTTGGAATAAAACAATATTTGCGAGATGGCCTATTCATTTTTTAAGAGATATTTTATTAGTTCTACATGCAAAGTGAATGTAGGAGTTGCTCCATGATCTAGGTATTCAATCACTTTACTATCCTTCGACTATTGAATAAAACTATTTTTACGGATTTTATCGCGTTTAATTTACTTATTTTAATTCCCGACGTTTCGGGTGCTTTACTGCAACAAGCAAATCCGTAAAAATAGTTTTATTCATTGTGTAGTGTTCGCGTAAATATAAGAAATTATTATCCTTCGACTACACCAGAAGAGAGAGCGCATGATTTTACTGGCGGAAATAACGCCTTGAAATTCTTAGGAGTTGGAGATGATGTTACTTTCTAAGTTATTGACTGAAGTTTTGTTTGTATCTGTATTATAATAGTGACGTCTCGTTTCGTCCACAGTTTTAAACCGAGCCAAAAAATGATTAGGATTTTGTTGCAACACTTCAAAAAAACCTCGGGAAATATTCAGTAATTTTGTACCCAAAGCGCGTATTTTCACCACTTTACCTCCCCAAATCTTTGTTTCTTCAGCAATTAAACGCATCGTGACACCACGATCTGCTAATACAATTTTTTTTTTACTTTATTGATTATTTCTTCGGTCACTGCTGTGGTAGGACGTCCCAAACGAGGATCATCTTTGGTGGATATTCTTCCATATTTAAATTCTGTACATCTGTATGTAACTGTAGCATACGGTGGAGCATTTACCTCCAATGTATCATGTAAATCTTGATTGACATGTTACACACAAATACTTGAAAAAACACGTAGTAATTCTTTTTTCATTTTCGCAAACATGCTTCAACAGACCGCAAACAAATGACTTCTATTTATAAAAACAAAAGTTAAGCACTTTTTTTATTTTAAGTATCAAAATAGATATTCAGATCGTTCATCTATTATAACAGCAGTTATTACTGGGGATCGCAAAGGAGTATTTATGTACCTACTAATAAAATAAACTCGTTACCTACTTCTTATAATAATTCTTGTCGGAGAAGGATCGTAACTCAGTACATTAACAGTGTACGATGAGCGACACAGCGCGAGTATTAATTACGAATTTTATTACGAAATGCACTACGCAAGAATAATATAAACCGTTGACTATATTTATATTACAGATTATTACAGATTATATATTTATACTATAGGCAACATTCTTTTTTCAGAATATTACAATAACTTTTCATCGGAAAAGATTATAATAACTACTAAATTTTAATTGTTCTTTTCCTTAAAAATAAAATAAAATGAAGCGTTTAGATGTAAGTACAATAAAAATCTGGTCATTTTAGCCATTTTGTCGTATTTTTCTACACTTATAATAGAATAAAATAGAATATTGATTTATTTACATAGAATCTAGGTATTTACAATAAGGTGGTATAAGGTATTTATACACATTATTTATACACACACACACACACACACACACACACACACACACACACACACACACACACACACTTAACAACCATCCTTACAGGCTAAACAAACCCACTATGATAGTGTCGTTAAATACTATGTATTACAACTAACTTACATAACTAACTATGTATAAAAGTAGGTACCTTAGCGAGTTCACTCACATGAAGGATCCTTGTGCAATCTACCATTTGGGCAAAGCAAATATTAACTTAAAATTAAAACTTATTTCCATATCTAACACTAGTACTTACAGTAATTTTGAACAGGTTACCTATTATTGAAGTATAACTTACATCAAAGTAACTAAATCTAAGAATAAATGATAAGAATAAATCATAGAAATGAGAATGACTACGTAATATTTTACGTTACGTTATTGATATATTATACACATATATTATATTATATTATATATATTATATTTATATCAACGAAAGATAGGCTAAACGAGAGGATATCGTATCATGGCGACGTGTTGATAGTTAAGCACCGTTGTCACCTGCGCTTTCTCTTGTGTGTGATTTATCCTCTTTTCACGTCGGTTTATTAATCGGTTCCCGCTACATTTAACCTTGGTAGATTTTTACATTGGTCGATTTTAAACTTATAATGTGTTTAATGGTGAATGGAAATACGCTGTGGTAGAGCCATGCTGCAGTTATATTAGTAGTATAGTTATAGCATGAATGGGTCGGCTCGACCGGGGAAGGACCATGCTCTCACAGAATACCAGCGTCAAATAGCAACTTAATACTGCTGTGTTTCGTATGGTGAGTGTAGAGAACCGGAGACCCTTTTTACTGGAAAAGAGGCATTCCATCTTAGTCCTCACGGGTGACAACGCATCTACATTTTGATTCGCAAACGAGGAATGTAGATGTCTATGGGTCACAGCAACCACTTACCATCAGCTGAACTGTGTGCTCGTTTGTCACCCTGTCCTATAAGAAAAAGCAATATTACTCAAATTCTGACGAGATAGCAGCTAAATGCTGCTTCATCATAACCATCCACCCATAAAATTCATGTCAGGCATGCACCTTATATTATAGTGTAAAATTTAATAAGCTTAAAGATTTTTATAACTTTGAATAGAATAGAATAGAATAATTTTTTATTTAATATCGATTATTACATAATTCTTATTGAAAGTTTTTTTTTATCTACCACTGGTTCGGAAAATACCTCTGTCCTGGGAAGAATTTGATTGTTTGATGTTTCGTCGCCAAGCAAACGTTATAATTTTAGTAACGTTGGTACCTTGGGAAACCGCGAAATAGTTTGTGGGTTTGATAGAACGATATTTAAATATGATTACGATAAAATTAACAATTTAATTACAACAAAGTTTAGAGCTGTGATGAAGGCCGTTATATTAAAACACTACCTACCGCAGATTGGCCAGAAACGTGGGCCGGGAGTCGTAAATCTCAGTTCTCATGACTTCTTGAGTTTATTTTCTCGCGGCGCACTGTTTAAATACCTATCCCAGAACAACAGGTCGAAAACAAACAAATATTAAACCACTGCGGGCTTAGTATCTCGGTGACTGTTTTTAAAAACATTCATAAAATTGCATGTGTTATGTAGAGACCACGATCGTGGCATCGTTCAAAGAGTACGTATACATAAACCACTACGTTTATGTATGTTTCATTATTCTAGGTTTCAAAAACTTACAGCAATGTATTTTCACCATACATAAATTAGCAATTTTAAGTTACAACTCTATAACACTAAAGTGACAAACGAACTCATGACCCTCATGATGGTAAATGGCTCCTGCAGCCCATGAACACCTGTAGCCTTCAGACAAAGAAGACTAGAGATGCGTTTTCATATCTGAGGACTAAGAGGGAATACTTCACGGCCTTTAATTATTCTGGCTCTCCACCCTTCTGACAGGAACACAAGAGTGCACGCACTGCTGCTTCGCGCCAGAAATTACTTACTTACTTACCCAAACGAAATGAATTTCAGAAATAGAGTCCTAACTCCCAGCACACGAGTAAAGAAACCGTACAGAGGTAAAGCTTCTAAGGAGCTGTCAAAATTTTTACCTATTTTGATAGGGTTGGCACAGGAGGATAAAATTAAATAAACAAAACGTTTATCATCTTTTGTTATATATTTAAGATGGAATATTTTTTTAAAAATTACTTACTCTAAGTATTCTATATTATTAATTTTTGTTCTACAACAATTGGTTAAGCCTTTTAATTAAATAGTAAATGATGAATGTAATGTAAAGTTGTTTTATATAATCCATCAGAAAGCACTCACATGGCATTACAAATATACAATCTTGCACAAGTTTTAATATTTCGTTACTAATATTTACAATGTTTCTTTCGAGATCATAAAATTCACAAAATTTTCGCTCAAGCAATTCATACTTTCATATCAGATACATTCTTGCGTTGGCTGGAACTCCGTCATTTTTGTCAGCAAGTTGAGTGTTGGAAAAGCAATTCCAAACAAACATTTTACAGGTCTTTTTTAGAAATCGTTATACAGGATTTTTCGAAATGATCCTCGCAAAGTCCTATATTGTTGCCGTTTTTTTAATCAAAAAGTTTTGAAAGGAGATCTTCTCGCCCGACTGTTTTTAACCACGCTTGTCGTCTGAAATAATAAAAATAATAATAAAAAAATAAATATTGGTAATGAAATATTCAAACGCGTGCAAGATTGTATATTTGTTATGCCATGTGAGTGCTTTCTAACAGATTATTTAAAAAAAACTTTACATTTGATTATAATATACCATTTAATTAAAAAGCACAACAAATTATTGAAGAACAAAAATTATAAAAATAAGATATTTAGAATAGGCAGTTTGTAAAAAAATATTATATCTTAAGTATATAATAAAAGCTGATAAACGTTTTGTTTATTTAATTTTATCCTCCTGTGCCAACCCTACCAAAATAGGTAAAAATTTTGACAGCTCCTTAGAAGCTTTGCCTCTGTACGGTTTCTTTACTCATGTGGTTGTATGAAGCTTTGTCTCTGTACGGTACGGCTTCTTTACTCATGTGTCCCTAGTAAATAATGATCTAGAAAATGTAAAAAAATTAAAGTGGGTTAAAAAAATGTAAAAAAAAAATTCAAACGACATTTTCTTACAATTTCATAAGTAGCGTAAGTAAGCGGCTTAGCGTTAGGTTAGCGACACTACAGGTTTTGATTCCCGCATCCACACGGGATACGTTATGATATAGCCCACACATAACTGTTTTAAGTCTGGGTGTTAGTTCATGACAGTTATATTTATAAAATGCATCCACGACACAGCGGCGAATTACCTAGAATTTTCTTGGACCCGGGAAGAAAACGGTACAAAAACACCGCCAGTACGCTCTTTAAAAAATCTGCAATTTTATTTATTAAAATGAACACCTTCCTTACATGTTTATATTAGCTTAAAGGTATGATTGTAATCATGATGAGCATCATCATACTTACAACCCATTTAAAGTCTAGGTTTCCCCAAAGATTACCTCATAAGAAGATTTACAGTTACAACGCAAAAAGTTTTTTATTATTTTTGAGTTGAATTTTGAATTTTAATAATTCAATTATGACCCCCTTTCGATCGTCTGAATAATCTGATCTGCGACCGAATCACTTCAATTTCTATTTGTCGGTCTGTCAGAGACATTTTTTGATCGATTGATCAATCGATGTGAGTTTGGATGTGAGATTTGGTATTTATAAAATGCGGTCACTAAACTACGGATGTGAAGTTCAAAATTTTAATTTTGTACTTAAAGCATGTATCGAAAGAGGTGGCAAGTTAAATTAAACTTTTTTGAGATCATCGTTTAGTGTGTCACTTAAAAGTTTTATTAAAATATTTTTGTAAAAAGTGCCTCATTTGAAAATTCTGTTTTGTATATTAAATGTGTTCTGTGATCAAAAGTACTACTGAGAAGCATCTGAACACATTTTCTGGATATCTCTTACAAACTGCCCATACTTACCATTAAAATAATCGTTTAGGAAACATAAACATCACATACAAATACAAACACGACTACAGATTTCGATTTGGTATGATCTTGTTCACACCTCTCTCGCCTACTTCACATTCGGTTTCGTCTCGTCGATTAAGGGTTCTCTTAATTCGATCCATCTTAAGTATATTACCAACTTGATCGATAAGCTTTTGTCTAGGTGTCCCTTTCCGACTGTGCCACTCATTTCTGCACTGCTACATTCTTTCTACATGTCCAAGCCACCGAAGCATTCCTTTCTTTATTCTGGTCACATCTTCTTGCAAACCACACTCTTATATTATCACACGATTTCTCATCCAAATCATATATTTATGCGAATACTACACAGTAAAAATGCAATACAGCAGTAAAATAGTTTTATTCAATAATTTCTCCTATTTTTTAATTCTATACATATATTTTATTATAACATCTAACATTTTTTCTTAATTCTTAATGACCGCATTTCTAAAGCATTAGTTACTACCATACATTAAGGTAGGGACTATCACAGCATTTTGAATTGCCATACGTGCCTTTTTGACACATTGTGACTTCCCGCAGAGTAGTGTCTCTATTGCAAGGAGTCGTGAGTAGAGAGCTCCATTCATTTTGCCTTCTGCCTACACAGCCTAAATAAACGCACTTTCTATTCTTACTTCAAAACCGTTTACTTTTTTCTCTTTTGAAAACCATTACTTTCGTCTTTCTTTCGTTCACTTTTATTTCCCTTTCGTTGAACGTTTATTGATATATCTACAATTTGCAACTCGCCCGCTGACGTCACAAATATGAGAAGTTTCAGAGGCATTTTAGGGCTACCTTACTCCTCTCAACCAACATTCTTGGACTTTCAAAGTTTCCAAACAACATAGAAGTGTGCATAAACAAATTGATTATATGTATTATATGATGATAAGCCTCAAGGAAGCTACAGAACTTTGTCTTAACACGTTTATGGATGCAGTCTGTGTAGTGTGTTTATCTGTTTAGAAAAATAAAAAAAGAACATTGAGAAATAGGTGTGGAATGAGCTACGGAATACCAATTGTGCAAGCTTAACATGCATCTGAACACTGACACTCGTTATTTTTCTTTGCAAGGTTGTTAGTGACCATAAGACGTATTCAAACTCAAACATATTTTGGTTTACTTTTTTATCTTGAATTCATTTCACATTTATTTGAAACAACCGCACCGTTATTCAAGGAAAAAGTATCTTATACGGCGGCTTTAAAAACTTTTTTCAATAAATATTTTTACGTCGCTATTTCTAGCTTGCGGCAAGGACATAACGCATATGTAATATTTATTAGTGTTCTTATATTGTCTGAGTTATTTAATTAAACTGACCAATAATTAATTGAATTAACAGATGCAAGAAGCTGTGTGACTTGCGACAAAGTATTAGAAGAGTTGGAGAAAATTGACGATGACACGGACACATTCGGCGTCGACTTCGTCAAGATCAACGACAAGCGGCTGGCGAAACAGTATGGCATCACGAAATTCCCCGCCCTCACGTACTTCCGTGAGAAGGAACCGATTATTTACGAAGGTAAGATGAGTAAGCGCATTCTTTTCATGTCTAGTTTCTGTGATGTTAGTCCTGTTTGCCTTTTTGGCTTTTACAGCTTAATGGAAATCAGAGCTACATTCTTTTCTTGTTTCCCAAATATTCTTATAATATTCCAACATTCTTGTAGTCCAAATGCCAAATTTATTGATAGATGCAACTGAATTTATATTTATGGAATGATAATTTTTGATTTTAATTTGCTCTAAACACATAAAACTTCTTTGTTTCTCTAGGAGATCTCATGGATGAAGAAAGCGTCCTGGATTTCTTGACGAGTTTAGAAGCAATGGACCTTCCAGATCGGATAGAAGAAGTCAACCAAAAAATCCTCGGAAAAATTATCGAAGACACAGAATACGTAGCCGTTCTGTTTTGTAAGTATTGGACACATATTCGCGGGTTTTTTGTAATTTAACCAGTTCATCGGCTATTGTGGTAAAAATTTTTGAGCTATTTTCTTAACTAACAAATTAAAAACGAACTGTAAAATTCTAGTTATCAAGTAGTTATTTTACACTGTTGGCTTAACTTAATTTGTAGACGTCGAAATTGTTTTTAATAAAAAATAATTGTGCTGTGTGTTTTACTGTGTTTTTGACGTAGGTCCTGATCTCAAAACATGCAGTCCGCTGACGAGTAAGTAAGGTTTTCAGCTCGCGGCATGAATTTTAATGTCGGTGTGGCTGTGGTTGTTAGCTTTCTAGAATAGCATTTTAAAATAAATAATTCGGATTGGATTTCCGCTTGCAATGAAGGATAAAATCGAAGTCCAAGAATTTATGAAAATGTCAACCGAAGAACAACTGAGGCATTTGTTGCAGCGTCGTACGATTAATTTTGAATATTTGGCTTGCGTCGGAGACACAATAGCGTGATTCATTCTATAAAGCAGATACACGATAGATTACTTTACGTGCACTGCATAATCGCTTTTCTTCGTTTACTGATTGTTTGCTGTCTCTATGAACTATCTTTTGCCTATTGCTCGTCTTTTGTTGCCTTGATATATTACTTCAAAGCAATATCTGCATGTCCATCCGGTGTAAGGGAAGGCTAGAATCAAAATCACGTTAGCATTATCTGGCCGTGCGGCGAGCTATTTTAGTCAACCTATTTCTGTCTTGCCAGCCAGCTCGGATTGACGGACCGACTTGTCACGAATACGTCGTCCGTACAACATTCCCTGTTAATTTAAATAACGCTAATAGCACTAGAAGCTATTTACTTTCTTTCTATTATAATTACGATTTCGACTACAAACATTAAGATCATTACAATGTTCTATTTGATAGTTCAGATGACCTTGACCTTAATATTTAATGAAAGATGATCGTTAGCGAGTAGATAGAGTCATGTTCTATTGAAGTGAATGATTTTATCGTTCACTGCTATATTTTAAGCGTTGTTATGTAGAAACCCATCATATTAGTAAATCTCTGCAATACGAATTATTGAAACTTTACTATATTCACTGTTGCGCTGTTGGAAATGAAAATAGAATAGATATTGTAGCGGATTTTAGTGAACCCTGCGAAATTTAGGTTGGTATGCACATATAAATATAATATATAGCCTGATTCCGAGCACTAAGCACAACTCCTGCTTTTACTGTCACGTGCGATATATGAAAGTAGAGGTATCGTCTCGTTTCAACGTTTTAAGGTCACCACTGCACCACACGGTCTATTGTAGTGTACACTTAATTAACTTTCTTTTTAACGCACTCAATTCACTGGGCATTGCGCTTAACTGCACTGCTTCAAATCCTTCATGGAGCATGACAGGAGCAAGGACTTTGTATGTATGCATCTGACATTTAAAATCTAAGAACATCACTCGACGTGTTTCAGACAAGCCCGAGTGCAAGAAATGCGCAAAGGCTTTACAAGAGCTGGAGAATATAGACGACGAAGCTGACCAGCTCGGTATCGGCTTCGTGAAGATCCACGACGAGGAGCTAGCTGAAGAGTACAGTCTTGGCGAATTGCCAAAACTAGTGTACTACAGGCATCAAATACCTATTATATACGAAGGTTTGTGACTCACTATACGACTATTATTATTCACTTTGGCCGAGTACTGGCGGCATTAGAGAATCCACTACCTTACACCATCCAAAGGGTATTGTAAGAGGTGACAGAGTGAAACTAAAAACTAAAATGAATGAAACAAGAAATGAGTAGCAGTATTTTCCTGATAATAGCTCAAACAAAAAGACTGGGGTCGCCAACCTGCCTGCCAAGCGTGGCAACTATGACAATTACCCCCCTTCGAAGCAATCTATGCTTGAGCCCGATGTTCAACAGTGGATTTTTGATAGGCTGTAATAAATAACCTAAATTAAAAAAAATTAAAATCCCCGTATTAAAAAGAAGATGATCTTCAAACGGCTAAGGACGCTTTCGATTAAGACACCTTTCAAACGAAAAAAAATTAATCAAAATACGGATACAGATAGACATCCAGATATACAGATACGCAGAAACACAAATACACAGTTACACACTACAAACATATAATACCCCATATAATACCCCTCGGTTTTCGTCAGAGGTTAAATAGGAATGAATGAATGCTTGAATTCAATATAGAAAAAGTTATTAATAATAACATATCCAAAAAGAACGATCATTTATTTCTTAAAATAGATAACAATAACTTTTTCTAATGCAAACTCCATCTCCTCGTAGAGATCAACTTATTTAAAACTACACGTCATCTTTTGTATTTTTTTAGATTATATCACCGTATTTATTACATTTTATGATATATTCTTATTATTATTTTATGGTAAAATTGATAAAATTAGACTTTTATCAAAAAGTAACAAGCGACTGCAAAGAACTAAATTTTGTTTTCCATAATAGCTTCAGTAGTCAGTGCTAAGACAGTTTAGTGTACCAGTATTGAAGACGACGTTTAGTTTTTTATTAAAAGTTTATTTTATATTAAAAAGGTAAAATTTTGAGAGGACTAAGGAATTACATAGCTCTAATGTTGTCCATAAAGTAATATTATAAACTTCATTTCCTATTTAGCTTCCCTTGAGGGTGCAATTTTCTTTCATATATGTGGGCGCACTTCTAAAGTACGAATCTATTTAATTTAAAAAAGTAATCAGTTCACAATTGACGAAGAAATCACATGCATACAAAAAAACAGAAATTACATTCGTATTGAGAACCTCCACCTTTTTGAGGAGAGAGGTGCGTGCAATTTTAAATTAGGTGTATTATTAGATGGACGTTGCGTTCACTAAGGTCAATGCTGCATGCCAGTTGGCGCATCCTTCAAAATGCGTACTTTTATCCTGCTGTTGTTTTAGAGACGCTGGTAAAGAGGAAGAATCTGTTTTATGTGTACAGCTAAAGATATTATTGTGTATGACTTTGTAGGTGAATTGAGCCGGGAGGAAGACGTGCTGGAATGGCTGATAGCGAACAAGTCAACTGGGGACGAGGAGGACGTCATCGAGGATGTCACCGTCAAAACGCTCAATACCCTTATTGGCAATGTAGACAACCTTGTCGTTTTGTTTTGTAAGCAAACATTGACTATTTTAGTATAAAAAAATTAACGAAAAGCAAGTCTTTAACAACATGATGGTATTTTAATAATCTAAATATCTACAAAAAGGAAAAATAGGCTATTAAATTAAACTAAAAGAGACAAAAACAAACTAAAATATACTATTCTATAATAAACCAAAAGTGAATTTATTAAATTGTGATTTATTAATTATAATGAAATATTATGTTGTTAAACGCAGAGTATTTTCAAAACTTTATTTTAAATTTTTAAGACGACCATGGCGATGAAGAATCGATGACTGTTTTGGTTGAGCTCGAAAAGATAGACGATGATTGCGACCGCCACGGAATTCAATTTGTGAAGATCGATGATAAGAGAGCTGCAGAAGAGTTTGGCATTGATAATGTTCCAGCCATCGTCTATTTTGAAAAGCAGATCCCTAATGTTTATGACGGTAAGAACTCGTTATGTAACCTATTAGATACCTTAAATATTAGGAACAATTATTAACTTTGTGCTTTTAACTGAAATCAAATACAGGTGACCTTGAGAATGAAGAAGAAATGCTGGAGTGGCTTGTTGATCAACTTGAAAAGGATGAAATTGAAGATGTTACCGATGAAATGCTGGATCGTTTGATCAAAGATGGAAAGACTGTAGCAGTCTTATTCTGTAAGAATATTTACAAAAAATTGTTGCGTAATATTTTGCAATATCGTAGTTTGATCGTAATAATAACCTTTTTTATCTTTTGTTAATTAATTACAGATGATAACAATGATCGTAAATCGCAAAAGGTTCTTAATGAATTAGAAAACATTGATGATGAATGTGACCAACTTGGAATTGCGTTTGTTAAAATCGACAACGATGAAGAAGCAAAAGAATATGGTATTGAGAAAGTCCCTACGTTACTGTACTTTGAAAAGGGTATTCCAACATATTACCAAGGCAATCTTGAAGAAGAAGAAAAGGTTCTTGAGTGGTTAAAGCATCAAAGCGAAAGCGACGAAATCGAGGACATTACGGATGAAATGCTTGACCTCATGATTGAGAAAATGCCATATGTCGCTGTACTTTTCTGTAAGTATTGTTTTTTAAATTTCGAAATGTGTGAATATAATATATTTCTCGTTATTTCCATTGTTCAAAAATATGAAAATTCGTATATTATCTTTCTAACGCTGTGTTTATTTGCAACAACTTTTAAATAAACTTTATAAATAAATTCTATCGTGCAAGGCGTGTTACCTTCAGAACTGGCAAATAAATGAAATATAGTCCTTCGAATAATTTTCAGACGACAAAGATCAGAAAAAAAGTCAAAAGATCTTGGCTGAACTGGAGAACATAGACGATGAGTGTGACCAGAATGATATCGCGTTTGTTAAGATCGACGATGATAAGGAAGCTAAAGAGTATGGTATTGAGACCATACCGACAATGGTATTTTTCGAGAAAGGTATACCACACATTTATGATGGTGACTTAATGAAGGAAGATGAACTGCTGGGTTGGTTAATCCATCAAAAACGTCACAGTGAAATACCAGAGGTCACCGATGAAATGATGGATAAATTAATAGAAAGTACACCATATTTGGCTGTAATATTCTGTAAGATTCCTTTTATTTAATTTAGTTAATTTAATGTTACAATAATATGTTAATATAACCGTTGAAGAAAATCTTAACTATAATAATAAGACAAATTTGCTCAAAGGTTCTCTGAACTTATTTTGATGGAAACAAAAACTACAAAAAAATTAGAAAAATATCTATAATAATAATAAAGCAATTATTTAAAAATTGAATTGCTCATTTTACAAAAAATGCTGGCTAAAAATAATATATAATAATAAAACAATTGTTAAGTTCATTAACTTGTAAAATCAAGTTTTGCAAAGAAAAATTATATGTGAATTTAAACCAAAAATAAATATTATCTAATAGTATGTACATAAGTCACATACTTCATTGCAGATTCTTAGTTATTACTTTCTTTATTCTTTTAAAAAAAATATTTGTTTTCTTTTTTAATTTAATTACGAGACAAATGAAATAAGTATCCTACGATAAAATTCGAATGAATAATGATTTAATATTAATTACGGAATCAGTGGAAAAATGCATACATTTTGTGTTCTAACCTTAGAGTAATTATATATAAGTACATAATATGTAATCCAAACTAACTATATACTCGTATGTATGTAGCAGTTAGTTTAAGTGTTTATTTGTCATCATGGCAACAATCCGAAAGATTGATATCAATTCAATTAGAAATATATGAAAAATAATAATTTCAACATCTAGATATTGATCACAACAAATGTTGCAAAAGATGCTTCGTTTCATTTCAGTGTTTCTTTGCTTTATACTTTTTCACTCTTAGTAAAAAAACACTAAATCTCTCACGCCTGTTACCCACAGAGGTAGACAGAACCTATGAATTTTCATTTAGCACAAGCCGAACTCATCTTCTCGCTTCCTTTACATCATATCTACTTATTCATCTGCGTCGGTTAAGGGTACTCTTAAATTGGCCCATCATAAATTTATTATCAATTTGGTAAATAAGATTCCGTTAAGGTGTCCATTGCCAACTCTGCCACTCTTACAGTATAAATTTGCCTTGTAACTACATCTTTTTGTAAACCATACTTTTAGCTTATGACACAATTTTTATTCTGTCATTCAAAGCCACCCTTAGCGTATATTTTTAAAACATTTTGACTTCCCATAATAGAATGACGAGCTCCATTTACTCTGTGCCCTGCATTTACTCTGCGCCATGCAATCACTCTGTGCCCTGCATTCACTCTGTGCCCTGCATTCACTCTTCGTCCTATATCCTTTTACTGTCTACCATTGCTGCTTAACATACATCCTATAAAAATATATAAACTCCTCCGATTGCTCAACTAACTCTCCTTCTATTTTAATCCACATATTGTTTTATTTTGATCTTTTTCAAAAACCATCATTCTATCTAAGTTGCGTTCACTTTTATTCCCCTTTCTTTAAATTATACGTTTATTAATATAACAATCATTTTAAAGACTTAAATATGATTTGATCGTCGGCCTACAAGAGGCATTTAATGGCTAACTCATCCATTTTTAACCTATATACTTCAACTTTCAATGTTTCCAAACAATAGATTTGACTGTCAAGACTGTGCAGGGCCCGTTGATCTTGATTCAAGTACTAGAATCCTTATAGAGATTTTAATAGCTGTATTAGCCCAGCGCTCACTATAAATGTGGCCAGCGTATGCAATAAAACAATCCGATACATCTATGCTTTAGGCTTATTCCAAGTCTAAAAATTCACAGAATACTTTCTGGTTTTTGGCCAAAAACTTCTCTGTATATCCAGCTTGTACAGCTCATATTTTAATGAGACTAATTAATTTTGACAGTTGTGCTGCAACCCTTTTCCCTTAACACTGTAACACTTTTCCCTTTAACCCTTAGTAACATTATTTAATTTGAACCTTAACACCAGTCTCCACTTAAGTTTCAAGCATTAATTAAAGCACGTTTACAAGAGTACAGCGGTTTTACCACCACTCCCTCTTAGTCCTCAGCATATTTAATGATGCTTTATCATACCCATAAGCCTTACTTATTTCATCTATACTTATCTCACTACCTCTACCCTTTTCTTTCGATGTTTCTGGTTCATTTAATGTAAAAAGGCATGTTAAGTATCACATGCCTTCTCATATTTAAACACGCTTTAAAAATATTGCTTTAAACCCATTTTCTCTTTAAACCCATTTCATTGTACAGGCATAAGAGCCATTCTCTTCTCGTAAAGTATTCATTCATGATAGTTCTGACTATCCCCTGGTAGTTCTAACGAGTTTTCAGAACACTTTGATATTTGTTTGGAAATTATCAGATAGTATTTTTCGCTAGTACTTCTAACCGTGTTCCTTTCTTTTTTCATCAGCTTTCATTCGTCACCATCATCATCATTACAAGTCCACAGCTGAACATAGGCCTCCCCCAAGGAATGCCACAAAGCCCGGTCCCGAGCCACCTGCATCCATTGACTTGCTGCATGTCTTACCAGGTCGTCACTACATCTAGCGGGGGCACGCCCTACACTTCGCCTGTCGGTACGAGGCTGCCACTCGAGAACCTTTCTTCCCCATCGGTTTGTCGGTTCTTCGAGCTATATGGCCGGTCCATTGCCACTTCAGTATACTAATTCTTTGGGCTATATCGGTTTCTCAGGTTCTACTGCGGATATCCTCTTTTTTAAGTCTATCACGCAGAGAAACACCGAGCATAACCGTTCCATAAAAAAGTACGTCTAACGAGAAGATGTGACGAGCTTTCATTCGTAAGGCACGAATTATCTCAGCATACCATACTATTATTCCTGCTAATTATTTCTTTAACACAGTGGTTTTCAATTAGTATTTCCTGCGTACCACTTCGAAAAAGCCTTATAGCCGAAATGATAAATACAATATAAAAATCACTAAACCTCTCTTAAATTTATCCCACAGTGTCTCCAAGTCTGAATTTTTCATACACAATTCATCGAAATCACTATTTTAATAAGTATTTTAATAAAATAAGTAAATCCAAGATAAGGTCAAATAATGACGGATCACACCCTCCGTTGGAAGCGTGGTAAATCCTTATATTATCTTCGCCCTTTTATATCATTGCGATTTTCGTACTTCCATCCACAATTATGAAATTTAATATAATTTTATCTTTTTCATTTATTCATGTATACATATGAATTTTCTTATGACAAAAAAAGTGTCCGTCACAAGGAGATTTATCAAAAATATTGTGATGAACTTTTCACCATTTTCATTTATAGATTTATCACCAAACGTTATATGAGAACACTGATACAGGTTGCCATTTTTTGCGAAATGTGTAACTTCAATTCCCGGCTAAAGGAAGTTATATTTCTAAAGTATTTTTCTATGTAGTTTTTGTTTTCTACTAAATCATGCTAAGGTTCTTTGGACAACTTTTTTTTAATAATGTAGAATTTACTCATTGATTCTGTATTTTAAAGAATAAAAATATCTATCGGTTATTTTCAGATGACAAAGATGATAAACAAGATATTCGGATTCTAAACGAGTTGGAAAACATTGATGATGAATTAGAAAAAGAGGGAATTGTTATTGTAAGAATGGATAATGAAGAAGAAGCTAAACAGTATGGTATAGATCACCTTCCAACTTTAATTTACTTTGAAGAAAATATACCCGCTATATACGAAGGTGACCTTATGAATGAAGACGAAGTACTAGAGTGGCTTATTGAACAGAAAAATAGTGCAACTATTGAGGAAGTGACTGATGAAATATTGGTTGACCTAATCGAGGAGCATGAATATGTGGTTGTTTATTTCAGTAAGTTTAAGATTTTAATTTAAAGAGTTTTCTAGCCCTTAATGTAAATAAATCTTAATTTTACATGAACAACTTGTGCATAAAATTATTTTATTATTTTACATAGTAATATACATATATAATATCAATATTTTATTGACTCTACTCAGGTGGTAAATGTGAGGAAGGCGAGGAATGTGATAATATTTTAGATGAACTGGAAAATATTGACGACGAATTAGATGAAACAGGCATTATATTTGTTACGACTGAAGATACTACCCTTGCAAAAAAATACGGTATCAAGACCTTCCCCACACTTGTTTTCTTCCGAAACAAAGATCCCCTTGTTTACAAAGGTTGGTTTATTTAACTATTAATTAAATTTTTATTTTTGTGAAAACATAAAGGATTTGTAAGCTAAAATTGTATATCTATTATCATAGGTGATATTGAAGACGAAGATGAAGTATTGGCTTGGCTGACTGATGAAAATACTCTCGAAATTCCTGGAAAAATCGAAGAAGTTAATTCCAAAATGTTAGAAAAAATCTTAGAAGAGAACGATCATGTTGTTGTTTTCTTCTGTAAGTATTTTAATTGCTTACTATGAATAAAACAAATGTTTCTCCTATTTATTATTTCATATTAACTTATTCATAATTTCAGATAGGGAAGGTGATAAAAAATCTCAAAAAATATTGAGTGAATTAGAGAACATTGACGATGAGTGTGAAGAGAAAAATATTGATTTCATCAAAACATCTGACGAGGGCGTCGATAAAGAATATGACCTTCCAGACTTACCAGCCTTGGCATTTTATCGCCACAAATTCAGAACAATTTACGATGGTGATTTGATGCATGAAGAGGCCATTCTGAAATGGGTATTAGAGCTTCATGATTCTCAACCAGATGTTATTGAGAGTGTCGATAGAAAAACGCTTAAAGATCTCATTAATGACGTGGAACATCTTGCCGTATTCTTTTGTGAGTAAATATTATTTGCTTTTAGTTAATCTATCTATTGACGTAAAAATGAATAGGTAAGCTTTTTTTCCAAATATCAACCCCGCCTTCATGCGTAACATTGAGCTGTCAGACTAAAGAACCTGTGACGACCGACTGGTATCGAAAAACTAGTGTATAATGTCAAAGGCTAATTCAAAAATTTGGTAATAGACATTACCAGTGCTTCGTTTTTGGCTCTGCACTCACTCAACCATTGTAATTATTAGCAATAGTAAGTAGTTGATTTGTTTTAGAGAAGTTTTATTTGGAAATGAATAATATGTTGAACAAAATTTGTTTAACTAATTATAACACCATATGATGGTGGAGGTACTCCTTATTTTCGTGGTAGAGCCACGCTGCAGCTATATTATAGTTGTAGCACGAATGGGTCGGCTCTACCGGGGTAGAACCAGGCTCTCACAGAACACCAGCGTAAAATAGCAGCTTGATGCTGCTGTGTTTCGTGTGGTGAGTGTAGAGAACCAGAAACCCTATTTACTGGAAATGAGGCATTCCATCTTAGTCCTCACGGGTGACAACGCATTTGCATTGTGATTCTTAATCGAGGTAGTCTATGGGCCACAGCATCCACTTACCATCAGGTGAACTGTGTGCTCGTTTGTCGCCTTATTCTATAAAATAAAAAAAATAAAAAGAAATTATTGCTAGCGGTATGTGAAAATTCAAAGTTTCCCAGCGAGATATGGAGAGGATTATGGAAGTTTCTCTGCGTGACAAAACCCCTAACGAGGATATTCGCAGAGGAACAAGAGTAACTGACATAACACGGCGAATCTCAAAGAACCGATTGCTAATGGGAAAAAAATATTCTCGAATGGTAGCCGAAGTTGTACTGGCAAGTGCAGTGTTGGGTGATTCCCTACTATATGTAGTGATAATATCATGATGAAACACGCAGGAAGTCACTGCATGCAGGTGGCTCGGGTCTCTGTTTAGTGGGAATCTATGAGAATAAAGAATAAGAAGAATCCATCATCTTATCTTGTTAAATTCTTATTGTAAAATGATCAATGAATTCGTTAATGTCTCGGTTAAAGACATCGACAAATTGGAATTTTATGAACTACGACAGACAGCTAAAGCATACCGATACTTTACTGGATAATTCATAAACAAATAGAATAATAACCATACTACAATAAATTACTGTTGTCTGTTTTAATTCTACAGATAATGAAGATTGTGACACTTGTGATGATGTTTTAGAAGAATTGGAAACAATCGATGACGATACTGATAAACATGGTATTCAGTTTGTAAAATCGAAAGATTCAAAATTGGCATCTGACATTGGCATTTTCAGTTTTCCAGCATTAGTTTACTATGAAACTGGTGTACCCATCATGTATGATGGTAAGTAGTTTTGTACTATAGACACTAGAAAAATTATTTCAACTTAATATTATATCTTATTACCGTTAGGGTCATTTAGATTCATATCATATATATATATATATATATATATATATATATATATATATATATATATGATATTCATCTAAATAATAAATATATATAAAGGTGATCGCTATTAAGCTATTTCTAATTTGTTGTGTTGTTACCAGTGGTAATCAAGTATATATATATATATGCTTAATACAGAAGACACAAGCAATTAAAAACATTCTCTTATTACAAAAAGTAGTTCATAATTAGTCTCAGATTTAAACTAGAATTTAATTCACGAAAAAAGTCCCGCGGAAATATGCGAACTAAAATGTAAAGTATGAGGTTTGACAGTAAATGTCGAATTTTCGGGGAAGGACCACGCTCTCACGAATACCAACGTAAAATAGCAGCTTATCACTGCTATGTTTCGTATGGTAAGTGTAGAGAATCGGAGACTCTTTTTACTGGAAACGAGGCTTTCCATCTTAGTCCTCACTGGCGACAACTCATCTGTATTTTGATTCGTAATCGAGGATAGATGTAGATATCTACGGGCCACTTACCATCAGGCGTACTATGTGCTCGTTTGTCACCCTTATCTTAAAAAAAAATTGCAGACTGTGGCATTGCAGCTATTTTAAGCACGAGACTATCGATAAAACCACGTTTTGGAATATATTTTATTTCAATATTAATTTTACAAAGTACATAGGTATGTTATTGACAGATTTATTAATTTTACATTTGAAGAAGATTTTTGGAATCGCTGACTTTAGTTAAAACTTATCTTGTATGTATGCACTATATTTTATTTGTCGTAATAAGTTTTTCTAATCATTTTTCGGTTCGTAAAACTCGTTGCTGGCCAAGGGCTTCTCTTGTTGCAGGAAGGATTTGCCTTGATATGATAATCATATGAGCTTGACAGCTATTACGTATTGCTCCTTTGACTCCGCTTGTTGTCGCTTATCTAGGTATTTTATCTTTAACGTAAACAGGATGATTATATCGCCACCTATCGGAAACTGTAAGACTTTTCAGACTGTCCCATATTTGCTTCTTACGACATCCATAGGATGAAATGACGTGATAGGTTCTCTTACACCGTCTTCACACGGCCGTAAATATTTAGTAGTCACCATAGTGTTTAGTCACCTTAATATTTAAGAAATATTTTTAATTGTTTTCCCTGTTTATAGGTGATTTAAAGAATGAAAATAAAGTTCTCCAGTGGCTTGTAGATCAAAAAAGTAAGAATCCACATCCATTTTAAAATTTATGATAATTATTTATTTAAAGTAATTTATTATGTCTTAAATTGTTATTTGAAAAAAAAATGCATGACGTCATTCTTTATATTTGTAAAAAAATATATTTTTATGCCTTGATTACTGAATGTTTGAGCTAGGTCATTTTGCATGACAGTTACTAATGCCTGCAGGTGAAGATAGCCACCGAAAAAATTATACTACTAATTCTAAATCAATGGCCAATGCAGATGGTGATAAAGCCTCACGTCTTATGCAAAATAAACGCAATACAAATAGTATAAAAATTAATTCACGGAAAGAGTCAGATTGGAAGCCCGGAAATAAACCAAAAGTATCATTGCAAACAAAAAATAAACGACAGAAAGATGATGATGATGATGAAGAAGGTGATGATGACGATTATGATAAAAGTATCGAAGATCACTACAATTCAAATGACGATAATGGTGATAAAGATGATGATGATGATGATGAAATATTTGACGATAATGACGTAGACAATGACATTGACAATATTGACGATGACGACAATGATGATGAAAGTGATGATGATGATGATGATAATGAAAACGATGATTATGAAGATGATGATGAATTAGACAGGAGAATTGATATTGAAGATGATGAAGAAGAAGAAAATGAAGGATTTAGTTATATTGGTAGAATAAAACAAGTTTCAACAGGTAAATTGGTAGTTTTGGACCCTTACGAGATGACCCTGCATAGAGGCACCGATGTACCCCAGTCACACATCTGCATGGTCGAGAAATGGATCCCGCATTGGTCCTTAGTAGCTATCGCCTGCAGTCATTCGCGAACGCTTACCAAATTAAATGTTTTAGTTCTTATACTAACATAATTTTTAGAATTAATAGCGCGCATAACAAATAGGCGCATAAATTACAAATATGCACAGTATTAACTCTCAGTTAACTATTACTGTATTCTCGAATTTTACGGGTTATAAACAACAAATTTTTACTGACTGCAGGCGATCGCTGTTTCTACATTGGATTGGGGGCGAAACCGGCTGTCCCTAAAATCACTTACGAACCCTACCAGTGCTGTCCTACTAAAGTACAGAGCCCGACAAAAGTAGCCAAAGCGACGCCAACCAAGGTCCCGCCAAAGAAACTCGAGAAGAAGCAACCCACGTTGGAAAAACCCACTAAGGGTAAAAATAAGGCTCTCGCAGCTAAACCAGACAGACCATCCAAAGGAAAAAAAGGTTTATTCGGCTCTGACAATGTTTGGTGGTGGTAAACAATTATTGTTGGAACCATTAGTATAGATGATGTTGTTACCGGATGTGTACATGTATGGTATCAAGTAGACACGATTTTTTACCGTCAAGTTTCTTTCTATTCTATAGTCGAAAATATTACTTTGGTCTTAATTACACCGTCAAACTAATTCTTGTTTCTAACTTTATAATAATCTATTTTTCACTGATTTCGTGTCTCTTGATCCTTGCTTTACATCTAACAGGGTTGTATGTTGTAATAATAATACGTTTTACGAGAACTTTTTTCACCAAATTACAATAAGGTTTTTGTTTTTAATTATACACTTATTTACGATGACAACCCACTCAGATTTAAAACAAAGTATTATGCTCTTGATATTAATAAAAAAGCAAGAGAGTTTAAGGAACTAAATATTGGAATTTGTGGGACTTTATCATAACCAGGTGTACAAATCTTTATTTTGACAGTAATAAAATTTAATTCCAATATTTAAATCCTGATAGCAAACAACGTCAAAATATAGGCATTTTTTTGTATTCACATTGCCGTATCATCTTGAAAGACTTATTGTTGTAAGTATTTCACATTCATCTAGTTTTCTAGTCTTCATGGATTTTCATTATTCTATAATTCATTTGGAATACAACTATTTATTACTAGATTTAAAACTTTTAATATATCACATTATTAGATGGGAACGAACAAAACTGAAAACAAACGCAATTTCTAATTTGTGTCATGTTTCTTGATACTGATTGTATTTAAAATATTTAATTTCAATACAGCATAAGAGCATGCTACGAGGTGTTAGATAAATGAGTGCGAAAATTAATTGTTTTTATAATAAATAAATGATCTCGCACGAACTACGCTCATATTTATTTGCTAGTATAAGCTCTAACAAGGCTGGCGTTGTAAAACAAATTACGATAGATTGTATTGTTTGAATTAAGCATGGATATTTTATAATATATCTGTTACAATTTATTGTTGAAATGGCGCTGATACAATATTTTTGTTAAATAAATACAATTTTCTATTATTGTATTTATTATTACTCTATTCACTCACGAATGATGTCAGCATGGTAATTGCTGTAGTAATGTTCGAGCATGCCTATTTTCGGATATCAATGGTAAGTTTTTATAATATTCAAATGGATGTGGTTTCTTTACAAGCTACTTTATTATTAATGTTTATTTAGCATTTAAACAAAGAAGTGATTTTAAAACATTCTAGGAAATCTACTGGATGAATCTGAAGTACTTGACTGGATGGTTAAACAGAAAGAGGACGAAAGTATTGAAGAAATAGATAGAGATCAATTGTTTAAGTACATCGAAACAAAGGAATTTTTAGCCGTTGTTTTCTGTAAGTGAATATTTTGGTTTAAAATTTAATTATATTTCATCGTAAAGTTTTCAGGGTTAAAAATTTCATAATCCTTTCAGATAAAGAAGATGATCCAGGAAGCCCAAGAGTATTAAGACACGTAGAATTAATCGACGATGAAGCTGCAGAATATGGCATAAAAATTGTTAAATGTAGCGATCGCTTAATGGCAAAAAAATATGGCTTTCGTAATCCGCCTGGCATCACATATTTTAGAAAAACAAAATACATCAATTATGATGGTGATATTGATGACGAAGAGGAGATTTTAGATTGGTTGACAAATCCGGAGAACATGGAATTAACTGATCATATAGAAAAAGTCAATAGAAAAATGTTTCAGAAAATAAGGCAAACTTCTGATTATGTTGCCGTGTTCTTTTGTGAGTTTTATTTAATATTTCTTTTTATGTTTAGAATATTTTTCTGGAATACCTTTACCGTTGGCTTTGTTTTTATTATTATCTGAAAGCAACATGTCTTACAGAATCGAAACTTATTTCAAAGATTAGTATCATATATTGCACTCTCATTGAAATACTTTTGAACTAACTAACACCGGAAACATCCCATATTATTTTTATGTCAAGTTGTCTTTCCTACCTAGGGAGCATCCTAACAATATTCACTTTATTATTTTTGAAATTCAAACCGTATTGCACATAATACATGTTTTAGACAGTAATGACTGCAAGCAGTGCCCTAGAGTATTGGCCGAGATTGAGCACATCGATGACGATGCCGATGGCGCTGGTATAAACTTTGTGAAAATCGACGATAAGCAAATGGCTAAGGAATATGGAGTTTTTGCTCTACCCGCAGTCCTGTTCTTTAAGTTGGGGTCTAAAGATCCAGTGATATATGCAGGTCTGTTCATTTATATAATTACACAACTTAATTTTATTACTTGTGTTTTACATATATCTACCAATTACAGGTGACTTATATGACGAACAACAACTGCTGAGTTGGTTATTGACTCAAAAAAATCCAGCTGGTGATGTTATAGAAGCACTGGAAGGAAAGGATTTAATAGATTTGATTGAAGAGTCTGGATCTGTAGCAGTTTACTTCTGTAAGTTTCCTTATCCGAATTCTAAATACAAACTATACCGATGAAGATCTTAAATAATTAAATATATATATATTTGCTAATGTCACTGTCCTTTTTTGCTTTTAAAAATCGAGTTGATGATAGTAGCTAAATCATTTTAATTTGGTTATAAGCAATCTTCAAGAAATTTAAATACTATGCCACTATGTAATCATTATATGAGTAACAGCTTTATATTTTAATAGGGAATAAAACATTATGTGAACTATGCAATTTGAGAGCAATGCAAAAAACTATAAGAAAAAAAGATAGAGGACACGAAGATGAGGAAGGGCAGGAGCAAGAGGGTACTCCTATCCCTAAAAATATGTCGTTTTATCTCCTGGCACAAATGTCCCAATGTTTAGTTTTTTTTACATCCGTTGCATGAAGCATGCCTCACGTAGTATATTTACACTACATCGGCAACGAAATACATTTATAATAAAACCTTATTTTGGATGTATCATGAATAATATCATAAATAAACATCGTCCGAGTGATTTATATTAGTTATTCAGTATAGATGAATGTTGCCTTGTGGTGGTACGTTTGTTCTGTAAACATGTGTGAATTTATTTTCTGAGAATGATTGTTTACAAATGTGTCATTTTTAGACAATTAGACACAAAGTATTTTTTTTTTCGAAAAGAGAATCAGTAGTTTTTAGGAGCCCATATTGTGCGTTTTTATGTAGTCATAAGGTTTTTCAAGGCAGTGTATTGACACTAAAACACCTGATTATTTCAGATAGTCTTGATTGCGAACAGTGCACAGGCATATTGGAAGAGCTTGAAAATATTGATGATGATTGTGATAGACACGAAATAAAATTTGTAAAGACTCAAGACTACTCGATTGCAGAAGCTTACGGTGTAACCGATTTTCCTGTTCTAGTATATTTCGAACACAATATTCCAAATGTTTATGAAGGATCTTTGGCAGAGGAAGAGGAAGTTCTTCAATGGCTAATTACACAAAAAACTGAAGATTGTATAGAACTCATAACCAGAGTTATGTTGGAAAAAATGGTGGAAGAAACACAGTATTTGGCAGTTTACTTCTGTAAAGAAATTTATTTTCTTTAGCGTTATCTTAAACTGACGAATACTTTTGCAAATCTGAAATAAATATTATTTTACAGATAAATTGAATTGTCACATTTGTGACCATATACTTGAGGGCTTGGAGAAAATCGACGACGAATGTGACGTATATGGCATCCATATGGTAAAAATTCAAGATCCACAACTTGCAAAACGTTATTCCATTAAAACCTTCCCTGCTATGGTATACTTCCGGTAATAAAATATGCTAAGCATATTTAGATATTATAATTAAATGTTACAAAGTGTATTAATTTCCATTTGTTACATTCAACAGCAACGGCAACCCACTTTTGTTCGAAGGTGATTTACAAAATGAGGAATCAATTTTAGAATGGCTTATTGATGATGATAACCGAGAACTAGCAGATGAAATAGAATCAGTCAATGAAAGGATGCTTGAAAGATTGCTTTATGAATCACACTTATTAGTTGTCTTTTTCTGTAAGTATGTTTTAAAAGATATTTAAATAGTATTGATACAGAAATATTAAGATTCTTCCTCTCTTCTTCAGTCCAACCTGGACTTCTACCGTTGTAGATATGGTTTGCATACCATATTTTCTGGGCTGCTTTAGTTGCCTCTTACGACGCTTACTACATGAGGGCGGTGATGATTTATCGTATGGTGCTATGCAAATTCATTACATTTAATTACAAATTATTACGGTTAAATTATATTAGTGCAATAATATGTATGTATTTTAGATGATGACGAAGATTGTCCAGAATGCGAAGAAATTCTTGAAGCTTTAGAGCAAATTGACGGTGAAGTAGATCAGTATGGCATTGATTTCGTAAAGATTGCAAGCATTGAAGCAGCAGCTAAACATAATGTTGTAAATATACCATCATTAGTTTATTTTCGCAAACGTGTACCAATGCTTTACGACGGAGACTTGCATCAAGTTGATAAAGTACTACAGTGGCTTACTTCTCAAGACGTTTTTGAAATCAAAAACGAAATTGAGGAGGTTAACAGAAAAATGTTGGATAAGC
This sequence comes from Parnassius mnemosyne, assembly GCA_963668995.1. Classification (NCBI taxonomy): domain Eukaryota; kingdom Metazoa; phylum Arthropoda; class Insecta; order Lepidoptera; family Papilionidae; genus Parnassius; species Parnassius mnemosyne. The sequence goes on along the minus strand of CAVLGL010000104.1, from coordinate 54,790,130 downwards.
TTTTAGACGAGAATGAATTTCTAGCAGTCTATTTTTGTAAGTATTTAGCTTTTTTTGTGTGGTATGTGTTCTTTTCACAAAATAATTTTTCTGTGTGTGTTTTAGACGAAAAGTCTGCAGAAAGTCGAGCAGTATTAGATAAACTGGAAAATATAGACAGCGAAACGGACAATTTAGATATAACATTCGTGAAAATGCAAGATCCACGCTATGCACGTAAATGGGGTGTCACAAAATTACCAGCTATTGTTTACTTTAGGAAACGCTTTCCTAGTATTTACAGAGGTAAAAGAAAATTCATAATATAACGGATTTTAAAGATTTATGTTATGTTCAAGCTTCAAGGTATTTACTTGTTCTAGGTGATATCATGTCCGAGACTGAAGTATTGGAATGGCTTCGTAAGAATAGATTTCGACAACCCGAACTCAATATTTTTATGTATGCTTTAATAGCGCTTTCTGTAGCATTCGTCATGTACACTGCCTTTTTGATGCAGTGTTTCAAACCATCTCCACCCTCAGCCACGCAGCATCCAAAACAAGCGTGAGGGAATTTCATCCCTCTATAGACTTATTTAACGACTGTGACTGACCTCCTGGTCTACTGTGTAATAATTCTGACTTACATGTTATTCAGTTCACCACAGCGCTCTGATACAAAACTTAAGTGATCCAAATGAAGTGGGATTACAGTGTCATTTTGATACAGCTACGCGTATTTGGGATCAAACTTTTATTTTGATAGAAGTTAATAGATTTATGTATTGATGCTATGTGACCATATCCCGTTACTAATATACTCGGATAGATTTTTTGGTTGATTTCGTAATGTAATATTATTATTTATTACTTAATATTTCAGGTGATAAAAAGTCGATTGTCCTTTTTTATTGTGTGACGGGTTATGGCTACATTTTTCTTATTATTTTTGATGGTAAGTATCTAAATTTTATAAAATAAAGTAATCCTAATTTTAAGTATATATCAGGATTAACCTTTTAAGCGTATTACTGATATTACTGTGTGAGCACTCAATGCTCCCTTCTATACAATGTTTATTACTCTCTATATACTCCCTTCTATTCTATACATTGTTAAAATGAATGTGGCCAGGTTTCTATGATAACATTAAATTGTTTAGACATTAATTATATATTATATTAATGTCTATTACCTTGTACGATATATGCCAGTTAGTACGTAAGCTGCGAATAACTGGGAATTAAATTAAGGACCAAAAGGAAGAAAAAACATAATAGCAGACACATTTTTAAAATTCAAATGAAAACATTACAGGAGTACTAATGTGGACGCTAATAATATTCCGCTCACCAGATGTCGCTTGTTGGACCTGAGGCGAACATTGAAAAATATCGTTTTCAATAGAAGTTTTTTCAATTTCTGTTGTATTTATATAAAAAAAAAACATCGCCTCAGTGGTGTGCTCTTTAATTTTCGCACATACTGCGTTATTTCTAATCAATTTTTTTTTATTCTTCCACTTTTAGAAATACCCCTAATTTGATTTATACATTTTTAATCTAATTGCTATCAAATATTCAATAAATATTCAAATTTCCAGAAGAAGACATTAATAATTAAACTTTTCTAACAATTTTACTTCCCCGTTATGAAATCTGTCGCCTTGTCACCTTGGTGACAGGAAAAGTTGGTGTTTCAGCTAGCCAACTAATCAGATTCCTTCATATAGCACAGAAACAGAGTGAGTTCGAGTCATCGTTTCAAGTTTTTGATAAAATATTTTTTACAATGACATTATACATCGTCAAAGTGAACTAATGACAGCTTATTGCTGCAATGCAATTATAACGAATTACTTTTACATTTTCTAATTGGTAATCATATTTTATGTAATTGATCATTTAAAAGTTTTATTTTTCATTTTAATGCGTTTTTTATTACTATGTTTTACATATTTTCTAGTTTTGGGTATCTGATATTAATAGATTGATTTCGTATTGTAGTGATATTCCCGAAATATTCTGTATCATTCCCGTTCGTTCATAATTTAAAATCTTTAGTCGGTTTAACCTAATTTATTTTTATTTCCTACATATTAAATTCAAATAATTATTTTATAGTTCACGTAACATAAGTTTGTCTTTATTTTACTCCCTCCCTCTAATGACAGTTAGGCTACGTAAACCGTACGGTTTCTTTTCTCATGTGGTAAAGCTCTACGTCGTTAGAAACATCTGTTACGTGAAGAACATTTTTTATGTTATATTTTTAATATTTTATTTGACCCCATCCCAATATAGAATGCTAACACATATTAATTTCTATCCATTATACGGGATTATGACTAAACGAATTATACGTAATTATAATAACGTTGTAAATTCAATTTTGTTTCTTTATTGAATGTGAAAAAAAAGTATGAATTTTGTTCCATATTCAAATGCTTGCGACGATAATGCTCAATGGAGTAGACAGTACTTACGTGGCGAGGAGCGTGTGCAAGTTTCAAACACTAATAAATAATGTTGTATATAAAATGTAAATATAATATTAAAATGATATAAAAATAGCAAAAATTTTCTGTTGTTTTATTTTTACCTAATAAGTTACAGCCTGTATACGTCGCATTCCTGAGCACAAGTGTTCTCTAATTTATAAGAGGGATTAAGCGCAAAAAAATCTCTATCTAGCTGCCATAATGTCAGTTGGCAGACTTTGTATGTCTTCGATAAACTTATTTTTTATTTTTTTTTTACGTACTTTACTTTATTTTATTTTTCTTACGATGTTTTCCTTCACCGCTGAACAAATGTTAAACCAGCGCTTATAATTGCAATTAACAATTTCATTAGTGCCGGTGGGGATCGAACCCCACCGGCACTAATGAAATTGCTCGCGTACTTTGAAATTTACTGCGAGCGCTTAGCCACTGATCTACCCGGCTCTATTTATTTTGTAGAACGGGTACATAGAGACAAACACACTAAGTTTTTTACATTCTACCCTACAATAAATAAACTTCATTTGACTGTTCTTTCCATTACGTGTTATTTGTTCTGTCTCATTCGCTTATTGTGGTATATTTTATGAATTAAAACAAGTTTATTGATCAAGATCCGTGATTGTATTTCTTAAAACATGTTTTATACAAATTTCATACTGAATTTCACGTCATAATAACGATGTTGAGTTGATTGAGTACTTCAGTACAATATATTTGAAAAAAACATCAAATGTAATTTATTTAAACAAAAACAAAAAACAAACGTAATTTATTTAAGAAAGCATTAATATAAAAATAAAAAAAACTCTATTTTTAATCTACTACATACCACACCACATAACTACATATAATGGGACGTGCAAATAAGTATTAATATTTTAACAGTGTTATTTATTTTAACTTATTATTATACTATTTTCATATAATCTTGTAATGGCGGCGTCAGAACCATCACTTTTTTTTATAGGATAGGGTGACAAACGAGTACACGATGCACCTGATGGTAAGTGGTTGCTGTGACCCATAGACATCTACATCTATCCGCAATAAAGTCTCAAAATGCAGATGCGTTGTCACCCGTGAGGACTAAGATGGAATGCCTCTTTTCCAGTAAAATTGGTCTCCGGTTCTCTAGAATCACCATACGAAACAGCAGCGTTAAGCTGCTATTTTACGTTGGTATTCTGTGAGCGCGTGGTCCTTCCCCGGTCGAGCCGACCCATTCGTGCTACAACTATACTACTAATATAGCTGCAGCATGGCTCTACCACGTAAACTAACTACCCTATATATACCCTATATATCATTCTGTAGGTGTCGTAATGGATGACTGGGAGAGAAACTGAACCAGGAGATGGGCAGCAGCGTTATAACAACTAGAGATTAAGCTGCGGTTGTCAAACCGGCTGCCAAGTGTGGCAACTATACCAAATACCTCCCTTGAGGCATTGTATGAGGAGGCCTATGTGGACTCTAATCGGCTGCAATGAATTAATTCAGATCCAAAACCCAGGAGTAGGATTCTTACCCCCTGTTACGTGTTGAGGGGGCTGCGGCTACTGGAAATGTTACTTTATTTTAACCGACTTCAAAAAAGAGGAGGTTCTCAACTCGGGTGTATCGAGGTTGGTCCCATATGAATTTGGAGAGAAAATTCCACACCTAAGGATATCAAATAAATAACTTCTTTTTTAGCAATTGGAAGACAGTTTTTACTTTTTGTTAAAAGTTATAATTATTTTATTCTTTCTCTTGTGTCCGAGTCAAAAAAGTACCTACACTGAGCCTCTTTTTTTTTAATTCAAAAATTAATTCCCTTTATTGCGTTACACAAGTCTTGCGCTTTTAAAAGGCGCTTGTAAATCAAAACTATTGATTGATCGTCAATTGGAGGTTCAGTTTTACCTGATTATGTTTTTATTGAACTTGAAGTAGTTCTAGTACTTTTGTAGCTAGAGTTAGGTCTGTACGGTATATTTTAAATAAATGCTACATTATTAATTACCCGTATACAAAAAACACCATTATAAAACCTACATAAATGTTTATACCATTATATATAAAATATCTACATCTTGTAATAAGGAACTTAGCTCTTACCATCAACCGGCAGCACATTTAAAAATAATTATTTTGACTTACGAATACCTACGTTTAACTAATTAAATTTAAAACCTATTATTACCTTACTTACAAAATCTCTAAAACTATATTGAGCAATATATAATATTTGGTACATTTTATTGTTTTAATCTGCAAGCTAAAGTTTATTAAAATATAAAAAAATCTGCGTAATTACACTTAATGAAAACATAACCAGTAGTGTGTAGAAATCGTTTGAAAATTGTTGGTTCGGAAATCACTCCGTAACAACGTTACGATATTATTGTAACTTAAAATAAGATATTAATATAATAATGTAATAACTCTACTTGTAATCGATACTGACACGTTTACAAACTTTAAAACGAAGTCAACAACGATTTCTACCAGAGTTAAACAATCGCAATGCGAGTGTTCGTTGAGCTAATGAACGAAATTCCTGTACTATCGAGGTAAACGAAGATAGTCCAAATCTCACAAATGTACGAATGTACAAACTGATACCAGTACTACATATTATTCTGTGGTTATACGTGCGCGCATTCACGGATAACAGATTTTGTATTTATCTCCTTTGTAAGTTTATAACGTACATGAGTTTAATAATATACATTCATAATTTATTTTTATAGTGTAATATATTTCTCTGATTGCATCGATGCTATTAAAATATGTCTTTGTCTATGTCTAAAGGAAACACTATTACAAAATAACGTAACAGCTTGCATACTTTCTACGATTGAGCACAGGTTTCCTCTTTTTTGAGAGCGTTACTTAGAACGTACATTATAATTACAAAACAGAACGAAGAGAGCCTGTGTCTTCAAGAAACTTCTTTTTAAAAGACTGACAAATCTGCAATTCATCAGGTGCCGCATGTTCGTTTGGAACCTTCTATAAAACGCAAAAAAAACACTTCATACATGTGAGATTGAAAACTTTGACCTCTTTTTCAAGCCTAAGAGCCTTACTATTTATAATAGGATGGAATACCGTGTTATTTGTTTTTTTTCCTATAAATTATGGATTTGTCTTGCTGTCTCGGTTGATTTCTGAACTTTAGAACGCCCAAATCCATACTAATATTATAAATGTAAGTTTGTAAAAATGTTTAGATGTTTATTCCTTCATCACGCACAAACGCCTAAATAGACTTGGTTGATATTTATCTCACAGATAAACCACGTTTATTAACTGGATTAAGTAACAAATGGTATACCTTCACCAAAAAAAAAATTATCACGGGAAAATGAATATAATAAGTTTGCACTCTCTTTATTCCAATGCGTGCATGTTTTAAAATGTACCACAAGAAAGATAGAATAGAAATAATCTTTCTATTCTATTATATTTTTATCTTTCTAATAGATCTGTTACTCTTTGTTTGTTGCGGTATCTTCTTTTCTCACAGGTTCTTAAATAATATGTTTACAGCATTGACATCACTAAGTTATAACTAGATTCATATTCTTATGATCCTTTGAGTATTTTGACTTCTCTGTCTCGAACAACTCAACAAGTCGCTTCGTAAATTCCGCATGTACAGCGTCCACTTCCTCATCAGTAGGATCAAGGTTTCTCTCCACTTCCATGGGAACTCCAACTGAAAATAAAAGGTGCTCTTCAAACTAGGCAAGACATCGTTTTATTTCATTATGCTGATTTAAGCAAATTAATTTTTAACAACTTTAATGTAATGGATTTAAGCAAAGTAACGCCTGACTCTATTAATTAAGTATATAAATATATGTATAACATTAGGAAGTGTTTTAAAATCAAAGCACTTTCGGTCAGGTCTGTAACGAAATTACTGTGAATAAATTACTGTAAATAACTTAATACTATGTGTAAATTAAACTCAAATTTGTATTACTGTAAGTTATAGGTAACTTAATACTGTTGCGCGCCACTTAATACTGTAGCTTGAAGCTTAGGAGATTTCCCTTTGCTGCGAACTGGATTGTGTAACCACACTAGAGAACCTTCATCAAACCCCTTGTTGTTTATTTTGCGGTCATACCGTGTTTTCATCTTCTCAGACGTTTGCTGGCCCGTCTGTCTGACGTGCTTATAAATGTCATTCATTTTGTTCCGCAAGTCATTTGCATAATCGGTTATACTGCGTGGGGCATCTGGTGGTATTCCGGTGATCAGGTCTGCAGGCAGCCGTAATTCTCTCCCAAAGTTTGCGAAAGCTGGCGTCAATGATGTACTTTCGTGAACAGCGCTTCGATATGACAACAAAAACGGTTGTATGTGCCTGTCCCAGTCTCGTTGCCGTTTTTCCACAACTTTTGCCAGGTACCTTTCCAATGTCTGATTAAATCGTTCTACCATTCCATCAGATTGTGGGTGGTAAGAAGTTGTTCGTGTTTTATGAGTACCCATAACTCTGCAAGTTTCCTGGAATATTTGAGACTCGAAATTCCTTCCTTGATCGCTGTGAATCTCTAACGGTACTCCAAAACGACAGAAGACTTCATGAACTAGTTTCTCTGCAATTGTTGAAGCTTCTTGATTTGGAATGGCGAAGACTTCTGGCCACTTAGTGAAGTAATCCATCACAACCATGAAATACTTGTTACCACTTTCACTTTCCGGAAACGGCCCCGCAACGTCAATGGCTATCCTCTCCCATGGTGCACCAACATTGTACAATTTCAACGCGCCTCTACTACGAATTTGAGGTCCCTTTACAGCCGCACAACTTGTACATTTGCGGCACCAGTCCTCGACATCGTCACGACAGTGAACCCAGTAAAACCGTTCTCGGATTTTCAGTAGAGTTCGTTTAACTCCCAGGTGGCCTCCTGAACAACCACTATGGTACAGCTGTAGAACATCCGGTACTTTAGCCTTAGGGACAACCATTTGCAAATGACAACTGTCTCCCCGACCATTTTCCCATTTACGGCACAGGACTCCATCCTGAATCAGCAAGCTGTCCCATTGGGCCCAATAGCTTTTCGTGGTCGAACTCATTGCTGAGACGTCGCTCCACTTGGGCTTAGGAGCACTGGTCTTCATCCATTCCAGAATCGGCTTAATATCCGAATCTTCCTGCTGTGCATGTTGTAGGCTGTCCTTCCACTCATTGCTGAGCTGGTCTGTCCTGAGCATCCTCACAGATACCACTTCCTTACCCTCTTGCCTAGTACAATGCTTGCAATCTTCAGGGCAAGGTCTTCTTGACAATGCATCTGCATTGCCATGAGATTTCCCGCTGCGATGTTCGATCACAAAGTCGTATTCCTGCAGTAGTTCAATCCATCTCGCAACTTGTCCTTCCGGATTTTTGAACTGCAATAGCCATTTCAGTGCAGCATGGTCAGTTCGTAAGTGGAATTTCCGCCCTAGAAGATATTTGCTAAAATGCTGCAAGGACTTTACCACAGCAAGCAATTCCCGTCTTGTGACACAATAGTTCCTTTCCGGCTTTGACAACGACTTGCTGAAGTACGCTATCACAATCTCTTGATCACCATTTCGTTGAGACAACACACCGCCAAGTCCTATATCACTTGCGTCTGTGTCAACTATAAATTCCTTGCCCGCATCAGGGTACCCCAAAATAGGTGTTTTGCACAGACGGTTCTTGAGCTCCTGGAATGCAATATCGCAACTTTCATCCCAGCAGAATTGTCGCTTCTCCTCGGTTAGCTTGTGCAGAGGTTTGGCTATATCTGCAAAGTTCTTCACAAATCGCCGATAATAAGAGCACAAACCCAAAAATGCTCTAACCTGTGTCTTGTCTTTTGGGACCGGCCACTCCTTGACAGCAGCAATTTTCTCTGGATCCGTGCGGATACCTTCTTCCGACACTACATACCCCAAAAAACTAACTTGCCGTTTGAATAGTGAGCACTTCTTTGGACTCAACTTGAGGTTGGCACTCTGGATCTTCATGAGCACGCGTTCCAGGGTTTGAAGGTGTTCCTCAAACGTACGGCCTACGATAATGATGTCATCCAAATAGACGAGACAGGCATCTCCAATTAGCCCGGTCAGTACAAGCTCCATCAACCTTTCAAACGTTGCTGGAGCATTGCACAATCCAAACGGCATGACTTTAAATTGCCACAGGCCCTTTCCTGTGGAGAATGCAGTTTTCTCCTTGTCCTTAGGGTCAATTTCAACCTGCCAGTAGCCACTTTTCAGATCCAGCGTACTAAACCACTTTACGCCTGTAAGCATGTCCAGCGTGTCATCAATTCTTGGCAAGGGATAGCTGTCCTTCTTTTTAACGTCGTTCAGGCGGCGGTAATCAACACAAAACCGCATGCTGCCGTCCTTCTTCTTTACCAGCACCACAGGTGAACACCATGGACTAGATGAAGGTTCAATAACACCATCCTTCACCATTCCCTCAATCATGGTTTCCACTTCCTTTTCACGTGCTACAGGCAATCTTCTTGGCCGCTGACGAATAGGCAATTCTTGTCCTGTGTTTATTTTGTGTTGAACTAAGCCAGTCTTTCCTATGTCAGCTTCGTTTGACGAGAAAACATTGGCGTACTTGAGTAACAACTTCTTCGCTTTGACCGTTTCATTCGGGGAGAGAACGCTGCGACAGTCTTCTAAAAGTGTGGTCACTCTAGTTTGTCCATCCTTGCTGGGTGTCCCAGTCGATAGATATTCGCACCGACGCAACCAATCCACTTCCTCACTAGTACCAACCAATGTGCCTTTTTCTATAATCTGTTCCTGATCACAAAGGTTCAGCACACGTACTCCTAAGATGGCGGCGGTTCTGACCAAGGTTCGACCCACTTTCCATGGAAGGTCATTGTCTACCCTTTCCACGAGTACACAACGAAGAGTTTGCCCAGGATTCCGTGGAAGTCTAACCGGCACAATCGTTTCCGATCTCGGCGGAAGAACAATCTTCTTAAGACTGTACACATTCCCTGGTAACGCCCCTTCCACGAAGAGTTCCTCTTGTCCACATTTCAAAACACCTTGCTTAACGTCGATCTCACAACAATTCTTCCTCATAAAGTCTAGGCCCAGGATGCAGTCGTCCATTATATCAGCCACGATGACATTATGCAGGTAGATCATGTTGCCTAGCTTCAACTCCATCTCCTGCTCTCCTCGGATGGGTATGCGCTGACCGGTGGCTGTCACCAAATTAATGCGTTCGCGGTTGTATGCGGAGTCCCCAAGGAACCGACTTAAAAGTTGGGAACTGACAACCGTGCGAGAGGCTCCAGTGTCTATGGTCAGTTTACACGGCGTTCCGTTGACTTCGCCCTTGATGATTAGGCTGTTCCCATCATGGGTTTGTGAGATCGAAATCCTTGGGGCTCTTTTACCATCAGCCAGCACCCGCCCCGCAGTCCTGGCTTTTACTCGTTTCCCTGCTGCTGCTGGGCGGTGCTATTAGCCGCACTACCCTCTCGAGATCGATCACCTTCCCTTTCTACAGTTCGCTTAGGGCAGCTGGATCGAAGATGGCCCCTTTCTCCACAGCCGTAGCACCTAGGGCTGTAGCTTTTATTGCGGTCCCGAACTGTAGCTGCTGCAACCTCCCTGACGCGGTGGGAACGATGATCCTGCCGCACGGCTTCCACCTCCAGTGCATGGGTCAAGGCGTCCTTAAGCGTCTCGTGGTGCCCGAGCCTCACAGCAGCTCTGACTTCAAGGTCGCGGATGCCGTCGATGAATGTCTGCACCAGGTTCCCTACAATAAGCGCAGGTACCGACTGGTACGCTTTTCGAACCAGCTTCTCCACCTCAAGGGCCCACTGCTGCAGGTTTTCGTTACTGCGTTGCACGCGATCTTTGAGCTGCGCACGAAAGACGTGTTCCAGGTGAGCGTTGCCATATCTCGCCTCCAATGCCTCAAGGAGCTGCTCGTAAGTCACTTCCTTACCGAGAGCTTCCAGAACAGTTAATGCCTGGTCGCGCAGGCCTAGGGTGAGAGCAGTCATGGCCTGACTTTTATTCCAGCCGTTCGCTTTCATGACAGACTCGAACTGGATTTTATAGGCCGACCAGGAAGAAGTCCCGTCGAACGGTGGCACTTTGAATCCACGTAGCGAAGGTGTTGTAGCTACCACGGGAGCTGTAACTCCATCCCCAATTTTGAGGTCGTTCAGCGTTTTCTTCACGTCAGCCATCACATTGTCAACCCGATTGTACACTTGGTCGATTCGGGTTTCAGCTTCCGACAGGCGGTTGTCATATTGAGCAACCTTATCCTTCACCTCACTTATTTCTTTCCCGAAGGTAGCGTGAAGGTCCTTCATGAGAAGTATCTGCTCTTCCTTATCGCGTTTGATTTGCTCTTCCAACCGACGGCCCTGTTCCTCCTGTTGGCGGGCTTGTTCCTCCTGTCCGCGCTGCAGCTGCTCTTCCAACCGACAAGCCTGTTCCTCCTGTCGGCGGGCCTGTTCCTCCTGTCGGCGGGCCTGTTCCTGCAGCATCATCATCAGAGTACCTAAGTCAAGTGCTGCAGATGCAGGAGCTGCTGACGGGCCGGCCTCCGTGGTCGGCAACTGGCCTGCCGACGTCTGTGACGTTGCACCACCAAATCGTTTCTGGTCCGTCTCCTGTTGGCGTTGACTTCGGGTACGGATACCCTCGGTGTCGTCTTTAGGTAAAATCGGCATATTTGATCCCACTTCTGACACCAATTGTTACGCGAGCTTGAGGTTCGAGACAATTAAAAACTGCCGATTGAATTACCAAAATTGACACTTTAATTACGGATACTAATTACACCTTAAAACACACTAATAATAAAACACAGTTCGCCGTTATTTCGCTTCGAAGTATTCTCTTGTATCGCCAATTCAATACTGCCTCGATCGTGGTCTATACCGGCCTTATATAGGGCCTCAGATAGTTCCAGAATCTTCTACTGTAGCGACATCTAGAATGTTCGAGTACATATCGGTCCCGAAATTTCTGGAAGGATCTTGACTCTCCTAGTTCTGCTACCCGACACTAGAGGGCGCTAGTGTACCTAGTGTTGCCATGTACAAGACACTAATAGTGGCACGCAATACTTTCATTTACTCGACACTAGGGGGCGCTAGTGTAACTAGTGTTGCCATGTACAAGACATTAATAGTGGCGCGCAACACTGCCCCCTCCTAAGACATGCTCGTCCCGAGCATTATTGGCCCCATAATAACGCGCCAGTCGATCTACATGGACAATCTTAGGAGTACCTCTGGCACCTTTCTGTATCCGGTAGGTTACGTCATTGATCCTTGTCACAATCCGGTACGGTCCGTCCAATTTCGGGACCGATATGTACTCGAACATTCTAGATGTCGCTACAGTAGAAGATTCTGGAACTATCTGAGGCCCTATATAAGGCCGGTATAGACCACGACCGAGGCAGTATTGAATTGGCGATACAAGAGAATACTTCGAAGCGAAATAACGGCGAACTGTGTTTTATTATTAGTGTGTTTTAAGGTGTAATTAGTATCCGTAATTAAAGTGTCGCAGAAGAACACAAAAACTCTCCGATCACACTCTTAATCTCATGGCTGTTAGACGGGAGATGAAGCTACATTCTTCAACAGATTTGACAGCATACAGGCAACTGAACAGACAGATCTCCAAATGCATGCGGCGGGACTTACGCAACTTCAATACAGCTCGTATTGAAGAAGCGATCGAGCGGAACCAAGGCTCCAAAGTCTTTGCCAGAGATCTGTCTGCCAGAAAGAGCCAACTGTCAAAGCTGAAGACCGAATGTGGCAGCATCGTTTCCGGGGCACCTGAGATTTTGAGTGAGATTGAGAGGTTCTATGGGCAGCTGTACACGTCATCGTTGGAGCCACACGCAAGTGTGAGTAACGATCCAAGAGCGAGTCTTATCCGACATTATTCCGATGATATCCCGGACGTCAGTCTGAGCGAGATTAGAATGGCTCTCCAGCACCTTAAAAACGGCAAGGCCCCAGGCCAGGATGGAATTACAGCGGAGCTTCTGAAAGCGGGTGGAAAACCGGTACATGAAGTCCTTCAGAAGCTCTTTAATTCCGTCCTCCATGGTGGCATTACACCGGAGGCGTGGAGCAGAAGTGCGGTGGTCTTGTTCTTCAAGAAAGGCGACAACGCTCTTTTGAAGAACTACAGACCGATTTCCCTTCTGAGCCGCGTCTACGTGCTGTTTTCGAGAGTCATTACGAATCGTCTCGCGCGCAGACTTGACGACTTCCAGCCTCCCGAACAAGCCGGTTTCCGAAAAGGCTTTAGCACCATAGACCACATACATACCCTTAGGCAAATTGTACAGAAGTCCGAAGAGTACAATTTGCCACTATGTCTGGCGTATGTGGACTATGAGAAAGCCTTTGATTCCGTCGAAATTTGGGCGGTGCTGCAGTCCCTTCAGCGATGCCAAGTTGACTGTCGGTATATCGAAGTGTTGAAGTGCTTGTACAGTAGGGCTACGATGGCTATCCGAGTACAGAACCAGAGTACGAAACCTATCCAATTGCAGAGAGGTGTAAGACAGGGTGACGTCATATCCCCGAAACTCTTCACCGCTGCATTGGAAGATGTTTTCAAGCTTCTGGACTGGAAAGGATACGGTATCAACATCAATGGCGAGTACATCACTCACCTTCGATTTGCCGACGATATAGTCCTTATGGCAGAATCGCTGGAGGACCTAAGCACTATGCTCAATGACCTCAATAGTGTTTCCCAACGGATAGGTCTTAAGATGAACATGGACAAAACAAAGATCATGTTTAATGTCCATGTCACACCTATGCCGGTAGTTGTTGGGAACACTAAGCTCGAAGTTGTTGACGAGTATGTTTACCTGGGACAAATAGTCCGATTAGGTAAGTCCAACTTCGACCGAGAGGTCAATCGACGGATTCAACTCTGTTGGGCAGCGTTCGGGAAATTACGGCACATCTTCTCGTCAGGTATACCTCAAAACTTGAAAACGAGACTGTACACCCAGTGCGTGTTGCCAGTGATGACATACGGAACTGAGACGTGGTCCTTCACTGCTGGCCGGATGAGGAAGCTCAAGGTCGCTCAGCGAGCTATGGAGAGGGCTATGCTCGGAGTTTCTCTGCGTGATAAACTCAGAAATGAGGATATCCGCAGTAGAACCAGAGTGACCGACATAGCCCAACGGATTAGTAAGCTGAAGTGGCAATGGGCCGGCCATATAGCTCGAAGAACCGACAACCGATGGGGAAGAAAGGTTCTCGAGTGGCAGCCTCGTACCGGCAGGCGAAGTGTAGGGCGTCCCCCCACTAGATGGAGTGACGACCTGGTAAGATTTGCAGGAAGTCGATGGATGCAGGTGGCTCAGGACCGTGCTTTGTGGCATTCTTTGGGGGAGGCCTATGTTCAGCAGTGGACTTGTGAAGGGCTGTAATGATGATGATGATGAATTAAAGTGTCAATTTTGGTAATTCAATCGGCAGTTTTTAATTGTCTCGAACCTCAAGCTCGCGTAACAATACTATGTGTAAACTCAAATAATTATACACTTTAAGGAGATTTTCTATCATCGCTCCGCTTGGTTGTGTTGTGTGTGAGTATTATGTAACTCTTTGGGTTTGTGTATCTGCCGATCACAAATAAACACTCATTGTACCTAATGGTAGGAAGATAATAATATTCGTTCATATTAGTAAGTCTTTTACACGCAAAGAAGCTACATATCTCCTTTAGGAAACCTAGGCTTTACAAACTGTAGGATGATGTAAATGGACGAATCTCCTTTCGTATTTCATTGATTATTAATAATTTTTATACAATACTAGAGATCCACCCAAGCTGCTCACGGGTGATTTCTGGATCTCGGCAACAGTGACACCTACTAGGTCACTGTGAATCCAAACCATACTTTACGTGGTAGAGCCAAGCTGCAGTTATAATATTATATTTGTAGCACAAATGCTCGGGGTGAGACCACGCTCTCACAGAATACCAGCATAAAACAGGAGCTTGATGCTGCTATGTATCATATGGTGAGTGTAGAGAACCGGAGACCATTTTTACTGGAAACGAGACACTCCATCTTAGTCCTCAGGGGTGACAACGTATCTGCATTTTGATTCTTAATCGAAAATAAATGTATATATCCATGGGCCACAGTATTCACTTACCATCAGGTGGACTGTGTGCTCGTTTGTCACCTTTATTCTATAAAAAACCATCCAGGGATCCACTCAAACGCATACAAAAATTTCATCATAATCCTTCGAGCCGTTTTCGAGTTTTAGCGAGACTAAAGGACCGCGATTGATTTATGTATATACAGAGTTTTAATTTTATAACTAGTAGGTAAAGCCATAGAAGAACAAAAATATCGAGACAGGTCAATCGCAACAGGCCCGAAAACTCGAAGATGAGGACAATATGTATTAGAACAACCAGTCAGCAATATAGCTCGACAAACCGACAACCGGTAGGGAAGATCCTGATTAAGGCTAGGGTTGCCATCTGTCCGCCTTTAGCCGGACATGTTTGGCTTTTCGGGGTTGTGTCCGGCCAAATTTTTATGTGTCCGGCCTGTCCGGCTTTTGTTAGGCTTTTTGTTAGTGTAACGCGTTGCACGCATCGCTTGGTGGTTGTTGAGTTGGAGTTGGTGAGTTTTTTGGCTGCATGGCAACAGAAAGGTATGTTTGGCTTTCTAAAATTACTGTCCGGCTTTTAGGGCCAAAAGTCAGACTTTTTGGAGCGCCGAGTGCGTTTCATTTTAGGAGATGGCAACCCTAATTAAGGCGGGGTATTCATGTTTTTGTCCTTTTTAAAATTGGTTTTTAATAGCCATATATATATATATACATATATATGCATTCTTTCTCCTTACGATTAATACAAGATACAATACAATTTTCTTGATTGAAAAAATTACCGAACTACGTTCGATTTGCAGTTTTTTTACAAACCAAATTTAATTTTAATTAAGTACTATACTCCTTTGTTTTATAAAA
Organism: Parnassius mnemosyne; assembly: GCA_963668995.1. NCBI lineage: Eukaryota > Metazoa > Arthropoda > Insecta > Lepidoptera > Papilionidae > Parnassius > Parnassius mnemosyne. Next base: position 54,774,606 of record CAVLGL010000104.1, on the reverse strand, counting down.
AATATCAATTTATAGGTAATTCATTTTGGAATCAATTCCACCCGTTTTTTTTTTCATTACATTTATAAAAAGAAATATCCATTATTCAAGTGATTTTCGCTTGCCACTTGCCAGTTGCCAGTGTCCGCGGGATGTTGCCGAGGTGAGATTTGTGCCAAATTTTTGCGGGCGCACTTCTCTTCTCTTACGTAAATAATGTTTAGGAAATAAAATTAATTATCTAATAAAATAAATCTTTTGTGGAACTTATATAAACCACAGTTAAGCTTTTGTTTGTGTTTTTATTTCTCATTGTGTAAATATTTGTTTATAACTTCAAAACAATATTTTAGTGATTATTTTGTAAAAGTCACGATCATATGCGCGGCCCGACTCGATCTTTGTGACGACCGCCTGTACACTGCGCACATTATAAGGAAGTTACTAAGAACATTTATTTTGTGGAAATCTATTAGAAAGGCCTATTTTTAGCAAAAGACTTGGTGATAGGCTGTGGTGATGAATAAGATGATGTGACTTACCAACAGTAGTGACTGGAGACCGGAATGGCACAACACCATAAGAGTACTGGAAAATGCCTCGGCCGATAGGGAACATTGGGGAAATGCCTGTGAGCTCGCGGACTTTCTCTTGGAACTTCCGCAGCAGACTGTCCCGTGGGTTGTTCAACGGACGGAATACATTTGTTTCACCGAAAGAAAATACAGGAACCAAGGGGGCTCTGAAATAATGTAAAACGTAGTTTGCTAAATATGCAAGGCATGGGAAGAAAAGTACTTTAATTTTTATAACTTTTTATTTTTTATTTGATACTCATGTAAAAGCTTTTTTTTATAGCATAAGGGTAACAAACGAGCACACAGTCCACTTGATATTAAGTGGTTGCTGTGACCCATAGACATCTATATCTATCCCCAATAAAGAATCAAAATGCAGATGCGTTGTCAACCGAGAGGATTAAGATGGAATGCCTCTTTTCCAGTAAAAAGGGTCTCCGGTTCTCTACACTCACTATACGAAACACATCAGTTTTACGCTGGTATTTTCTGAGAGCGTGGTCCTTCTCCGGTCGAGCAGACCCATTCGTGCTACAACTATACTACTAATATAGCTCCTGTATGGCTCTACCACGTACAAAAAGTTAAACAATAATATACTATTTATGTACTAATAAATAAAATTGAAGTTTGTCTACCGTTACAGCCTACTAAAGTCCACTGCTGAACATAGGCCTCCCTCATAGATTTCTTCATGGGGGGAGGGGGAGAGGGGAGGGGGCGACTTTGTAACGCTACATTGTCCGATGCTATTCAGGTGAAGGCAGGGCAGGCAAGGGCAGGTCGCTAGTACAAACTATTAAAAAAAATGTTGGTGTTTTCTTGGTATACTCATTATAAAGACGAGACATGCGAACCATCGGTGAACCGACCCAAATAATTGGTACTGCACAATCTTATTTTAAATAGACCGCTTGGATGGGACTTATCTATATTGCATAACTGTGAATGCTTTTCAGTTTCAATATATCTTTTTGTTTTTATTAAGTATGTGAAAATGAATTTTTGTTTGAACGTATTTTGCGCTACCATACCGTTCGTCAGATTGCGGTAAAACTTTGACAATTTATTGCTTGCACTTGCGTGAAGGTTATAGGCATACTACAATTAACTTACACTAGGTGGCGCGCGTATTGTACCGACAAATGTATAGTTATATATCATCATTATTATCATTCCTAATTAAACAATAAGTATAACTCTTCGGAATTTAAAAGGATATTTCCCACAATTATTTCTTCAGTGGCACTAATGCGTTGGGTACCAAGTAGTTATTATATATTTTATTAATAATAAGTACGAGTATATTTGATTTTTTACCTATAATTGAGTTGCCTCGCTACTGTAGCAACTCAGAATTCTTTGCAAACGCTAGTACCTAGTATTCAAGGTTTGTCAGTACAACGTAAATAAGTTGTTTTACTAATCCGTGTACAAGCCGGTTTGAATATTATATAATATAAGTATTATAATATAATTATCTTAGGCAGAGCTGACGCCGATTTTGTAACAATAAAAGTGTGTGCAAATTATGGTAATCTAGAATCATAATTACTTTAGTATTCATAATAAATAAAATTTAAATTTATGTCTATAATAGCTAATTAACTGTCTTATGCTTAGCAATTAGTTTATTAGTTATTGTTTGAGCTCATCATATTATATTTACTATAGGAATAGATATTGCTACTCGAGCTTATTTTACTTCAACTATAATTAGCATTCAACTGCAACCATAATTATTGCTGTACCAACAGCAATTTAAATCAGTTGATTAACAACATTACATGGATCTCAAATTAATTACAAACCATCTATTCTATGAATATTACGATTTGTTTTTTTTTATTTACAGTAGGAGGAATAACAGGAGCGACTTTAGCTAATTCTCTTATTGATGTAACATTAATTTTTTTTTTTATAGAATCAGGCTGATAAACGAGCACACAGTCCACAGCCCATAGACATCTACATCTATCTTCGTTTGCGAATTAAAATGCAGATGCGTTGTCAGCTGTGTGGACTAAGATCGAATGCCTCTTTTTCAGTAAAAAGGGTCTCCGGTTCTCTACATTCACTATACGAAACACAGCAGTGTTAATCTGCTATTTTATGCTATGGTATTCTGCGAGAGCGTGGTCCTTCCCCGGTTGAGCCGACCAATTCGTGCTACAACTATACTATTAATATAGCTGCAGCATGGCTCTACCACGTGTAAAATGATACTTATTATGCTCTAGCTCATCTTCATTATGTTTTATCTATAGGAGTAGTGTTTGCAATTACAGGAGGATTTATTCATTGGTATACTTTATTCACAGGATTATTATTAAATCCTTATTTATTAAAAATTCAATTGAACCTAGTATTATACTGCCAACACACACATCTGGTTTATTATTTCATTAGTTTAGAGTTGTTTTTTTTTAAATGGACATTACAGGCATGACTGTGAAAAAAAACTTTTTTATACTTTTAACATACCCAGACTTCATAGCAACACGTACGAATCCCTTTCTTCTACTGAGGATCACTTTGTATTCGCCCGGATGAGAATCCAGCGCCTCAGCAGCGCCGCCGACAATCAGGGTCACACATTTTCCAGCATGTCTCCTCCTGTCCAGCAGGTACAGAAGACTCTCTTGAGACGAAGAGCAACTACCCAAAGCCATAATAAAATCTCTGAAGAGCGGGACCAAGAAATGGCCACCTAATGTAATCATATGGCATGTCATTCCAGGGAACGTCTTATAGAAGTCCAGTGCATTTGTTGCGAACGCTCCAAAAGCCCCGGAACAGACCACGCCGTGAGGGAAACAAGCGAAGAGATAATTCTTTGACGGATCTAAGTCGACAGTTTTGACCAGTTTTATTGGAAAATAGTCCCGGTAGTATCGCCACCAGACCCAGTTTCTCACCCATTCGAACCTAAAATAAAAAAAAGATTGTGTTTAATTTACTGCCCACAAGTCCGCAGCTGAGATCTACTTAATAGATTGACACAAAGCACGGTTCTCAGCCACCTGCATTCATCGACTTAATCATGTTAGGCAAGCCCACACTAAATAGACAAGAATGTCGACCCGCGTTCAATTATTTTTTAGAGCTGTATTAAAAAAAATTTTTTTGGGGCTGCTTCGCGTACTTCATACATTACAATTAACAAAAAAAAAATGTTAATTGCAATTTTAAGTCCTGATTTACCATGTGTTCGACGGTAAAGAAAACTTCGAGAGGAGCTCAGCGGAGAAGGAAACTTGAGGAGAAGAAGAATGACACGTCTGATTATACACTTATATGTATACATACTCGTATACACTTTGTATAAATACAGTCTATCAAAACTTGCAACGCTGCGTTCCTTTCTGGATGGTTCAGAGAGACAGTGTATCTGTAACTTTATTTGTTTGAAGTTGTATGTAGATGACCATGGGTTGCGGTAGCCACTACATACATACACTTAGGTACTTATTAAGCCGACTGCAAGTGCATTTCTCACTTCAATTTTATAAAAACATATGGAATGCCTCACAAGATTTTTTTTAATAGGATAGGGTAACAAACGAGCACACAATCCACCTGATGGTAAGTGGTTGCTGTGGCCCATAGACATCTTCGTCTATCCTCGTTTGCGAATCTAAATGCAGATGCGTTGTCACCCGTGAGGACTAAGATGGAATGCCTCTTTTCCTTTAAAAAAAGGTCTTCGGTTCTTTACACTCGCCATACAAAACACAGCAGTGTTAAGCTGCTATTTTACGCTGGTATTCTGTGAGAGCGTGGTCCTTCCCTAGTCGAGCCGACCCATCAGTGCTACAACTATACTACTAATATAGCTGCAGCATGGCTCTACCACGTATCAAAAAAAAAAGAATCCCTTATAGCTGTGCTGGCTCTCAATACTCTTCCGACGGGAACACAACAGCGCAAGCACTGCTTGGTATTTGGCGGCAGAAGAGGGGTGGTAACCAGACACACTCCTAGGCACGGAGTCCTGTCACTAATCTACGATCATTATGTATTGATAATACAGTCTAGCCGTGGTAGCTCAGATGGTTAGCGCTCGCTGTAAATTTCACAGTACGCGAGAAACCAAGGCCCGATACCCGCCGGTACCAATGAAATTGTTAATTGCCATTTTAAGTGCTAATTTACCACGTACTCGGCGGTGAAAGAAAACATCGTGAAGACACCTGCATTTCTGAGAAATAAGAACAAAAATATTTCGAAGACATGTGAAGTTCGCCAACACGCATTGGGGCAACGCGTTGGACACTTCCTTGCGCTAAAACCCTCTCAGAAATGAGAGGAGGCCTATTGCCAGCTGTGGTACGTATATAGGCTGTAACTTTAACTTTAATGCAGTTTATCAGAAGTCCATTCCTTAACTTATTATTAAGTCTATCCCATTAGTTACTATTGCATAAAAATATCATAAGTTATATATACCTACGACCGCCTTTGTTCGGTGCATCGATATCCATTAACATCCACACCGCGTACAGCAACGCCAACCACCAGAGCGAGGAGTACAGTACACTGATGTATAGAAAAATGGTGACTGCTTCACCGAACAGTACGAGACATATCCATCCAGTGGCAGCGAGGGTCTGCAGTCGACGCGACATTGGGAGGTTCATCGGCGCCCATTCTATTCCAAATGTTTCGGATATTCGACTGAAAAAATAAGAAATTATTTAGAGACCATCCTGAAAACAATAAGGCTATAATCGTCTGCGACAGCATTAACCTGCTATTTTACGCTGGTATTCTGTGATAGCGTGGTCATTCCCCGGTCGAGTCGACCCATTCGTGTTACAACTATACAATTAATATAGCTGCAGCATGGCTCTACCACGTTTTAAAATCATCATGGTCCCTAGAGGTCACAACACATCTGGATTTTGATTGTTAATCAAGAGTAGATGTAGATATCTATGGCCCGTATACCCTTATTCTCTAAGTACAACTCGCAATAACCAAGAAGAAAGCTTTAAAAAAATTACACGTATTAAAACTTTATTTTATGGAGTCGTTTGTGTAACAAAATAAAAATTCTTATCAAATTAAATTCATTCGCAACCGGATATGGATACCGACGTCGCTTAGAACGACAGATCGGTTATTGCGACGAAATGGCTACCAGCCGAGATCCCATATAAACTTTTAGCTTCTATAGTCTGTTCGCTTAGATATGGTCACTGGATATGTTCGCTTGGATATGGGCTTTCGAGAGGACTATCGCTTCCTTTCTAACCTGTGACAAAATATTCTATAATGAAATATAACTACGATTGTTTATATAGCAATTAGTATGGAGCGTTAAGCTGGGCTTTCGGTGTGAAGTTAGTCGAGCGCGGGAGCGCGCGGGCGATACGTTTGCAAGTTCACTTCACATTTCAATGTTTACTCTGTGTGTTTACTTGAGCGAATGAATATTGCGAGTTGAAAATGTATGTTTTAAAAGATTTTTAGTGAAAATGGTGGATAATAGTGTTCTTTGTGATGAATTGAAATGTGTTAAAGTGCTAATCGGCAAGGAAACGGTAAAATCTTTAAACTTTGTTAAGAAAAAAACAGCTCATATCCACGCTGAAACCAATGTCTGATCTGAGTAAAACCCACAAACGGCAATTTAATAGATCTGTCACGAATTGTGAATACAGTATTCGAACAAAAAGCTAATTTGATTAATTTGTTTTCGGATATGTGCAACAATCCGCAGAATTGGGACGCCGATACGATCTTGACCGAGAATTTTGAAAACACATTGCGTTTATTTAATTTCAATTTTTTTCTTTCAATTTTCCACTGGGTATTTGAAAAAACCGACTGCTTGCAATATTTTACAAAAATCACAAGTTGATGTCGGTTATTGCAGTAATAAAATAAAGGAGTTTCAGACATAGTTACGTACTGAATTTCAGTCAGATTTTGATCACATTTATGAAAACACATTGCAAAATAACTCTGCTCTTCGTTTGAAACGCAATGTGCGCTGTGCTCAGATAGAATACAAACGACTTTTTGTTGAAATAATTGATAACATATCTTCAGAAATTAATCGCTGATATTCTGAAAATTTCAAATTAATATCAATTACCAATTGTTCAACAATAAACTATTCGAAAGAGATGGTTCAGATTTTTCTTTAGAGGCATTAGAGTCATTATTTGAAAATTACGCAAACCATTTTGATAAATAAACATTGAAAAACCAAATGATTTCATTGTATTCCTCCCAAAAATTAAAAGACTGCAATGTTTTCGAACTCATTGACTTTATAAACGAAAATAGTCCTAAGAGGCCTTTCCCCAGCTTTTAAAGTTATATTATCTTGTCGTAACCAACATTTTACGCGGACCTAATAAAATCTTTCTTTAAGAAAGAGAGACGATTCGATTTAGAATAAAAATAATTTGTTTTTTTTTTGTTTAATTTTGTACATAGTTTGTATGTACTTTGTTCATGCTTTTTTTTTTGTTCATGTACTGTATTGTATGTAAATAACTTTTTCTTTCGCTCAAGCAAACCCAAACGGCTTTCTTCAAAGCCACCGAAGGTATGCAATTGCTGATATGTCGTATAATCTATCTAGCAGTAGTATGCCTTCTGTGTGCTTTGTTAAACACGTCCTCGAGAGCATTGAATCTGAAACTGAAGAGTGGAGACAGATCAAGATTGGTGTTTTTTTATAAAACTGCTAAAAACAACAAAACCATATCTTGGGCTTGCCCTAGTTTGGAGCCCTAGCTTCGCCACTGGTGTCGCGACGCCTTTACACGTGCCGTATCTATAGTCGGTGTCGCGAAATCAAAGACCGCCGCGTGCAGCGAACACCCGCAGGAGAATTTGACATTCCAAAAAGAAGTGACGTGCCGTAGTAAAAAGTTCTTTGCTATCTAACTTGTGTTTATTATTTAAATTAGTATCTTATTACGATAATTATAAGAATAAAATAGTATTCTATTTTATTCTTTGAATAGAAAAAAATTATTTAACAAACACAGAAAAAAATAATAAAATAAAAGCAAAATTACAAGTTTGCGTCCAGGTGTACCGCCACTATCTTAGTGAACAGACTATACCAGCCTATGCATATTGTTTATGACAAGCATGGTTTATTCAATATTTTTATAACCGACTGCAACTATATTATCATCGTTTTATTCATTTTATTTAGATTAAAACAGACATCATCCCAAAACTTTTGGATCAGTTGTTTAGTATTTTACAAGGATTTTTTGTACACACAAAATGACCTAGCTCGTCCCCTACTGAGATGATATACTCGATGTAGGTCATGTTGCTAGTAATAGCAGTGTGTTCAAGATGGAATTAGGGATAAGCGTGCATATAAGCACCTTTTTTAGATCAATGCCGCCAAGTATATTATTCTACATCTATCTATGTTCCACTCTTTGAGATTGGGACTACCACATGCGTATTCACTTACTAAAGCTTACTTAGATCCCATAATACAGACTTTATACAGGTTGAGCTGTATAATAAGTCATAAACCACTCTTATAAGGGTACAATCTCGTTTCGACACTCTTATACGCTTCCAAAAGAACTGTAAGTTCTATATGGGCTGGTATATTGATGTTATGAACATCAATATACCAGCATGCTTGTGTGCTGCTTGGGAATGACCGCGCACGGCTCTACAGGGACCGGGCCATCATCACAGACAGGACTATTGTTGCGAATAAGCCTGATATTGTGCTGATGGACCGGGCACAGTCAAGGATATTTTTGGTCGACATTACCATTCCGTATGACGAGAACCTACAGATAAGCGGACAAAATATCTAGACCTGGCTCACGAGGTGACCGACATGTGGGGTGGATTGCCGAACGAAATTATGCCTGTAGTCGTCTCTGCAAACGGGTTAATCCCGGTGGGCCTTTCGGGTCATCTGAGGCGACTGGGACTCCATGACCAGGGCTCCAATGCAGAAGGCGGTGCTCCTCGATACCGCCCGTATCGTCAGCTGGTTTCTTTCCTTTCCCATTAACCCTCGGCCGTTTGGACACCCCTGCCGAGAGCTTTCATCTGGTTGGGCTTTTATTTGTTTACGTATTCTTTATGTATTTATTTCACTATATTAATATATTTATATTTATGTATATTTACCATTTCCATTTATATATTTGTGCAGCCCAGCCAGACGAGAAAACTATTTAAATGGTGGACACCATAATAATAATATATTATAAGGTATATTATTTACATTATATGATAAATATTCTTTTAACCAGTTGACAAATTATACTGTATTTGTTACAAATATTTGTACATAGTGCTTATATATCACTATATAAACACTTTATAAACACTATATAAATATGTGTCCGATCGATGTCGAAATGTTCACCATAGATAAGCATAACGTCGATCAAATTGGTAGTTACTAACCAAACAGAAGATAAAGTACCTGCTAGGCACTGATAGCCATTCTATTACCTTAGAACAAACGATAAACGGATAATATAATTCTTTAAGATTCCGCCGTATATTTATTTATTTCACTACAAACTATGATTATAATAATAATTATTAAATTAATATATATTATTAATAATTAATTAATATAATAAATGTAAATAATTTTTTCCTTAAATTAACATACCGTTACTGTTACAGACTACTAAAGTCCAGTGCGTAACATAGGCTTCCCCAATAAATTGCCTCATAGGAAATATACCATAGTTGCCACGCTTGGCAAGCGCGTTGGCACCAGCAGTTTTTAATTTTAATCGTTATTAGGAAAACGCTTTTTTTATATAGAAGAGGGGGCAAACGAGCATGCGGCTCACCTGATGGTAAGTGACTACCGCCGCCCGTGAACAACCGCAACACCAGGGGAATTGTAGATGCGTTGCCGGCCTTTTAGAAAGGTGAACAGAAATAAGAAGTTGTACGAGGGAGAAAACTCCTAGTAAAACGCACAGTCGTGGGCCGCCAAGCATCCAGACGGTGAGGATGGTATAGAGAATTTTGACGCGATTTGCGTTCGTGAAATTTGGCGGCTGGAATTAATCCGAACAATTCCTCAGATCACTCTTCGTGGTAAATTCGATGGAAAATGCAAAGGGATGCAACATTCCTACGCAGTGCCAGTGTATCAAGCCGATCAGAAAGAACTCGGTCGTCGACGATTCGAACAGGTCTGCGTTGGATGCGGTCAAGTGGAAGGAGCTGGTACTGGGCTGCCCCGCCCCAGAGACGAGAACAGTATTCCATGTGAGGCCGAACTTGCGCTTTGTAAAGTTGCAAGCGATGTGCCGGCATGAAATATTATCTCACTCTGCTGAGCATGTCAAGCTTTTTAGAGGCCAATTTAGCCTTCCCTTCCAAGTGACCAATGAAACTGCACACTATTCGATACGTCGACGCCGAGAATTCCGATGCTAGCTGAGGCAGCAAGGGGAGTGCCTTGAAACTGAGGAGACACTACAAAGGGGTTCTTTTTAGCGGTAAACGCGCAAATTTGTGTCTTCTGGGGATTGAACTGGAATAGATTTAGTCGCCCCCAATTCGAGACTTTGTTCAGCAAAGACTCGACTTCAGGCACAAGTTTGTCCCGGTACTCGGCGACATTTTCCCGAGAAATATTGGCACGGCCAGTATATAAGGCATCACCAATGCTGTCGTCTGCATAGCAATGAATGTTACCAGTTTGCAACATATCATTGATATGCAGGAGAAACAGCGTCGGTGATAGCACGCAGCCTTGTGGAACACCAGCGTTGATGATGACACTGCTGCCCATCTCGTGATTTGCTTCTCTCTGCGCCTCTTATGACACCCACGGGATGATATGGGGTAATGGATATTCTCACGCCGCCACTACAACATGGTACTAAATATTTGCCAGACGTGTATATCATAATGTATATTTAACATAACAAGTTATTTGAATTTAGTTTAAGATTTCTTTTAATTTAGGTACATATAAGATATCTGCGCACATCTTAGTTCATGTTTTGATTACGCCATTACGCACAGACTAAAAATGAAGATTAAAAACGGCCACCAATTTTTCACAAACACACGAAGTATTTAGCCTCAAACAAAGTAGTGCTTGTGTAATCTTATAAGAATTACATAATACATTATCATATTTTAAGAAATACATAAAGACATACATAACTAAGGCAAAAAATATTATTAAATTATTTATTATTACAAATTATTAGGGTTTGAACTCGTGACCGCCGAATCAGTAAACAGGGTCATTAACCACCGGAACAGACGGTCGTCGAACAAGTTATGATTAATTTGTTACTTTTTATAATGGAATGCTTAAAAAAATCTTATAGATCCCATTAAAGTATCAACGGAACTAAAGAATGAGGGCTAATAATTTTCTGTTCACCAGATGTCGCTAGTTGACACTGAGGTAAAGTTTTTTGTAACACAATATCATTTAATTGGGAAGTTAGTTTTTAATAACAGTTTATCCGTTTCTAGACTATATATTATATTAATACACAAAACAATGCTTCAGTGGTTTGCTCTTTAATTTTTTGCAGATTTTTAACTTTTTTTTTAATATATAAAATATAGCTAATAATATAGAAAGAAACAATAACCTTTACATTTTCCGAACAAATTAATTTCCCCGCACACCAGCACCACCTCAAGCCATACACTCATTCAGTACTAATATTCTATCGCTAGCTCGCTAATTTACTCTTCCAATAGTAGCTTCTAATATCTACAGTTAGCATGTAATCGCTAAACGACCTTATAGTGATGTAATTTAACTGTTTGAGAAACATCTTTTGGATACGTTCAATTCTATCAATTTAGGTGTTTATTACTAATAAACTTATATGTATATTAATAAAATAAAAGAGAGCATAGTAGGATAGCGTATTCCAATATTTTAAACAGGCCCAAAAGGTTTACAGGTACATATTACAAAACCTAAATTACGAAAAGTTTTATCAATGATTGAATCAATCAATGTTTCGAAAACGACAGTTGACTCAAGTTAAATAGGTACCAAAATCGGGTACCTATATGGAGAACCTTTGAGAACCCTCTCAATTGGATTATTATAAGTAGTTAGGTAGGTACCTATATGTAATAGGTTTTTACGCCGCGTGTAATTAATTATGTACCATTCATATATATTTACTGTGATCTTATTTGTTTTATAATATTGTTCAAATCATGTTGTAGGAATAAACAATCACTTATTGTCATCGATATATATGTACCTTATTGTAGATTTAATAGGTTATGAAATCTTTTTAAAGATCATGTGAATGTCTTATGTACTAATGTACTTAAATCATGTATGTAAGTTTTGTAAAAAAACGGTCCAAAATGCGAACCGAGGAATTCCCAAGGGAAGGGTTATATAGTCCAACCTCTTTACTCCTACAACCACTGCCTGTAATTTTTTTTTAGATAAAATGCCGTTCAACGCAATAAATCCCCATGAATACCCAGAAATTGCAGTTTTTTGAGCAAGATGGCAGTATTCACGCGATCAAAAGCCTATGTACAAACCCTCATAATTCAATGTCATCGGTCCGATTCTGTGTCACCATAACTTCTAGGCTAGGATCGAATTAGATATAATTTGAGCATATAATATTAGAAATAGATCTTCAAATTTCGGAGAGTGTGCGTAGGAATTACGTAACTTAATTGATCCCTCTCCCTTCCACTATCGGACAATTAGATATCTCGTCTTATTAGATAAAAACACACTCATATCTGTGTACTATGTCTGTATTCATTCTATAATAAGGTGTGCCATTACTATAATATAATAAAAAAACAAGGGCGTTACTCAAAAATATTGATGTATTATAAATTACCAAAAAGTTTAACCAGCCTTGTAACTTGTGTCTGAAGTCGAGTCTTTGCTGGACAAAGTCTCGGATTGGGGGCGACTAAATCTAGTCCAGTTTAATCCTCAGAAGACACAAGTTTGCGCGTTTACCGCTAAAAAGAACCCCTTTGTCGTATCTCCTCAGTTTCAAGGCACTCCCCTTCTTGCCTCAGCCAGTATCGGTATCCTCGGAGTCGACATATCGAGTGACGTGCAGTTTCGTGGTCACTTGGAAGAGAAGGCCAAATTGGCCTCTAAAAAGCTTGGCGTGCTCAGCAGAGCGGGACAGTATTTCATGCCGGCACACCGCCTGCAACTTTACAAGGCGCAGGTTCGGCCTCACATGGAATACTGTTCCCATCTCTGGGCAGGGGCTCCCCAGTGCCAGCTCCTTCCACTTGACCGCATCCAGCGCAGAGCGGCTCGAATCGTCGACGACCGAGCCCTTTCCGATCGGCTCGATTCATTGGCACTGCGAAGAGATGTTGCATCTCTTTGCATTTTCTTTCGCATCTACCATGGGGAGTGCTCTGAGGAATTGTTCGGATTAATCCCAGCCGCCAAATTTCATGAACGCACATCGCGGCAGAACTCCCGATACCATCCACACCATCTGGATGATTGGCGGTCCACCACTGTGCGATTTAGAAGATGTTTTCTTCCTCGCACGACTTCCTTGTGGAATCGATTACCATTAGCGATTTTTCCGGACCGATATGACTTAGGGACCTTCAAGAAAAGAGCCTACTCCTTTTTAAAAGGCCGGCAACGCATCTGCAATTCCCTTGGTGTTGCGGTTGTTCATGGGCGGCGGTAGTCACTTACCATCAGGTGAGCCGCATGCTCGTTTGCCCCCTCTCCTATAAAAAAAAAAAGCCTAAACTATAGCAAATTTAAACGGCTAATTAAGTATTTTTTGAAAATAACCCATTTTACAAATTAAGCGAATACATCATGTCAATGCAACTCTTGGAATCATCAGTCTTACGTAACGTGCAAACAAAATAACTTACCTAATTCTATGATGTAAAAAGTCAATGTAACAAAATTAAAGTAAATAATATATATAAGTAATAAAGTACAATAATGTAATTAAATAATGTAATTTAACGTTATAAATGTTATGTAACGTTATAAATAGTGGCGGTTAAGAATATCCACTACCGCATATCTTCTCGTTGGTGTCGTAAAAGGCGACAAAGGGAAACAGGCAGAAGATGGGCAGCAGCATCTTCCTGATAACAGCTTTCCTCCAAAACCCACTATACGGTGTTAATGGGAGACTTCAATGCAAAACTAGGCACAAGAGAGAACAGTGAGCTGAAAGTAGGGAAATTTGGAATAGGGCAACGGAACCCAAGGGGCCAGCAGCTGGCCGACTTCATGGAGAAAGAAGGACTCTTTATGATGAAAACTTTCTTCCAGAAGCAGCCCCACATGGACCTGGTCGAGCCCCGACGGTTAGACAAAAATGAGATTGATTTCATTATGACGACCAGACGACAACTGTTCAGTGATGTCTCCGTGATCGCGAGGATGAACACTGGTATCGATCACCGAATGGTTAGAGGCCCACTGAACCTAAACGTTAAGTTGGAGAGGTCTCGTCTGATGAAGTCAATGCTCCGTCCCCCTCGTGCTCTTTTCCAAAGTCCCGAAACCTTTCAGCTCGAGTTACAAAACCGTTTTCAGTGCCTAGAAGACTGCAATGAAGTGAACGATATGAATGACAAGCTCGTGGAAACTGTCCATGCAGTCGGAGCTAAGTTCTGCAAGACCCGCCGCAGAGGAACACAAAAACTCTCCGATCACACTCTTAATCTCATGGCTGTTAGACGGGAGATGAAGCTACATTCTTCAACAGATTTGACATCATACAGGCAACTGAACAGACAGATCTTCAAATGCATGCGTTCAGTTCAATACAGCTTGTATTGAAGAAGCAATCGAGCGGAACCAAGGCTCCAAAGTCTTTAGCAGAGATCTGTCTGCCAGAAAGAGCCAACTATCAAAGCTGAAGACCGAGTGTGGCAGCATCGTTTCCGGGACACCTGAGATTTTGAGTGAGATTGAGAGGTTCTATGGGCAGCTGTACACGTCATCGTTGGAGCCACACGCGACTGTGAGTAACGATCCAAGAGCGAGTCTTAACCGACACTATTCCGAAGATATCCCGGACGTCAGTCTGAGCGAGATTAGAATAGCTCTCCAGCACCTTAAAAACGGAAAGTCCCCGGGCGAGGAAGGAATTACAGCGGAGCTTTTGAAAGCGGGTGGAAAACCGGTACTTGAAGTCCTTCAGAAGCTCTTTAATTCCGTCCTCCATGGTGGCATTACACCGGAGGCGTGGAGCAGAAGTGCGGTGGTCTTGTTCTTCAAGAAAGGTGACAACGCTCTCTTGAAGAACTACAGACCGATTTCCCTTCTGAGCCGCGTCTACGTGCTGTTTTCGAGAGTCATTACGAATCGTCTCGCGCGCAGACTTGACGACTTCCAGCCTCCCGAACAAGCCGGTTTCCGAAAGGGCTTTAGCACCATAGACCACATACATACCCTTCGGCAAATTGTACAAAAGTCCGAAGAGTACAATTTGCCACTATGTCTGGCGTATGTGGACTATGAGAAAGCCTTTGATTCCGTCGAAATTTGGGCGGTGCTGCAGTCCCTTCATCGGTGCCAAGTTGACTGTCGGTATATCGAAGAGCTGAAGTGTTTGTACAGTAGAGCTACGATGGCTATCCGAGTACAGAATCAGAGTACGAAACCTATCCAACTGCAGAGAGGTGTAAGACAGGGTGACGTTATATCCCCGAAACTCTTCACCGCTGCATTGGAAGACATTTTCAAGCTGCTGGACTGGAAAGGATGCGGTATTAACATCAATGGCGAGTACATCACTCATCTTCGATTTGCCGACGATATAGTCCTTATGGCAGAATCGTCCTAAGCACTATGCTCAATGACCTCAATAGTGTCTCCCAACGAATAGGTCTTAGGATGAACATGGACAAAACAAAAATCATGTTTAACGTCCATGTCACACCTATGCCGGTAGTTGTTGGGAGCACAGTTGTTGACGAGTATGTTTACCTGGAACAAATAGTCAGACTAGGTAAGTCCAACTTGGACCGAGAGGTCAATCGACGGATTCAACTCGGTTGGGCAGTGTTCGGGAAATGACGGCACATCTTCTCGTCAGGTATACCTCAAAACTTAAAAACGAAATTGTACAACCAGTGCGTGTTGCCAGTGATGACTTACGGATCTGAGATGAGGAAGCTCAAGGTCGCTCAGCGAGCTATGGAGAGGGCTATGCTCGGGGTTTCTCTGCGTGATAAACTTAGAAATGAGGATGTCCGCAGTAGAACCAGAGTAACCGACATAGCCATAGCAACGGATTAGTAAGCTGAAGTGGCAGTGGGCCGACCATATAGCTCAATGCCCCCCCCCCCCACGAGATGGAGTGACGACCTGGTAAGACATGCAGGAAGTCGATGGATGCAGGTTGCTCAGGACCGTGCTTTGTGGCATTCCTTGGGGGAGGCATATGTTCAGCAGTGGACTTGTGAAAGGCTGTAATGATGATCCTTATAAATTTAAGAACTTTTGTAACCAATGATTTGCCTGTAACCATTGTTATATTATGGCCAATAAATATTTCTGATTCTGATTCTGACAACGAAATGCTTGGCCAGTCTCCACAGCCCTTCGTTGTCATCTCAACACGCATACGAACCAAACAGTTGCTTCATCGTTCGTCATGCGTACAGCAAAGAAGTGGAATAAGTTGCCAGCATGTCTTTCCGTCCGAATATGATGTGGTTAAGGCAATAGTGAATAGGCTTTTTGTTAAGCTAAGACCACCACTTACCATTAAATGAGATAGTAGTAAAGCACTGGCTTAAAATAGTTTTAAAAAATCTCTTGTAGGTATGTTTTCGTTAAAAATTATGGGGACCAGTGCGTTTAAACCTAGAAACTATATTGTAGTGGAATGAATACCTATTTCTTAGAGAAAATCCCATATTCCAAATACTCGTACTAATCCCAACATGCAATACAAACTTAAAATACTTTAATACATATTATGATATGATAGGGGGATGAGTCGCTCGCGTCCGTAGGCTTCGACCACCTAATCCTAGGCCCACCCTACACGTGTCCCCCGGGTGGTGCTAAATGAGCGACAAAGTCGAAACGACAGCCTCGGCTCCTCGCCGTATGGTAGCGGCATAAAATCTACCA
The DNA here is from genome assembly GCA_963668995.1 of Parnassius mnemosyne. Taxonomy (NCBI): domain Eukaryota; kingdom Metazoa; phylum Arthropoda; class Insecta; order Lepidoptera; family Papilionidae; genus Parnassius; species Parnassius mnemosyne. The sequence goes on along the minus strand of CAVLGL010000104.1, from coordinate 54,757,947 downwards.
CCCCTTAGTTCGCACCATGAGCCAAGAAGGAAAAGAAATGGCCCCGAGTTCCCGGCGCCCCTTTAATGGGGCAGGGGTGCGAAGAATCTCCGGGAGGAAAACCGGCGACGAGGTTCGCCACCCGTCACGTCCTGTCTCCCGGGGGGGCGAAAAGTGGATTGCGGAGGCCCGTCTGGCCACGCTGAATGTATGTGGAGCAATGAATGATAAGATGGATGAAGTATGCGAAATGATGAATGATAGAGGAATAGATGTGTTATGTGTAAACGAGACGAAACGAAAGGGAAGAGATGTCACTGCACATGGCATGTATACCGCTTACTTGTCTGGAGTAGACGAGACCGAGCGGGCATGCCAGGGAGTCGGTGTCATCCTTTCAGAAAGAATGGGTCAATGTGTGAAAGAGTATGAATGTGTTAGCCCAAGGCTGCTGTGGATACGAATGAAAGTGGGCTTAAAGAAGTTGTTTGTGCTAGGGGTGTACGCCCCAGATATGTCTAAGCCCACTTATATCCGAGAGCAGTTTTGGGACATGGTAAGGCTGGTGTTGATGAAATGTAAGGAAAATGAAAATATTATTATGTTAGGAGATTTTAATGGAAGTGTTGGGGTGAAGAGGTCTGGTTATGAAAGGATATTAGGAACGTTTGGCGATGAAAGAATAAATGAGAATGGTGAAGACCTCCTCACCGTATGTGTGGAAAAGAATCTTTTTGTGGCGAACACTTTCTTTCGCCATAAGAGGATTCACATGTATACATGGGAAAGAGGGGATGATAGAAGCATGATAGATTTTATAATTGTGGATGAAAGAATGAGGAGCGCAGTGGTAGATACAAGGGTTTACCGGGGGTCCAACGTAGGGACGGATCATTACTTGGTCTTATGCCGAATTAATGGTCTATTCAGACGTTGGCGGCATCGGACATCGGTGTCTATCACTGCGTTACAGCGTATAAGAATAGAGAGGTTACAAGATGAAGGTGTGAAAGAGAAGTATAAATGCAGACTGTGGGAAAATATAAGTGGGTTGAATGAATTATGTATGAATGATTTAGACTTGAAGAATCTATGGAATAATATTAAGAAAGTTTTGGTGGATGCAGCCACCGAAGTATGTGGTGTAAGTAAGAGAACGAATGAAAGGAAAAGTAATACGTTGTGGTGGGATGATGAGGTACGGATGGAAGTTGAAGCAAAGAAGAGAGCATGGCTAGATTTACTAGCAACTAAAGCTGGTAATTCTGGCGGTATGAATGATGAGATTGAAAGAAAAAAGGCAGACTTTAGACGTATAAATAAGAGAGTAAAAGAAGTTGTTGAAAGGAAAAAGCAAGAAAGGATAGATAAGAATGATAGAAGGATATCTGATAACTTCCAGGCAAATATTAAAATGTTCTGGAAGCTCGTAAGAACTGCCAACTGGGAAATTCAAAACAGCCTAGAATAAATGCTATACGAGACGAGAATGGCTGCATTCTGAATGATGAAGTTTCGAATTTAAAGAGATGGAAGGAATACTTTGAAAGCGTGTTTAAGAGTGAAGAGTCGTCTGGAATAAGTGAAATAGAAATTCCGGAAAAAGTGGAGAGAGGTAGGGAGATAAGTGTAGATGAAATAATGAAAGCAATGAAAAGCATGAAAGCAGGTAAGGCAGCCGGATATGATAGAGTATCACTCGAAATGCTAAGGGCTGGTGAGGGTGTGGTTACAGGCCTGCTGCACACCTTGTTTAATTTATGTTGGGAACTGAAACGGGTACCGGAAGACTGGTGCAAAGCCGTTATAGTCCCAATATATAAAGGAAAGGGGTCGCAGCAGGACTGTAAGAACTACCGTGGTATCAGCTTGCTTAGCATTGTGGGTAAACTGTATGCTAAGGTGTTAATTGAAAGAGTTATGGAAGAAACTGATGGAAAAATTTGGATTGTGCAAGCTGGATTTAGAAAGGGGATGGGGTGTACGGATCAAGTCTTTTCCATGCGCATGATAGCGGAGAAGTTTTTGGCTAAAAACCAGAAAGTTTTTTGTGCGTTCATGGACTTGGAAAAGGCTTATGACAGAGTGGACAGGAATGTGTTATGGCAAACACTGAACTCATTTGGGTTGAGCGCTGGCTTGATACAGGCATTAAGATCTCTTTATAGGGACTCTAGTGCTTGTGTCAGGATCAACGGGGTCTACTCGGACTGGTTTGGCATTCATAAAGGTGTCAGACAGGGATGTGTGGCTTCCCCGTGGCTGTTTAACTTATTTATGGACAGTTGTTTGCAAACTTTGAAAGTTGAAGAATGTGGGTTGAGAATGGGTGAGTTAACCGTCAAATGCCTTTTGTACGCCGATGATCAAGTCATATTTGCATCGTCGGCGGCCGAGTTGCAAATGATGGTTACTTTAATGAATTGGTCATTGAAAGAAAGGGGTATGAAAGTGAACGCAAGTAAGACGAAAGTGATGGTTTTTGAAAGAGAAGAAAGTAAAACTTTATGTGAAATAAGAATAGAAGGGGAGTTGATTGAGCAAGTGGATGAGTTTGTATATTTGGGATGTTTATTTAGCAGGGATGGTAGATATGATAAGGATATAGAACGACGAGTGAACGCAGGAAATAGAGTGAATGGGGCTCTACACGCTATTATGAGGAGTCAGAATGTGTCAACTAAGGCACGTATGGCAATTCATAATGCTGTGTTAGTCCCTACTTTAATGTATGGTAGTGAAAGTTGGGTCTGGCAGAAGAAGCATGAGAGTAGAATAAATGCTGTAGAAATGCGTTCCTTAAGGAGTATGCTAGGGCTGCATCTGAATGACAGGGTGAGAAATAGTGTGATAAGAGAAAAGTGTGGTTTGCAAGATGACGTTGTGACAAGGATTAAGAAAGGAATGCTTCGGTGGTTTGGTCATGTAGAAAGAATGAACGAGGAAAGAGTGACAAAGCAAATTTATGTTGCGGAAGTGAACGGCAGGGTCGGGAAGGGACGCCCTAGACGAAGGTTTATCGACCAAATCGGCGATACATTAAAAATGGGCCAGATTAGGAGTACCCATAACCGACGAGCGTGTATGCGTAGATATATGGATGTAAAAGAGGCGAGAGAGGTGTGTCAGGATCGCGCCAAATGGAAGTCCGTAGTCTCTGCCTACCCCTCTGGGTGACAGGCGTGAGTGTTTATGTTATGTTATGTTACATATTATGATGTAGATACCTACTTTTAAGTTGTAACTTATTTAGTAAACTTCATATACTTTAATACAAAACATTTCATTTTGTCTGCGTGTTATTGTATTGTGTTGTTGTGTTTAATAATTTTAAGTTGTGTGTAATGTTATCATTTTTTAATAAAACAAATAACATTTTACGATAAAATCGATGAAAAAGTTCTATACTGATAACGTTTTGATAAATTAAATTTCTGATAATTTTTTGTTGGGACGGATATGGAACGTCTATATCAACTGAAGTATTATTGCAATCATCTAATATATAAAAATACTTGTTTGTTCGTATTTTATGCGCTGCCATATCGTTATTGCGGTAAAACTTTTTCAACATATTGCTTGCCACAGAAATCTAAACTGTGTTGCTTGCATTTCTGTGAAGGTTATAGGCATAGTACGAGTATCTACAATTTATTTGAAAGTAACATATTCAACTTCAATGAATGTATTATATACCCAATTAAACAAAATAACTCTTCTAAATTTAAATTGATATTTCCTCAATTATTTCTTCCGCGGCAGCAACGCGCCGGGTACCAGCTAGTCTTTTTTTATAGGATAGGGTGACAAACGAGCACACAGTCCACCTGATGGTAAGTGGTTGCTGTGGTCCATAGACATCTTCACCTATCCTCGTTAGCGAATCAAAATGCATATGCGTTGTTACCCGTGAGGACTAAGATGGAATGCCTCTTTTCCAGTAAAAAGGGTCTCCGGTTCTCTACACTCACCATACGAAACACGGCAGTGTTAAGCTGCTATTTTACGCTGGTATTCTGTGAGAGCGTGGTCCTTCCCCGGTCGAGCCGACCCATTCGTGCTACAACTATACTACTAATATAGCTGCAGCATCGCTCTACCACGTTGAAGTCAACAATAATTATGAGATTCGATTACCTATTTTTAGTTCTGAGTTTCATTGTCATAATCGTTACAGCCTACCAAAGTCCACTACTGAACAATTATCGTATTTGCCACGCAAACACTGCGGTTGAAGCAGTTTTTATGATTTTGGGTTGAAATCAGGAACACTATGCTGTCCATCTCTTGTTTTATTTCCAACTGTCGTCGGATGAAGATGATATGAGGTAGATAGCGGACTTTCTTCCGCCGCCACTACACGACGAGCTTTGAGTTTGATCTTTGTTTGCAAAATATACTTCAAAGTAGGCTAGACTCTTTTTTTTATAGAATAAGGGTCACAAACGGGCACACAGTCCACCTGATGGTAAGCGGATACTGTGGCCCATAGACATCTACGTGTATCCTCAATAAAGAATCAAAATGCAGATGCGTTGTCAACCTTAAGGACTAAGATGGAATGCCTCGTTTCCAGTAAAAAGTGTCTCTGGATCCCTACACTCACCATACGAAACACAGCAACATTAGCCTGCTATTTTACGCTGGTATTCTGTAAGAACGTGGTCCTACTCCCATCGAGCCGACCCTGTGGTATTCCCCATCAATAACTTTTTAAATAATGTACCTTATATCTAGAAAAAAAGTCTGACAGACATTTTAATTTGGAATACTTTTTAGAGATAACCTGCGCTACGAAACCCTTTACGCGTGCCCTAACCCACTTGACCAATTTTCAAAACCGTTATATTACTACTAGCTTCACCCTTATGTATCTATGTATGAATGCAATGGAATTTTGTAATTCAATTTTCACCTGAATAATATGGTATTTTGCAGACGTATTAAGCACCGATGACAATACTTTATTTTCATGCCATTTCATTGTAGTATTCTCAACAGGATCATCACAGCTCATGATCAAATCGTTTCCTTAAATTGTCATATTACTAATTGATGTATAGTGTATAACGCATGTAAATTTAAAAATAGAGGGAAATCGTTCGAAAATTGATTAGTAAAATGTGGATTGTACTTACATATTATTATTTTTTAATGTTTTAAAACTAAGTATAAAAAAATATAAAAACTATATTTATAGTTTAGGACTTTTCCCAGTTAACTAGATATATGTTATAAACATTATGTAGAAAATACTCATGAATAATCGAAAGAACAGTTATCAATTGTAGACTACCTCCGAATATTTAGTTAACACAGATTCCAATACTAATCGGTTAGTGAAACCGATTATTTGCGTTCACTGTTGATTAGTGAACGATTCCAAATATAACTAATCACTCGAGGGACATTTTAAATAACATGGCATACGTACTGAAATATCGCTTGAGCTGCTTCAAGCATCTCCCGACCCGATGTTCACTAATGTCGCAAAATGTCAAACTATAGGAATTACACACCCACACTACACTGCGTCCGAGATGTGACTGCTCCCATAAATTGAACCTCGCACGTGGTGATTCATATCTCTGTCAATTTAGATAAGTACAAAGGAATGATCATTAATGTTGTTATTATAAGTAGAATGTACAAAGGTCCCCCTGACCGTGAGTTGTTACTTTGCTGTATTTGTTCTTAGTTTTTATGTCAATGCGTTATTGGACCTAATTATATTAATCACTATCATTATCATTATACAGCGCATCATTACCCACTACTGAATATAGACCTTTTATTATATTTAAGACAAATTTAATTTGAAATGTATTTTTTATTAAAATATATCCTAAGGCTACGACCTAAAAGCCTCGACACCATTATAATGAAGCAGAGTGACGTAGGTACTGCGATCGTCAACTATTATATTGTTTAGCGTTGAAAGGAATCTTAACATTTTGACTGTCCATCCCGTAGACCTTAGTGGTAACAACTGTATTTTGATTCTTAATCGTGGCTTGTTTGTGAAGTCTATGAAACAGTTAAAGAAGTCTGTGTGCTTGTTTGTAGACTTTACTACGTCGTACTATTATTTATTGAACATTTTGTCGACAGCGTAACACCTAGTAAAGTTCGCTGTCGATAAAAAGTTGTTGGTTTCGTCATATTTAGATAGAATTCAATTCAGTCAAGTGGTAGGACTCTTTAACTATTTTCGCAACTAAATAGCAGTACAGTTTCACTACTGTGTTCCGGCTTATGGGTATGAGAATATCCAAGTCCTCAGTGGTGTGACCACCACGTGGACTGTAAGTTCTTTTGTCATTTCAGTTTTTTTCAAATATAGTGAAAAGCCTCCACCCCAAATGGTGGCAAAATAGGGAATGATGTTTTTAATATATATATAATATATAATGCTATATCTAAATTAGTAAATTGGTTCAACGTTAATAATTTGCATCTAAATGGCATTAAAACGAAATGTATGAAATTCATGACTCCAAATGTCAAACAATTAAATACTAATGTAATTTTAAATGGGGAGAAACTGAGTCTTGTAGATACCACCATTTTTCTTGGAATCACACTAGACGCGAAGCTTCAATGGAGCCCCCGTAGGTATATCAAAACTAGCAAGCAGACTTAGTTCTGCAGCATATGCCGTAAAAAATATTAGAAGTGTAACTAGTGTTAGAAGTGTAACAGCTAGACTAGTTTACTTTAGCTATTTCCATAGCATAATGTCGTGTGGTAATTTGCTATGGGGACACGCAGCTGACACTGAAATCATATTTGTTTTACAGAAGAGGGCCATAAGAGCAATTTATGATTTAAAGCCTAAAAAGTCGCGGCGACAAAAATGTAAGGCTAATTTAATTAATTTAATATATTAACTTTGGCCTCTCAATACATTTATGAAAATGTAATGTACGTACACAAAAATAAAAGTAGTTTTACAAAAATAAGTCACATTCATTCTGTAAATACCTACTAGGAACAGACACAAGCTAGTAGTACCAGTTACTCGACCCTATCGAGTCAGTAATTCATTCTTGGGGCGATGCATACGCTTTTACAACAAAATTTCAGAAAATATACAAAATTTGACCTGCTCAAAGTTCAAAAACTTTATTAAACTAAGTTTGTATAAAAAGAGTTATTATAATATTAAAGAATTTATAGATGATAATAACCCCTGGAAATGAGGTGATCGCTACCAAGCTATTTCTGATTTGATGTGTTGTTAATTTGTGTAACATACATGATTGTAAGCTGTTATTTTAAAAAAAAAAGTCGCGGTGGGTTTCTTGCTGGTTCTTCCTAGGACAGAGGTTTTTTTTTCGAACCAGTGGTAATTATATAAAAGAGTGACTAAAAGTCACTCAAATAAGTATTATTTATAATCTATATTGAATAAAAAAGTTTCCGTTTCCGTTTCAAATGCAACTATTTAGAATGCATTGATATTGATCCCTATATTCCTTATATATTCCTCCACTCTAAAGGGTATAAAATAAGCGCTAAGACATCTATACATTACAAATAAATATAATTGAACTCCCTGTTTGTAAAGTCAAAATTACAGCTTTTTACTAAATGCATATGAAAATAAATACGGTACGTATATAACAAAAAAAAAACAATTTTTTAAATGTTTGTCTGTGTCTATTTGTTCCGGCTAGTCTCCGGAACGGCTGGACTGAGTTTGACGGGACTCAGTGGCAGATAGCTGATGTCATAAGGATAAACTTAGCCTACTTTTATTATAGAAAAAGAATTAGGGTACCGCGTGAAGTCGCGGGGAACAGCTAGTTAGTATGTACAAATTAAATCTCCGACTTCAGATTGTGAAATTATTTTATTATTATTTTAATTGTTTGAATTGGACGCTTACTTCCTATTTAAAGTAAGTTTTTTTATTTAATTTAAACAATTACAAAGCGCAAGCACTATGATAATAATAATTCTACTTTATCCAGTTATACAATAAGCTAACTTATCTGAACAGTCTTGACACTGCAAATTCATCCCTCCTTCTTTTCGCACGTGGTTCCCTGCGCAACATAATGCCAATATTACATCGCCTTACCAATCTTTAAGTCTTTGGCTCCAAAGTCTTTGCCAGAGATCTGTCTGCCAGAAAGCGCCAACTGTCAAAGCTGAAGACAGAATGTGGCAGCATCGTTTCCGGGACACCTGAGATTTTGAGTGAGATTGAGAGGTTCTATGGGCAGCTGTACACGTCATCGTTGGAGCCGCACGCAAGTGTGAGTAACGATCCAAGAGCGAGTCTTATCCGACATTATTCCGATGATATCCCGGACGTCAGTCTGAGCGAGATTAGAATGGCTCTCCAGCACCTTAAAAACGGCAAGGCCCCAGGCGAGGATGGAATTACAGCGGAGCTTCTGAAAGCGGGTGGAAGACCGGTACTTGAAGTCCTTCAGAAGCTCTTTAATTCCGTCCTCCATGGTGGCATTACACCGGAGGCGTGGAGCAGAAGTGCGGTGGTCTTGTTCTTCAAGAAAGGCGACAACGCTCTCTTGAAGAACTACAGACCGATTTCCCTTCTGAGCCGCGTCTACGTGCTGTTTTCGAGAGTCATTACGAATCGTCTCGCGCGCAGACTTGACGACTTCCAGCCTCCCGAACAAGCCGATTTCCGAAAAGGTTTTAGCACCATAGACCACATACATACCCTTCGGCAAATTGTGCAGAAGTCCGAGGAGTACAATTTGCCACTATGTCTGGCGTATGTGGACTATGAGAAAGCCTTTGATTCCGTCGAAATTTGGGCGGTGCTGCAGTCCCTTCAGCGATGCCAAGTTGACTGTCGGTATATCGAAGTGTTGAAGTGCTTGTACAGTAGGGCTACGATGGCTATCCGAGTACAGAACCAGAGTACGAAACCTATCCAATTGCAGAGAGGTGTAAGACAGGGTGACGTCATATCCCCGAAACTCTTTACCGCTGCATTGGAAGATGTTTTCAAGCTTCTGGACTGGAAAGGATACGGTATCAACATCAATGGCGAGTACATCACTCACCTTCGATTTGCCGACGATATAGTCCTTATGGCAGAATCGCTGGAGGACCTAAGCACTATGCTCAATGACCTCAATAGTGTTTCCCAACGGATAGGTCTTAAGATGAACATGGACAAAACAAAGATCATGTTTAATGTCCATGTCACACCTATGCCGGTAGTTGTTGGGAACACTAAGCTCGAAGTTGTTGACGAGTATGTTTACCTGGGACAAATAGTCCGACTAGGTAAGTCCAACTTCGACCGAGAGGTCAATCGACGGATTCAACTCGGTTGGGCAGCGTTCGGGAAATTACGGCACATCTTCTCGTCAGGTATACCTCAAAACTTGAAAACGAGACTGTACACCCAGTGCGTGTTGCCAGTGATGACATACGGAACTGAGACGTGGTCCTTCACTGCTGGCCGGATGAGGAAGCTCAAGGTCGCTCAGCGAGCTATGGAGAGGGCTATGCTCGGAGTTTCTCTGCGTGATAAACTCAGAAATGAGGATATCCGCAGTAGGTTCTCGAGTGGCAGCCTCGTACCGGCAGGCGAAGTGTAGGGCGTCCCCCCACTAGATGGAGTGACGACCTGGTAAGATATGCAGGAAGTCGATGGATGCAGGTGGCTCAGGACCGTGCTTTGTGGCATTCTTTGGGGGAGGCCTATGTTCAGCAGTGGACTTGTGAAGGGCTGTAATGAAATGATGATGACCAATCTTTAAGATATCGTATCATCGGATTATCTCCAGTGACATGGAGATGTAATCAGAAGAACATTCTTTTATATAAGAGGGGGAGAAGCAAACTGGATTTTTAAAAAGGAAAGGCTCCGGAGGTCTGAAGGTACCTCAGTCGTATCATTTTGTATTGATATATCTATATATCCTTCACTGCTGACCGTATGAGTGTGTTGATAGTCGCTCAACGAGCCTTGTTGAGAGAAATGCTCGATGTTCTTCTGCACGATAGATTCCGTACCGAAGATATCCGCAGTAAAACCAGAGTAACCGACAAGGCCATATAGCTTTAAGAACCGATAACCAATGGGGAAGAAAGTATGCTGAGTAGCAGCCTCGTACCTATAAGCGAAGAGTAGGGCCACTCACATTCAGTCCATCTAATGCTGCCCCCAACCTAACCAGAGCACTAAACCTATCAAACTGCAGAGAGATATAAGCCAAGGTAACGTTATATCCACAAAACTTCACCGCTGCATTGGAAGACGTTTTTATGCTACTGGAGTGGAAAAGATTATATTATTTACATAAATGGCGAGTACATCACTCACCTTAGATTTGCCCACGATATAGTCCTTATGGCAGTATCGCTGGAAGATCTAAGCACTATGCTCAATGACCTTAATAGTGTCACCCAACGGATAGTTCTTAAAATAAACATGGACAAAACAAAGATCATGTGTAACGTCCATGTCATATGCCGGTAGTTGTTTGGAGCACTACGCTCAAAGTTGTTGACTAGTATGTTTATTTACCTGAGACAAATAGTCCGACTAGGTAAGTCCAATTTTGACCGAGAGATTAATAGATGGATTCAATTCGGCTGGGCAGCGTTCGAGAGATTACGACACATCTTTTCGTCAGTTATACCAAAACTTGAAATCGAGATTGTACCTACAACCAGTGCGTGTTGCCAGTGATGACTTATGGATTATTTTCATAAAATAGAATATTTTTTATTCTTTTGTTTTCACCAGCAACTAAAAGTCCTTAGCTCGATATGAGCCTCTTAAGTTGTTTGTTTAACAATCGTTAATGATAATAATAATTTCTTTGCAAGCAGCATCATAGGTCAAAGGCGCTCAAGTCGGTGTACATGACGTGAGCGTGTGTAGATTTTGTTTCTCTTTTTCTCAATTTTTACATTATTCTTTTTCCAATTAAGAAAAGAGGTGAATAATTTATTTTATTTATTTATACGCAGAAGGCATAGAAAATTTGAAAATAATACCTATAACCTATATAAAGATATATACCAATATAAAGATCTATCCTGCCTAACCCGCATAGGAAAAAGTAAAGCTATAGTAGTAATGCATAGAAGGCGTTTTCTTCATAAAATGCTTATTTATTTCAGTTTACAATAACATTACAAAGTTATAATGCAGTTAGGTCATTTTCTATGGAGTTGTAATGAAACTTTTACTAATCCTAACTAAATTGGTCGACTATTACTCGTTAACTTCTTAATTTTACTTACCTGTGATAGTTTTCATTGTGTATAGGTACTTTTCACATTTCCAAAAACAGCGGTTTAGTTGGTAGAGGACATGAGTCTAATGTCTAAACCACTTTAAAGCCTAAATATTTCGCAAACGGACCCCTGAATCAAAAAGATGTACTTACATACCCCCGTATTTTTTAAAGACCTGTCCAACGGTACCCCACACAGTGGAATAGACGGGTAAAAAAAAATCATCATCCATTTACCTGTATGGGAGGTACCCAAAATAAAAATGTTTTTTAAGATTTTATTTCATACTTTTGTGGGTGTGATTAATATCTATAATCTTAATCATTCTCTCTCTCTCTCTCTCTGAGTAAAACCGTGGACGGACGTACGGACGGACATAGCAAAATTATAAGGGTTCCTTGTTGTTTAACTATGGAACCCTAAAAAGAGAAAAAAGTCTACACACGGGGAGTCGAACCCACGACCGTCGAATTTCTAGTCCGAGCTCTTACCGCTACGCCAACTCGTGCTCGGTATGCGCACTAACGTAAATGGGTTATACGGTGCGAAACATTTTTTTCTTTACTTAATGGCACAGTAAACAAACTATTAATATAACAATAAAAAGCGGCTAATTTATGATGCCACGGATGACATGATGACGCAGGAATGACCGTGTCGGTATGAGTTGGCTTTCGATAAATTTGAAATTCATGTAACGACTCTTTTCTTGTTATTGTTAAGTCGAGAAAATTAAGGACACAATCGTGTTCAAATTCAAGCTTAAATTTAATTTTGTCGGTTGTGCCAGTCCAGGAAACAATTGTTTTTTTTTATAGGATAAGGGTGACAAACGAGCACACAGTCCACCTGATGGTAAGTGGTTGCTGCGGCCCATAGACATCTACATCTATCCTCCATTACAAATCAAAATGTAGATGCGTTGTCACCCGTGAGGACCAAGATGGAATGCCTCATTTCCAGTAAAAAGGGCCTCTGGCTACCTGCACTCACCAAGCGAAACGCAGAGGTAAACCTCTACTTCGCGCTGGTTTTCTGTGAGGTCGTGGTACCACCCTGGTTCGAGCCGGCCCAGCCGTGCGACAGCAAAAGCTGCCGCGTGGCTCTACCACTGTGAAAAATGTCGTCTACATATCGATAATAGTATAAGATATTTTGATTGACAACTGTGTGTTGTTTATCAAAATTATCCATAAAAATATCCGCCATAAGAGGACTTAGAGGGGAACCCATGGTTAGCCCTTCTTTTTGTAGATAGAAGTGGTTAATAAACCGGAAATAGTTTTGTTTCGTACAGAGAGAGGTTAAGTTTAGAAGATCATTTGTTTCACCGGGATGTAGACGACGTTTATTAAAGAGATCTGCGAGTATACGCAAACAGTCTGGGGATGGGACATTTGTGAAAACTATCAACGTCTAAAGATAACATTTTGGAGGAATTGATCGCATGACGTAATCGCTCTCTACGTAATTGGAGCGCGGTCGCGTCAGCAAGTAGTATAAATAGCAGTGGTTTCGGCTCGCCGCTCACTTAGCGGCCAGCCTCCGCAGAGTCTACTTCACCTGAGGATGCCTCGTGTAGAGGCGAAACACGTGTCGTATTTTCGAGAGTGGTGTGTCGTGCCTAGTGTGGTGGTACTGGGGATGGTAGTGCGCACGGTTGAGGGAGGGTGGGAGGTCGCCTTATAACTGGGCAGGACACATCATTTTCTTTCTTTACGCGGAATTAAGCAAATTAATTTATAACAACCCCAATATAATGGATTTCCGCAAAGTAACGCCTTAATCTATCAATGACCCACCACTACTTGTTAGAGTGGTTAAGGTCGGCCACAAACATACGGAATTCCGTTTCGGGATTCCGTTTCAATATTCCGATTCGGGATTCCGAACGCAGGAAGTCTATATAAAATCACTCACCCGAACGGTATTTTTCCGTACGGAATTTTCTCCGATTCGTGATTCCGTATGACCGCCTGTGCGTTTGGAATCCTGAACGGAAAAAATCTTATATATGTGTATAGCTTTTCGTAACCTTTCATCTTATTTTATTTAATAATTCGTCGAAAGAGTTTACAGACATCCATATTTAAAAAAAATATCTCTGGATAGATAGATATTGTTACATAATATTGATTATATTGCAATCTTAGGGTGATAAGGGGATGCACCAGTAACAATGATACAGCAACAATGGAATCGCAATCAGAAAGTCATCGTCATTATTCGCTGGTAGAATGTATAGACTCAAGACATAACGTCTCTCAACTGAGCCTTGTTATTCCGAACGGAAATAAAGGCATGTTTGTGATGTATTCACGGAATCACGAAACGGAATTCCGTATGTATGTGGCCGGCCTAACGGTAATATTTATAGTATAAAGACGGCCACATACATACGGAATTCCGTTTCGATATTCCGAACGGAGCAAGTCCATATAAAATCTATGACCCGCCACAAATATACGGTAATTTTCCGTACGGAAGTTTCTCCGATTCGAGATTCCGTACGACCGCCTGTGCGTTCAGAAGCCCGAACGGAAAAAAGCCGCTCCGAACGCAAGTCTTTCATAGATTTTGTATGAGTCGCAACACACATTCGTAAATTCCGTACGGAACGCGCTCAGTGTTCGTCGCATGCGGAAGCGAGTAGGTGTGTTTATGTATATTTAGCTTTTCGTAACTCTTCATCTTATTTCATTTAATAATTCGTCGAAAGAGTTTACAGACATCCATATTTAAAAAAAATATATCTGGATAGACAGACCTTTTTACATAATATTGACTATATTGCATGCTTAGGGTGATAATAAGGGGGTGCACCAAGTAACAATGATACAGCAACAATGGAATCGTAATCAGAAAATCGTAGTCATTATTTGCTGGCAGAATGTCTAGACTCAATGGCTAACGTCTCTCAACTGACCCTTGTTAGTCCGAACAGAATTCCGTATGTATGTGACCGGTCTTAGTAGTATACTTTTTACATCTATATCTATACAAATAAATAAAATTGAAGTGTCTGTTTACAATGTCAAAATTACAGCGTTTTACTCAATGTATATGAAAGTATGAACGGTACTTATGTTGTCTGTCTGTTTGTTCCGGCTAATCTCCGAAACAGCTGGACCGATTTTGACGGGTCTTTCACTGGGAGATAGCTAATGTCATACGGAGTAACTTAGGCTACTTTTATTTTAGAAAAATAATTAGGGTTCCTCGCAATAAAATTAAAACCCGAAATTACACGCGGGCGAAGTCGCGATGAACAGCTAGTAGGAAAATAAAACCTGATAATGAATGCTACTTTTTAATATTATAGCTACATAGTTACATATATCACATGTGTGTAGTGTGTACAATCTATCTGTGCTCTCTACACAATAACTACCGGAACGAGGTATTCAAGTGCATTGTTGTACATAGATTATTATAATATTGTATTTCGAGCGTACGAACGGGTTATCGGGTGTGATGTTAATGTCACTTCAGTCGGTAGATTGAATGATTCGTTAAACCAACAGCGTAATACTTAAGTAAGATTAAAATAAATATTTACCAGTTAATATGTTTACAATAAAAGGGAAATAGGTACCTACTTAATGTTCTAAATAGACGTACGTAATGGAAAATATGTTATCAACCAGAGTATTTATATCACTACTACGTTTATTATGGGAAGGAAATGTTTTCTACGTAAGTCTAGCGCTGAAAGATACGTGGAGGGAACGCGCACAAATTGAATAGCACGAATGCGACTGGAGAGCCAATCAGCGCGTGCGAACGATACGCACGAGCCAATTAGCGCGACTTATGCGCAATAACGGTCACCGCTAGACTTTCGTGCCGCTACTTATACCCGGCACATTGCTGCCGCACAAGAAATAATTGTGGAAATATCGTTATAAATTTGGATGACTTATATTGTTTAATTACGAATGATAATACATCCATTGAAATTTATTCATATAATATATAACTTTCAAATAAATGTATCGGGACGATAAGTTTATGACGCGCGAGTGCAAACAAAAAGTTAACAGTTATCGCAATCTGATGAAAGTTATGGCTGCCCTATATAGTAGGTATCTAATCAATGGATATGGCAGCGCATAAAATACGTTTACAAACAAACATTAATTTTTATATATTAGAAGATATTGTATGATTGTATGACTACACAACTCGGCGACCTGCGAATGGGTCTACAGTTATAAAATTTCTAGATCCTGGATTCGAATCTTAAGACTTGAGTTAAAGTTCTTGTACTATTATTTATTCTGTGGTTAAAGTAAATTAATGAGCCTGTGCAAGAGACGTAATTACACAGCAGTGATGAATATTAATTTGTTAATTTTAATTTTTGCTCTAAGTGCCACGAGAGGCGCGCTTGTACCCAACAAGCGCGCCTCTGTTTGAATTATCAAAAATAAAAATGAGAACTAATCTCATACGCTCTATATATAATGAGAACTTATCTAATAATTTATAAAGTAAAAGAGCTGGTTGTTATTTCAAAATGTATTGTAGACAGTTAAGTATTTATTATTTTGTTACTTTTAAAACTGTATTAATTTTAACATGGCTGATGAAGATACTTCAATCATGTATCATTCGTGGTAGAGCCATGGTGCTGTTATATGGTTGTAGCACAAATGGGACGGCTCGATGGGGTAGGATCACACTGTCACGGAATAGCAGCATTAAATTGCAGATTAATGCTGCTGTGTTTCGTATGGTGATTTTGGAGGACCGAGATCCTCTTTACTGGAAACGAAGCATTCCATCCTCACAGGTGATAACGCATCTGCGTTTTGATTCTTAATCGAGGATAGTTGTAGATGTCTATAGGCCACAAAACTCGCTTACCATCATCAGGTGGACTGTCTACTCGTTAGTCTCATATGGGATTTTACCACAGATGCCATAGGTGCCATGCTTGGTAGACGGATTAGCAACTGCAATATTTTTATTATTTTCAGTAGTTAACAGGAAAATGTTGCTAAGAAGGGACAGAAAAATCAATCAGAAGATGGACTGTTTGGTTTTTCGTCTTATCTTACAGCACTAAGCTTGTTATGAAAAGGAGAACATCCAACACGACATAATTATTGCACTACCACTAAAATTATTTAGAAAAGAGAAACAAATATAATCAAACAAAATATATAAAAAATGTATAATATATAATTTATCAATACTAATTGTAATCACTTTCTACGATATCCTTAAAATTTTTAATTCTCTGCTCTGTCTCTATTATGCTTTCTTTGAGGTCCCTGTGTACTTCACTGTAAGCTTTTATAGACTGGTTGGTTTCTGTGAAAATGTTCTGTAAGATTTGCAAATGTAGAATTCTGAAAATAATACACATATATTAATTAATGTTTTACTTTTAACCTTTCATATACATGTGTGTTAAAACTACAGAACATAAATTAATGTAAAAAAATTTAGGCCCTACTAGAACATACCTCGCGCTTTGCGCTTACGGCATGCAATATTATAGATAACACAAATGTACCTAGTTTTGCATACCACCATAAGTTACAAACATTTGTGTTACTGCTAGCCTCAATCTGCACCAAAAAATGCATTGCAATTTTTTTTATAATTATTAATGTGACAAGCAAACTAACAGTTCAGCTAATGGTTAGTGGATAATACAGCCCATGGACACATGCATCCAACTCTAAACAAAAAAGGCTACAGACTATTATCACCACCGAGTACTAAAATTCTCTCAGCCTCCAATTATACTTGCCCTCTGTAATCTTCAGACCAAGCAAGTGGTAAAATTTTAAAATTTTGTACAACCGACTTCAACATAAATTATTAAGGATAACTAAAAACTATTGGTCAGACCTTGATCAAATTTATATAGGACCACATGATAAACACCAGCCAAATAAAAAAAGAATCATCTAAATCGGTTCAATTAGAAAAAAGTTATGATGTAACACACATTAAAAAAAACCAGTGAAATTGAGTACCTCCTCCTTTTTGAAGTCGGTAAGCAAGTGATATAATACAACATAGATGGTCACAATTCTGATCAATTTTGGAAAAGAGGAATGAGAGGAATAGTTAAAATGAATAAGGTTTAGAGGATACCATTAGGATATTCTAAAATGTATTTTTTAATTTTTGACTTGTTACAAATTTAAAAGAAAAATAGATTTTGGGGATGGGAAATAAAGATTGGTTGCTAACAACAACAGAATCACAAAACCAATGTAATAATATATAAATTGATATTTGCCTTCTTGAAACTATAATTGTATGTAGAGAGATGTAGTGGACTTTTTACACGGTGGAGCCATACTACAGCTATGTTACAGTTGTAGCATGAATAGTCAGCTTGACCGGGGTAGGACCACACAATATCAACATAAAATAGCAGCTTAATACTGCTGTGTTTTGTATGGTGAGTATGAGAACTGGAGACCCTTGCCTGAAAATGAGTCATTTCATCTTAATCCTTGGGGTTGACAATGCATCCACATTTTGATTCTTTAGTTTTTTATAGGAGACAGCTAAGCGAGCATGCGGCTCATCTGATGGTAAGTGACTACTGCCACCCATGAACAATTGCAACAAAAGGGGGAACTGCAGATGCATTGCCGGGCTTTTAAAAAGGATTCTCAATCAAGGATAGATGTAGATGTTTATGGATCACAGTATCCACTTACCATCAGGTGTACTGCATGCTCGTTGATTACCCTTATTCTACTAAAGGAAATTTCATGCAGATCAAAATCTTCTTCTCTGCAGTTAACATTAACAAATTTAATAAATTTTCACCCTAAATAATAAAATTGATAACCTATGACAATTATTTGTAGCAAAGCTATTCTATTAATGTTTTATTTCTTAGTAGCTAGTACCCAGTGCATTGCTGCCGCAGAAGAAATAATTGTGGAAATATTGATTTAAATTTGTAAGATTTTTTATTGTTTAATTAAGAATGATGATACATTTGTTGAAGTTAAATTATATATCTTTCAAATAAATTTGTTATTGCACATGCACGCCACCTACTGTAAGTTAATTGTACTATGCCCATAACCTTCACGCAAGTACAAGGAATAAGTTAACAAAGTTTTACCACAATCTGATGAATGGTATCACAGCGCATAAAATAAGAACAAAAAAAAAATTATTTTTATACATTAGATTTTGATCAAATTACTAATAGGAAAGTAAAATAAAGTGGATTCAGTTTAAGCCCACTAGTATCACAAAGGACAGTCCTGAGCCTGAGAGATTTCATTAGATAGTTATACTTACTTAGATTTCAGGTTAAGAATTTTAGTTTTTAGTGTTAGGAGCTCACTGGAGGTATCACTGAACTTTGACACATCATGAAGTCTATGATTAATCCACTCTATCATCAACTCCACCTTCTCACTCTCTTGACTTTGTATTGTTCCAAGTTTATTATCTACACTCTCCTGCAACTCTTTTATTTGGTTTTTAGGAACCTTCTCTTTATTTATATTTTGCTTCAGATGCTCTAATTCAGCTATAAAATCTGGTAGTTTGTTTTGAATCTTTTGGATAATTGCTTGATTCAGTTCTGCTTGCTCATCAAAAGTTAGTTCAACGGCTGTCTGATGCATAACACCTGGAAAAACATTCCAATAAACATTTTATTCCATAAACCATTTAACCATTTATTAATACATTAACTTACTTAAATTTTTGTTATTTTGGATTGTGCTTAATTTTTAAACCCCGATGAAAACAGACAAAAAAAAACAGAAAACAAACAAACAGACAGACACATTAAATTAAATTAATATATCTAATAGAATACCAGCGTAAAATAGCAGCTTAAAACTGAGTGTAGAGAACTGGAGACCCTTTTTACTGGAAAAGAGGCATTCCATCTTAGACGTCACGGGTGATAACACATCTGCATTTTGATTCTTTATTGAGGATAGATTTAGATGTCTATGGGTTACAGCAACCACTTACCATCAAGTGGACTATGTGCTCGTTTGTCATCCTATCCTATTAAAATGCTATATTTCAAAAAAATTTGTTCAGCCGTTTGAAGATGATCAGCTCTTTTTGTTTCGGGGTTTTAATTTTATTTTATTTAAGTTATTATATTTATCTTTTAGACCAAAGTACCCGAGAGACCTAAAGGGAGCATCGTCGAAGCTACAAGACGACTGGTACTGCAAGACTGCCAAGCGAGTAAGGCGGTAGTGAAGTTTTATGTCGTGATAAGGACAAAAATAGCATAATCTCCGAAATCAATCACAGCAATAAATTTAAAATAAAATCACCTAGAAGAGTAGAAGTACTTTCATCCGCTGTGCTTAATTTGTGTAAGCTTGCGTAGTGAGTTAACTCTGCATGAGCTATTATTCTGTTAACTTTTTCTACTAGTTTTGCAGACAAATGGTTTTTAGAAGCGTTGCATAATGATTTGATAATTTCCAAAAGAATGTTCTCTTGTTTTGTTTTAATAAGAGTACCAAGATCTTCAGTGTTCGTAGCAGTATCCATTATATATTTTGCAACTCCAAAAAAAGTCAATGACGATATATGAGAGTTTATTAAATAAAGCGCACACACTGTCACACACAGAAAATTATTTAAATCAGTAACAAACGCAAAAATAATATGATTATTGTGTAATTGTGTACATAAACAAAAGTTAAAGATTTAAAATTCAAAATTCAAAACAATATTCTTTTTTTTTAATTTTTGTTTTTTGTTGTAGCATTGGCAACGAGGCCTACAGCCAAAAAGAAAATATTAAACGCTACTAGGATAGTTGCTATACTCTTTCAACGCTACTAATACTAAAGTCCGGACCAGTCCGGATGCGAAGCAGGAAGAATTTTGTACTTTTATTTTTAAACGGAAACTTGTTATTACCTATCATATTTACGCGGGAGTGATAGTACTTAGGAATTGATTAGTGTTATGGTCTGACTAAACTCGTATATGGAACTATAAGGATGTTCTATGTTATTAGTTATATGATTAATGCATGCGTGTTGACGGGTCGGTAAATTAAATAAACTATAAGATTCTAGTTATGCATTAAGTTTGCCAACTCTTCGCATGTAAAAGAGCGGAGGTAGTAGAGTCCAAGGGGGAGGCATTGATCGTTAGTTTGGACATTGCGAAGGCCTTCGATCGGGTTTGGCACACAGCGCTTCTTCAGAAGCTCCCTTTATATGGGCTTCCCGAGAAATAGTGTAATTGGATCACCAGCTTTCTTGTAAATCGGAGCATCAAGGTTGTGGTAGACGGTGCATGCTCCGATTGCAAGCGTATTAACGCTGGTTTTCCACAAGCTATCACCAACGCCACTTCTGCATATTAAGTATCAATGATATGTTGAAAACCGGTAACATTCATTGCTGCATTATTGCAGCACTGGTGATGCTTTATACACCGGCCGTGCCAATATTTATCAGGAAAACGTCGCCAAGCACCGGAACACACTTGTGTCTGAAGTTGAGACTTTGTTGAACAAAGTTTCGGATTGGGTGTGACTTGCGCGTTTACCGCTAAAATACCCGTTTGTCGTATCTCCTCAGTTTCAGAGCAGTCCCCTTGTTGCCTCAGCCAGTATTGGAACCCTAGGCGTCGACATATCGAATGACGTGCATGGAAGAGAAGGCCAATATGGTCTCCCTTCTTCTCTTCAAAAAGCTTGGCGTGCTCAGCCGAACGTGACAGCGTTTCATGCCGGTACACTGCCTGCAATTTTACAAGGCGCAGGTTAGGCCTCACATGGAATAATGTTCCCATCTCTGGGCCGGGGCTCTGCAGTGCCAGCTCCTTCCATTTGACCGTATTCAGCGCAGAGTGGTTGGAATTTGCGGTGACCGTGTTCTTTCTGATTGCCTTGACCCACTGACACTGCGAAGAGATGTTGCATCTCATTACCAATTTTTTCTCATCTACCACGGAGAATGTTATGAAGAATTGTTCCGACTTATTGCAGCCGCTCAATTCACCATCGCACATCACGACAACACTCGCGATACCACCCATACTGATGATTGGCGGTCCACCACTGTGCGATTTACAAGAAGAATTTTTTCTTCTTCCTCGTACAGCTTCCTTGTGGAATCGACTACCACCAGCGATTTTGCGGACCGATACGACTTTTATTAAAACCCTTCGTGTTGCAGATGTTCACGGGCGGCAATCGAAACTTACCATCAGGTGACCCGCATGTAATGTACCTTTACTTTATTTTCATTGCAATAATTAAAATTAATTCTAAATCTAGCATCGATCTGATTCACTTTTATTTTAGTTGTAGTAATTTTAAATTATTACA
Source organism: Parnassius mnemosyne (assembly GCA_963668995.1). Taxonomy (NCBI): domain Eukaryota; kingdom Metazoa; phylum Arthropoda; class Insecta; order Lepidoptera; family Papilionidae; genus Parnassius; species Parnassius mnemosyne. Next base: position 54,736,412 of record CAVLGL010000104.1, on the reverse strand, counting down.
ATTTTTTTATTATAATAAAGTATTTTAAACTAGTTTCGGTTTTTTTGGGTCCTTCGGTTGCAGTTAACGTAATTGTTCTGATTTCGTTCTGGGTAATTCAAAAGATGGATTTGCCATAATTCTAGGAGGAAAAGTAAACTCTTGTATTATCTTTATAGAGCAACACGGGCTACCAGAGGACCGGAAGGGAGTAGCCATGCGCAGGCGTTCCGCTCTGTCAAAGTACAAGTCCACGCGGTCCTATGCGTACAATGAAACTAGTTGCAGCCGCATTGCTCATTAAACTCTATATATATATATATATATATATATATATATATATATATATATATATATATAGTTTTCCGGCTGTATCGACATCCTATATTAATTCCAAAATTTTCCTTTGTTTGCTGCATAGAGACATCTTCCATGTCTATTTTACAAAATGATGGTGATATATAAGTAGTTTTTAATCACATTATTAATATTTACTTTGTTTTAAACTTAAAATGTTACAATAATAACGGCCGTGTCGATTAGTTTACCAACACAGGCCGCTCGCCTTCATAGAATATGCGGGTCGGTCAAACAACTAATCCCAGTATATATACGAGTTGTCGCTGTCACCGAGCGATAGTGTTATATGTATGTATCTATGTATTATATGTGTGAAATTGTAAGTATATTGTTGTAATTGTTGTGTGTGACTTTCACAGTGACAGACGATGTTTTTCTGTACGCAGATTTCCTTCGCAAAAAAGACAGATAGTTCTGAATCGGGAAAAAACGCTATGGCAGGCCTCTGTCTGTGAAGTAAATACCTACAATTTCGCGGAACCTAAGGTTATATCTATACTATATAATATAATAAAGCGGAAGAGCTTTTTTGTTTTTTTGGTTGTTTAAACGCGCTAATCTCTGGAGCTACCAGTCCGATTTGAAAAATTCTTTTTGTATATTACAGCCAGATTCATGTGGAATAGTATAGGCTACCTAAAATTAAGCTATATCACTCAGCTAGCCTTAAATATAGATATTTGTTAAGCAAGTCAGAAGAAAAAGCACTCCCGAAATGATTTATCCGCGTACGCTGGTGTTATCGTTAGGGATACGTAAATACAATGTTCTAGAAAAATACAGATCTTTACTTTGTTTAAAAAAAAATCCGCGGTACCATATGTCTATTTCTTATACATAAGCCATAATTAGGTATTTTGTGACAACAAACTATTGAAAATTTAAGAGTGATTTATGAGCGTTATTATTAGGCATGGCCTAGTTATCCTTACGAACGAAAGTTACTTCATCAGCAAGACAATTTTATGACGATAAACTTTGTTCTTTATACCATGTTATTTGGACGCAAAGTTTAAGAGATAATGTAAAATTAAAATAATTCAATACTTGGCTGGGCGCGCGAACGACACTTAAACTCTTGCCGCCCGGTGAGAACTGCGAGAACTGATCAACCGGGAGGGGGAGGGAAAGTGGATAAAACTTAACTTTGCTCTACATCATACATAATATGCTTACAGATAAAAGTACTCCATTAATAATGCAAATTTTTCCATCCATTCCTATCAAATAAAATATTTAATTGCAATAATAAAATGCTTGAACTAGGTCATGTCGCGCACCTCCGACACGTGATGACGCGGGTGAAACCGCGGGGCACAGCTAGTAGTACATACGCAGTCAGAACTAGCGCGTTTTAGGTGAGAACTGTACTAGAGAATTTAAAAGTTTTTAACATTATTTACGTAAATAGATTTTTTGTAAATACAGAACAAAAACATAAACACTCACGCCTGTCACCCAGAGGGGTAGGCAGAGACTATGGACTTCCATTTGACACGATCCTGACACACCTCTCTCGCTTCCTCTACATCCATATACCTACGCATACACGCTCGTCGGTTAAAGGTACTCTTGATTTGGCCCATTTTCAATATATCGACGATTTGGTCGATAAACTTATGCCTAAGGCGTCCCTTCTCGACTCAGCCATTCACCTCTGCAACATAAATTTGCTTTGTCACTCTTTCCTCATTCATTATTTCTACATGACCAAACCACCGAAGCATTCCTTTCTTAATCCTGGTCACAACATCATCTTGCAAACCACACTCTTCTCTTATCACACAATTTCTCATTCTGTCATTTAGATTCATCCCTAACATACTCCTTAATGACCGCATTTCTACAACATTTATTCTACTCTCGTGCTTCTTCTGTCACACCCAACTTTCACTACCATACATTAAAGTAGGGACTAACACAGCATTGTGAATTGCCATACGTGCCTTTTTGGACACATTCTGACATCTCACAATGGGGTGTAGAGCCCCATTCACTCTATTTCCTGCATTCACTCGTCGTTCTATATCCTTATTATGTCTACCATCTCTGCTAAATACACATCCCATCCCAATACACAAACTCATCTACTTGCTCGACCAACTCGCCTTCTCGCCTCTTATTTCACATATCATTTTAATTTCTTCTCTTTCAAAAACTATAACTTTCATCTTGCGTTCACTTTCATTCCCTTTTCTTTTAATGTCCTGTTCATTAATGTAACCGTCATTTGCAACTCAGCCGCCGATGACGCAAGTATGACTTGGTCATCGGCGTACAAAAGGCATTTGACGGTTAACTCACCCATTCTTAACCCGCATTCTTCTACTTTCAAATTTTCCAAACAACTGTCCATAAATAGGTTGAACAGCCACGGGGAAGCCACACAGCTCTGTCTGACACCTTTATGGATGTCAAACCAGTCCAAGTAGGCTCCGTTGATCCTAATACAAGCCCTAGAGTCCCTATACAGATACCTTAATGCCTGTATCAACCCAACGCTGAACCCAAATGAGTTCAGTGTTTGCCATAACACATCCCTGTCCACTCTGTCATAAGCCTTCTCCAAGTCCACGAATGCACAAAAAACTTTTTGTTTTTTGGCCAAAAACTTCTCCGCGATCATGCGCATGAAAAAGAGCTGATCTGTATATCCCATTCCCTTTCTAAATCCCGCTTGCACATCTCAAATTTTTCCATCAGTTTCTTTCATAACTCTTTCAATTAGTACCTTCGCATAGTTTTCCCACAATGCTAAGAAGGCTTTTTGACAGTCCTCCTTTTTTTTTTTTGTTTTTTTTTTTTGCGCCCGAAGCAATTTAGAAAAGGGCTACCCTTTACGTAGGGAGGCGGAAAATACATTACGCATACCACGATGGCTATCCATCGTGGTTATGGGGGACTCACGCCTAACCGGGGAGCCTATGTGATACCCCCTTAAAACCACCTTTGGGGACTGGCAACCAGCTGTTTAAAGCTTCATATGCCGTATCGGAAGCGACCCTCTTTTGGGAAAAGAGGGCGCAGGCGGCTACAAGCCGCTGAGGGAGTGCCTACGAAGGCAATTTAATTGTAAAATTTAATTATTTATGAAAGTTTAATTATGAAGTTGAATGAGCCACCTGGAGGCAGTTCAAGTCGTTTGACAGTTTATTATGCGGGTTCGAGTGGGAGTTCCTCGGCCTGCGGATGCGATAGCGAGAGGGAGTGGGGTTGCACACTTAGCTACCTCACGAATAAGTATGTTTAATGAAACTCTGAGACTTTGAAGAAGTTTCAGAGAGTTTTAATTAGTAAGTGCCTACGAAGGCAATTTTAACCCGACGTATATTGACCTTACGGTGAAATGATTAAAATAAATTTATAACGTACTTAAAAGATTATGATGCTCTGTAAGAGCAAGGAGTCGGTCCTGAGGGGACTTGGCAGCGCGCAATTTGCGTGCTAAGACGGTGATCTCCCCAATGTTGATGTTCTTAATAGCGGCGTACACCGTATTTAGATCATCAACCATTGAGGGTTGTGTTTGCTGTGCAGCGGGGGACGACCGCGGTGGGTCGGCCTTTTTGGGGCCCCAGGGAAAGATTGGAGGCTGAAATGGATGCGAGAAGCCCGGAGGTGGGTGAAGAAGAGGGGGAGGGACCCGGGAGGGCCTTGGGTCCACCTGAGATGGTCGAAAATAGCTCTTAGGTGGCAATCTTGACGGGAGGGCCGGGAATGACTTAGCATTAACCGGCGGTGGAGCGTGCCTAATGGGGCGGGGGTGAGGTGCGCAAGGGCAGCCTCTGTAGTTAGCCGGGTGGCCTGTTTGTTTACACAGGACGCACGCGGGTGGGGATTCGGCATTTTTGGGCCGGAGACACTCTTTCGTGTTGTGGGGGTCGAGGCACTTAACGCACCTGGGTGGGGCGGAGCAGTTGGCCGCCGCATGACCATATAACTGGCAGCGGTGGCACTGCGCCGGGTAGCCGCGCCTATGTGGGAGCTCAGCCCTAACTCCCGACAGCCCACACACTGTGCGTAACTGCCGGAAGATGGTCTGTGCCTCCGGAGCGTTTGCGAGGATTACCCGTTCTGCTGTGCATTTTATGCACAGCCTCAACCGGGAATCCTTGGGACTTAAGGTCCTCAAGGATTTCCTCGTTGGAAATTTCAAAAGGGACGCCTCGGATGACGGCCCTGATTTTGCGCTCTTCCGGAAGAGCGTACGTGTGATAAGAGACTTGTTCGGCTGTGAAGAGCCTGGTGAGACGACGAAAGTCGTCGACAGATTGGGGGATGATTTTAATAGCCTCCCCGAGGTTGGTGGCTTGGTCGTATTTTATTCCTGCGTCGTAGCAGGCTTTGGAGAGGCGGGTGAACTGAGCCTTGTCTCGTAAGAAGACAGGGGGCGGGACTTGCTTCTTAGTCGGGTTAGAAGCACAGCGGGAGGCTGGCTTGGGCAGTGGTGTCACGGAAACTGCAGCGGGAGCTGCGGGGACTAAGGCAGCTACGGGGGCTGCGGGGTTTGCGGGGGCGGCAGAGGCCGCCGAAACGGTGAGATTTTTCGCGGCGCGTTTACGACGCTTGGAAGACACTGTCGTGAACTCTGATTCTTCGGATCCGTCTGAGTCAGACGACTCCGTAGAACCAGAGCCCCGGAGTGTGGATTCTGAGTCGGAGTTGGAGCACTCCATGTCTACTTCGAGAGGCGCGAATGAGTTCTGGGACTCAAAGTGGGCCGCTATAACGGGCGGCGGTGGGTGTGCCAGATGGGCGGAAGCCAGAATGGCGGTGATGGCTGCGGTAAGAGCCTTCGGGTCATTACGGAGCCTAAAGTTAGTTTCGATGAGTGAATCTATCAAGACGGACATTTCCGACATTTCCGGAATGAGTGTAAGTTAGGTACGATAGGGGGACAGAGGGACACTGTTCTGAAAAGAACAGATCGTATTCTTAAGAAACAGTAAGGGCGGGATCACCGTTCTGAAAAGAACGGGACGGTCTTATTCGAGGAGTTGTGCCCTGGTTCTCAAAAGAACAGGGCCTTGCTCTGAAAAGAGCAAGTAACTCCCTTGAAACAATATACACGTTACAATTAATAACAATAAAATAATCACAAAAACAAAAATGACAATTAAAAAGCAAGACCAACAGTCAAACCGCACCGCCCGGAGACAGGGAGGTAATAACTGGAGTTAGCGTAAAAGGACTCACCAGGCGTCGCACTGTACAGTGCGAGCAGGACAGCGGAGGCGCGAGAGCGAGAGAGCACTACCGTACGGGGACGGATGTGCGGACTACCTGGACACGACCGCTCGAGAGCGGTGCCACAGGCGGATGGCAGTCCTGCTGTGATCCTTTTCCTTTATATATTGGGACTATTACGGCTTTGCACCAGGTACCTGCTTAAGTTCCCAACATAAATTATAGTTATATAATTAATATTTTTGTAAATACTTGTATAAGTACTTTTGTTCATTATTTAGTATATTTAGTTAAAGAATGAAATTGTTGTATAAGTTTTAGTGTAATTTATATGTATATTATAGAAAATTCATTCATTAACAATATTGAAAACATAATAATAGAAAAACAACAAATAATTTACTAAAACTGTAGGGGACTGCAGTGGACTCTATGACTTTAAAACTAACTAACTGTGTACTATAACTGATTTTAACTATTCTGTGTAGGGTAAACTATACTAGGGACGGTTGAAGAAAAGTTGGTAATGTAAACGATTATATATTCTGACTATTTACAAACGGCAGTGGTTAATCAATTATGTACAGATGAGGTCTTCAATGGAGTATTCTTTCTTGAGGTTTTCTTTCTTGATGTTTTCCTTCGTAGTGCCGCTGCCGAAATGAATGACGCATAACCCAAAACCAAAAGAAGGGCTTCTTATATTGTCAAAAAGGGTGTCTCGGCACATGCGTGGCATTATAAGGTGTGCCGCGCGCTGGTTGGTCGGCGGCATCACGTGATATTCGGGCGGTGTGCAGGGTGCGCGGGGCACAACGGGTGTGAGGGGGCGACGGGGCGAGGGCTCCCCTCGCCGTCTGTAACAAAAATTATTAAGGAATATTAATTTTATCATTCTATGTGTATGTTTTTACTTACTTACTTAAATGATACATTAGATTTAGAGATTTTTCCACTCTAAAATTAGATAACGTTTAGTTTAAAGATGAAATAAGACATTATATCACAATAAAACAATTGTAAAAATTAAATGGTACTATACCTACATTCTGTATTTTTTGCTCATTGTTGAAAGACCTAGGCAACCATGGAATATTGTCCGTGACGTAGGAAAGGAAAAAGATGCAAAGCCATACAGACACTCGAGCGCGGCGATATAGTTTAATTTAGCTTGCGTGTGTGATTTATCTAATTAATAATAATTACGTAGGCTATTAAAACGTCGGCAAGTAGTAAACATCAAATAAGCGCAACTTCTGTACGTAGTACTATTTTACTACACGAATTTTACTACGCCGCCATTAAAGAGGAATAAAAAGGAACCTTTTCTAATTTCAAGCATGAGTTCCTAATCTAATGTGATTTGTGTGATTGTTATTAAGGTACATTAGTTTATTGTAAAAAGCTTTTCGTACAAAATACAAGTCTGACTGGGATATATGGTTTCTTATCATTAGGCGAACAAAACACATTTGAATTAAATAAGTTTTTAAGAAATTTTATCGCGTTTATTAACTTACTTTACATTTCAGATGTTTCGAGTAACTTAGAGTATTAGGCCAGACACATACATACGGAGTTCCGTTTCAGGATCCCGTTTCAGAATTCCGATTTCGGATTCCGAACGCAGCAATTCCATAAAAAATCAAGGACCCGTCACACACGTACAGTAGTTTTCCGCTCGAAATTTACTTCGATCTGAAATTCTGCATGACTGCCTGTGCGTTCGGAATTCCGCATGGTAAAAAGCTGTTCCGAACTCAAGTTTTCCATAGATTTTGTATAAGTTGCAACACAAATTCGTAAATTCCGTACGGAATACACCCAGTGATTGCCGTACGACCAAAGCGAGTAAGGTGTGTTTATGTATGTTTTTACATGTAGTATTATATATGTATCTCTTATCGTTACCCTGTGTATTATTTAATTTTAATGATTCGTTGAAAGAATTTATAGACATCCATATTTAAAAAAAAACCTCTGGATAGATAAATCTTTTTAGATAATATTGACTATATTGCAATCTTAGGCTGCTAAGGGGATGCACCCAGTAAAAATGATACAGTAACAATGGAATCGCAACTAGAAAGTCATCGTCACTATTCGCTGCCAGAATATCTAGACTCAGTGGCGTCTCCCAACTTAGTCTTGTTATTATGAACGGTTACAAACGTACGTGATATATTTACGAAATCCTGAACCGGAATTCCGAATATATGCTGCCGGCCTTAGAATTGAAATTTGTTTTTTCAAAATAGGGTGTATGGTCTAAAGACCTTTGCCTGCCTTAATTAGTGAACAATAACAATCAAATTAATCAAAATTTTCCGATTATTTGTCTTGTCTTCTGTTTATAATGCTAAGTATATATTTATCTATGCTTCTGTTTGTCTGTCTTGTCCATAGATAAGAGTGTATAGTCTTGTCTAGCATCAGATTTTCACTCAGGTTTTACAGTTATTATAACAAAACCAATCTCTGTATGCTAAAGAAAATATGAAGGAGCTAGTATTTAAATAGCAATAGAACGTTATTCCATGTAATATGTCTTCAACAGAGGGTTTACGAAAGTCACTAGATATGGACACTGTTTCCCAGAACTCGCAAAATGCACATTCAGAGATTAAAAAATCGGGTGAGAACGTCGAAAAGAATAAAAACAAAGGCTCAGGAGAGTCGCAGAGTACTTGCTATTGGTATGCATATACATATACACAAATACATAAACTTAGTTTTTTGCTAAACTAAAGCCGGGTCTGCTGCTCCAGTTTAAAAAAAAAGAGTATTAAACATACTTTAGTAACAAAAAGGTGACTTTAGGTTGGGTAAACAAAGTTTAATCTTTATGGTTTATTATAAAAAGTAAAAGCTATTATATATACATTATCCTTCTATGTACCATGTCTAAGAACCTAATTTTAAGTGGACTAAAGAAAAATCAGAAGTTAAACTTGAACATTGAATATAAACTTCATCCCATTTTTCCACCCATAGTGCAGGAATTTCACCTCCGATTTTTGTAACATCACATGAATTATAACCGATTTAACTAAAAAAAAAATCATTAAAGGAGGTTCACTATTGATGAAGATATCACTCAACATACGTACAAAGAAAGCAAAAAAAAAAGAATGTACACAAATTGAGATCCTTTCTCTTTTTTGATGTCAGCTAAAAATACACAATTTGTTGTTCAAGGCAAGACAGATCACAGTCTCCTATTTGCTTTTTTGCCAATAAAGTCCCAGCAGAGCACCCTAACTATTATAATGTTAATATGTTTAGTAAACTTGTTGGAGCTTGAACATTTTCTTGACTAGCTCAAAGAAAACAACTGGTGCATTTAACAATATTTTTGTGAGGCTACTTTGTGTGATTGTTATTTAGGTTTAACAACATTGAAACAATAATTTATACGTGGTAGAGCCATGCTGCAGCTATATTTCTGGTATAGTTGTAACACAAATGAGTTGGCTTGATGGGGCAAGGACCACGCTCTCACAGAATACCAGTGTCAAATAGCAGCTTAATGCTACTGTGTTTCGTATGGTGAGTGTAGAGAATCGGAGACCCTTTTTACTGGAAAAGAGGCTGGGTGACAATGCATCTGCATTTTGATTCCTAATCGAGGATAAATGTAGATGTTTATGGGCCATAGCAACCACTTACCATCAGGTGGACTGTGTGCTCGTTTGTCACCCTTATCCAAAAAAAAAAAATAAGATTAAATGTAATTTTTTTCATTTTGTATAGATCAACTGTATTTTCTTATTTTACTTATTTGTGTTACTTTATTTGATAGCAATTTTCTAAACCCTACTGATAGAAAGAATCCATAGTTTTCTTCATAATTCATAGGAATAACATAAACAATTTTTTATTTTTAGTGGCAAGGATAGAAATTTAAATATAGTAGAATTGCTCTGCGCTTCATGCAACAGATGGTTTCATGAGTCCTGCATTGGTTACCAACTCGGAAAGTTAGTTCCATTTATGACTAACTATCTTTTCATCTGCAAAAACTGCTCACCAACTGGACTTGAGACTTTTAAAAAGAATCAAGCTCGTAAGTAAAATCCTTTGTGTCTATGATTTTGTGATGTTTGTAATTATTGCAAATATTTTGTTGAAAAAAATCTTGAAGAAATACATAAAAAAGAAGATAAGCGAGAACAAAGAATAAATTATTAAGGATGTTATACCACTGACACACAAACACTTGACTATAGACCTGGCTACATGCTCAATCTTACTTGCACAAATTCTAATTTGCTGTAAAACTGTTTGCCCATGCATGAAGCTATCATGCATGGGCAAACAGTGGACATTGTGCATTGCATGCTTAACCAATTTTTGCAAATTTTTTGCAAAAATTGGTTATGCATGCAAGTCGCTGCTTGTTGCTGGAGATTTAAGGACAATCTATGAGGAGGCCCATGTTCAGTGTTTTGATAGGCTGCAATGAATGATGAATGAATGAACGTATTAAGTGTCAGTCCTATTATATTGTTTTATTAATAAATTAAAATTAATCTGCTCAATGAAAATGAATGCTGTTTTTTTTGTTTATTTTGTCATATAGGATAGGTGTATAGTGAAGATATTATGTCCCTCTTTTTATTTTATAAATTTTAGTCAAAACTAATCTAATTTTGGATAAAATTATAAAATTACAACATTACAACTTGCATCTTAAATAAATATAGTGATTTGATATGATGTTTTATGTACATGTTATAAGCATGTCTGTATGTGGCTCCTTAGCTTTTAAATGGGTGAAACGATTTGGTTGCGGTTTTTTTATTTAGAACTAGTTTTTCTTTTTTCTTTTTAGCAATGGTTCTTAGACATTCTTCTTCTTTAGATAAAGTCGATGCCATTTTTGAAAAAGTGGAGCAAGATCGTCATATTAGTAGTTACGACATAGCTAAAGAATTGAGAGTTGACCACAAAGCAGTTTTGACCCATTTTAAAAAGTCTGGCTATACAAAAAAAGGTCGATATTTGGGTACTACACAAGCTCACTGAAAGAAACCATATGAATTGTGTACACATTGATTCTTAAATGAAAATGAAAAAAAATTTTTTTTCCTTTTTTATTGATTCTCTATTGAAATTTAATAAAACCGAACCATTTTTCAAAAGATTGATAACTGATGATGAAAAATAGATCATCAAAGAATGTGCAAAATAGATCATGGTCAAAGGGTAGTCAAGCTACAAAAACTGTAGCGAAACCTGAATTAACACGCAATAAGGTGAAGCTGTGTGAATAGTGGGATCGGAAGGGCATTCTTTATTATGAGCTTTTGCCGACGGAGAAAACCGTCATTTCAGATCACCGCCGGAATTAACAGAAAAGGAGTGGTAATTCATCATCATAATGCCAGACCACACACATCTTTGGCCACTCGGCAAAATTGAGAGAGCTTGGTTGGGAAGTGTTAATGCGTCCACCATATAGTCCTGAGTCCTGACCTTGCACCCTCAGATTTTTACCTGTTTTGGTCTCATTCGAATTCTTTGGGTAGTGTTAGGTTAATATCAAGAGAGGGCTGTCAAAACTACTTATCGCATTTTTTTTTTGATCATATATTTCTACAGCAATGGGATTATGTCACTACCTACAAAAGATGGCAACATGTTATAGAACAAAATGGCACATACTATACATTATAATTAAATGTATAATTGAACTGAAAAAGAAATGTCTTGAATTTGTATATAAAATACAAAGAAACTTTCCTCAACCCTATGTATTATCAGTATTGTATTATTATAACTATTTACTGCTGCAATCCCTAATACATAAAAAATCCACTGAAATAAAATGATTTATTCTAATATTTTTTTTATAATTTTGTTTACAGCTTTCCCACAAATGTGTGTCACAGCTATAGCTAATCTGAAGCAGGAGAGCACTAAGGAAGGCAGTAACAAAACAATGTTCAGTAAAGACAGGGAAATAATACCATACATTGATCAGTATTGGGAAGCAATGACCACTATGCCAAGGAGGTAAAGTACAGTTTCAGCTAATATACATCTGCCCGCTGAGTATGACCCTCTATGTACTTAGTCAGGTCATAAGTTCTGTCAAAAACTTTTTATATAATTAATGATACACTTTTTGATAATTATATATGAAATGAAAGGTAATTTAATTTAGAATAAAATGTTATTTACATTATTGAAAATGCCCTCTACTAATTTGAATACATGCCCTTAATCGACGCAGCCAATCATCAATCGCAGCACGCACCACATTCATATCTATTTCTACCGCTGCTTTAGCCAAAGATGCTCGGAGGGATTCCAAATTCTGATGAGGTTTAGTACAGACTTTCTCCTCCAAATGTTGCTATATCTTGTAATCCAGTGGGTTTAAATCTGGACTAGAAGAGTGCCAGTCTTCATGTTCGATTAAGTCAATTCGCACAGTCAGCACACAAAACTTGTTATGCGTGCTTCATGCCCTATGAGCTGGTGCAGAGTCCTGTTGGAATATCCAATGTCTGTTTTTGAACATTGTTTGAGAAAGAAGTTCCACTATGTTTATTAGGATGGTATTTTGTTACACCTCGGCTCTGGTTTTACACCTTCTTCTCAGAAAAACACCTCCGTTAACTTGAATATGAGACGGCAAGCCAAACCATGAGTGACGAAGGATAATGTCCTCGTTGAACCCTTGGAATACGTGTGCTGGCTCTTTCACTGCTGTGGGCATACACCTTATCATTTTGTTTATTATAACTTTCTTCAATGTTAAAAATTTTTTCATCAGAACACAAAATTTCGCGGTATTTTTTTCCCACGTACCGCCGTAACAAAGCGCTACAACTATTCAGCCAAATTTTTTTAAACGCTCTTTTAAAAAATGTCCAGTCTTCTTACGATAAGCTCGTAGTCCTAGGTCTTCATTGATAACTCTTTTGACCATGGTTCTGCTTAGGCCCATCTGAAGAGCTTAAATTTTTTGTTTACGAACAGGATTTCGTTGGATTCTCGCCTTCACTGTTTTGATGATCGCGGGTGTCCTAACTGTACGAGGTCGACCGCTCCTCTTACGATCTTCGAAGCTTGAATCTTCAGTGAATCGTTTGATAGTGCGATAAACAAATCGTAGGGTTATTTTCAATTTTTGTAAATTATTGAAAATCTTTTTTGGCGCGTAACCCCACAACGTGCAACGTGATAACCACTACTCCTTATATCTATCTTCTTTCTTCGACCACTCCATATTTGAAATGAATGAAAATTAATGTCTTTTATTTTCGGCAAGCGCAAACGTTATATTTTTAAAATTGGTGAAGCTCATCTAGCCCGTATTCAAAAATTTTAAATAATTAGGTTTTGACAGAACTTGTGACCCAACTAAGTATTTCTTCTTATTTTTGTGAGGGTTATGGAGCAATTAATCCACCATACTGCTACAGTGGGTGTTGGCGGACGTAACATGTGCTTGAAATATTTTATTTTTCAGAACCTTCACCTTCAGAAACCTAAAGAACAATGGCAGACTTTCATACATAAAATTAGTTGAGAAGGAATGGTAGCGTCTATATATCAAAAATATCTTAAAATGTTAAGCGTCAGTCCATTAAAAACTCTGTCAAAGAATTTTGTCTTGAGAAAGCGTCAAAAAAGATATTTAAATTTGAACCTCTAGGTTATGTCTTATGTCACTTGGGGAAAAAGTCATGCGTCCTGTGGTTGATTGATGTTAGCTTAATACATTCTCAACATAATGTACCTACCTACATAATTCAGAGCTTTTAGATTATTGTATCTCTATTATATATTTGCATACTATAAATGTATATTTTTGGCATGGCTCCAGGGCAATTTTATTGCTAATTAAGGACAAGCACTTAATCCTCGCGACTTCGCCCGCGTGTAATTCAGGGTTTTAATCATGTTGCACGGAACCCTAAATCGTTTTCTAAAATATAAGTAGCCTAAGTTACTCCTTATAACATTTACTATCTGCTAGTGAAAGTCCAGTCGCAATCGGTCCAGCCGTTTCGGAGATAAGCCGAAACAAACAGACAGACAGATAGACAAAAAATTTAAAAATTGTGTTTTTGTTATAAGTACCGTATATACTTTCATATGCATTTGGTAAAAAACAGACACTTCAATTTTATTTATTTGTATAAAATAGATTTAATTCTGTTACATAAAGAAAATATTACAGATTTTATCAGGGGTAACATTAACTCTTTTATTTTGGTTTGGTTTAGTTTGGTCACGGGGTTCCTCTATTTGATTACTAAAGAGTAGATCAATTACTTATGCATGACAGAGTATAAATACTACGTTGATCAATAAGTTTTTGGAAATGTAAATTGTATTTACTGACAGATTATAGTCTCAGATCCGGCTGCAAGATTACTATGTTCATGTGTAGTTTTTACATATCTGGGAATACATTTTTGCTCTCAAAATGATGCCGCAAGTATTTTTCATTAAAATAATATTAATTAATGTTTTTGAAAAAATTTGGCCGCAACCTCTCCACAGCCAGGTAAACAGGTAATACTTTGTTACAGTTGTATGTTGATGACGTATATTCATTATTTATATATGAAATTAAAGCTAATTTTATTTCTAGAGCATGATGGAATACGGAATTGCTCGTCTAACAAAATTTGTTATACGAACAATTGCCATCCTTGTTAATAATTTTAAAAATAACTAAACAAGAATTTACTAATTAAAATTATTTTGGGGAGTATTATAAAGTAGTTCCCACTACTTTTCGTACCGGTGGTCGACTAGGTGCCAACGCATGTGCAATGGCTTTAAAAACGTGGACAGCTTGCAATTGCCATCCTTATCTAACGAATGATGTAGCATGCTAATTCTATTTCATATTAATCTATCTTTAACAGCTAGTTACCCTTATTTGCGGCTACGTTAACATAGGCGATTCCGTATTCCGTATTTCATCGTGCTCAGAAAAAATTCTCTTTAATTTCACTTATAAATAATGAGTATACATCATGAATATAACAAAATCTTACCTGTTTACGTCTGATTGCCAAGTACGCTATTGCAACCAAACCTTTCCGAATTCTTTACATATATTCCTGTGTAGGGCTATATAATTTATTTAAAAAACAAGTGAATGAAATTTTTCCGAAAACATAAATTAATATTATTTTAATTAAAAATACTTGTGGTCACATTTTGAAATGTAATTGAAACGAAATGAAATGCAAAAATGTATCCCCCACTTATAATTATAAATTAAAATTAGATTTTGATTAAGAACTACGTGAATGTTGTAATCATGCAGCCGGATCACGTACTGTTAGTGATGAAACACGCATGTAGTCAATGGATGCAGTTGCCTCAGGACCATACTTTGTGGCTTGGGACTTGTGGTGGATTATAGTGATAGTAGTGGAGCTCTCACTGTTGGGCACACTCCTCAACTTGTTACTGAGAACAATGTAGGGCAAGAAAATGTTGGCCGCACTGCCCTAATGGGTGTAGGCGAACTTCATATGTCATCGAAATATATTTTTTTCTTATTTTTCACACATGTCGGTTTCCTCACGATGTTTTACTTAACCGTCGAGCATGTGGTAAATCTGCACTTAAAATTTGCGATTAACAATTTCTTTGGGAGCTGCTGGGAATCGAACCCGTGTTGCTTGCGTACTGTGACATTTACAGCGAGCACTGCCCCTGAGCTACAACAGCTAAACACCAGTATACACTCTTAAATACTTTTTATTGATGTATTCTATATTGAACGTATAGTCTACTTGTTTGCATTTTGTCAATTTAACTTTTCTACCGACTTCAAAAAGGAGGAGGTACTCAAATCGACTGTATATTTTTTTCTTTTTATGTGTGTTACCTCATAACTTTGTTCTACTTGAACAGATTTCGATGATTCTATTTTTATTTGAAAGCTGGTGCTTCTCATGTTGTCGAATATAAATTTGATCAAGGTCTGACCAATAGTTTTTGAGTTATCCTTAATAATACATATTGAAGTTAATTGTACAGATTTTTTTTATAGAATAAGGGTGATAAACCAGTACGCAGTCCACTGATGGTAAGTGGATGCTGTGGCGCATACACATCTACGTCAATTTTCGATAAGGAATCAAAATGTAGATATATTGTCATACCTGAGGACTAAGATGGAATGCCTCGTTTCCTGTAAAAAATGTTTTCGGATCTCTACACTCGTCAAACGAAACAGCTGCATTAAGGTATTACATAGCTGGTATTCTGAAAGAGCGTGATCCTTGCCCTGTCACTTACCCGACCTTGTCATGCTATAAATATAATATAGTTTCCACAAGACACATATAAAGGGTTAAATATGATAGCTAAAGAGTATTTAATCACTACTTATAAATCATTACTTACATCTGGCAGAATAAATCAAAAATATATAGGAACACTTTAAAAAGTTAGTTGTCAATCTATTAATGTCTTAATTTAAATGTACGAGATGGATAATTTATACAAATTTATTTGTTAAATTAAGCAATCAAGTTCTATGTATTTATGTTCCTCAGTATCTTTAAGATTTAGGAAGTATATTTTTATCAACTTACTAATTTAAAACTCACGTTACTCACCACCATTAAATTTTTCACCCAATTGTCGATGTTTTTTTAATTTTTTTCTTAATTTTTGTGTCTTATATCACAGGGTGACACAGTCGTGGTACGCGACGGTGCAACGGGCGTTGATCAAAGACATCCAAGTCCTATTTACGTACGAAGAGGACCCCATACAGGGGGCTATGTTCGGGCTCTTTAATATGGAGCTCACTTCCATTAAGCCCAACTACGAGGCAATGATTAAACAGGGACAGCTGAAAGTTACCGATATGGGAATTGCTACCGGTGAGTACAATAGCATGAACATTATCTTAATTCAAAACGTAACTCGAAGTAGCGATATTTAAAGCTATCTTAGATAAAAGTGTAAAGGAAGTGACTGTCGGCTCAGTACCTCAGTGGCTAAGTCTTTGGTAGTAGCGCTGCGCGTCGCGGGTTTTGCATCTGCGGGAATTTGTATTTGTATGGTTTACATATAGGTTAAAAAACCTTATTCTGTACAGGTGTATTTTATTATAATGCTTTTACTAATATTTTTATAAATCAGAAAGGGTGGCACTCGGTATGCAAGGACTACTTAAAAAAAGTGTGTGTACTTTTGTACGTACGTAGGAAATTATACTTCTTTAGAGTAACAAAACAAAAACAAAACTTGAGAGACAATTACCCACTGAAGTTGCCGCTTTTAGGTGTCAGTGTGCGCCCGCATCGTAACTACTTCATTTAGGTGTCGGTGTGCGCGCGCATCGTAAAAATTCACTCTCATCATTTTCCCAAACGCCCCAAAAGAAGTATAACTTGCTGATTTTGACTACATTGACCAACTTTTGAATACTGTACTCGTAGCAAGTTATTAAATGCATATTATATTATGCTAATAGAATTGTTAAAAACACAAGTGTACGCGTTCAAAGGCGCTAATACTAATACAGTGTCATAAACAGGCAGATTTCAAATTGGCTAACCCTGCTGAGTCACGGATCTGACCGGCGGATTTGGGAGAAACCTTCCATGCGTTACTCACAGAACCGAAGCTAACAGTTCGTGCTTTTGCGCAAATGTTGGTTCTTCGACGTACCTTCAATTTATTTTCAGGCCACTAATCAATGTCTGTTTGCATCAGAGCCATGTTTGTTTATAACTATATAATGTTTTGCCTTTGGCCGCCTTTGGGCGACTTGTCGACCGAAGCCGCCAGAGTCGAAATGCCCGTGTCGTCCCAAGTGTCATAAAAATCTAAAATAGTTAAAAGTCCTCCATAGTCTTTGAATATTATTAAAAACGACTATAATAGAGATGTTGCATCTCTTTGCGTATTTTATCGCATCTACCACAGGGAGTGCTCTGAGGAATTATTCAGACTAATTCCAGCCGCTCAATTTTACCATCGCCACAAAACTCGCGATAACTAGTGATATCTGGATGATTGGCGGTCCACCACTGTGCGATTTAGAAGAAGTTTTCTTCCTCGCACAACTTCCTTGTGGAATCGACTACCACCAGAGAATTTTCCTGACCGCTATGACTTAGGGACCTTCAAGTAAAGAGCCTACTTTTTTTTAAAAGGCCGGCAATGCTTCTGCGATTCCCATTGATGTTGCAGTTGTCCATGGGCGGCGGTAGTCACTTACCATCAGGTGAGCCGCATGCTCGTTTGCCCCCTCTCCTATTAAAAAAATATTTTTTTATTCTTATCTCTAACCATAACAAGTGTGTGTGGTGCAGATTATTTCAGAACTTCTCTATTTTTGGAACTTTCAAAACTATAGTTTTCTTTTTACTACAGTTTTTTTACAAGTCTAAATACGAATGGTTTAATGTTAATTTTTTTTACAAGCTAAACCCAGACTCCCACATAACAAAAATGCTACCTATATATACCTATACCGGATGTTAGTGAAACGCTCCCGAAAACGAAGACGGACGATAGTACTAACGATACCTTTGATGATAAAGAAATTCAATCCCGAGGAAAAAAAATCATCTTTTCACAACGTTTTATTAACATTATTCACGCTCCATCATGTTAGTACAGCTGAATGAAACGATAATATCATAAAAAAATCGTGAAAATACTTAAACATAAAACCAGCAGTGAAACTTAAAATAAAATCAGCTGACAACAGGGTCAATATTCTTGCGGACGCCGAACTCTTATCTAGCTCTGTGCGAAACAATGCCTACTCACTCTACCCTTCAATTTCACACACGCGCTACCGCCACATGAGTAAAGAAACCGACCAGAGGGGAAGCTACATACAAACGGCTCGCCGTGAATACACCCATACATAGCGCAGCGATGTGTGCGTGAGCTCACACCGACAGGTTCACCGACGCTCTGTCGGGGTACAAACCGGTTTGCGCCGGCTCAGTCAGAGTATCCTTGAAAGGGCTGTTTGTTAGTCGTGCGCATTTAAATAAATAGACCAACAATATTTCGAAATTTTATACATCAATTAATTTATTAAGTTTTTTGCAATTATTAAATAATTAGATTTAAGTATTTTCATTAAAATAATTAAAAATTAAGTTATTATAAATTTATATAGTTAAATAATAAGTGTTCTGTATAAGCAAAAATGCCTAATAGTTGTACAGTATGCATGAATAATTCTAGAGAAAATAAGGATATTTCCTTTTTTTTTTTGTACCCGAGAGACCAAGTGAAGTAAGTACCTTTTTGCGTATTATACACAATAAAATTAGGTAATAACATTGATAGGTACGTCGCCGAGTGATGAAGTCGGTCTAACCTACTTGAAACGTTAGTCAGTCTAAGCTTGACAGTGCCGTAGATGGCAGGATATCCTTATATATATATATATATATATATATATATATATATATATATATATATATATATATATATATATATATATATATATATATATATATGTAATATATATATAGATAGAAGATAAACGTAATAAGGCAGTGGTAGAGCCACGCGGCAGCTTTTGCTGTCGCACGGATGGGCCGGCTCGAACCGGGGTGGTACCACGACCTCACAGAAAACCAGCGCGAAGTAGAGATTTATCTCTGCGTTTCGCTTGGTGAGTGCAGGTGGCCGGAGGCCCTTTTTACTGGAAATGAGGCATTCCATCTTAGTCCTTACGGGTGACAACGCATCTACATTTTGATTTGTAATAGAGCATAGATGTAGATGTCTATGGGCCGCAGCAACCACTTACCATCAGGTGGACTGTGTGCTCGTTTGTCACCCTTATCCTATAAAAAAAAGAAAAAAAAGGCTAAATTTGTGACTTTATCCACACACATCCTTCCCCAGGGGTAAATACCACTGTATTATGGTTAGAATACAATCACCAGACATTGGTGGGGGTGGTGGGATTGTTGTTGGTGGAAGTGGTGCTGATGATGGTGGATAGTGTTGCTGATGCTGTCAGTGGTGGTGGAGGTGGTAGTATCGTAGGTAGTGGTAGTAGGCAGTGGACCAACAGTGGCTCCATTAACACCACCATCATTTTTTCCTTAAATTTTTCACATGCATCATGTGACAACCCTATCAGAATAGGTATACATTTTCGACGTTGTTAAGAAGCTTCCCCTCTGGTCCTTAATCTTTACTCTGTGCTACCGCCGCCCGGCCGGATCGTGTTGCCTCGCGCTGTGGAATTTACACATGTCAGCTTTGTCAACATGTGGGGAATTCCCAAAATTGCGGGGAATTTAAAGTTGGTTGGGGATTTTATGGGGATTGGTATTATGCGGGGAAAATACGGGAATTTTGAAAATCGATAGCCAGGGCCAACTCAGAACCTTCTTTCAAGAAATCTAAATACTTATCTTAACATTTTGTAAGGTTACTTATGAATATCGAATAACTGTTCATTCATTCAATTCATTGCACGACATTTAATTTTTGGATTTATTTCGGCAACTTTTGTGTATCGTTTAATACTTTTCATTTCTTTATTTTTAACATTTTAAAGAAAAAAAATGTTAGTTAAAAATTTAATCTTATAAAATTAGTTGAAAATTGTTTCATTTCTTAAAATAAAATTGAGGGGAATTTATGAGGAATCTGTTGAAGTTGTAGCCGGTGGAAGAAAAAGGGGAGATCTCCCGTCGGGCAAGGTGTTCTGCCCGGGGAGCGGCTAACGCTCCGATTGGTAGTTCGGAGCTATTCTATATATTATGCTGCTTTAACTTCGGAACTTTGTTAGTGCGATTTAGGCTTCGATATGTTTCACTTGTGGCGCGACGACAGCGAAAAACATCCGAGTTTGGGCTCGTTTTGTTAGTTATGATGAGACCTTGCCTTAGAACTACAATTAATAGAATCAGGCGTTACTTTGCGGAAATCCACCATAATGGGGTTGGTATAAACTAATTTGCCTAATTCCGCGTAAAGAAATAAAATGATGTGTCCTGCCCCTTAAAACTGGGCTAAAACTAAATATTAACTATTTACAAAGATATTTACATGTCTATATATGCGCATACATACACGCTAAATCCTAAAACAAGAATTTAATCTTAAAATCTTCAAAAAAAAAACTTTTCTAAGTAACCAATCACAGCGCGATGAGCTTAGGCATCCATCCGCTGCCGGTATGCTTCGATAAGCTATCTTTCTTGCACTTATGGCTACGCATAAGACTTTTTTATCGTATTAGTTGGTAAACTTTATTCATGTCTGGGAATTGTTTACAAGCGCTAAATTCGTCTGGCGATTTGCAGATGTTATTTAAAATTACTCAATAAACACGTGATTAAAATTTGAGATTGCCAAAAATATATTTTTTGGGAACTAAAAAAAATATTTTTGGAGAGGTCTGGTAATACTTTATAACCCACAAAAACGTCTGGGATTTTTTTTTTAATTATATAAAAACGATGGGCAGCAGCATCTTCCTGATAATAGCCAAATAACAATAAAAAAACTGCGGTTGCCAACCCGCTCGCCAAGCGTGGCAACTATGGCAATATACCCCCCATGAGCAATGACAATAATAAACGGCCCCCAGTCCCCGGCGGCCCCGCTATTCCTGGCTACGGTGGCGACCATGGTAACGGCGGGGCAGGGGGTGCTAAGAATCTCCGGTGGAGGTTCGGTTGCCACCTACGACGACTCGACCTGGCAACATACAACGCACGCACCCTGAGGACTGACGAGAAGATTGTGGAGCTGGAAAAAGAGATAGACAAGTTACGCTGGCATATTATAGGATTATCCGAAGTCCGAAGAGAGGGGGAGGACACGGTAATCCTCGAATCCGGCAACTTGCTCTATCACCGGGAGGGCGACCATCTGTCCCAAGGAGGTGTCGGATTTATCGTCCACAAGTTTCTCGTTAACAACGTTGTAAAGATTGAGAGTGTGTCGACGAGGGTTGCGTACCTTATACTCAGAATCACCAAACGGTATTCGCTGAAGGTCATACAGGTTTACGCACCAACCTCGGCACACCCCGATCAGGAGGTGGAGGAAATGTATGAGGATATCTCTAGAGCCATACATTCCTCCAAAACCCAATATACGGTGTTAATGGGAGACTTCAATGCAAAACTAGGCACAATAGAGAACGGTGAGCTGAAAGTAGGGAAATTTGGAATAGGGCAACGGAACCCAAGGGGCCAGCAGTTGGCTGACTTCATGGAGAAAGAGGGACTCTTTATGATGAACTCTTTCTTCCAGAAGCGGCCCCACAGGAAGTGGACCTGGTCGAGCCCCGACGGTTCGACAAAAAATGAGATTGACTTCATTATGACGACCAGACGACAACTGTTCAGTGATGTCTCAGTGATCGCGAGGGTGAAAACCGGTAGCGATCACCGAATGGTTAGAGGCACACTGAACCTAAACGTTAAGTTGGAGAGGTCTCGTCTAATGAAGTCAACGCTCCGTCCCCCT
The DNA here is from genome assembly GCA_963668995.1 of Parnassius mnemosyne. Classification (NCBI taxonomy): domain Eukaryota; kingdom Metazoa; phylum Arthropoda; class Insecta; order Lepidoptera; family Papilionidae; genus Parnassius; species Parnassius mnemosyne. The sequence continues at coordinate 54,714,416 of CAVLGL010000104.1, read as the reverse complement.
CGTGCTCTAATCCAAAGTCCCGAAACCTTTCAGCTCGAGTTACAAAACCGTTTTCAGTGCCTAGAAGACTGCAATGAAGTGGACGATTTGAATGACGAGCTCGTGGAAACTGTCCATGCGGTCGGAGCTAAGTTCTGCAAGACCCGCCGCAGAAGAACACAAACTCTCCGATCACACTCTTAATCTCATGGTTGTTAGACGGGAGATGAAGCTACATTCTTCAACAGATTTAACAGCATACAGGCAACTGAACAGACAGATCTCCAAATGCATGCGGCGGGACTTACGCAAATTCAATACAGCTCGTATTGAAGAAGCGATCGAGCGGAACCAAGGCTCCAAAGTCTTTGCCAGAGATCTGTCTGCCAGAAAGCGCCAACTGTCAAAGCTGAAGACAGAGTGTGGCAGCATCGTTTCCGGGGCACCTGAGATTTTGAGTGAGATTGAGAGGTTCTATGGGCAGCTGTACACGTCATCGTTGGAGCCGCACGCAAGTGTGAGTAACGATCCAAGAGCGAGTCTTATCCGACATTATTCCGATGATATCCCGGACGTCAGTCTGAGCGAGATTAGAATGGCTCTCCAGCACCTTAAAAACGGCAAGGCCCCAGGCGAGGATGGAATTACAGCGGAGCTTCTGAAAGCGGGTGGAAAACCGGTACTTGAAGTCCTTCAGAAACTCTTTAATTCCGTCCTCCATGGTGGCATTACACCGGAGGCGTGGAGCAGAAGTGCGGTGGTCTTGTTCTTCAAGAAAGGCGACAACGCTCTCTTGAAGAACTACAGACCGATTTCCCTTCTGAGCCGCGTCTACGTGCTGTTTTCGAGAGTCATTACGAATCGTCTCGCGCGCAGACTTGACGACTTCCAGCCTCCCGAACAAGCCGGTTTCCGAAAAGGCTTTAGCACCATAGACCACATACATACCCTTCGGCAAATTGTACAGAAGTCCGAGGAGTACAATTTGCCACTATGTCTGGCGTATGTGGACTATGAGAAAGCCTTTGATTCCGTCGAAATTTGGGCGGTGCTGCAGTCCCTTCAGCGATGCCAAGTTGACTGTCGGTATATCGAAGTGTTGAAGTGCTTGTACAGTAGGGCTACGATGGCTATCCGAGTACAGAACCAGAGTACGAAACCTATCCAATTGCAGAGAGGTGTAAGACAGGGTGACGTCATATCCCCGAAACTCTTTACCGCTGCATTGGAAGATCTTTTCAAGCTTCTGGACTGGAAAGGATACGGTATCAACATCAATGGCGAGTACATCACTCACCTTCGATTTGCCGACGATATAGTCCTTATGGCAGAATCGCTGGAGGACCTAAGCACTATGCTCAATGACCTCAATAGTGTTTCCCAACGGATAGGTCTTAAGATGAACATGGACAAAACAAAAATCATGTTTAATGTCCATGTCACACCTATGCCGGTAGTTGTTGGGAGCACTAAGCTCGAAGTTGTTGACGAGTATGTTTACCTGGGACAAATAGTCCGACTAGGTAAGTCCAACTTCGACCGAGAGGTCAATCGACGGATTCAACTCGGTTGGGCAGCGTTCGGGAAATTACGGCACATCTTCTCGTCAGGTATACCTCAAAACTTGAAAACGAGACTGTACACCCAGTGCGTGTTGCCAGTGATGACATACGGAACTGAGACGTGGTCCTTCACTGCTGGCCGGATGAGGAAGCTCAAGGTCGCTCAGCGAGCTATGGAGAGGGCTATGCTCGGAGTTTCTCTGCGTGATAAACTCAGAAATGAGGATATCCGCAGTAGAACTAGAGTGACCGACATAGCCCAACGGATTAGTAAGCTGAAGTGGCAATGGGCCGGCCATATAGCTCGAAGAACCGACAACCGATGGGGAAGAAAGGTTCTCGAGTGGCAGCCTCGTACCGGCAGGCGAAGTGTAGGGCGTCCCCCCACTAGATGGAGTGACGACCTGGTAAGATATGCAGGAAGTCGATGGATGCAGGTGGCTCAGGACCGTGCTTTGTGGCATTCTTTGGGGGAGGCCTATGTTCAGCAGTGGACTTGTGAAGGGCTGTAATGATGATGATGATATAAAAACTAAATTAAAAGAAAAAAGAAATCAAGTTGCCAAAAGAACATTTTTTTGGATTTTTTTTTGCAAATGTTATGTACTGCGCAGTAACAAAATAACCGCAAACGCTCAGCCAGACTCGCGGGACTGGATTCGCCAATTGACGAAATTATAGTTTTTCACAATTTCAACGTGCCCAAAGGACCTTCCCAAAATTCGTCGCCAGCTCTCAGTCTATTGTTGCATCAAGGTTTCAAGGTGCAATTGATTGCGTAATTGTATTAAAAATGACAGCCATAACTTCTCAATTCCATATGAAGGCTAGTCGTAGGGATAACTAATCTTATAAATAAAATAAACGTTGGTAACGTTGTAACGGTTTAACGGTCTGTGCAATTGATCAGTGCTTCAAGGACGTTACGACGCACGAGGCATTTGTTTTGGCGGGATTGATTATTAATTTTAGTTTTTGAGACATTTCCGTGTTGACTATCACGTGCGCGTGAGCGACAGTTCAATCGTTTTGTTTATTAAATTCTTGTTGTTATTATTCTTGTTGTTACGTTTTGTGTTTCTCGTGTTTTAATAATGCCTAACGCGTAGGTACGTTTATAGTGCTCGTGAATACGGCAACATGTTAATGTGGCTTGGAGAATCTCATAAGGTCACGGAGGATTTAGATGGGTAAGCTGTTTCATACCTATTTTTTTTAATAATTTAGTACTGAACTTATCTGAATAGGTACATAACTGAATACATCAGAATAATAAACATACCTACACGATGGATAAAAAAGCATGGCTCTAACCTTGTTAACATTTCATTTAAGTAATTTTTTCATTAGCGGGGAATCGAACCAGGTATTTGGTTTATTTAACCTGTGAATTCGAATTAAAGTGGCTAGGTGGAGACAAGCACAGTGGTAAAATAGTAGGTTATGTAGATAAGTTAGATATTTAGACGTGTTGTAAATGATTAGGTATTGTGGTACTATCGCTAGCTGCGGGCTGTGCGAATTCGGCGCACGCGCGTACATTGACCTCTAGTCAGCTGATTGTAATTTCACTGCTGGTTTTATGTTTAAGTATTTTCATGATTTTTTTTAATGAAATTATCGTTTCATTTAGCTGTACTAACATGATGCAGCGTGAATAATGTTAATAAAACGTTGTGAAAAGATGATTTTTTTCCCTCGGGATTGAATTTCTTTATCATCAAAGTATCGTTAGTACTATCATCTGTCTTCGTTTTCGGGAGTATTTCACTAACACCCGGTATTTATCGTCTAAATTTAATTATTTAGACGATATTCTAGTTTTTTATACGTGGTAGAGTCACATTGCAGTTATATTATGGTTGTAGCACGAATAGGTCGGCTCGCCGGGGTAGGATCACGCTCTCACAGGGTACCAGCGTAAAATATGAGCTTAATGCTGCTGTGTTTCGTATGGTGAGTGTAGAGAACCTTTTTATGGGAAAGGAGGCATTCTGTCTTAGTCCTCAGGGGTGAGAACGCATTTGTATTTTGATTCTTAATTGAGAATAAATATAACTGTCTATGGACCACAGCATCCACTTACCATCAGGTGGACTGTGTGCTCGTTTTTCTCCTCTATTCGTTAAAAAGTTGTTACCTTAGAGTATACATACATAAAAAACTATAGAGCGCATGTTGGCGAGTATGAACAGTAAGCACGGGTATAAATAGTCTCAAAATTGCAAGGGTGGCGCTATTACTTACGAAAGGACACGCGCGCCGATTGCCTCTTTCGCCGGTATTTACTTTAATTTTAAGTTACCATGGTGAAATGTGCAGTAACAGAGATTCACGAAAGCAAACTTAAAAAAAAATGTTTCTTTTCATCGGTAAGTAATATTTTGATAAGTTAACACTGTTTTTAATAAAATTAATTAGGTTGTCAAAGGGTGTTGTGGCGTGCGGTCGGGTCGACACATCATGTGCTCCCGCGCCCCCCGTTCTAGACTTTCCTCGAATTAGATCTAGTTGTACCCACATACACGAATATTTTGTAATAACATAATTTCTTTCTTAATAAAATATAATCATAGTGTAAGAACTTAAGATCCTTTTTAGTACAAATTCATTAAGTTCAATGTTTAAAATAAAAGTTATGAATAGTTTTCAAAGTGAAAACTTATTTAGACACGTTGGGCACTTTTGGAGTGGGGAAAAAGTACTGAACTCGCGTGACCGTCATGCTCAGATACATAACCGATGAAAGTAATGTTGAAAATCTTATTCATTAAATTTTATAAAATTGATATGTATGTGTGAGTATTCACCACTTTGGAAATAAGTTTTTAATATTTCCCAACTTTGTTCAAGCGAAAAGAGACCCATTTCATAAATGTCAAACATAAAACTAATTTTCTGTCACATCGGAAATGTCATCAAACCTTCTAACCTCAAAATAACCTAAAGTTTAAATTCAAACGTTACATGGAGTGATACGCGCGCTCTATAGATTGCATGTGTATACTCTAATGTCCTACCTTACCTGTACCTTAATCATCATTACAACTAATCACATGTCCACTGCCGAACATAGGCAACAGGAATGCCACAAACAACGGTCCTTACTCACCTATATCCATCGACTTCCTGCATCTCTTACCAGGTCGTCACACCATCTTGTGGGACACTTCGCGAGAACCTTTCTTTCCCATCGGTTGTTGGTCCCTCGAGCTATATAGCCAGCCCATTGCCGCTTCATGTTACTGATCAGTTGGGCTATGTCAGTTACCTGGAATTCTCCTGTGGATATTTTCATTACTATGTACGCACGTCACGCAGAGAGACTCCGAGCCCTCTTCATAGCTAACTGAGCTACTTTGAGCTTCCTCATACGGCCACCAGTGAAGGACCACGTCTCAGATCAATATGTCATCACTGGCATTACACATTGGTTGTACAATTTCGTTTTCAAGCTTTGAGGTATATGTGACGAGAAGATGTTACATTACAATTTAAAAAGGTTCAAAACGTCGAACTTCTTATAAAAATTAAAAGGCGACCTCAAAGAACTAAGAAGGGTGTAATAATTCCCACATAATAAAATAAATTCCGAATTTGTGAAGTTGGGCTTTAAATGTTTTATTTATATCTAGAAAACTGTCTGTCAGAGGTCATCATATGCCCTAAAATTAGGTAAACTTTTTTTTATATGTAAATCTTCGGTGCGTGTGTTTGTCACTGAACTGAATGTGAAATTATAGTTATACTAACCTTCTATACTTTTTATGAGGAAACCCATCAGAGAGGAACAAAGCAGGGTAAGCACTATAATTTGACGGCAAAAGTAGGGAAATAGGTACATTATTATTATTGGAATTTGTTGAAATTTATTGGACTTATAGGCACAAAATGATAATCGACAAAAATAACAATTGTTTTGTTATTTGTTAAGAATACAATTATTTTTTTTATAGGATTAGGGTGACAAACGAGCACACAGTCCACCTGATGGTAAGTGGTTCCTGTGGCCCATAGACATCTACATCTATCTTCGATTACGAATCAAAATGCAGATGCGTTGTCACCCGTGAGGACTAAGATGGAATGCCTCGTTTCCAGTAAAAAGGGTCTCCGGTTTTCGACACTCACCATACGAAACACAGCAGCGTTAAGCTGCTATTTTACGCTGGTATTTTGTAAGAGCGTGGTCTTTCTCCGGTCGAGCCGACTCATTCGTGCTACAACCATAATATAGCTGCAGCATGGCTCTACCATGTATTAAATTATTGTTATATTGAAGAAACGTTTCGTTGTCCCTTACAATTTGTTTTATTATATACTAGTACGAAGTGCATCTTTTGAACTCAGTTCGTCGTGAGAGCCGTGGTAGGTCAAGGTTTGTAAATTTCACAGATCACGGGTAACCTGGGTGCGATCCCCGGCGGCACCAATGAAATTGTTAATTGCAATTGTAAGTGCTGATTTACCACGTGCTCTACGGTAAAGGAAAACATCGTGATGAAATCTGCATGTCTGAGAAATAACAAAAATATTTCGAAGACATGTTAAGTTTGCCAACGCATTGGGCCAGAGCGGCGGACACTTCCTTGTCCTAAAACTCTCTCAGAAGTGAGAGGAGGCCTGTCCCCTGCAGAGGGACGTATATAGGCTGTAACTTGAATTAACTTTTAACTTTAGTTCGTCGAGTTACGATCACAGAACACTATTACTCCTACAGAGAAGAATGCCAACTTCATATAAAATAAAATGAATATACCCACTAGCTCCATCTATAGTCGGCCCACTTGCAATATTTTCGTGGCGGGAAAATTTGAACGTTGCTCTTTTTTTTTGGGGGGATTATTGGATGTATTTTTTTATTGGGTTGCCTATCACAGCGCTGAATAAAAGAACAATAAATTACAGTTTTCTATTTATTTATTCAAAATACAAATTAAAATTAAAAAATATACATAACTTAAAAAAAGTACTTTACAAAACTGGTGTTTTAGCTATAAATTATAGAAATTACAAGTAATTTCCCTTCCACAACATGTTCTACCCACTAATTACCTATATGAGAAAAAGATATGAAAGCATGTACCACCTTTTCTCATAACTTTTCTTTTTATAAGTCTGGACCCAAAGGGTGTTATCAGGACCGTAATAATAAGCCTACAATGTCTGTCTTGTAGACTTAGTATTACAGTCCTGATGGAATGTGACCACCATACATGCGGCATCGCCGACGCGACCAGTATTTGTATGCTGGCTACCCAATAGCAGGTGGTTCTAAGGTACAAAAATACATTTCTCGAACATGCATAATACTATAACACAACAGACGGAAGACAAAATTTCTCCAGCAACTTGTTCTATCTATAGTCATTAGATAAGTTTAAACAAGAAAATAAAATTCAATATTTATCACAATATTTCAATTACCTATGTAAAACAATGATAAAAATAATATTATATATAATTTACAATCGTGAATGAATTGATATTATATATATTTTTCTCAAACAACTTAATTAATAAATAACCTCTTGCATTGCACCTGGCAAAGTGTAAAAACACAAACTAATTTTAACAATATTTGGTTGTCTATTTATTTCCCTGAATTAACACTTAAAATGTCTCTTTATATAATTTCTTATAATTTATTTTATTTGATTAATTTAGATGTCTAGATTTTTATGTAAAATTCTGCAACAAGCTTTGTCAAATAATTTATATAAAATGTAGAACTACTCTTCAAATTACTTGTTCCAATCTCACTACCAGATGAAATATTTGTTCTGCACTGAATGTCATATTCCATAAATAGATTTCAAAAACGCTTTAACAAATGTGGTGTATCAAAAAGTGTCACTATTTCTTTGTTGTGGAATGTAAAATAGAGTTGTTGCATATTTGCACCCAAAATAGACAGAACTCGCCAATTTAATCCATCCATGTCACAGGCTGTTGTAGATATATTTATCCCAGCCTGAAAGCACTGATTTAAGACCTGAAATTAAAAATCAAATATAGTCTACTGTTGTTGAGATTGTTTAGTCAACATTTTTAGATATATAAAGAAAATAAAATATCATATAAAGTACTATAAACTACCTCTTTCATTAGTACAGCAAGTCTATTTGCAGTTGAAAATGCAATGGAGAAATAGTGGGTACCATGGTACCATGATCCAGACACCCTTCAATAAAATTATGTTTTGGGTTGTACATTTCTTGGAAAGCATTAGTGAAATCACCATCATTAAAATGTTTTTCACACAGCATTCTGTGCTCATTATGTAGCTTTGCCTGGAAAGCTAGTATACTACTCTTTGACAGGAAACAAATATTTCGCCCACAATGTACAGCTGAAACCAAAAAATATTATTATTAAATACGAATATTATCAAAGTAGTTCCAGTGGTTTACTAACCAATAATCAGTTTATAGATGGTTATGAGAAATAACCTTTATAAGTTGGATAAAGAGTTAACTCTTTAAGGTTAGAACTTGAAGTGAATAAATACGTACCGCAAAATGTTCTTTACTGCAGACTGCGGGTTTCGGAAAAATAAATAATTTAATGTTGTCTACAGCCGGTGAGCTGCCGCACTTAAAACACCTCCTTCTATTTTCTTTATCCGCCATTGCACAGCTCGGTTTTTAGAGTCACTTTCTCGTATTTCACTGCGGATCACTGTCTAATACTTTGCACAACACAAAACGGACGTATTGTGTTATGCAAAGTATAAATAAATCTTAATTCGACGTCCTAAGCTAGCAAAATCGTAGAAAAGGAGATACAATCCAAACAAAAACTACAAGCTACCTTGAACGACAATAATAACGTCGCCTTATTTGTTTTTAGTGCTACCAGGAACGAATATAATTTTCTACTCATTAAAGAACATTTTTTTTCCTTTTCTGTGAATGATATGTTAATATAATAACGCAAAAAAATGTGGCAGAGATAGTAATCTTCATAAGAAAAATTTAAAATTTGAGAGTTTCTAATTCATCTTTAGCAAAATATTACTAATTGTTACACTTGACATTTATCTGACAAATGGCAATAATGAAATTTAGCCCCCGTAGGCATTTCATTCCGCCCATACAAAGTTGACCGGGCCTGGTTACGATTTAATGAAAAAGCTTTGAGCCGTTCTTGATTTTTTAAACCAGCGTTTTATTTAGTAAATGATTTTCAGGCACATTAAAAAGGAAAAATTTAGGTGAAGTTTTTCAAGTACATACATAATCATCTATGGTAATGACATGTTTTGGTTGGTATTACCCTTTCGTTTGTATTCATTTTACTTGGTAGTATTGAGCTGCTACTAAGTAGACCCGATTGCGTTCCGAATGGTGACCACTGTGGGCTTTTAGCCAGTAGAAGTCCGGATAACCTTTCCGTTGTCCCCGCAGCGAAAGGTATTCACGACGATATCTTTGTGTTAAATAAAGTTAGATATGTGATGGTAAAATCTAGTGTAAATTTGAATGCAAAGTTAGAGTTACGGAGATATATTATGCCATACATATTCATCACCGAACTATTATTTTTCTTTAACTACCTGTTCTTAAACTTCTTACCATAATGTAATCACCAATTAAATCAAATCGCTATGCTGTTTTAAAGAATATCTTATAAAGAGCCGAACCACTGACTTTTATAACACAGGTTACCCTAGCATGAAAGTCTAACCTACCTAACTACTAACCTACTATTTACTATTTTACGCTGGTATTCTGTGAGAGCGTGGTCCTACCCCGGTCGAGCCGACCCATTCGTGCTGCAACCACAATATAATATAATATAATAATATATAATAATATAATAATATTCCACAACTATCAAACAACGCCATCTAGTCCCAAGCTAAGCAGAGCTTGTGTTATGGGTACTAGACAACTGATAAACATACTTATATATTTCTAAATACATAAATATTATAGATAAATTACACCCAGACACAGAACAAATGATCGTGCTCATCACACAAACATTTGTCCTGGGTGGGAATCGAACCCACGACCTCCGGCGTAGCAGTCAGGGTCACTAACCACTAGACCAACAGGCCAGTCATCAATATAGCTACAGCATGGCTCTAACACGTACGTAAATGTATACAGCCGTTAGATGTGCTCATCATTGAGCTTTACTTCTCATTAACTATCGATCTATCCTGTAAAAGTCTGCAGCTAAACTTAGTCATCCACCATAGAGTTGAGTTTTGCTTTGATCACTACCTTTGGATGAGACTGTTTTGTAATCATAGTGCTGGTTGTTTTTACTCAGGTAACGTACTACCTAGACTGATTTGAATCCAGTTTAACTGATGGTTCTAGCGCTGTCGATTACGGTAAATGAAATGAACAGGGGATTAGGAAAAAATATGTTGGTGAAATGAGAATGTATGTATAATTACATATGTATGTATAAGAAATGTTTTATACGAGGGGCACACTGAAATGATCGGGAATAAGAAAAACCACATGCACGGTATAGCTGAATTGTATTTTATTGTTTTTCGAAGTATTGTCCGTTCAACTTAATGCACTTTTCCATTCGTGCAAACCAATCATTAAAACAGTAATTCCAGTCTGAAGTTGATGTTGACAAAATGGCTGATTTGTACACTTCCACAGCTGCTTCGGGGTCTTGACCGAACCGTTGACCGCGTAATAAATCTTTCATTCTAGGGAATGTAAAGAAATCGTTTGGGCTCAGGTCAGGACTGTACGGAGGACGGCTCATCAGCTCAACGTTTTCCTGCTTCAAAAAATCATTTGTCTTCTGAGCTGTATGGGAACTCGCATTATCGTGATGTAAGATGATGCGACGTTTCGGGTTATTTTTTCGGAGTTCGGCTATTATTTTTGGCAAACAAACCGTGATATACCACTCAGCGGTAACCGTTCAATTCCTGTAAAGGAAATGTAGCAACATGCCCCTTTTTCAAGACAAACGTAGTGACCATTTTCTTTGACACGCTGCGGGAGCGAACCACTTTCGTTGGTTTGACCTCATCTTCGAAGACCTAAACTGCTGGCTAATGTTTTCTTTCAGGTTCGTATGAATAAATCCATGATTCATCACCTGAGACGATATTATAAACGGCATTTGACTTCCCTCCGTTGAACGTTGCAGAGTATTCCGGCACCAATCTACACGAGCCGCCTTTTGCTCTTCGAACAAATTGTGGGGAACCCAGCGGGAAACTAGCTTTCTTACACACAGCTCATTATGTAACTGACTGAATTGCAGTCATTCCGATATTGATAACAGCTCGAATCTGCTTGTATGTCACATGACGGTCATCTAATACAATAGTTCGCACAGATGCGATGTTTTCAGGCGTGACCGCTGTTCTACGTCGACCTGCAGAAGAAACAGTGCTGAGCGACACACGATCGCGTCGGAACTCGGCATACCAGCGATATATTGTCGTTTGACTCGGTGCTTCAACATCATAAATCGCAACAACTTCGCTGAGACATTTATCTTGAGATAAGCCGCGACGAAAATTGTGATAAATTAAGGCACGGAAATGTTCACGTGTGAGCTCCATTTCTGTTAACGACGTGTCGTCAACTTTAACCAACATAGTTTTTGTTTTTAAACATTTTTTTTAATTGTTTGAATATCATTAAGATTCTAAGAGGCCAGTATTCAGATTCTAAAAAAGGTTTTGTTGTAACTCAATCCGAAATATTCTATTCGAGATCATTTCAGTGTGCCCCTCGTATGTGGTAGAGCCATGCTGCGGCTATATTAATAGTACTAGCTGTGCCCGCGGCGTAGCTCGCGTATATAGATTTTACATAAAGAATTTGTCGTTTAGGTAAGAGAATATTAAACGATTTATATCATTACTGTATCAATAAGTGGTAACAAATAAATCATTATCATCAAAGTTCTAAGTAGTTTATGATAGAGCTTCGGTGTAAACGACGTTAGAAGTCGACTTAGACGGGGTGTACACAAAAAGGTTACGGGGGCTACTAACGCGGGAAAAAGCAACATAGAGTTGGCCATGTGCAAAACAGTCAGTACTGAGGTCCACTCTTACAACGCGTAAATTTTGACCTTGCGCTTTATTTACGGTCATCGCATAACACACGCTGACTGTAACTGGGAACTGAACGCGCTTAAAACTGAAAGGAAAGTTACTTCTTAATAGAGGGTTTTTTGGCTGTGCTGCCAGATCAAAAAAACTCATTCAGCGCTAGGACAACACAAAAAGCGCTAATTTCATGAAAACAGCGCCTTAAAAAAGCCCTAGATTTCGCGCTAAATTAACTACAAACAAAGTTTGTGTTTTTTATTATAATTTATAATTCAAGAAAATATAATCATAATAAAGAAAACAACATTAAGTTTTTTTCTGGCAATATTTTTTGATGAATCAATACTTCGCAGGACATCGACTTATAATTATGGCAATTGCTGTCAACAGTAGTTAGTACTACTCTAAGTAACTTTTAACTTAGCTGTGCTCTAAACAACTGACTAAAACTGAATAAAGCAAAATAAATGCGTTGCCAAAACCATGAACGAAAACTTTAATGAAGGGGATTTCCCCGCTTATAGTCGTCGATAAAAAAAATCAAGTTGATCATCCTAAAGGGGAAGCCGGGAGATCCATAGCACAGGGTATCCTAGTTTGGACTCGTCTCCCATGCTCTTTGTTTTGTGGAAAAAATATGTTTGAAAAAGATAAACTGCAATGTACTATTTGTGGAAAAAAATAATAAAGATCATTATTATTATTATCGGTAATGTGGACTAACAGTGCTGCTATAAAAGAGTTAATAACCCGCTAGTCGCTACAATTTTGAAATGTGTGCTAAATACACCAAAAAGCGCTGGATTAAGTGCTAGGTGCTAAAATTTCGAAATGCGCGCTATACATTCCAAAAAAGCGCTAAATCTAGTTCCCAAAGCGCTAAAATGGCAGTACTGATTTTGCGTATATTATAAATACAATATCACGACATTTCGTTGCAATTTTGTTATTTTTATTCGGGTTCCGTTGTATGGCTTCGGTAGATACAAATTTCTTCAGTAAGTCTCAATACGATTCATCGGCGAAAAATCTCAAAACAGCAAATCAGAAAAGTTTGTAATTTGTACAACTCCATCTATTACGTCCTTTGTGTGAGAAAACATCCTTTTTTAAATCTTTTTTATGTTTTAAGTATAAATATATTAATTATTATGGAACGTTTTTTTTACACACAAATCTTTTTATTACTATTTCTGAGATTTTTATGGCGCCATTGAACAAATTCGAACCTACATTTTAAAACAATAATCATTACTTTCGATAGAATTAACCAATTTTAATAAAACAAAGATTAAATGTAACTTGAAGATACGCTTTATGGTTTTCTTAACGATTTCTTTGAAAAAAGAAAGATGTTTACTTTAGACGTGATGCATTCATATAAAAACAGACAAACAGACAGACAGACAATTCTAATAATTATAAAAATGTACTTATTTAATTATTTTTAGTTCCCCATAATGATTTTAGTCACCAAAATATATATACAATGTACAGAAAGAGACACAACATGTTATAATCATTTTTATTATATGTATATATTTAAAGAGAGATGGCGCTGCTAACATCAACTTGATGACTCAAACAAAGCCACCGTTGAGCAAATTCCCTACCCATACTTCAGAATATTTATCATAACTTTTGATGGAATGAACCGATTTTAATGAAATAAAGACTAAATGTAACCCGAAGGTACACTTTAGAATTTCCTTAACAATTCTTATGATATAAATTAGTACTTTAAACGTGATACGTTAACAAACAAACAGACAGACAGACAGAGAGACAGACAGACAGAAAATTCTAAAAATGGTAGAAATGTATTTAATTACTTATTTTTAGTACCCCTCAATCACTTTTATTACAAAAATATAAAATGTACAGACATCTGCTATTTACAGTTTTATTATATGTATAGATATAGATATGTGTAGCGCGAATGGGTCGGCTCGACCGGGGAAGGACCACACTCTCAGAATACCAGCGTAAAATAGCAGTTTAATGCTGTTGTGTTTCGTATGGTTTTTGGCTTTTTACTTGAAAAGAGGCATTCTATCTTAGTCCTCACGGTTGACAACGCATCTGCTTTTTAATTCACAAACGAAGATAGATGTAGATGTCTATGGGCCACAGCAACCACTTACCATCAGTTGGACTGTGTGCTCGTTTGTCACCCTTATTCTATAAAAGAAATGTATTTTGAAAACAGGGTAGGAAGAGCTCAACTACTAGACAGAAAGAAAGAATGTGTAATCTCATGGTTATCATATTGGTTTTTTCATCATCAGGCCGTAAAAACCTGATGCATGGCAAGAGCATAACCTTTTTCGTTGTAAGAAAGATTTGTGGGAAGGCAATTGTAGCATCAGACGTATCGCAATTATGACGCCCCATCGTCGTTCTGGGTATTTTCAATCTTGCGTAAACGAGATAGGTAGGTATACCGTTATACAGGGTTACTTTGCAATAACCGGCCAAATTTGCACTCAAAGTTCAGAATAAGTATAGGCAAATGGTGAAGAAAAACTGATAAAAAATCTCAATAATTGTCCTTTTTATCTTTCAAATTCAAAATGCGTGGTGATGCTTTAATTTAACTGATTTTACTGCGCACGCAACACATTCGTGAATGTCGATCGGTAGGCAAAAAAGTTGTTGCCTTATAAATCACATTCAATTTGGGATAATTGCAAGTTAATGCCTTATTTACTCGTATCTTCAATAACTGCAATAACGGTATATCATTTATATTAAGTTTACAATTTGGCTACTCTTTGAAAAAGAACCCTATCAGTATACGAGATCTTTCTGGAATCCACACCCATGTGAGAAAATGTGGTGATTGATTCTCTTATTCTGCCCCCACACCACCGGGGTCTCGTACAATAGTTAAAATATTTTTTTTATTCTAGTTTATGGCTATGACCTAATTTTTGAATAACCACAATGCATGCAAGGCCGTCCACTTGAACTGTGAGATGTAGGTCACCTAGACGAGCGTTTACGAAGCGGCACGTTTCAGACAGGTTATATTCCTATAAAACTAATGACAATATACATTCGAATTAGAAATAATATTAACATTTTACATATTGGTTATTTCTTAAAATCAATGTTTTCCGGGTCGTAACAGTTAATAATTAGCATTAGTAGAAAGAACAATCAATGCAGACTTTCTCCAAATTAAACACCGTATTAGCACGGCTAGCATGGGCTGGGGACAAAAATTTTATCCCCCGATTATATCCACTTACAAGAGATAAAATTATCTTGTCCCTATGCGAAAGCACGCAATAGGGAGAAGTATATCCCTTGTTGACATAACGAGTAGACATATGTCTCCCGTCAGTAGCATGGAGCCAAATGTAACATAAAAAATTATGATTTTTTTGACATTTGAAAGGGACGATTCCATCCTAGTTCATTGGACGTGAGTTTAAGTTTATATTCATTAAAGTGTCCCATCATTATACTGCTTACTATAATGATGGGACACTTTAAGTGGATTTCTACTTGTAAGTGGTTAATTCTCGTAAATAAACAAATTTGTTATATTTTTTATTGCTTTGTTGGATTTTAGTTTAGATAGCCATAAATAAAATAACGCATTACGTTTAAAAAGAAATGTTTAATTAAGTTAAAAATCTAATTAAACTTTTTTCTAGGGAATCTTACAATCATTGGCACTTTAGAATAGTGAATGGCGCTGTAAATTAAGTATAATCATTGGCACCATTGGAAGTCTTAAAAAGCTATACCCAGATCTTTCTAAGCTCCATCTTATTGTTATAACACTTATTTTGAACAATTCTTCTTCAAAAATTTTCCTTAGATCTTCATCTGAAAGCGTGTTTCGTTTGTCTACCATGTTTTGTTCTTTCTTCGTATACATTTTTGATGTCACTTTTTTTAGTAAATACTTTCGTATTTTCTCGATATTTAGTAGAAATAGAACTTTATTTCGGTCCTTTAGATTAAAAATTTAGAGAGTATTATAATGTCAGAGTTTTTAGCTTCGTTCTTCTTATTTTGTTTGTCAGTTTGTTTCTATATTTGGCTGACTAATTCAATTCTGCATTTTCCATTTGTGTCCCATTTTTCCATTATTTTTTTAGCTCCGCTGCTTCCGAATCTTCACTTGTTAGCACAAAATAGCGGCGTTGTTTTCCTGCTTTTTGCTTTTTGATACGTATTTGGCAATGGAAAAAACTATAAATATCTTTAGGGCTTTCTAAAAGATTTTGGTTTATTCCGACATCCACAATCACCCATTCACCTCCAACACATCTAAATTTGCTGCCTAGTTGATGAAAAACATAAGGGTTAGTTTTCTTTCTGATACTCAACAATAATCTCTGCAGGTTGTATATGCTCTGGTACTAATAAACCATTATTAATTGAAAGGATACAAGGCAAATTTGATACAGGTATTTCTGATTCCGTCGTTATCAGTCGTTGTTCTTAAAATATAAGGTAATTCGGCGTAATAGCAAGGAACGGTGATCATCTAAAATGGCTTGCTGTGATTTCGAGGGCGCCGGACACTTTGTTTAATCCACTTTGTCTGGACTAAATGGGCAAAACCCACATGTCTCAAAACCATTTCATAATGTAGATTTATTTCAATACGGTAAAAGTCTTACTAATATAGGCCCGCATCTCTTTTAGTAACCTTTTTGTCAAATTGTTTGTCCGTCATTCGAAGACAGGTTTACGCCAGATATCTTTGGTGGGCCGAAATTCAGTGATATCAGCTGGTTGCAATAGTCGCGTTGCATTCAGGTTAGATAAGGGCTATAAGTATTATGGCGAGACTTGGGCAAAGTTGCGCCGTATTTAAGATAGTAAATAACCCTCTCTCTAGGCACTAACTTTTGAAGGTCTGATCACATTTTCTATAGGGGGAAAATAATAGGTTTTACCGTCTACTCCAAAGAACAGTGACTCATAGACGTTTTATTCTCCCTCTATAAAACGGTTTAGTATGTATTTATGGGTGGGGTATTTATTAAAAAACCTCACATCATTGACATTTTTATGACATCGAAAACTGTGCCAGTACCAGTTCGGCTTTTCAGCTTGTTAGTTTTTTTTTTACTTTACTTATTTAGTGGAAACTGTAAATTCGCGCGTGGAATGTTAAATGTTAGTGCGGCAGTTATTTTTCTAAAACGCCCTCTCTTAATAGCAGTATTCTTCATCAATTCAAAATATGAAAAAGTTCAGTCATAATCATTGGCACTACTCAAAGGATATAGTCATTGGCAGTGTCAAGAATGGATTTTGGACAAAAGAAAGAAAGTATAGTGATTTTACATAAATGCCAATGATTATGTAGTCAAACAAAGTAAAGTATAGTCGTTGGCACAATTAAAAAAACCGATGCTTCTATTTCACAACGATAAAATAACGTTTAATATGCTTTAATGACGTTAATTGATTAAAATAATCAGAAATTTGCATATAAACTTAGCTAAAAATCACATTTTTGTCTCAAAATCTAGTCACATAACCTTAACTTTTTGTTAAATTTTAACGAATTTGTCCGCACACATTTTTAAAACAGCCCTTATAGGAAAATAGTTGATGCTTTAAATATAAATGTGTATTGTTAGTATAAGTAATTATATATCTTAGCAATATCTGTGTAGCTGTGATATAGAAAAAGGAAAACATTCTTAATATTCAGATTAAAATAGCAAAGTGCCAATCTTTGTAGGAGTGCCAACATTAGTACTGTTTACCCTATATCCAAATCACAAAAATGTATCATAATTCCATTTAAATTATTCGTTTGTATGAAAACTGAAATGTGAAAAAATGAAAAATTTCATGCGATGATGTTTTAAAGTTTCGCGTAGGAAGGTGAAGAATATATTTTTGTAAATAAAATATTTATGAAGCACGGGGATCCGCTATAAGTTATTCTCGCGAGATTGTAAACAATGTCTTTGTTTGTGCTCTGAATTCGCACTTATTTTTGTAGCAGTCAACTAATTTTAGAAGCATAGCTAAATAGCGTGCTATTTTTAAAACAACAACTTATTGATCGCGTCTCCTGCTTCAGGTACCATCTTTTTGTAGAAGTGTACGAATATTCCCTGTGTAAAGATGGGCTAATCACCAGCATTGAAATAGTCAAATGGTGGACATAGGTCTCTAAAAAGGGTAAGATGCCGTCATCATCTCACTTGACAGGCTGTGTTAGTGATCCTAGAGATGTTTTGAAATCTTTCAGCTATTTTAAATTAAAGTTACAACTGTAGCCTCTGAATGTCCAGTTATTGCACATTGAAGGATTAATATAACGTATGTAAGTAAATACATCTATCACCTAGTTGTCACCCTTTAGGACTAGAAAAAAGGGTGTGCGCTTCTCTACACTCACTATACGGTACACAGCGGCATAACAGCATTGATCTGCTATTTCAAGCTGGTATTCTGTGAGAGCATGTAGATTCCTCGGGAGAGCCATCCATTACCCATTCGTTCTACAACCACACGTGGTAGATCTATGCTGCAGAATAGATCTACCACGTATGCCTAATATAATAAATATGTTGTCTGTCTTTTTATAAGATAACTTTTGTAATTAGCTGTATTGCTGTATTTAGCTATTTATTGAGACTAGAGTAGAGTTTTATATTAAGTGCTTAGGTGTCTATATTTTATTTCTTTTCAATGAAAAGTCGTCATTTTGTTCCATTTCAATTGATATATTAAATTTGAATACATAAAAAATTATCCCTTGTAGTCAGAGAGATTAAGCATTAAGAAAAATTTAAAGACTGCGTCCATATTACTTCGCCAATACAGACTGTAAAATGCGCCTCATATATACACTAGACCCGTCATGTATTGAATAAATTACATTGTTCTGACTGCGGTAGTGTTTGTAAACATGGACGTCGCGGCCACACTAGCGCAGTGATCGACAGACGCTTGTGTGTCGTCGTTACTTGCAAGCTAACGTTCACACAGACGCGTTGCCTCCTCGATTTCTCCATCGATTCTTATAAACAACCTTGAACTTCATGGCTGGTGAGTTTTTAATTTCCCCCCTTGTTGTGGATAAGCATTTTGTATCAGGTCATGCTTCGTATTGACATGCATGTTGGATGTTAGGTGCGTTTGAACTATTGATAACATTACAATAAATAAGTTGTGTATATTTGGCTGGGAAGTGGCGTCCTTATCTTATCGCACCTCCTCATATACTAACTTTGTCGGTCAATGAATTTCGGCGAACGCAACCATTCGACATGGACCGTAAGTGTTTTACGATACTTATAATTGATATTACGTTGCACATTTCTTTAAATGGTTTAATGTTGCGAATCATCTAATTTTTTATCTGTGTTTATCCTATAGTCTTTGTCAGTCAGTGTTTTAAAGTTTTTATTTTCTCAGGGCATATGACCAAAATTGCATTAAATCTATGCAATTGAAGAAATGAGAAAAAATAGAAATATCACTGGCCAGTTCTAGTGTTATTGTTCATAAATTATAAGAGAATGAAAAACAACATTTTATTGCACGTCTTTCCCACGATTTGATTACATAATCCCCAACCCCAACCAGTATTGATTATTGTTCCGTAACGACCTATTTATAAAATGTTGTGGAGCATCTTACTGCAAATTACAAACGATTGTATTATTTTTTTGTACAGATTCCAACGGCTCAGTAATAGACATAATATGAAGTAAATATGTAGGTACAATTTAGGCTCTGACTCACATTAAATTATCACATGTTTGTTGAACGTTGCGTTCCGTAATTAGCAAAATTAAATTGACGTGTATCTGTTTATAATGTAGTCTGGTTTTTAATATATTAGCATTGCACCAATATCAACAAAGTTAATGAAAAGAAAGTCTAGTCCTAGTCTTAGTTGTGGTATATATAACTGTTATAACTGATCCGAATATGCAAACTCTTACTCTCATGCTGTGCACTCTTGCTGATAAAATGACGAGGTTCTGGCTGAACTGCTGAACTGAATGTTGAACCTAAACTTCATAGACTGAATACCAAGGTAAAATAGCATCTTAATGCTGCTGTGTTTCGTATGGTGAGTGTAGAGAACCGGAGACCCTTTTTACTGGCAACGAGACATCGTAGTCCTCCGGGGTGACAACGCATCTGCATTTTGAATCTTAATCAAAGATAAATGTAGATGTCATGGGTCCCAGCATCCACTTACCATCATGTGAACTGTGTGCTCGTTTGTCACACTCATTCTAAAATAGAATTCATTACCAGTACCAGTATATCGCCTCTGTGTCCACTAACACCAGCCAACCTAGCGTGATGAGTCATACATACCAAGTAATGCATGCCAGTAATCATATTCTTGAAAATACCTATGTCAAGCACTGAACTTAATGAAACAAGTTTACTAAAAAAGAAATAAAAATAATTAAATAATTTCCACATAATAGGTTCTAAAGTAGGTGCTAACGCATAGTGTGTATATATATACAGGATGGCCCAAATGAGACCTCGTGATGTTAAACACGTGTTACTCTTGTAATTACGGTTTTATTTTAAATGATTTATTTTTATATGTTAAATACATTTTATGGAAATTTAACGTGACTATGTGTGAAATATGACATCAGACAAATGACCACCATTTTGCTCGATACAGGCATTGGCTCTTTTTAGCGCATTTTGCATTACACGGCGTAATGTTGTCTGGTTGCAGGCGCCGAATTTCGTCTCGAATATTCTGCTTGAGCTGTCCAAATGTCTGTGGCTTGTTAACATACACTTTGTCTTTTAAATATCCGCATAAAAAAAATCGGGCGCAGTTAAATCTGGTGAACGAGGAGGCCAAGGGAAATCTGAATTTCTTGAAATTATGCGTTCACCAAAAATTTCACGCAGTATGTCCATAGTTTGCCTAGTAGTATGCGCAGTGGCTCCATCTTGTTGAAACCACAAATTAGGATGTTGCTCCACCATTGTCCGCAAAAAGTTGTCGATGATTGTTCTGTAAGAAGCCCCGGAGACTGTCTCTGGCGTTACATCCTCATTCTCAAAGAAATATGGGCCGATGATTTTTGTGGCCATAACATCGTACCAAACAGTGCGTCTGATTGGGTGTGACTGATGCTGATGTATTGCCCTTGGATTTTCGGAGCCCCACAACCTTTAGTTTTGTTTATTCACATAACCACTTAAATGGAAATGCGCTTCATCCGTCATCAAAAGATTATTTAAAAAATCATTTTGTGTGGCTAATTGTGTAAAGCGAATAGCGTATTGTAGTCGTTGTTGGGGGTCTTGCGGTAGAAGCTGTTGCACAATTTGAACTTTGTATGGATACATCTTACGATCCAACTTTAAAATTGTCTGCAATGCTGTTCTGGGTATACCCAATTGGCTGGAACGGCGACGAGTTGAGGCATATGGATCATTTCTTCCACGTTGTCTACAGTACGAATATTTCGATGAGCACCTCTTCCTGGACGGTCGGCAACTAAACCCAGTTCCTCAAAACGGCGAACAATGCAACAAATGCAATCATGGAAGATGTGGGCGCTGATCTTACGTTAAAAAAACGGCGATAATTTCGCTGCGTCAGAACAATTGATCGTTGATAAGAATAATAAAAATCGATAATTTTAATGCGTTGTTGTGGACTGTACGTATTCATTTTAAATTTCCAAGAGTTCAGTTATATAATCTGCAAAAAGAAAAAATAAATTATGTTAAAAACTAAAAAAGTTACTTGTGTTTCACATCAGCTGGTCTTATTTGGGCCATATATATTATATGTACAAATAAATAAAACTGAAGTTTCTGTTTATAATATCAAAATAACAGGTTTTACTAAAAGTATATGAAACTATTATATACAGTAGGTACATAAAACAAAAACACAATTTTTAAAATTTTTGTCTTGCTGTTTGTTCCGGCTAATCTACGAAGTGGCTGGACAGATTTTGACGGGACTCTCACTAACAGATAGCTGATGTTATAAGGAGTAACTTAGGCTACTTTTATTTAAGAAAAAGAGTACGGGTTCCGCGCAAAAAAAAAAACATGCCAAATTACACGCGAGCGAAGTCACGGCGTAGAGGTAATAAAAGTCCCGACTTCAGTAGAGAGTTATTTTTATTCGTTTTATGGATTAAAGAATATCACAAATTCAAGGTAACAACTAAAATGTCGTATAAACAATAACATAAACTTCACCCTCTATTTTGTCACCCTTAGGATTTGATTATTTAATGACAATAAGGAATCATCAAAATTGGTTCACATTTGACGAAGATGTCGTGTAATATTATACAAAAACAAAGAAAAACACATAGTCGAATTGGAAACCTCCTTTTTCTTCTAAAAAGACTGTAAAGAAGAAAATGGTCTAAATTCTTTTTTTAAATAAATCACGATCAATATTAAATCCTAAAAATATTAGTTCCTAAACTGCTTAATTTTGGCGTCCTTAAGCGGGGGGATCTGCTGCAATAGCCACAGACAAGCGAACATATTATCGCAACATGCTTTTAGTCGCGTATATATTATAATATATAATAATACTAGCTGACCAGGCAGACGTCGTTCTGCCCTTTCCGACGACCATTTGCTTTCCTAAAAAAAAAAAAAAACTCCTGAAATTAGCAATAAAAAATGAGGGTCACTTATCGAGATAAAAACTGTCCTATCTCACAAGTTGGATTAAACTGCACACAGTGTGCAAAATTTCATAGAAATCAGTTCAGTAGTTTAGGAGTTCATCGCGGACAAACAATGTGACACGTAATTTTTATATATAAAGATATGTTTATCTGATTAAAAATATTTTTATAATCCATTAGTTGAGAATAAGCTAGGGTTAGCAAACCTTTATATATTTAGGTAAGAGATACATTATTTTGAAAAGAATCAAATAGAATTTGGGCAAAATATAAAGTAGGTACCTACATTTAAATACTTTTATACATAAGTAAGAACGACATACAGATACATTGTCCACCAAGAGTCAAAATAAAAATGCATTTGTCTTTTAATGACAAATGAAGCTGTCTTGTCATCCCTGAGGTCTAAGATGAAATGCCTTGCGTTATTAGTAAAAATTTCTCGTAAATGACCATACCAAAGACAGCAATATCATAGTGCTATTATATTTAGTAGCGTCAGAGCGGTATTATTTCCTGGTCCAGCTGACCCACATCGGCAGCTATAACATAACCAAACGTGGCTCTACCACGCATAAAAATAAACTACATTAAAATATAAATATACAAAATAGTTACAATAACTGACATTAGTATTTCAATTTTATATCACAAGCCAGTTTGGCTTCAACAATCCTAGTTCACTACCTAGACTAAGTAATATGATCGGAGAAAGCTTAAAATGTAGCGTAGGAGACGCGAGACGCTATAGTGCATCGAAATATAATATATGAGTGTATGAGAGTTGTATTTTATTACGAACATACTTTCGCTGAGGTACAAAGCCAATTTTAATCGTGGCTAATTTGACCTGCGCGGTATTAAAGCGTAAAAGCAACCACAAATTTCTAAGAAATGCTTTTATTACTCGATTAATTAAAAGTGTTGTCTCCAAATACAAACGCTCAAATAAATGGCAATTCGTACACAAAATAAAAACATAATTGTTAAAATGACGGTAACATTATATTTAACATCTATATTCCTAAAAATATTTGTAAGTTACGTATTTCAAAAATTTAATCTGAGAACCTTTTGCTATGAAATGTAAATCCACTATCTAGCGTTTTCAGATAGGAAACAAATTCAATTTTTAAATAACTTGTTCACATAGTTTTTAAGGCAAATATAACAGACACCATTATTCAATAATTGATAATATTTTCTAACAATTTTTTTTAAATCGTTTTTTCTTATTTGGTGATTATATATTGGTGACATCTATCGTTTTGAGTTAAAACCATTCGAAACCCACTCGTCTGGAGATCGATAAAATCGTACCGTATTATAAGAATTAAAACAGTTTGAAAGATTGTTAGCAGGAGTAAATCTTGAAATAATCCGATTCTGAAATTTCTTTCACTAAGAGAAAGTTACATTATTCCAACGTGACATACGCTATTTCTCAATGTTAAAAAAAGTTGTGTGTGTGTGAAATCGAAATATTTCTAAAAATCGAGTCTGAGAAAAATGATTTGGTTTTTATCGGCGTCCCCTAACTAAATGGTATGTTATAAATGAAAACGATGAAAATTAACAAGGAAATAATTTGCTATTATTTTTTTTTTTTTTTTTTTTTATAGGAGAGGGGGCAAACGATCATGCGGCTCACCTGATGGTAAGTGACTACCGCCGCCCATGAACAACCGCAACACCAGGGGAATTGCAGATGCGTTGCCGGCCTTTTAAAAAGGAGTAGGCTCTTTTCTTGAAGGTCCCTAAGTCGTATCGGTCCGGAAAAATCGCTGATGGTAATCGATTCCACAAGGAAGTCGTGCGAGGAAGAAAACATCTTCTAAATCGCACAGTGGTGGACCGCCAATCATCCAGATGGTGTGGATGGTATCGGGAGTTCTGCCGCGATGTGCGTTCATGAAATTTGGCGGCTGGGATTAATCCGAACAATTCCTCAGAGCACTCCCCATGGTAGATGCGAAAGAAAATGCAAAGAGATGCAACATCTCTTCGCAGTGCCAATGAATCGAGCCGATCGGAAAGGGCTCGGTCATCGACGATTCGAGCCGCTCTGCGCTGGATGCGGTCAAGTGGAAGGAGCTGGCACTGGGGAGCCCCTGCCCAGAGATGGGAACGGTATTCCATGTGAGGCCGAACCTGCGCCTTGTAAAGTTGCAGGCGGTGTGCCGGCATGAAATACTGTCCCGCTCTGCTGAGCACGCCAAGCTTTTTAGAGGCCAATTTGGCCTTCTCTTCCAAGTGACCACGAAACTGCACGTCACTCGATATGTCGACTCCGAGGATACCGATACTGGCTGAGGCAAGAAGGGGAGTGCCTTGAAACTGAGGAGATACGACAAAGGGGTTCTTTTTAGCGGTAAACGCGCAAACTTGTGTCTTCTGAGGATTAAACTGGACTAGATTTAGTCGCCCCCAATCCGAGACTTTGTCCAGCAAAGACTCGACTTCAGACACAAGTTTGTTCCGGTACTCGGCGACGTTTTCCCGAGAAATATTGGCCCGGCCGGTGTATAGAGCATCACCAGTGCTGTCATCCGCATAGCAATGAATGTTACCAGTTAGCAACATATCATTGATATGCAGAAGAAACAGCGTTGGTGATAGCACACAGCCTTGTGGAACACCAGCGTTAATAGGCTTGTAGTCAGAACATGCACCGTCTACAACGACCTTGATGCTCCGATCTGCAAGGAAGCTGGTGATCCAATTGCACAATTTCTCGGGAAGCCCATAGGAAGGGAGCTTCGAAAGAAGCGCTTTGTGCCAAACCCGATCGAAGGCCTTCGCAATGTCCAGACTAACGGCCAACGCCTCCCCCTTGGACTCTACTGCCTCCGCCCATCTATGGGTCAGGTAGACTAGAAGATCACCAGCTGATCGACCCCGACGAAAACCGTATTGGCGGTCACTGATCAGCTGGTGATCCTCAAGGTACCGGATGAGCTGGCAGTTAATAATGGATTCCATTATTTTGGAGAACAAGGAGGTGATCGCGATAGGCCTATAGTTGGACGGGTCTGAGCGGTCGCCTTTTTTAGGGATCGGGTGGACAAAAGCTGTCTTCCATGAGTTCGGGACAACGCCATGGGAGTAGGAGTACCGGAAAAGACGCGTTAGAACCGGTGCCAACTCCGGAGCACACGTCCTCAGCACAATTGGGGGGATTCCGTCAGGCCCACTCGACTTGTGGATGTCAATGGAGAGGAGTGCTCTGCGAACCGAGCGCTGTGAGAATAGCACATCCGGCATAGAGCACTCACACCGCGGGATGGTCGGCGGTGTGTTCCCCCCGTCATCAACAGTCGAGTTGGACGCAAAAAGGGAGCCTAAAAGGTCGGCCTTCTCTTTTGCGTCGTGGGCCAGTGAGTCGTCCTCCCTGTGCAGAGATGGTAGTGATGGCTTACAGAAATTCCCTTGGACAGCCTTGGCGAGAGACCAGAATGCACGGGTTCCCGAAGGAAGGCGAACTAGTTTCTCGCCAATTCTGCCTATGTGCTCAGACTTTGCCTTGGCAATAACTCTTTTGAAGGACCTGGAGGCGAAGTTATACTTCTTTTTAAGTGTGCTGGTGTTTACATCCCGAGTCACCGAAGCCGCAACCCAGGCTTGATAACACTCCTGCTTTCTGCGCAATGCAGTCTTACAGGAGCGACCAAACCAAGGCTGAGATCTGCCTCCGATGGGTACCACAGATGATGGAATAAATAGTTCCATTCCCTGTAGCACCACATCAGTGACAGAGTCAGCAACAGCGCTGGGATCATCCGGCGAGAAGCAAACACGCCCCCATGGGTAGGATGCAAAGAAAGACCGCATTCCGTCCCAATCCGCCGACCTATAATGCCAAACACGGCGGCAACCTGCAGAACGCAACCGCGAAGGGAGCGTGAGTGGCACCATACTCCGGATCAGACAATGGTCCGAAGAGCCGAGAGGGGCATCGACGGAAACCTGATATCCGTCCGGATGAGAGGTCAGCAGAAGGTCCAACAGGGAAGGTGTATGATCCTCCACATCTGGAATCCGTGTAGGCGAAGTAACCAGTTGTGTCAGACCATATGCCAAAGCAAAGTCATAAACAGATCTCCCCGCATGATCGGTTAAACGTGAACCGAGCCATTCGGCATGGTGGGCGTTAAAATCGCCAAGGATCACGATCTCTGCGGATGGGACCTGTTGTAGCAAGGAATCTGTAGCCATTTGGACGTGGTCGATGAGTCGGTCTGTTTCGGCATTACCGCTATGGGACCTATAGAGGCACCCGT
Organism: Parnassius mnemosyne; assembly: GCA_963668995.1. NCBI lineage: Eukaryota > Metazoa > Arthropoda > Insecta > Lepidoptera > Papilionidae > Parnassius > Parnassius mnemosyne. Next base: position 54,687,889 of record CAVLGL010000104.1, on the reverse strand, counting down.
AGACGCGCGGATGGTCGTCGCTGTCTACGCGTAGCCAAAGGATGGACAGGTCCGAACCTTCAAGACTGCCGAGGCGTCGAGAACAGATGTCCTCTCTGACATACACGCAAACTCCAGCCCGAGGCACAAAGGAGTGCTCCAATTTGTACCCCGGGCAGGAGAGATACGAAATATCAGCCGGAGAGGAAACCTGCGTCTCGGTCAGAAAGAGCAAGGCCGGCTTCGCCGTCTCGAGATGGTAGTGGACGGCGTTTAGGTTAGAGTGAAGTCCCCTGATGTTGCAGAAATTCACGGATAGCGTGGCAGGGGTCGCCTTGGTATTGTTGCTCAGTTTGCCCCAAGCAGTTTTGTTTTTGAGCGGAATTTTGCCCCCCCCAGAATACGCGGGGCAGCCTGAGCACCCACGCTCAGGATTGGAATAACATGGTCGTGGATGCTCAGCGAGGGATTCTCCAGGGGTACTGGTACCCTCCTGGGGTAGTCTACTTTGTAATTCCGCTACCATGTTGATGGGGGGGGGGGGGGGGGGGGAATTGGGCCTCCGGCCACCTGCACTCACCAGACGAAACGCAGAAGCAGAGCCTCTACTTCACGCCGGTATTCTGTGAGGTCGTGGTACCAACCCGGCTCGAGCCTGCCCATACGTGCAACAGCAAAAAACTGCTGCGGGGCTCTACCACCGTATTAACCCGAATTTTTCGCTGCCGAGGCCTCGCGTGTTGGTCCATAAAATTCTTCTTTTTTTTTCTATTTTGTGTTTGCTGCATGAACATTATGCAATGACATATTGCGTAGTTTTTATGTTGTAAGTTGTAAGTAAAACGCGGGTAATCCATCATAATCCCGATGTAATAATCCCTATGTATTAAATAAAATAAAAGAACGCGTGATGACTATGCCAGGCGCGCTTTGTCGAATCTACACTTAGATACTAGAATATGAAAATGTGCTACCGACCAACGATTACAACTTGCAAGGCGCAAGTTTGGTTTCAAATAGGATACTGTTCCCATCTGAACTTATTCAACGAAGATTCGTCGACGTCCGTGATTTTTTTGATCGGTTTCTACCATTTTTACATTAAATTTAAATTTCGTTTGCCTCCCTTTTTATGTAAATAAACGCATTTATTCATACTATGTATCAATTTATTATCTATGAACATGTCCAATTCTCGTTCAAGAGAGGCCTGACCTTGGCTTGGGAAGTAACGATAATCGACCTAGGCGGCTAGAAAGTTAAGTCATAAGTGATATTAAAATACTTTGTACAATGTACACAATGGTTTTACTCAATAAATTTAAATTCTCATTAATTATTGTAAATTTATGTATTAAAAAAACAGCTATAGACGGATATTTAACTGTGCTTGCGGTCACATGTGGATAGTGATATATATATATTTTCCGCGAAGCCCAATGCGTGTCATCATCTAGAGCTTTGTCACGACTTAATTCCATGTGGGTTATAGCGAAACAGTGGTTTATAATAAGTCAAGAAATCTTTGAAGCGGGCGAGAAATTGTAGTTATGAAAAAATTTACGAAATCGTTGTAGTTGTTTTAAAATTGTAACTATTAAGCCACGTGTACACTGACTAATGAACTATTCAGAACTACTGATTAACCTACTTTGTATGTATAGTAAAAAAAGGGTTGTGATAAATACTCCTAGAATTATATTATCACTTGTGGTCAAGTGATATTATATGTATGTTTATGAATTATGAATCTACCAATGTGACTCCCAAATTATCAATATATTTGAGATTACTTGATTAAATACTCCTTTTATTTAAATAACTAATTAAAATAACCATTTAATTAGCCAATTTTTTACTTAATATTATTAAAAATAAATCGTATTTTCGTCGTAATATAATAGTAGTAATATAACAGTTGTAGAGCCACGCGGCAGCTTTTGCTGTTACACGGATGGGCCAGCTCGAACCGGGGTGGTACCACGACCTTACAGAATACCAGCGTGAAGTAGAGGTTTACCTCTGCGTTTCGCTTGGTGAGTGCAGGTGGCCGGCCCTTTTTACTGGAAATGAGGCATTCCATCTTAGTCCTCACGGGTGGCAACGCATCTGCATTTTGATTCGCAAACGAGGACAGATGTAGATGTCTATAGGCCGCAGCAACCACTTACCATCAGGTGGACTGTGTGCTCGTTTGTCACCCTTATCCTATAAAAAAAAAAACGTATTCAACGGGGTTTTCCGATATTTGAAGCATTTTAATATGTTTTACAATTAAATCTTTAGGTACCGTGTCCTTATCCTCACGGATTGGTTTACGGCACTTTTTATCTTTATACCGATAGTTTAAAAAAATATTGTATATAACGTACTTAATAGTACAGTATGAATTACTGACTGCAGAATATGAATATTTCATTTTCCGCAGTCTCAGAGCAAGACCGATTTGTTCCCTCTCCTTCCTTACTTCTTATCTCTGGCTCTTTCTGTAAATCATAAATCTGTATTTCTTCCTCTCTATTACCCTTATTTGTTAGTATCTCTTTATCTGTCTCACCAATCTGAATTTCATCTTGCTCTTTATCATTCTTAATCTCTTCCTTTATCGCATTAATTTTCATCAACTCACCTTCTCTTTTATCTTCTTGCATGTACTCTTTCTCTAACTCTTCAATAAATAGGTACTTGCCTGTAATTCTTGCTGGTCTCCAGACTCTTGTGACTTATCATTTCACAAATAGTCCCACACGAGAAATATTCTTTATAATCAGTCTTTTTTAGTAGTATTTTTCTGTTTTAATGTCTGGTTCACAATAGTGGGTAGCGTCACTATCACTGAGTATATCGCTGACTACATCTTGTAAGTAAGAATCGCTGTGTTCACTCTTTTCTCTACTTTCATAGATTGTTGTGCTGCTCAAAGGCCTGTAAATTTTAATAGGCTTAACGTTTTCTTTACCGGCATAATTTTTTAGTACGTTTTTATTAATATTGTTTTGTATTATAAATTCTTTGTCTTCATCGCTATTCAGACAGCTGTAAACATTAATATTGACACTGTTATGTTTTTTTGGGCAAATGTCAAATTTTTGTCTATTTCTTGTAATATATACTATTATCGACGTTGTGCTGTGGGCATGCTACAGAGAGAACACAAGTTCTATTTTCATACGTATGTACGTCGTAAGTGTCTATAGGCCGCAATTGCCCATATTTTTTATACGACGTTAGACATAAGTAAATGAAGATACGAAGACACACCTCGTTTAAAAAAAATTAAGAACCTTCTTTCTTTTTTCTAGTTCCACTTGCCGGTAACGTAAAAGGACGACAGGGTAAGCGACGGCCGGCTGTAGGACTTGAGGCCGGGGCACCGGTCGGTAAGAAGGGGCGTGGCAGTGACCTGAATGCCCTCAAACTGCCGTCGCATGGCTACCCTACTGAGCACCCTTTCAACAAGGACGGCTATAGGTACATCCTTGCAGAGCCAGATCCTAATGCACCTTTTAGACAGGTTGGTAGATTGGAGAATTTATGATAGACTTGTTGAAAACGCTCTTGTAGAGTGCGCGCTTTTACTTGTTAGTAATTTCACTTGTTTTATTTTTATTTTTGTAGTTATTTTGTTATTTTGTACGACAATAAATCTTAATTGTATGTTAATACATCGCAAATGTACTAACATAAAAGCATTAAGCTATGAGTAAGCAAGCCACAGATCATCGTCCAGATTCTCAAACGAATAATTTCAAACTATGCACACCTAAGACGTTACACAGATGTACACACACTATAATCTAAGACTTGAATCATTTAACAACTTTACAAAGACGGATTATTATTCATAGAGACGATTACTGACCGATCCTTTTTACAGTGCGCAACGTCAAGTCTTACAGAGAGGAGCTCGCGAAAAATAGTAAAAATGACGGTTTGCGTTGTGAAATATTGTCACAACAATCATCATAAACATAAAAAAGTGATGGTATAACATTTTACAGATAAGTTCATATATTTAATTCATTATAAGTAAAACTAAAAAAATATTTACCTAAGCTATCATAACACAAATGTTGCTAGATGTGGGGGAAAAAAATCACAATTTTCTTTTAAAAATATTTATTTTCTATTTGTGTTTAAATCGCAACGTTTAAAAAAATTATGTAAGGTCTCATCATAACTTATAAAACGAAGTCAAACTCGGCACACCTACTTCTCATCGTCGAGGAGTTTTAGTAGCAGTCATCAAAGTGCATCTTCAGATCACTCTATCAAATCCGGAGGTAAAGTCTTATCATAACTAACAAAACGAGCCCAAACTCGGCACACCTATTACTGCTCGACGAGGAATTCCAGTCGCAGTCATCGAAGTATACTCTCAGGTCACTATCAAGTCCGAAGGTAAGGTCTCATCATAACTAACAAAACGAGCCCAAATTCGGCACACCTCTTACTACCCCTCGAGGAGTTTCAGTCGCAGTCATCGAAGTACACCTTCAGGTCACTCTATCAAGTCTAGAGGTAAGGTTTCATCGTAACTAACAAAACGAGTCCAAACTAGGCACACCTAGTACTACTGATTGAGAAGTTCCAGTAGCATTCATCGAAGTACCTTACTTGAAGGTGAAGTAGACCTGAAGGTATACTATATATACCTATTCATTCCGGAGGTAAGGTCTTATCATAACTAACAAAACGACGACAAACTCGGCACACCTAGTTCTACTCTTCGAGGAGTTCCAGTAGCATTCACCGAAGTACACCTTCAGGTCACTCCATCAAGTCCGTAGTCAGAGGCGAATTAAATGTCGAAAGTGCCCTAGGCTAGCCTGGCAACCTCATCGGCGCCATTCTAGCGACCATATTAAATAAAACTTCTCATTTTGCAAATGAACTGTATTATAACTTATATATAACTTATATAGTTTGATAATTGCAAAATAATTAGGATACGAATACCATTATCAAGGGGGCATAAAAGAAAAATGTGATGAGAGAGTAAGAGCAATTTAGGAGTAATTAAATACGACGATTTTTTTCATTTAAAACCTTTCATTTCATTTCTATAGTCCGTAATGGGGGCTACACACGATCACTTTTAACTGTCAGTTTTGACTGACCAGTTTTAACTGACAGTGAAAACTGAGTGTGTGTACGATGAAAACTGTCAGTTTTTTTATTATCAGTTAAAACTATTAAAGTTCACTGCTGCATATGGGCTTCTCCCGTTGAACGAAGGATTCGCCTTAATGTTATTTCCCTCCTAAAGAAAACGAAAAAGGATCAATGCCCATATAATCTCGCTCGCAAAAGCCAAGGCACTTTCACGTCACCTTTAGTGAGGATTTACTTTGTAGTCACCATCACTTAAAATACAAATACTTACAATTAATTACAAAAAACAAAAAGAAAATAAAAAATAATAATCAAACCCACCCACTACAATTATAATACGCAGGTCACTCAAAGTTTTGAGATATACAAAAAGTATTCTAGATACTACTCGTATTAAAAAAATATTTTACATCTTTTCAAAATATTTTCCATCATGCTCTGTACAAAGTTCCATTCGCCGAAACCCAACTCTGAAAACACTTTTGCCAGTCTTGATCTGACAGGTCGGAATCGCTTCTTCGTAGGCAGCCACGGCTTCTTGGGCGCTTGTAAAAAACTTGCTTGAAAAGCTTTGGGTAATGCAACTGTAGTATACCATTCAGAGTTGACTGGCCTACAATTTTCCAGCATTGGCGTCGACAAATGTCCGCTCTGCGAAAAAAAAAACTAGCCACTATTTTTTTGGCGACGCTGCGAGGTCATTGCAATTTTGTCGGTAACTGTCCTTCTGAGTAGACCCATACCGATGATTGCCTTTTATTTTCCGGATCATATTGATAGATCCATGTCTCGTCATCAGGAACGATGTCTGAAACACGCCTAGATGCCCTGTTTTCAAAACGTACACGCATTTCATGGCACCAATCCACACGAGTCTATTTTTCGCTTTCGGAGAGCAAACGAGGGCCATTCCATCGACAGCAAAGCTTCCTCACTCCAAGATGTTGATGTAGGATGGTATGAATGCTTCCCGAACTAATGCCTACAATCTTTTCGATGTCCGTATATGTAATTCGTGAGTCTTCTCGCACCAACATGTCAGTAGTCCATACATTTTCTGCCGTTACTGCTGTTTGCCCCAGTTCTTGGGTCACCTTTAAGATTAATTTTACCACTTTTGAATTCAGCAAACCACCTAAAAATTATTGCGCGTGATGAAGCTGAGTTCCCTAATGCTGTTTGAACCGTTGTAAACTTATTTGTTCGGTTAAACCAAATTTAAAATCATAATATTATATCATAGCGCGCAAAATGTTCACGGTTCAGATCCATCGTATTAAATCAAAAGCGCGGCAAGCGTTGCAGGAAAATTAATAGAACTTTGTTTTTTTTTTAATATTGAGCAATTGGCTTATGGAGTTCTATTTGTATATAAATTTGCTTTTTAGAAACATATAGCACGGGTGCGTGCCATTTTTAAATTTCGAGCATCTCAAAACTTATTGAGTGACCAACGTACAAAAAATATAATAATAATAATAATAATCTATATAAATAAAATGATAGAGGTTTGCAGCTTTGCGCGCATCACGGAAAAACTACGGAATAGATTTCAATTAGGTTTTCTGTTTTATTTCTTATACAATTGGCCCTTATCTAAAATTATTGCGATATCTTCATTTAATTTAAAGTTCTTAAAGTTTTAAGAAACTACGATTTTTGTACGGGGGTTTTGACACGGTCAACTGTACGTCGCTTGCTCTTGCGTTACTAACGGAGCAACGAATAATATTGTTTACAAAGAAATTTTGTATGCGATCTTTTTAATGTTTTTTTCCTTCGCACATACGAAAAGTTTGTTAATATATCAAACAACTCGGGCGAAGTCGCGGGTATTAGCTAGTATACACTATAATAATAAAAATAATAAAATCTAAAGACCAAGATACCACAGACCGAAGCAAATACAGCCCCAAAACGTGTGTACATACTTTTCGCACCTTTGACGCTGTTGTCTGTCACCAGTCTTGGTATTTTACGTTTACAATATACACAGTTTTTGACAAACGAGCACACAGTCCACCTGATAGTAAGTGATCAATTAAGAACCAAAATGCAGATGCGTTGTCACCCCTGAGGACTGAGATGGAATGTCTCGTTTCTCTACACTTACCACATGAAACACAGCAGCATTAAGCTGCTATTTTACGCTCGTATTCTGATCTTACTCCGGCGAGCCGACCCATTCGTGTTATAACCATAATATAGTTGCAGCATGGCCGTACCACGTACAGAACGTCTGAAGTAAACGAAATGCCATCAAAAACATAACTTGTAAAAAAAAACCAAGTCTCGCAACTCAGTTCTTCTACCGTAAATAGTTGTGTGATCCATGTAATACCAGGCCTCTGTCACTCTTGCTACCTGCGTGAAATAATTACCTACAATCGCGAGCTGCCCCAGGGGTAGATCGCAGTCGGGGCTAGCGCGCTCTATACGATTGAATGTTAAAGTTTTTTTAACGCTGTTTACGTAAATAATTTTTTGTTAATAGGTACTTGTTGAAATACTCGTGGAAATAGGTTTTTTTTAGTGTTTAGTATATTTAATTGTAGAATAAAATAGTTTTAATGTAATTTAAGAATAAAAACGACGTTCCTACTATAATTATTGCGGGGATGGATGCTTAATGACCAATTAAAAGGATTCAGATATATCATTTTTTGAGTTATCGAAGGATAATGAAAGGTAAATTTATTTAATTTTTTGTTAGATAGGTACTCATAACGAAAAAAATTTAATAATAATTTAACTACAGAAGTAATACCTAAGCACTTTATTACAAAACTTTTTGAAATTTACTTCACTACCCAAATACCGACTTACATACCTATACTCGTCTTTATAATTTTAAGTTATAATAACACAAAATACTGAAATTAAAACTTTGTTTACAAGATTTTCAACTAAGTAGATTACGATCATATTTCTGTTAGGAATCGTATGTCGGGTTTATTTGTTGTTTACGCTATCTACCTATACGAACCAAGCATCGCGATTCCCGACGAATGGCCTTGCAAGTTGCATGCAACTCACGTAGTAGATAATATGGTCGATTATAGTCAGCATAGGTACTTTACCTAAGTAACTTACCATTTCAAAATGTATTTTTTTACTCTTTATTAACAGCCCTTAGCAACTACGGAAAGTCCGATGTGACATAGTAAGGAGAAAAGATGCAAAGTAATACGGACACTCGCGCGCAGCGATAAAGTTTTATTTAGCTTGCGTGCGCGATCTATCTGATTAATAATAACTATGTAGGCTATTAAAACGTCGGCAAGCAGTCAACATCAAAAGAGTGCAACTTCTGTACGTAGAACTATTAATTAATCTGTGGTAATACCAAGTCGGTTAATTTATTCAGTCCTTACTTAAGGGTCCTTCTGTCTTAAGTTATTACGTAATTAGCTAACCTAACAAAATCTTATTGTGACCATATCAATATTAAAAATCTTTTATGTCTTCAATAAATAGATTGACTTGGCCATCGCATGAAAACGCAATGTATCTCACAAGTAATACATATTATATTAAATTAGATTGTTTAGTGCTATGAAATGTAAAATTCTTTGTACACGCATTTACATTTTGTTTAAGTAATGATTCGGCGACGGCAGGATAAGAATTCAGTGACTTGTGGTTAAGATCGGAATATCAGTAAAATATTTCTCAAAAACCATTGCAGCGCCCTGATCTGATTCAGTAAATTTGTTGTTAGAACTTAACTGGTTTCGCTATTAATTATACTCCACGTTGTTTTAATTTTATTAGATGCCGTTTTAATTTTGTTGCTCAACTGCAAAGACTTGGCTGTGGAGCACACTTTTAAATATTTTGAATATTTTTTACATACATATTCCCTAAATTCGACGCTAGAATTATATGACCTTTCATGGTAAAGTTCATATAGCCTTTGTGTGCTCTTATGATTCATTGAATGCCTTCCGACCATTCAAAGAGAACGTTTTAGAAGTAAAAATATTATCAAATTCATTGCAAATAAACTTAAATAATGTTTCATACAAAAAATTAGGATTATTTTGGTATGAAATTGATGGAAGTTTCTTTACTATGTCATTTCTAAACTTCTTCAAGCGACGTGCATTTACCGGAACAAACACAATTTTCTCATCTACTTGCTTTTTGTGAACATAAGGTAACGAAACTAACTGTCTACAGTGATCTATGAAGGATGGTCTTGCATTCAAGGCAGTAGTATGTAGCTTTTAGTTACGCTAATACGAACTGTATTTACTACATTTAACATCTAGGGCTTCATCACCATTTTGATCTTCATCATCAGGTGGGACTGTAACCAAGAACTCGCTTCTAATAAGTTTTTAGTTGCTTCTCTACCCTTAGCTATCACCACACTTGAAAAAAACGTTACCTCCACACTAGGATTTTCTCCTGTATCGTGGTGGCAGTTTACATACATCATTTCACAAGGACAAACATCCAGAACAATTACTTGTAGGCCATAAAAGTTATTGTTCCGTGCGGGATTCGAATCCGCGGCCCTGAACTCATTGCTAAGCCACTACGCTACGGAGCCGTCAAAACCATACCAAAAGTTAGATAGCAGATAATGCCATTTTTAAGTGCAATAATAGAGTTTTCTATACATACATCTATGCATTCGTCAGGAATTCGACGAGAGCAACGAATGGAGTGGTAAGCCGATACCTGGCTGGTTGTATCGGTCGCTTTGTCCTGGCATCGTTCTACTAGCCCTACACGACCGAGCGCCCCAGCTTAAAATATCTGAAGACCGGCTCGCTGTAACAGGCGAAAAGGGATACTGCATGGTGCGAGCTACCCATGGTAAGTGTGAGATTCATTTATTTCAAGAGGCCATCACTGAAGACACGGCAACCGTGAAATTGTCCTTTAAGTAAATGACGTCATAGTGTAATCAGAAACATTTTATTAATATGCTAAGTGTACTCCGCGACTTCGCCCGCGTGTAATATAAGTACGTATGTAATGTGTACTACATTGCTTAAATGTTGAAATACCAAATTTTTCTCTTATCACATAGTTTCTCATTATCATTGGTGATTCTATTTCTTAATGACAACATTTCTACAGTATTACCACGTCAAATTTTCCTTACCATACATTAAGGCAGGGACGAACACAGCATTGTAAATTACCATACTCGCCTTTTTTAAAACATTCTGTCTTCTGACAATAGAGTAAAGATCCACAATTACTCTTTGTCCTACATTCACTCTTCGTTCTATATACGTACAATTTCTACCATTTCTGCTAAGCACACGTTCTAAATATAAAATACAAACTCACCCGCTTGCCGTTCCCCTTCTATTCTTATTCCCACATACTTTCTTCTCTATCAAAATTCATCACTGTCACGTCTTACTTGCGTTCACTATTCTTCGCAATTTTTTAAAGATACTTTCATCAACGTAACTATCATTTGCAACTCGTCCAACGACGACGCAAATTTGACTTTTCATCGCGTACATGTAGCATTTGACGGCTTACTCACAAATTCTCAACCCATAAACTTCGACTTCGACACAGCCCTGTCTAACAACTTTATGTCAAGTCCGTACAAAAGTCCCTACAAAGAGTTACAGAGAGACATCGCTCAACCCAAACGAGGCCAGTGTTAGTCATAAGGCATCCCCGTCCACTTTGTAATATACCATAAACACGGTAATCCTCGAATCCAGCAATGTGTTCTATCACCGGGAGAGCTACCATCTGTCCCAAGGAGGTGTCGGATTTATCGTCCACAAGTCTCTCGTTAACAACGTTGTGAAGATTGGCGTGTCGACGAGGGTTGCGTACCTTATACTCAGAATCACCAAACGGTATTTGCTGAAGGTCATTCAGGTTTATGCACACACCTCGGCACACCCCGATGAGGAGGTGGAGGAAATCTATGAGGATATTTAGCCATGCATTCCTCCAAAACCCACTATACGGTGTTAATGGGAGACTTCAACGCAAAACTAGGCACAAGAGAGAACAGTGAGCTGAAAATAGGGAATTTTGGAATAGGGCAATGGAACCCAAGGGGCCAGCAACTGGTCGACTTCATGGAGAAAGAGGGACTCTTTCTCCATGAACCCAAGGGACCAGCTGCTGGATTCATGCTCTAATCCAAAGTCCCGAAACCTTTCAGCTCGAGCTACGAAACGGTTTTCAGGGCCTAGAAGATTGCAATGCAGTGGACGATATGAATGACAAGCTCGTGGAAACTGTCCATGCGGTCGGAGCTTTCCGATCACACTCTTAATCTCATGGCTGTTAGACGGGATATGAAGCTGCAGTCTTCAGTAGATTTGACAGCATACAGGCAACTGAACAGACAGATCTCCAAACGCATGCGGCGGGACTTACGCAACTTAATAATGCTCGTATTAAAGAAGCGATCGAGCGGAACCAGGGCTCCAAAGTCTTTGCTAGAGATCTGTCTGCCAGAAAGAGCCAACTGTTGAAGCTGAAGACCGAGTGTGGCAGCGTCGTTTCCGGGACACCTGAGATTTTGAGTGAGATTGAGAGGTTCTATGGGCAGCTGTACACATCATCGTTGGAGCCACACGTAAGTATATGAGTAACGATCCAAGAGCGAGTGTTATCTGACACTATTCCGATGAAATCCCGGACGTCAGTCTGAGCGAGATTAGAAGGGCTCTCCAGCACCTTAAAAACGGCAAGGCTCCAGGCGAGGATGGAATTACAGCGGAGCTTCTGAAAGCGGGTGGAAAACCGGTACTTAAAGTCCTTCAGAAGCTCTTTAATTCCGTCCTCCATGGTGACACTATACCGGAGGCGTGGAGCAGAACGGTGGTCTTATTCTTCAATAAAGGTGACAACGCTCTCTTGAAGAACTACAGACCGATTTCCATTCGGAGCCACGTCTACGTGCTGTTTTCGTGAGTCATTACGAATCGTCTCGCGCGCAGACTTTACGACTTCCAGCCTTTCGAACAAGCCGGTTTCCGAAAAGGCTTTAGCACCATAGACCACGTACATACCTGAATGACATGGAGTATAATTAATAGCGAAACTGGTAAGATCAACTCTCGCAATTCAAATTACCATTTAAGTGTTAACAACAAATTAATTGTATCAGATCAGGACGTAGCAATGGTTTTTGAGAAATATTTTACTGATATTCCGATCTTGACCACTAAGTCACTGAATTCTTCTCCTGCCGTCGCCAAATCATTAAGAAACAAAATGTAAATGTGTGTACCAAGAATTTTACATTTCATAAAGTGTCATCAAAAGATATTGTAAAATATTTTAAAACTATTGATGTTAAGAAAACTGCGGATCTGTGGGGGATTTCCGTTAAAGTTATTGCGTCTATAATAGATACAATCGCGCCTCATTTAGCTATTATTTTTAATACTAGTATCGAATCTGGTGTGTTTCCTGATTTAATGAAGCATAGTAAAGTAATACCTTTATTTAAATCTGGTAGTACATTAGACCCCGCCAATTTTAGACCTATTTCTGTACTACCAACACTTAGTAAGATTTTTGAAAAAATTGTTCTTGATCAAATGTTAAATTTTTTTAATATAAATAATTTACTTCATAAAAATCAATTTGGTTTCACAAGGGGTCGCTCGACAACTGATGCCGGTGTTGAGCTGATTAAATATATCTTTAATGCATGGGAGAATTCACAGGATGCTTTGGGTATATTTTGTGACCTATCCAAGGCCTTCGATTGTGTTCACCATAAAACATTAATCAGGAAACTTCAACACTACGGTGTAAGAAGTGATGCTCTTAAATTAATTATTTCATATTTAAGTAAGAGAACGCAAAAAGTTGTCATTAACAATATGAGCTCTTCCGGATCGATGGTACAAATGGGCGTGCCTCAAGGCTCAATTCTCGGCCCCTTTCTGTTTCTTGTATACATTAATGACTTACCTTACATAGTAGGGGATAACCATGATATAGTATTATTTGCAGATGAAAATTCTTTAATTTTCAAATTAAGTCGACAATTACTAAAATATGACGAAGTAAATAATGCTATATCTAAATTAGTAAATTGGTTCGATGTTAATAATTTGCATTTAAATGGCACTAAAACAAAATGTATGAAATTCGTGACTCCAAATGTCAATACTAATGTTATTTTAAATGGGGAGAAACTGAGTCTTGTAGATACCACCATTTTTCTTGGAATCACACTAGACGCGAAGCTTCAATGGAGCCTCCATATATCAAAACTAGCAAGCAGACTTAGTTCTGCAGCATATGCTGTAAAAAAGATTAGAAGTCTAACCAGTGTTAAAACAGCTAGACTAGTTTACTTTAGCTATTTCCATAGCATAATGTCGTATGGTATTTTGCTATGGGGACACGCAGCTGACATTGAAATTATATTTGTTTTACAGAAGAGGGCCATAAGAGCAATTTATGATTTAAAGCCTAAAGAGTCGCTGCGGCAAAAATTTAAGGAAATTAATATATTAACTTTGGCCTCTCAATACATTTATGAAAATGTAATGTACGTACACAAAAATAAAAGTAGTTTTACAAAAATAAGTGATATTCATTCTGTAAATACTAGGAACAGACACAAGCTAGTAGTACCAGTTACTCGACTCCATCGAGTCAGTAATTCATTCTTGGGGCGATGTATACGCTTTTACAACAAAATTCCAGAAAATATACAAAGTTTGGCCAGTTCAAAGTTCAAAAACTTTATTAAACTAAGTTTGTATAAAAAGGGTTATTATAATATTAAGGAATTTATGGATGATAATAACCCCTGGAAATGAGGTGATCGCTACCAAGCTATTTCTAATTTGTTGTGTTGTTAATTTGTGTAACATCATGATTGTAAGCTGTTATTTAAAAAAAAGTCCCGCTGGGTTTCTTGCTGGTTCTTCCCAGGACAGAGGTTTTTTCCGAACCAGTGGTAATCAAACAAAAGAGTGACTTTCAATAAGTATTATTTATAATCTATATTGAATAAAAAAGTTTCTGTTTCTGTTTCTGTTACCCTTCGGCAAATTGTACAGAAGTTCGAGGAGTACAATTTGCCACTGTCTGGCGTATGTGGACTATAAGAAAGCCATTGATTCCGTCGAAATTTGGGTGGTGCTGAAGTCCCTTCAGCGATGCCAAGTTGACTGTCGGTATATCGAAGTGCTGAAGTGCTTGTACAGTACGGCTACGATGGCTATCCGAGTACAGAACCAGAGTACGAAACCTATCCAATGGCAGAAGAGAGGTGTAAAACAGGGTGACGTTATTACCCGAAAGTCTTCACCGCTGCATTGGAAGACGTTTTCAAGCTTCTGGATTGGAAAGGATACGGTATTAACATCAATGGCGAGTACATCACTCACCTTCGATTTGCCGACGATATAGTCCTTATGGCAGAATCGCTGGAGGACCTAAGCACTATGCTCAATGACCTCAATAGTGTTTCCCAACGGATAGGTCTTAAGGCCTTAACAGTGGTTGAAATGCCTAAATCTAGGATATTTAAGTAAAAAAATCTCAATAACTGTTCAGTTAATCCACAAAGAAAAAATACAGGGTAACAGAAGAAGATTTGGTAAATGTTTTTAATTTAACAAAATCGTATTTTTGTCAACCCCTTATTAGAAAAAAAATCCCCAAAGAGTACCTATCTTTGTCATATTTTGCAAAATTTCTCCAAAACGGCACAAGCTTTTTAAATAGTTCTTACACTAAAAAAAACGTCTTAAAAATATTAATATTTTTAATTGAGAGTTTTATTTTTATTACCCGTTTTTTAAAAGAATATATCATTTTTCCCTGAAATTGAATATATTTACGCGAGCGCGCATGCTCCGTCGCCATGTAAGCTCTGTCACAGTCCGTCACAGAGTACTTTTATATATACTGAAATAGAGACGAATCTCAAGCCCAAAAATCAATTCACGAATGTGCTGCCGTCTGGTGGTGTCGGATGGAACAATTTATATTTATCATATAGCTATACTATACACGTAGTATATATAGCTACTATATAGTTCTTTATACTATACTAAATTGTGTATTGTTTCCTTTTACTTATTGTAAGAAGTTTTTTCTTTTTACTTATTGTAATAAATTTTTCTTACAATAAGTATAGGTTTTGAGGTAAAAATAAAAACTCATTTCAGAAAGTTAAGTAATTTATTGAACAAAACGTCTTTTTTACATTTGTGGAAATATTTTTTGGCTTTCATTTGAAACACATCTTCATTATTGTGACACATACAACACATAATTGAATATGAAAAAGCGGCAAGACAAATTTAATAAATACTTATTTTATTTTACATAGCAAAAAATCAAAATCTACATGATTTTTATTAATTCTTCAACATTGTCTCTATCTAAATATTTTTTAATACTGAATTTGTTATGTCTTGCACTGCAGATACACACACTATAAGAGACTCAGTGGGACTGCAAAGCCACCGTTTACCTGCATATTCCCAAAAGTTAATGATTTCATTTTCTTGTAAGGCGAATATTTTAGCAGTACATTCACTACAATTTTTAAAAACATTTTTTAGCACATCTAGCAAAGTATCCACTAACATACTCTAATGCCCCCTTTATATATGGAGCAGTGTTCTCTTTAATATCAATTATATCTACATCCTGGATTGTTTCAAGGACACAGGTTGCAGCAGCTTTGCAGTTATCTGTGATGATAACAGATTCTAAAGCCTTACAATTATCTTTTTCACAATTAGCTCCTGGACATATTGTTAATTAAAAGTGTAGTGAAGGCACTCTGAAAATGTTCTGGTGTTGGATTAACATTGCGACACTCATAGCTTCTAATGGTTTCAAAAAGTTTTCAATAGGGTCTTGGTTGAGGTGCCGCATCCAAACAGAAGTAATACCATACTTAGTTTCCAATTTTTTAAAAGAATTTATACACCAAGTACTCACTCTCATGATTATTAGACATTTTATTTATAAATTTCATGTTATTTAATATAGCTTTTGCTTCATTCCACAACTGATGGTGTTCTGAGTTTGGCCTTGCTGGTTCAAGAAGAGGCTTTACATATAGTATTTTCTTTATTATAGCTGCCATTAACAGAATCGAATACCTTGTCAAAAAAGAGGAGAATTTCGGCAGTTTCCGCATATTCTCTTGGAAGAATGCCTTTTTCTGAAAAACAAAAAGTTAATTAATCCATTAATAAACACTTGTATTATCAGAGCACAGCAAGGTTTTTGTGACTTTTTTCTTCTTTATTGGCCTATTAAAGTTTACTGCTGGACTTGAGCCTGTCATGCTTGGCAGGCGGCTTGACAATCATAGATCTAGATGTGAAGACCTTTGACGCAGCTTGTCCATCGTCAATTTGGATTTTACGTCTGGCGTAAACTTGATGATTATACCGCCGACTAAACAGAACTCATGAGATTATTTGTCATATCTCTTATAACATAACACCCATGGGACGAAATGAGGTGATGGGTTCTCTGTTTTTATTAACATACAATTTTTAAGACTAAATACATAATTTAATTTAGTCATGAATACATAAGACTTACACTGGACTGATTAAAAGAATAGAAATATTTTTATTATTATTATTCTAATACAAGTACAATCAATTGTGTCAAATACAAATTATTTATTAATAAACTGATATTTTACAGTACACTATTATTATGGTGACGAATTTTTTCAGCACGGACTATAACATTAAATAAAACAAACAATTAATCATCATCATCATCATCATCGTTACAGACCAAACATAGGCCTCTTGCCTCTTCAATAAAAATCACAAAGCACGGTCCTTAGCCACCT
This sequence comes from Parnassius mnemosyne, assembly GCA_963668995.1. Lineage (NCBI taxonomy): Eukaryota > Metazoa > Arthropoda > Insecta > Lepidoptera > Papilionidae > Parnassius > Parnassius mnemosyne. The sequence goes on along the minus strand of CAVLGL010000104.1, from coordinate 54,670,989 downwards.
ACATCATATACCAGGTCATCACTCCAGTGGAAGTCCGCCTAACTTCAAAATCACAATCTTACATTTATTACATATAATAATATATTAATATGGATATCAGCCTACAGCCGTCCATACCAGGCATAGCAGATTACTTTAAAAACATCTTAGAGCAGATGCAAGAGATTTTTGATAATATGTTTAGTTTAAATCTTATCAAATTACGGAATATACTTACTTCCAGAGTCCATGCAGCCGTGAACACAATACTTTTTACTAGAAATATTGAGGAGATGAAGAGTCCCTGTCTCTAAAACAACACTCAAAATATAAGAATCTTTGTCTCAAACTCTCATAAACCAAAGAGTATAGTAATTGTCCTATACAGGAACTCATAAACGCAATAATTTTAATTATGTCTGTATGTCAGATTGGAGGAATTTGCACTCAAGTCAATGCGACCATTTTAAAAATGTTGTCAAATAGGTTGTTGAAATTCATAACCACATAGGGTTTTAATTTTATCTTCTTACATCAACAGAGGCGACATCTTGTGCCAACAGATGGATCTAGTACATTATAATACGACAAAATCTAAAAACTATACGTTTGATAGACTTTATATGTTCTTTTGGTTCATCTAAATTTAGTATAATAATAATTGCGTTTTTCAAGCATTAATGTACTAAGATTCTATGCCCTGCAGTCCGTTTTCGGACATCGTCGAGGGTGGACCGCACGTCGGTGTTAGAGCGACTTCGTTCAAATATATATTAGTTTTTTAAAAGTTTATACTCAATTATAAATATTTTTATGACTAGAAATACTTAATTTAGTTAATATCTGTACAGTGGTAACTGTAAATATTATTTTCTAAATAAATGAATTTTTAAAGTGCCCAAAGAAGAAGAAATTTTTGCGGCGACGTTGATTAGTGAAATTGAAAAATGCATTTTTATATAATTTAGATGTGGAACGACGAACATGCTCTCGTTACTTAGATTGCGATAGTTTTTAATACCTATGTAATTTTATTGTTGCATATTTTTATTAATTAGTTGATAATGAATTTTATAATTATGTATTACAATAAAACGCTGTTTTTATAAGTATGACTTTATAAAATATTATTGGGGAAAGAAATAAAGATACAGATACTTACATTTAGGTACACTGTTATCAAATTAAATCAAACAATTTAAATAAATAAAAGAATGGTGCTTACCTAAGTATAAATAACTATATAAAGACATTCTTGGGTTTATGGTTTTTTTTTTGTTAGACAAACTATCATCTAAAAAATGTAAAAATTTTAAATTGGAGAGGGGTTTCTCTACGTGATAAAGTTAGAAATGAAGGTATTTGCATTAGAACCAGATTAACTGACATAGCTCAACGGAATATTACAGTGAAATGGCAATGGGCTAGCTATATAACTTGGAAAACATATAAAAAATAGGAAGAAAGGTCCTCGAGTGGCAACCTCGTACAGGTAAGCGAATTAGTACTTAACTTTTATTCCTCTTCACGTATTCTCATACTATACTATGCTTTTCTTCACACATACACACACACACACACACACACACGCGCACACGCGCGCAAGCACGCACGCACACACACACAAATAGGTCGCAAATAATACTTACCTAGTACTATTAAGCAAGAGTGAATAGGTTTTTGTTAAGTCAGTGCAATTCACCATCTTAGACTACATAACCACTTACCGGTGGGATTGTAGTTGCTTTCTACTTGTTGGGTAAAAATAGTAAAAAAAAATTTACCCTGTGAAAGTTTGCATTTAGATATAATTTTTCTAACCAACCATAAAAATATGATGAGAATATGTATATAAGTATAAAGGTTGCCTCACATGGGACAGTAATAATATAATATTATATATTCCATTATCTCTGAAATCCGAGGTACGTTCATATTAAGAGGCTGAATAGAGCAACATTGAAATGCATGGCGATGGTTTTGTAATTTCACGTCATTATCGAAAAAAATTGTACGTATTTCAGGTGGCGGTTTGCAAAACACGATTCCACAAAAATTAACTCAATAGAAAATAATTGCGAAGTTGCTTCTAAAAATACTTAAATTTTCAACGTCAATTTTTTTTTCGTGGTAGAGCCATGCTACAGCTATATTTATTAGGTATAGTTGTAGCACGAATGGGTCGGCTCGACCGGCTCCACGCTCTCACGGAATAACATGTAAAATAGCAGTTTAACCCTGCTGTGTTTTGTATGGTGAGTGTAGAGAACCGGAGGACCTTTTTACTGGAAACGAGGCATTACATCTTAGTCCTCACGGGTAACAAGGCATCTACATTTTGATACGTAATCGAGAATAAATGTAGATGTGTATGGGCCGTAGCAACCACTTACCATCAAGTGGACTGTGTGCTCGTTTGTCACCCTTATTCTATTTAAAAAAAAAACTTTCTGAAATTTCAGTAAAATAATGTTAAGTATTGTAAGCACTCGTACAATTATGTCTCATGTTAATAAAGCTATTGGGCTATTTTGATTTGTAATAAAGTGATTTTACTTTATAGGTTAAATAATTTATTTACCTTTTTATATAAAGAACCGTTTTTCTGTCACTCCTATTGAATTTGACAATGCTTGCTGAAATTTAGCATTTTTAGATGGATCAGAATCGCCCGCTGATCCGGCTGTTAGATATTGCAAAAATAATCGAAAGTATTTATTTTTACTTTCATGCCCAAGAATACATTGTTTTATTTTATTACGGTCAAATAATATTTATTAGGTTATAAAGCAAGTATTTTTGTAAATGTTTTGTATGTAAATGTAAATGTTTCATTATTTTGTTATTCTATTGTTTACAGTTATTATCACGTCTTAGCTTTACACCAAGAATTACATTAGAAATTCTTGATGGGATGCGATGTAACGCGCATACATTATTTTCATCAAGAACTATAATATATATATATATTTGATTTTTTTACCAGTAGAGTTTCAACAAATTCTTAAAAAAGTTCAATGAATTAAAAAATGCCAATAATTATATAATTTCAAGTCAGTGTTTTACATTTAAAGATCAGTTATAAAGAGCCAATGTTATTATTTTCATTTTGATTAATTTAATTAGAGACTAAAATAAATGTGAAAGGGCTTTTATCTGCAATAATAATTTTCATCAAAAATAACATAGACTTAAAAAAGTCATATACACGGTCAATCATACTGAAGATTATCAATTGTACTACAAAATATTTAAAAGACTGTTTCCAGTATAATGACCCGAATATCATCATTAATGTTTGACTGGCACACTTAAAAGTTTTATCACATGGCTAAATGATTGACTTTTATATTATGATAAGGTCATGCTTTTCTATAAAAAGTTGCAAGAAATTTTAATTCCCGGCCCTATTGGTTTGTTTTACTTTTTACTTAATTAGTGAAAAACAAAATGGACTGATCTAAAAGTTTACTTTCTTGTGTAAAAAGTGCTATTTAGAATTTTATGCAAATGATAATTAAATTTTCTATGTAAATAAGTGTAACATAGCGGAAATTATATTCAATAGTAGCGGCCATCCGTATTTGCAAAGCCAGCATCATTTTCTGTACAGAAACCGGCAAAGTGTTGCTCAAGGCACTATAAACAAAGCAGCTGATAAAATGTTACACTCATAACTGTTAACAAAAACTGTTTTCGCAAATGGTCTTATAGATAATAATAACTAAGAAGCTATTATTAGAAGGAGAAGAGGTAAAATTTTGTTTTAGAAATGCGCAATCAATATTGTTTTGTCTGCAATTGGGCATAAAATAAAAAATAACTTCAGCCAAAGAGCATAACTGGCATTATACTCAGGCCCATCAATTGGTATGGAAAAAAATAATTTTACCAGGTTTCAAAAAATCAATCAAAATTCAAAAAACATAAATATTAAAATCAAAAAATGTATATATGTATGTCTATACATACATATAATGATTTATGGCCGCTTAGTACCTGACGGTGACTCACTATAACATCCTACAGTCACGCCGAAACTAAGAGGAGAGAATCACTGTAGAAAAGGTAATAATTTATTGCGGAAATTTTGTGATTAAAATTAAAAATTTAATAAAAATTAAAAAAAATATAAACTTATTCAAGTTAATCTAACTTAGTCTAACTTATCCTTATGCGTACAAAAAAAAAACAAATAATAAAATAGTGAGATGGCGTCAGTTTTTAAGAAGATATAACAAAAATAACAAAAAAATAAATTTCAATAAAGTTCAGTATTTAATTGATTATATACCGCGTAAAAGCGTGATTAAGTGTCAGTTAATCACGCTTTTCGAAACCACGCCAGTTGTAAACAATACTTGTGTAAAAAGACAAAATCTTCTTTTCAAATTTCCGCCGAGTTGCAAGTAGAAGGCCAAATAGGTCACGTGTCAATTTTAATTAAATATATTTTATATGAAGTGATCTTGACTACGTTTCATCAATTAACCATTGGTAAAAATTAAAACAGGAATTTTACGATTGTGTTTACAAAAAACATTATTAGTTGAACCTTGCAGCTTGTTCATTATTTTTATTATAAATACCTATAAATTATATATTATTAATAAATAGTTCCCACAATATATTGGATTATTTATTATTTTGCCCTATCTGTAATGTTCTACGCTCTATAGAAAATGTGGCGTATGACGTGACTGACAATCTTTCGAACGTTTTATCTAGATACAAAGATGTTTTACGTTTTCGTGGCCTCCACATGATATTTTTGTCAGCATAAGGTACCCTTCTATATCTGAAACGAATATAAATATTGCTACAAAGTAAATTAATAGGCTATACAAGTCCCTCTACTGGGCACAGGACTCTTTTTTTATTTCTGAGAGGGTTTTAGGGCAAGGAAATGCCCGCCGTGCTTCGCCAATGCGTGTTGACGAAAATTGCAATTACAAATTTCATTCGTGCTGTCGGGGATCAAACCCGGGAAAATTTACAGCGAACGCTTTGACGACATATTTTTAATACGACACAAATAAATACGATTTAACATATATAATTAAAATTCTTACGTACTTGAAACTTGAACACTTGATAGCTCGTGATGCCTACCCGACAAATCTACAGCACCACACCGTGCAATGTAATTGAAGATGCGTAACCGCGACATAATTCTCAGTGATGCGCAAGCATAACAGGCAGTATGTCACTTATATAATTGTCATTTCTGCAGTCTATTAATCTTTGCACTTTTATAAGTAATACAGAACGTAGTTGCTAGACGGTGTTGACATCGGCTAAAATCTCTGCGATCGTCGTTTCGTCAAGGTCATTCAGGCTAGTTAAAGCCTTAAGATGAACATGGACAAAACAAAGATCATGTTTAATGTCCATGTCACACCTATGCCGGTAGTTGTTGGGAGCACTAAGCTGTTGACGAGTATGTTTACCTGGGACAAATAGTCCGACTAGGTAAATCCAACTTCAACCGAGAGGTCAATCGACGGATTCTACTCGGTTGGGCAGCGTTCGGGAAATTACGGCACATCTTCTCGTCAGGTATACCTCAAAACTTGAAAACGAGACTATACAACCAGTGCGTGTTGCCAGTGATGATCTATGGTACTGAGACGTGGTCCTTCACTGCTGTTCGGATGAGGAAGCTCAAGGTCCCATTCCATTTTTCCCTGTTTTCATCTTTTATTTTTTCTTTTTCGCATCTGAACAAATTAATTTCATAATCTATATTTCATGACCCCAGATGGCGTCTTTTGAATAATTTGTTTGATTATTAATCTATAATACTTTTTTAGTAAGTATTTTACTCAACAATGAAAAATTATTCCTTGGTATTTGCTAACATTTCTAGAATTATTTGTGCAATGTCTAAAACTTACCATGGCATATTTTATCATGAATTTTTTTATATAATCAATACAGCATGTGTTAATTCACTAGCGCCTAGCGAGCGACTGAGTAAAATGCGCCAACATCACCGCAGTTAGATATATATAGGGATAGCGTAACTCAATGCAGTGTTGTCTCTAGTACGTAGTACATAATTATGTTAATGGTTAATGATCTTCCTACGGTCGTTGAGGAGGCACAGTGTTTGCTATTTGCCGACGATCTTAAAATTTATTTGAAAGTAAGCAATACTTCTGACTGTCAAAGTTTGCAAAGGGACATTGACAGAGTGGCACGGTGGGGTATAGAAAACAAATTGAGCTTAAATGTGAATAAATGTTGTGTCATGAGTTATGGTCGTGCAAAAGCCCCTCATAATTATGCTTACCAAATGAACGGCCTCGTAATCCCTCGAGTTACACACATTAGAGACTTAGGCGTCGAAATGGTCCCGGAACTTAATTTTCGTAATCACATTTTAAATATTTGTAAAAAAGCTTTTAGGAATCTCGGCTTTATCTTAAGGCAGTGCAGGGATTTCCGTAATGTACTTACTATTAGAATTTTATATAATGCTCTCGTAAGAAGTCAACTTGAAACGAATGCCATTATTTGGAATCCACATGAAAGCAAATATAGTGTCATGATCGAAAAACTTCAAAATAAATTTACACGATTTTTATATTTCAAACAGTACGGAGTCTATCCTAGTTTTCCACTCATGTATCCGAGTCTATTTGTACTGGGTATGGTCGGTTACAGTCGCCTGAGTGTGAGGAGAGACATCGCGCTTATTAAATATGTGTGGAACGTATTACGTGGATGGATACATCAACCAGAAGTGCTCGCTGCGCTAAAGCTACGTGTACCTGATAATTACGTGTGTTCTCGTCGCCGCGCCCCGTTACTCTTCGTGTCCACTGCTAGGACGAAGTTGCTTCAGAATGCACCATTGACACGTGCCATACACTACATTAATATCATCTCACAGGATATTGACATATTTACATGTAGTCAGACGAAGTTCACAATTGCAGCATACAAATGCGTTGAAAATTGTAATTTTTTTTAATTAGTATTTTATTTTATAATCATGTTAATATTATTATTCATTATTTTATAGTCATTATTTATTAGTAATTAGTTTTCTTATATTTAGGTTAGTTATAGCATCGCATTGGTTAATATAACTGTAATGATGTTATAATTATGAAATAAATAAATAAATAAATAATAATGCTCAATGTTTTTCAAGACGATGTTGTTAGCAGAATTAGGGAGTGATTCTTCGGTGGTTTGGACACGTAGAAGAATGAATGAGGATACAGTGACAAAGCATATTTATGAAGACTTCAGAAGTGAGTGGGAGAGTCGGCAAGGAACGCCCTAGATCTAGGGTGGCGAACTAATGGCACGCGACACAATATTTTGGGCACGCCACCGATTACAAAGTTCGCGTGCGTTCATAATACAATACTTCATATTGTATTACGAACGCACGCCAGTAATCCTACGCTACTGAGTGTTCAAGCGCGGTGCGCGGGGCGGCGGTAATCACAAAGTCAAAATTATTTTACGGCACATCTATTGCCTGATTAAACATTTCTTTAGAAAAATGGCACGTTGATATATAAAGGTTCGCTACCCCTGCCCTAGACGGAAGTATGTCGATAAAATTGGCGATATATTGAAGATGGGCCTAATTAAGCATACCCTTGGGCGATGTGCATGTATCCGTAGATATATAGAAGTGGAGCCATACTGCAGCTGTATTATGATTGTAGCACGGGTCGCCTCCACCATGGTAGGGAAAAAAGGGTATCATCACGGAATGGTATAGCCGCTTAATGTTATTTTACGCTGGTATTCTGTGAGACCCTTTTGTGGAAACGAGGTATTCCATCTCAGACCTCTATGTGTCAGGATCGTGCCAAATAGAACTTCGCAGTCTCTGCCTACCCCTAGGCCGTGAGTGTTGATGTTGTGTTATAGAAAATAAAGAATGATAAACGTCACGCAGGTGTTTCTCGCGGCGTGTGGTACTGGGAGGCATGTGTGGAAGAAATGCCGGAAGGCGCGGCCGCCCGGCTGGGCTGGGGCCGCAGGTACGCCAACCTGCAGGCGCCGCTCGGCTACGACAAGTTCGGCTACTCGTGGCGCAGCCGCAAGGGCACCAGGTAGGCTTAGAAGTATCTGCATTAGATGTCTAATAGTATCGATACCGAGGACAGGTAGCGGTACGATATTGATAGAATTTCCAAGCATATATAAATGTCACCATTATAGATATTGTAAGAAACTATTCCACTATTTATATAAAAGAACACTACTCCGTAACAAGCCCTGCTTACAATCAGGACCCAATTACGTGATAACACCAAAGTATGCAAACTAACAGCATCACTACCCATCTCAATATAATACAGAGCAGCCTCTCAGCAACACGATCCTCCTTGCTTATACTAGTAGAATACCCCAACGGGCATAGTAACGACAGTGAGACTCGTAGAATTACCGACTGATGCTTCCCAGTCGCCTGCGCGATACTCTATACTGCTAGAACAAGTGGGAAATTACCGTTATATCTTCATTTGTTCGTATTTCATTTTATTTTTTACCCTCATTCCCAACAATATAGAGATAAATAATTTCATTTTTTTTCGAATCATGTTATAGACCTGTCTAAGTTTGGAAACAAAACAATAATTACTATTAAGACAATAAATACTAATTAGTAATGAAATGACTTCGTTTTTTCTTTACCGTAGCTTAACTTCAGGCCTTTTGCCCTCATATTGTGGCAGTTGAACTTTTGGTGCTGATATGTGTTTTGTACTGGAGTTTACTCCTTAAAGACATTCGTATGAAATTTGTTATATAGCATATACTTTACGTAACACTATAGAATTATGACGTAACACTATAGATGGCGCTATTACTTTACACGCATTCAATGCGAATGTGATGCGCGGGGAGGCAACATAACGACTTCACTTTATGTTAGCACTCGATTTCGCGTCGCATCTTATTGGGGTACCGCGGGCTGTATATAAACATCGATTCTTAAGGAGTAAACCCCAATAAAACTTAAAAAATAAACTAACATTACATGGACCACTTGCCTGTAATTACAATTCTATAATGACACGACTTTTCCCTCTTACACAAATAAAATTACTTGTTTAATTAATATTAAATATTACAGGTTTCATGAATCTCGCGGGAAGCACTACAGCAATGGCTACGGTGAGGGCGACACCCTCGGGTTTCTTATAGTGTTGCCAGATAGTCCCTCTACCAAGTACACTCCGAACACGTACAAGGATAGAGTAAGTACTTAATTGGAAGTAAAGACTAGAAATGAGCTGGAAGGTGACTCGAACTTTAGGCCTAGTCAATTTAACCTATCATGTAGAGGATTTCCTGGGGGTCATGGTTGAATGCGGGCAAAAAGTTCATATTACACTCCTAGGGGGTCAAAATGGCCAAAAACCAAAACAATTAAAATTCTTATTTCGGCTATAACACCGCCTCCTTCGGAGGTTCTCACACAGTGTTTACTTCCCGCATCCCACTAGTTAATTTATATATTAAGAGGTAAAAATATAAAAGAATCACATTCGTACCAAATAAAATGAGAATAGAAATGAACTTTCGGCGTCTTAACTTATAAACTAGCTTGTGTGCGTGTAGTAAGACATGCAAAAAAAATTATTATTACTTTGAAATTTAAAAACAACGAGTTGAATGTAAATTCAAGAAAAACAACTTCCTTCTGCGTGAATCCCATATCTGTGGTGCCCTTTGACCTACAGGACTCAAACTTGACCGAGCTACTACCTCAAGGTATCCACATACCAAATTTAAAGTCAATCGGTCCAGTGGAACGGAAGTTATCGTGTCGGCATACAGACTAACAGACTGCCAGCTAAAACCATTAACTTCCTTTCAATGCTACGCAGAAGGAAGTTAATAACAGTAAACGATGACATCTTTTTAAGAAAAAATATCTCCTCAAAATGCAGATACTGTTAATTTTTATATATTTTCAAATGTTAAGTCATAACCACTTGAAAAATAAGAGAAACAAAACAACTGGTAACATTATTTTAATATAATTAAAATTTCTGTTGCATTCCTAATACTTATAGATTGATGCACAGCTCTGAGAGTCTGACTGACTGAACTTTGTCATTTCAAACCATTCGATGATCGCTACCAGTTTTCACCCTCGCGATCATTGAGACATCACTGAACAGTTGTCGTCTGGCCGTCATAATGAAATCAATCTCACTTTTTATCGAACTCTCGGGGCTCGACCAAGTCCACTTCCTGTGGGGCTGCTTTTGGAAGAAAGAGTTAATAATAAAGAGTCCCCCTTTCTTCATGATGTCGGCCAGCTGCTGGCCCCTTGGGTCCCGTTGCCCTGGTCCAAATTTCGCTGCCTTCAGCTCACCGTTTTCTCTTGTGCCTAGTTTTGCGTTGAAGTCTCCCATTTACACCGTATAGTGGGTTTTGGAGGAATGCATGGCTCTCGATATATCCTCATACATTTCCTCCAGCTCCTCCTCATACATGATCGCGCAAATTGTCATTTTCATCAAAATAATCTAACGCAAAAAATGAGCCGTGCGTGCGTATCTCTTGGCGTGCTTCTCATGTGGTCCCATATAAATTTGATCAAGATCTGACCAATAGTTTTTGAGTTACCCTTAATAATGCATATTTAATAGACTTCGACTACATTGATGATGTTCTCATTTTATTTATATTGAAGTCGGTTGTACAAAGTTTTTAATTTTACCACTTGTTACTTATGCAGTTAGTCCTTATTTTCATATAATGTTCTGTTTGTGTATTCTAGTATTCTCATTTTGATTGCGTAGTAAATTGATTCTAAAAACATTTGTCCCACAGCCTTTAGTCAAATTCAAGAGCCACCTGTATTACGAAGACAAGGACAAAATCCAAGAATCATTGAACAACCTGAAGCCCCTGGTGGGCAGCAGGATCTTGTTCTTCAAGAATGGCGAATGTCAGGGCGAGGCGTTTACCGATATCTACCAGGGCTGCTACTATCCAACTGTTTCCTTGCACAAAAACATCACCGTCAGTGTCAACTTCGGACCGAATTTCAAGTTTTCTCCATCGGCGGAATATAACTACAGACCGGTAAGAATTTTTTAAATAATACCTTCTTCAAACTACGATTTTCTCATGTATATTCAAGGTATTATAGGTCAAGAGTACCCTAAACCGTAGAGCATGTATGAAGGGAATAATGAAAGTGGACGAAGCAAAACAAGTATGTAAGGATCGTAGCAAGTGGAAAGAACTGGTCTCTGCCTACCCCTACGGGAAAGAGGCGTGATTATATGTATGTATGTATATTCAACTTGGACAAACATCCAGGAGATCGGAATAATTATTTATAGGCCATGCAAACAATTTGCTGGGTATCTTGCTTGTTCTTCAGGACAGAGCTTGCTTTCAATGGTGGTGCTTTCTATATTGAATAAAAATTATACAATTCTATTTCGTGTGTGATTTAAACCCGGAGCTGCGCAACGTTGCACTAAAACAGTCAGCTACTGCGCTACATGAACATGTGGTGTTTGTTCAGAGCCGTTTTATTAAAGGATGAATTGGTGTAAGGTGGGTTTATACTAGAGTTGATACTCTTTAGTATCTTATTTACTGTTAGGAGTTAGAATACCATAATTCTAAAAAATACATAGTGGGGGAACTACTATGTTCTTTTATTAAAGGCTGACTTCAGCGTGAGACAATTGGTAAATGTTCATAGCAGCAAAAATAGTCCTTTAAAAATAAAATATTTACTAGAAACACTATATTACATATTTTATTTTACCTCTACTTACTATGTTATGATTGTATTTGATACATTGAGTTATATGTACTACGTACTAGAGAAGCCATTACTAACATTGACTCTGTTCAACTGAACTGTACTGCAATCCCTACAAACTAAATATTGCGTAAATTGAAGATTTGTGTATTCAATAAAATAATAATTATTACATTTTATTTAGAAATATAATATGTTTGTTTAGATTAAATTAAGATGTTTTATATTAAATTATTATATTTATTTTATATTAATATCTTATTTTGTATCAAATTAGTCTTCGCGCATGCGCGACTACTACTCCCGCGCATGCGCGAAGACATAGAGTAGGACACAGTTTTTGTTTGGAATGGCTTCTTTAGTACGTAGTACATATAACTCAATGATTTGATATAAGAAGTTTCCACCCTAGATTATACATGTTATGCGTAATTTTTAACATTTTCATATACTTACCTAAAATTATAACGCACTTCAACTTAAACTAAGATGCAAGATATACTTTTTTTGGCTTTTCTATTGATTTTTTGTGTCACGTCAGTCATAGGGCACTAAAATGGTGGCATAAAAATATTAACAGTCGACTGGACATGGCCTACCAAGTAAGAAAATAATTTTCGTAATTTGCACCTATGATGCTGCTCGCACGCGACAATGTAGCTGTGTAGTGTGACAGCGTACCACAATCTATTACCCCTATCATCCTGTAGGTGTCAGAAGTGGTTACAGAGCGTAATAAAACATGAGAAGGGCAGAGCGATTTACCAGATAACAAATCAAAATAATAAAAAACTGCAGTGTCAACCCGTCTGACAGTGTGGCAACTATGTCAAATAACCCCTTTAAGGGCTATGTTCAGCAGTGGACTTTTAATAGGCTGTAATGGATTAATGAAAAATATTCGTGTTGGACGCGTGCAACCCCGATCCCAGCCGGCACCAATGAAACAAGTAACGCACGGATCGAGTAATTGCCTACAAATAATTGTTCCGGGTCTGGATGTTTGTCCTAGTGCAATTTATGTTTGTAAACTGCCCTCACGATGCAGAAAAAAATCCTAGTGTGGAGGTTACGTCTTTTTTTTTTAGAGAGAAAAGAGCACATTATTTGCAATTTTAAGTGCTGATTTGCCAACGTTCTCGGTGATAAAGGAAAATTTCGTGCGAAAATATAAATATCTGGAAATAAAAAAAATCTTTTTCGAAGATATTTCATTCGTTTTCAGAAATAAAAGGTCTTTGTTCTCTTCTCGTTTGCCTATGTTTATACTTTTACATAGTATACTCTTTTGAATTTACAGATGTCTGAGAAAGCAGAAGAAGCGATATGTGAACAAACAATGGCAGACCTGTTGTATTTAACAGAAAACGAGGGAAAGCTGCGGTTGGACAACTTCAACCTCTGATACTAAGCACACCGTTTGACGGTGTGCGAGCGATTTGTGACTTTCACAGTGATTGTGAGTTTTATGTCGAGGCATTACAGCAGATTATTGCAAAAGCCTTAACGTATTAAGTGTAAATGTAAAATGTGACTGAACAAGTGATATGACATTACATGAACATTGTCATTCAAGCACATAGTGTGATTTTTTTATTCTGGATTATGTTTTTTTATCCATACAATAATATATAATAGTTATATAAATTACTGCTATATTAATTATAATCACAAAGAGAAAATCTGACAACCACATGACTTAGTAGTGTTATCTACCTTGAATCCCAACCAACAGTAGCATTTGTTATATAACTTTGAAATATATAGGATTTAATATCAGATGTTCAAATCTAACACATATTGATGTAGGGTAAAGGGTCTTCGTTGTGTGAAAAAACAAATTATTGGTGTATAATGTGGGGTCTGGTCGGTCGCCAGTACTTTTGGTCTTGTCATATAAGGGTACAGTACGATAAGGGTAAGTTCATGGGACGAAATCGGATCTCTTAAAAATTATCAGTTCTCAAAGTTGTTCTATTTTATAGTAGTAAACAAATCTAAACAATATTTACTGGAACAGAGACGATTAATTGATGTTTTATCTGGAACCACTCATAGTTTCAAAGAGTCAAATTTAAGTAGGACGAGTAAGTACAGTCCGCGAGGCATAAGCTGAGCTTTGCATGTGTGTGAGAGTAGTCTGATAAAAAAAGTATGTGTACATATGTAAGTGTGACTGACGGAAGTCAAACAAGAAGTACTGTCATCTGAATAAGATTCCGAAGAAGTGTGAGTCGTGTCTGTTTCGTCGGCATAAACGACTGACCGGCCCTGAATGCGATATTCGGAAATTTTAATAAAAAAATTTATACGTAGATAACGTATTCCCAATAGAACTTTTCTATTATTTTTTGTCCTTTTCCATTTAAATCCGAAAAGAGATACTTCTTTACGCAATGACCAAATTGAACCTGGATAGTTTATTTCTGTCTTCAACTTTTCATGTATTCGCTTCATAGGTTGAACCTCTTTATCAGTAATGTGAAAATTGTGAATAGTTCTTCGGATAACCGCTTTATCAAAATTGTCAATGATAATGATATTTTTCCTGCATCTGGTCTTTTTCTGAGATTTTAATTTGCTTCCTTTTCGACAGTGGATAGTAGAATTCCCGAAGTCGCTACCAATTGGGTTGATGTAGTAGCATTTACATGTCATTATCGTTCATGTCTTTATAATAACTATTTAAATTACACAAAAATGTTTTTACTTGTCTATTTAAAGGTTTTCGTATTCGTTTATTTGTGTTGGCAGCCATTTCACTAATAAATGGAACACAAAAACCAAATATTAAGAATTAAAGACGTCACGCTGGTGCCAGTACAAGAGGTGAAGTGTGGAAGGTGCGCGGCGGAGTTGCGTCGCGCGAGGGACGCACCGCGCTCAGGCCGGTTGCCAAAACCAATATAAACCGGTTTGAATAAAACAAAGGACGCGTCGCGCTATAGGCCAACGGCACACTAAACACTATCTATGTGCACTCACACAAATGCAAAGCTCAGCTTAGGTCTCGCGGACTTTACCTTTGTGTTTGCGCGTAATTATTTGCAACACAATATCTGCAGTCGATAGTTTCGATAGTATCTAAAAGTTTCGCCTTTGTCAAATTCAGTTAGAAGTACATTGTTGTTATTCGGCAAAGGTAGTTGTTAAATGTACAACTAGCAATCCGCCCCGGCTTCGCACTGGTGATTTCTAGATCTCGACAACAGTGCCACTTACTGGTCCAAATGTAAATCTCGTACCATCCAGGGACCCACTCAAACTTGTCCAACAAAATCAATATTAGTCCAGTCGTTTAGACTTCACTGATAAACACATGCACAGAAAAATTATAATTATATATATGTGTGGTATATAATAAGATGTTATTTGTGGAGACAAGTTCATAAATTGTCCCGTTTGGTTATGGCAAATGGTTAGCCAAACTAATATCATTTGTCAATTATAATAAATAAGGTAATCTCAATGTAGGTACTTTTAAATATCCAAATGTGGAACATTTTTTAAAATTATGTAAAAGAGTTAAAGAATAAAATGTCTTAACATAGTTCATGTTGCAACATATATTGTAAAATTATATGTGTAGTTGGGTGAATGTCCAGTGTATTAATATTGTATGTGAAATTTGAACCTGATATTTAGTCAGGGTAATAAATGTTTACATTACAAAATAGTTTTATTTTAATTTTAACCCCGATAAAGAGGAAAATTGATGGGTAGTTTTCAATACAAAACTAAGCAAACATTTTCTCTATACAAATAAATATTAAGATTACATTTCTTTGGTTTGTTCCTTGGTGATCAATGATTGTTTATATTCATTTATTTTTATACAAGTGAAGTGTACTGTGAGGAAACCTGTGTCTGAGAAATAAGAAAATAAAAAATATTTCTAAGACGTGAAGTTCGCCAACACGCATTAGGGCAGCGCGGCCGACATTTTCTTACCCTAAAACCCTCTCAGAAATGAGGGGAGGCCTGCGCCCACCAGTGGGACGTATATAGGCTGTAACTGGCTGGCTTTATACAACCATCACTTTTTTAAGAATGTACCTTTATTTTGTTATTGTTGTTGGTCCTCTCAATAATACAATAAAAACAAATTTAGTATATTGAATGTTTTACAATTTAAAGTATCAATATAAAAAATAGTGTCGTGCGTAAATGATAAATATATTTGGTATTACAATCATAAATTGTCTTTGCTTTGCCAAGCATGATGATAATTAATGTATATTTACATGACATGTCCAGTAATGGACTTTTACTGGCTGATAAAGAAGAAAAATGATATTATTTCTGATTAGTTTAGTTTTAGGAGTAAATTTGTTTCTAATTTTTTTAGAGTGCCAAAACAATTGTACATACACTAAAACTTGCTTTTTCTGTAATTTTATTTTATAAACTTTAATGTTTCTGAACTATTTTTAAACAAACTTATTTTCCAAAACCTCCCCTACAATTGGGGCTACTTTCTACAGTCTTTTCACTTTCCTCCCATTGTTTTGATGTTTTCGCTACTATAGACAGAGCATGAACTCCATTCTTCAATTCCTCTTTTAATATTTCATTAACTAAACGATGCCTCTGAAATAGGAAAGTATTATTATATTGATGTGAAATTCTAAAAATTATGTTTTGTTAATGATAAGGAAATGTTTCTCTGGCTTTAAATTTATTGGGATAAATTATTATAGTATAATTAATAATAACACTGATCCTGATTGAGACTGGTGAGTTTTGATATTATTTCAGTCAGTTTCTCTGCTTCCGCTGATTGACAAACAATGCTTTGGAAACAGATTGATGACAAATATGCAGAACTTTTACAGGCTGGTAATGGGAAGCAGAGTTAACATTTTACGAGTCTGAATAAGTTTATCACAAAAACTTATTTTGACCGAAAAATAAAAGTAGATAAAATTTTCCACATAAAGAAAGATGTCTATTAAACTATTGTGATAGAATCAAGTTATAGTGCAAGTACAAAGTAGGAGTGGGAGTCTAAGACACACATGCCTCTTGGTTGACACCACTATAACTTGGTTTTGATGCCACAGTGACTCTAGTCAGTGGACAAACCTGTATTTGATTCTAACAAAGTCTCTGGAATAACCCAGCACCCAGTAGGCTATTTTTTGAATTTGAAATAATCACATACCTTAATTAAGGCTAATCCATCAAACTTATCAGAAACAATGACAACTTTAAAATGTGTCTCTGCTCCTTTAGGCACATTATGCATGTATGATTCATTTATAACATCCAAGTGTGTTGTTTCCAAAGCTGTCTGTAGCTTGTTTCTTATGGAGTTTGCAACCACTCCCGATGCCGAAGTCATATTGTGACTTATATTTGAACTACCTGAAAAAAAAACGAATTTCTAATGAATTCAGATATAATTAGGATTTATTTTCATGACCTACTCCTGGATATTTGGACTTGAATTGACAAAGCTCTCTACATTGGCGGAGGCCCATGTCCAGTAGAATTACACACACAAAGTTTTAATTAAGCTAAGACAGTGTATAGAATTATACAAGCCCCAACTTCAGAAGCTATTAATGTAGAAATATTTTACTCTTCTTAAGTCCAAATACTCAAATGCTGCTCAATTTTAAAATGTTGATAAGTCTCTTGGTGTCAAAGTCACTTTGATTTAAAATGGTAGAGACTAACTAATTTTATCCCATAGGTAGCTAGGGTTAAATTCTAAAGAGATGACATGTTCTCCACCACATTGCAGTATAACATTCACACATATCCGAGATCCAACATAGCCGAACATATTAGTAAGGTGAAGTGACAATGAGCCCTCCATATAGCTTGATGCACTAAAAACTGATAGGAAGGTAAGGTTTATGAGCGTCATCTTGACGACAGAAAACAGTGCGATTTACCATCTAGATCTTCATCACCACTTTCCACCAGGTGGGATTCAAACACTGGCTCATAATACGTTAATTAAATTTAACCTCAGTCGTTTAAAACGTTGGCCTAATGTGTGCTTTTCATACGGACACCTAATGGGAAATTTCTTTTTATTGTTTAGACTGCACGAGAAGATTAATATTTATTACCAAATTTCGAATAAATCTTACCTAAGGGCAAGGGCAAATACACAATGCGACGAAGTAAAATCATATGTTATTTGCCAACTTTTACTTCCGATTGATGTAATAAATGTTAAGTAATTAAAGCGTGGGCTTTTAAAATATTAAATAAAAAATCAAAACATTCTTCCCCTTCCCTCAGTTTATCACTATACAGATAATAGATATGTCATATTCATATGTCAGTGTCAGGTACCGGTGTGTCAGTGTCACTGTCACTGACTGATCAGCTGTTACCACAAAGTATAATAAGCTGTTATTTTGTTTTGGTACTTTAATTATGGACTCATACAGTTAGTACATTTGCCATGTGACGCATAAAATAATGTAAAAAAATGTAAGAGCAAGGGAAAAGAGGGTGCGCCAGCAACATACACATCTAATCCTGTATTTCAAATCACTTCACTGAAATTCGGTCTGTAACAGCGATGGGCGATTGTTGCAAAAAAAAAAACAATCATTTGAATCGAAAATTGTGCTATTGCGCATTCGATTGACGATTTAGTAGTTTCTCACCATGATTTTTCGAATAGTAATCGACAAACTACTAATTGTACGTACATCGCACACTGCAATCCGCCGCTATGTAATGCAACGACGTGTGCTTGTGTGTGCGGTGAACTGCAGATGGCCGCGCAGGGTGGTGCGTGCGAGACAGTGATGAATGTGTCGATTTTTTTTAAGTGTTACTTAATACATATTTTAATTTGTTTACTTTAGCTTTAGTTGGTTATTGACTTTTTTAGAGAAAGATCATGCGTGGATTATAAATGACCGGTTTGACGCGATGCCTAAAAACCATAATATAATGTAAATATTGAATTAAATACGCTTTTTTTTTTTAAAAATACGCTTAGCTTAATAAAACTTTATAATATTAGAGAGTCCTATTAAAGTATGAAGAAATGTTTATTGAATTAAAATATCATGCGTAAAATTAAAGCAATAAAATTAACATCAACAATTTAAAAATAAAATTCAATACAAAAGTAAGTAATATTTTAACTGAAGATTTTATCTGTTAAAAAATAACAAATAAATAAACTTAACCATTAACGCCATGCCTAGAATGGTTGTTCCCTGAATAGATGGTTTGATTACAATACAAAACAGAAAATTGAATAATCTATTGGCGCCAACCGCATACCTAATAACTGCAATGATAACGTAAGTAGTGGCGCACAGACTTAGCGCAAGCGCACCGCAAGCCCGCCGCACCATCTTTTGTAATAACTTATTTAGTAGTACACATAATGGGTGCGCTGCGCTACAAATGAGTAGTTAGAGTTGACACGGTAACCGTGTCAATCATTGTCGCCCGCCGCATGCCGTCGATAACAATCGACTAACATGGATTGTTATCGAATTTTATCGATTAAACTGAACAATCGATTAATTCGATTAGTTTTAGTAATAATCGCCCTTCGTTTGTCTGGAGGGCATTTTAACCTACTTTTCCCAGTCTTAAGTAATTGTTTATCCAAAGTTTCCTAGCGAAGTGGTAAAAATAAACCGTATTTCTTAAAAAAAGTATAGTTTATTTTTATACCACACGGCGTTTAAAATCTCAAAACTGTTTATATTAGGTCCTTACATATGAAATTAGCGTTTCGTCGTACTGACCACTTTGACCTGAAATATCTCCTCTTTGGTTAAGAATTCCAAATTCAAATTTATAAATTCATTTAGCTGGTATATTTGAGTTTTGAAAACAGTAATTCATTGGTGTTTTTCCCTCATTATTTTTTTCTTTGGCGTCACAATGGAAAACATGAAAATCGGTATATTTACGAGTACGAGTTCTATCGTAGCACCAGTGCTGCAGAAACAGCTCGAAGGATTAATAATGTGTATGGCGCTGGTGTCGCAATTCTTTTGCGACACCAGCGCCATACAGCACGGTACGTTTTTGGTTTCAATATTTTCGATCTGGAAATTTTGACCTTCAGAACCAACCCCGTGGACGGCTGGAGACCAAAGTGGAATGGTCGTTTATCACCCACACGGTGCGGTGGTTAGCGTTTGGTTGCGTGGTTGTAGGGTAGGCGGACGTTTCGCAGTTGTTTGTTGTTAATTTCACAGCAAATATCGGCGTACGTCAGGCGGTGATTGATCGCATGACGTAATCGCTCGCTGCGTAATTGGAGCGCGGTTGCGTCAGCAAGTAGTATAAATAGCAGTAGTTTCGGCTTGCCGCTCACTTAGCGGCCAGCCTCCGCAGAGTCTACTTCACCTGAGAATGCCTCGTGTAGAGGCGATACACGTGTCGTATTTTCGAGAGTGGTGTGTCGTGCCTAGTGTGGTGGTGCTGGGGGTGGTAGTGCTAGGATTAACGACGACGAGTATAGTGTGCGCGATTGAGGGAGGGTGGGAGGTCCACTTAAAACTGGGCAGGACACATCATTTTCTTTCTTCACGCCGAATTAAGCAAATTAGTTTATAACAACCCCATTATAATGGATTTCCGCAAAGTAACGCCTGATTCTATCAATTAAAGTGATAAAAATCAACTTGAAGCAAATCCGGAAAGTAAAATAACTTGAACGATCGAATTGATCGAACGATTCATTAGGTACCCACCTTATGAATTGAGTGAATCGAACTTGCAAACACGCGTCGATTGCTGTGTTACGTTGCTCAACCAACACAATAATGAAAATTGGATACTGTACGATAATCGGAAGCGCCCGTCGCAATGGCTGAACCCTGGAGACCCAGTCAAATCCTGCCCTGAACGAAAATTGACTCAGAAAAATTTACTTGTGAGTCTTTGGTGGACTAGCGCCAGTGTCGTTCACTACAGCTTTCTAAAATCTGGCCAAACGATTACGGCAGATATCTATTGTCAAACCATGAAGGAAGAACTAGCTACTAAACAACCGAGATTGGTCAATCGCTCTAGGCCACTGCTGCCTCACGACAACGTAAGACCACACACTGCACAACAAACAACCACTAACTTAGATGAGCTACAATTGGAATGTCTACGACATCCACCGTATTCCCCGGACCTGGCTCCAACAGATTACCATTTTTTTCCGGAATTTGGACAACTTCTTACAAGGAAAAAAATTCAACTCCGATGCGGCAGTCCAAACCGCCTACAAAGAGTTTATTGATTCTCGCCACCAAGGTTTTTTTTAGTAAAGGGATAAATAAACTACCTATGAGATGGCAAAAGTGCATAGATAACAACGGTGCATACTTTGATTTTTTGAATATATTTTACAAAAAAAATAAGAATTGACTTTATATTCCTTCCGTACAAAACGCCAATTTCATATGTAAGGGCCTAATATTTGGCTAGTGATTTTTGTGTACGTCGTCTAAAATCTTATATTTAAACATAAAGAGATCAGTAATTGTTGGTGACGCGCTTAAAAAAATCATATTTATAAAATTTTCACTTAAAAAAAATGTAAATTCGTATTTAAAATTATTTGCTATTAAAGTATGTAAGGCATTCTAAATGATAAGGTAATCTACGTTAAAAGCAAGTAGATTCAATATAATGACAAGAATATTCGATTATCCAACGAAATATCAGGGTTCGATTCCCCGGTCGAGAGTTAATTCCACAAAAAGTTTCTTTATAGATATAGTAATACATGCCATGCCATGGAGTTTATAGCAATTTACATACTTTGCTTGGATAGGATTGTCAAGAATGAAATATTTTTATTCAATACTGGCCTTTACAAAGTACTTTTTGAAAGTCAAGAATGCTACGCCATCGTTCCATTAACTGCGGGAGACCTTGTGACAAAAAACTGCAATAAAGTTATTTAAATTTTTTTTTTCCATCATTTATAATTTCACCTTACAAGTCAATGTCAATAAATGATAGATTTCTTAAATATTATAGATTGACACTCACATTTTGGTTAATATTCAATAATTCATTTTAGTGTTAGTACCCAAGGTCAGTACTTTATTTTCTTTGATAGCTTTCTTTTTCTAATTTGATACACAAACACATAAGAGTTAAAACAGGTTATCTGTATCTTCTGCTGATTTATACTTTCTCGTGAATTTTTTATTATCTTCATTTGGGAGGTATTTTCTGAAACATTAAGCATGTATTAAATTACACCAAAGCGTACACTCACTACAAATAAACTTTTCAGCTTTTCAGGCTTTCAGTCTTTTCTTTGATCTGTAATAAAGATCAAAGAATGCGTAGGTAGGTATTAATTGAATGTGATGTACCTACATTGTAAAGTTTCTAGGTGATTTTACACGTCTACTTAACTCTTTAGAATGAGTTGATGACGATAAGTTCTAAGTGTAAGGTGTCAAAACGGATAAAAATATTGGTAAATCCAATTGTGCATGCCCTAAGCGGATTCAAAAATTACGTAAAACATGATTATACGTAACTTTTTTTAATAGTTTAAATTTAAATACACACAAGTTTTCACTAATATCCTTATTATTACACTTCCAATTTTCCAATAATTTTATGTCAAACTTCATTTTAAAAACAAGTTTAGAAAATCAAAAAGTGCACGACTCATAATGCTCATATGATAATCATATCATCATTCAGGTCACTCCATAAAGTCCAAGACGCATTTAAGTATAAATATACTTAAATATATACATTCTACTTAATTTTAGTACGTAGTACTATTATTTATTAATGTCGATAATACACTGTTTTCCATTAAACAAAAAACTATGAATTTAAACACCACATTATACTGTTTTTTATGAAAAAAAAGTTATTCATCAACCGCTGCCACAGAGACAAGTCACGACTAGCAGGGCACTCTAGCGTCCCTGTTCGACCGAAACAAAAAACCTCTACCCCGTTCCCCGTTCGGCAGATACACTCACTGCACTCATTTACTCACTGCGCTCAGTTACCTCGAATGACTCTAGGGATCATCTTGTACACCCGTAAACATAATCATCTTGCCCCAACATCAACTTTTTTATACAACGTTCGATAACATAGCCTATATGTTTCCGAACGGCATGGTAATACCATTAAAAAACCTAAATAGAGCAATAAACAATTATTGTATTAATACAACAGGTTTTACAATGGACTACCTAGAACACGTTTGACACAAACTCAAATTCAACCTTACCTTAGACCAAATTTTATTTTTTTCCATAAAAATGTTCGTTGTCTCTCACGATGCCATTGTAATTAACTTAGGCGCGTGAGTATCGGAGACTACGTTTTACCAATACAAAAAACTAGACAGCGTTAGTAGTTTTATTGTAATAATGAGGGAAACAGAACACAATTACTCTCTACCGAAAGAAGAATGCCAATTTCATACAAAAAAAAAAAGGAAACACGGGTTTACGAATGTACATTAACAGCGCCACGGTGGACGCCTATATAAAACTTTTTTAGCGGGAATTTCAAACCTTGTATACTGTAAATTTTAGACTTTTTATTTAAGACAGATTTGAGTAATTTTGGCTCGGGCCTCACAAACCTATTGGGTGAATTCTCACATTTGAGAGCTTGCACCAAAATTACTCGAATTTACTTTAGAGGAGTATGTGAGATAAAATAAAACTAAAAATAGGTATAGTTACGTATTTTAATTTTTTGGAAGAGATTGTTTTATACGCTATATTATATTAATATAGATGTTCTTTTATCACTTTTGCTGATAATATTTCCACGAGTAATATGGATTTATAACATATCGTGAGAGTTATTCTTCACAGAATATTAAAGTACACCTTTCCCCTATTATAAAACTGCACTTTTAGGTACGTACGTGATAATATCAATTTCAAATAATTTTGAACGATATATAGAGTAGCAATTCGCTACTAAGATGAATTTTCCGCCAAACCCCTTTTTATTTTTATTGTCATAGACAAATTTTTATTGTTTTTGCATAGACGTGCAGTATGTAAATGCGATTGTGCGAATACAACATAACAATGACAATGTCGCAAATAAACAAGAAAATAAATGGTATTATCAGAACTACTTATGTATATACTTATTGCAAAGAGATTTAAATATTTAAGTATACTTAAATGTCTTTGACTTATTGGCACCATGGATTTATCTAATGTCTCTAATGTCTAAATCTGGCACCTGCTTATAATTCTTGTTTACAAAGAATGTTTTGAATATTATTCCTAGTTAATATTTACAAATAATTTACAGAAATTTAAAAATGGTTCTAAATATTTAGTCCGGTATCTCGTCATAATAATATGTAGTTTAGGATCTAGGATCTAGGATCGCACATGTCTTTGACTTTAAGGAGGAATTAAGCCATTTCTATACATTTAATTTTTTTCTTTTTTTTTGCATTTAACAGGTTTTCGTAAGAGAAGACTGGGATATGTCCCATATACCATCATATACCACCACGTGTACCGTTAAAGTCTATAAACCTATAAAGTACATACGCCTTTATTTTATTTATGGTAAAAATGTTCTATACTTTATGGTTAGGTAAATAAATTAAATACAAATAATAATTATAATATTACAAACACTAAAAGATTTTTTATCGTCCTCGCGGAATACATTTGTCAGAAATATCTAATATTATTGCCTACTTTCTCGTTCATTTTTTAACTTGGCACATAATAGCAATAGTTTCCTTCCATCGATTCCATTACAATTCCATTCCAACCGCCAATAAAACTAAAAAGGAACCACAAATCGTTTACGTAGTTCTAACCCAATACAACTTTTCTCATATTTTTTTATCGAGTTTCATCGATTGATATTTATAGAGATTCCGTTTTCAGAATTTATCTTGTAGACGTGATACGATTTTAAATGGCTTTGTGCAAATTAACTCGCAACTATCTCCAATGGCATAATTATATGCTGTTAAGTATATTAAATAAATAAAATAAAAAATAATTAATAAGTTAAATATAATATACCGTGTAGTGGCGGTGTAAGAATATCCACTAACGGGAATATGACACTCCATATCATCCCGTGGATGTTGTAAGAGGGGACAGAGGGAAACAAATAAGGAGATGGGCAGCAAAATAAAAAAAACTGTGATTGCCATTTCGCTTAGCAACTGTGGACTTTAATAGGCTATAACGGTGTAACGGTAAATATATTACTAGAAAATAAATACGCTAGCTGTCAGTGAACTGATCAATTGAAGAAAAAAAAAACCGGCCAAGTGCGAGTCGGACTCACGTACCGAGGATTCCGAACAAATCCGCAGGTATATAAGTTTAAAATGATTAAAAACATTTTTATTATATGATGTAACTAAAGTTAGTCTCGGTCTACCTTGACGCCTTTTAATATTAACTTTCGCGCTATATATTTTCTTCACCATTCGGTCTTC
Organism: Parnassius mnemosyne; assembly: GCA_963668995.1. Lineage (NCBI taxonomy): Eukaryota > Metazoa > Arthropoda > Insecta > Lepidoptera > Papilionidae > Parnassius > Parnassius mnemosyne. The sequence continues at coordinate 54,645,808 of CAVLGL010000104.1, read as the reverse complement.
ACTCATTCACTCAACGTGCCCAAACCACCGAAGCACGCCCTTATCAATTTTTGTGATAAGGTCATCTTTCAAACCTGCCATATTGCGAATCTCTTCGTCTCGCTTTCGGTCGGCCATGGTAACGCCGCACATTTTACGAAGAGATCGCATCTCCACTGCATTCAACTTGCTTTTATGCTTCTTCTGGCATACCCAGGTTTCGCTGCTATATAACAAAGTCGGTACCAACACTGCGTTATGTATTGCAAGGCGTGCACTCTTCACTACGCCTTGCCTTTTGACTAACGCAGTCAGGGCACCATTGACTTTGTTCCCGGCAGCGACACGCCTGTCCACATCTAAATCACATCTTCCATCCCGGCTAAAAGCACTCCCCAAGTATACAATTTCATTTACTTGTTCTAGACATTCCTGATTTACCCATATTTCATACTTCGTTCTCTCTTCGTCCCTTTCAAATACCAGAACCTTAGTTTTATTAGCGTTCAAACGGAGACCTTTAATTTCACATTCCTCTTTCATACACGTGACTAATGCCTGCAGTTCTGCTTCTGATGGTGCAATAAGCACTGCATCATCAGCATACAGCAGACAATTTACTTTAATGTCACCCAATTTCACACCCAAACAGCTATCTTTCAGCTTTTGTAAACAGCTGTCGAGATACAGTATGAACAGCCAGGAAGACATGTCACAACCCTGTTTTACGCCCGTTTGGACGCTAAACATGGGTGACAGGTCATGCCCTACTCGCACACAGGCTTTACAGTCACAGTAAAGAGACTGCACAGCCCTTAGCAATCGACCATCCACACCATACCCCGGCAACAGTTCCCACATTTTCTTCCTTACAACCTTATCAGATGCTTTCTCAAGATCCACAAAAGCACAGAAAATCTTCTGGTTAGCAGCCAGAAGCTTTTCCGTGATCATGCGGAGAGAAAACATTTGATCCGTGCATCCTCTTCCAGGTCTAAATCCGCATTGTGCCTCCCATAGAAATCTTTCCGATTTCTCTTGCATCCTACGTGTCAAAACCTTCGAGTAAACTTTACTTGCTAGACTGGTCAAGCTGATCGCCCGATAGCACCCGCAGTCAAAATGTGAACCTTTACCTTTATATAAAGGCACAATGACTGCGGATCGCCAATCATCCGGGACATCCCCCGTCCGCCAGCACAAATTGCACAGCAGATGAAAGCTGTCCCAGACGCGAGGCCCACCATACTTGACCATTTCAGCAGTAACTCTGTCTAGTCCCGCAGCCTTACCACATTTCAAACTTCGAATCGCACGTTCAATCTCTTTCATACTGATGACCTCAGTGTCATCGAGGTCCGGGTCTGGCGTACCAGTCACGGCGTCATCCCCGGATCCCTCACTAAGATCATCACACGCATACATTTCTCTATAAAATTCGCTCCATTGCTGCATGACATCCGATTTTTCTGAGAGGACGTCATTAGTTCTCGAAAGCACTTTGTTCATTCTTAAGGCCGTGGCACCACTCCGGGTCCTTCCAAACTCTTTCCAGAAGAGTTTGGAGTTCTCCTTAAAGTTGTGCGACAACCTTTCGTCCGCTTCCATTCTACACCTTTCACGCTGTTCCTCAATCAATGCTTTCGTGTGAACTTCTGCAGCCTATATCTTTCTTTCATCTTCTCTCTCATATCCTTATCATTCGAAGAGGGTAGGGTCAAGAGTACTCGGATACCTAGACGTGCATGTATGAAGAAGATAATGAATCTGAAAGAAGCGAAAGAGGTATGTAAGGATCGTGACACTTGGCGATCTGTTCTCTCTGGCTACCCCGTCAGGGATTGTGCGTGAAGATAAGTAAGTAAGTATGTAACTAAAAATTTATGCTTTTCGCAATTTTTCCTTTGTTTGAGCTATAATATGTTGCTTCGTACCAAATTTTAAGATTCTGAGTTCAAGGGAAGTACCCTGTAGGTTTTGATTCCCTTGCGAATGTCGAAAATTTGCGGCATAAACGGCTGTATCTTTTGATTGCGTTGGCTTAGAAGTTTGATTTTTCACAGCTCCAAGGGGCAATAGACTTGAGTATCATAAGATATGAATTTCAGCTTGATACCTCCACGCGTTCCTGAGAAAAGGGTCTCGACAGACAGACAGACGGACAACAAAGTGATCCTATAAGGGTTCCGTTTTTTCCTTTTTAGGTACGGAACCCTCAAAATAACGTTTACGCCATACTAGGATTTTCTCCTGTATTGTGAAAGCAGCTTACATATATAAATTTCACTTGGACAAACATCCAGACCCGGATCAATTATTTGGTCTACAAATACTTTTACGTGCGGGATTCAAACCCGCGGCCCGTAGTGCCGCAACTCATTGCTAAGCCACTGCGCCATGGAGCCGTCATTATTATATATATTATATAATAATGACTATATAATATATATTATATTATACCTTCACAAGTCTCCAAAAGTCTCATATAATAATGTTAAACTTAGGCCCATCTCTTTAATATCGTGTGTCTGTAAAATTTTTCATTCAATGTTGACAAAAAGACTTGAGTGGTATGTTGAAAAAAATAAATTATTATCTCAGTACACGTCCGGCTTCAGAAGAGGACAGTCATGTCAAGACTGCCTAGTCAAACTAGTAAGTCAAATTTACTTGGGATTTTCCCGTAAGACCCCAACTATAGCCTGTTTCCTAGATATCAAAAATGCGTATAACAATGTCCTAGTAGATACACTGATAAACACTTTAGATGAAATAGGGATTGGTAAAAAGTTTTGTCAATATCTCTGGAATTTTTTAAGCGAAAGACACGTTATGATGCAGGATGAAACTGACCGGAATAAGTAGGTACTAAGATACACAAATCGAGGTTTGGCGCAAGGCCCAATTTCACCTATTCTTTTTAATATACTTACCATTAAATGCTTCCAGGAGATTAGAAACGTGACAATGTATCAATATGCCGATGACTTTGTATTTTATTCCTCTTCTAGAAATTTTGGGGAAAGTCAAAATGAATTTAAAATTGTTTTAAATGCACTCTGTAACATTCTAGATGAAATGGGGCTAGAACTTTCTGCATCCAAGTCTAAAATTTGCATTTTCAGCAGGGGTTTTAAAAGACTGCAAATAGAATTAAAATTAGATAGTCATAATTTAGAGATAGTAGACACTTACAAATATTTGGGTGTTTGGTTGGACAGTCGTTGCGTTGGAGCAAACATATTAACATGACGGTGGAGAAAGTGCAAAGAAGTCTTAATCTACTTAAAGTATTAGCTGGTGTCTCCTGGGGCTTGCACCCTAAACATTTAAGACATATATATAGCACTGATCAGAAGCAGTATAGACTACAGTTGCTATCTATATGACACGAGTGCAAAATGTCATTTAGATAAACTAAATAAAATTTAAAATCAGGCATTAAGGATAATAGGAGGATTTATCAAACCACTCCAATTAATGTTATGGAGAGTGAGCTTGGTGTAGTTCCACTGTACTTACGAAGAAAGTATCTAGCATACAAATTATGTCTGAAGTTAAAGTCTGCAGAAAAAATATAACTACTCAGCTATTAGAAGAACTCTACACTCTTCGACAAAATTATTATTGAAGAAAGGAAATCATTCCTTTACTAGTATCCTCATATAATGAAGTTAAAGAAATTCAGATAGCAACGTCATGTCATGTTAAAATATTTGGAATAAAGGTTATTATCATCCATAAATTCCTTAATATTATAATAATCCTTTTTAAACAAACTTAGTTTAATAAATTTTTTGAATTTTGAGCAGGTCAAATTTTGTATATTTTCTGGAATTTTGTTGTAAAATCGTATACATCGCCTCAAGAATGAATTACTGACTCGATGGAGGCGAGTAACTGGTACTACTAGCTTGTGTCTGTTCCTAGTATTTACAGAATGAATATCACTTATTTTTGTAAAACTACTTTTATTTTTGTGTACGTACATTACATTTTCATAAATGTATTGAGAGGCCAAAGTTAATAAATTAATTTCCTCAAATTTTTGTCGCAGCGACTCTTTAGGCTTTAAATCATAAATTTCTCTTATGACCCTCTTCTGTAAAACAAATATAATTTCAGCGCCAGCTGCGTGTCTCCATAGCAAAATACCATACGACATTATGCTATGGAAATAGCTAAAGTAAACTAGTCTAGCTCTTTCAACACTGGTAAGATTTCTAATCTTTTTTACAGCATATACTGCAGAACTAAGTCTGCTTGCTAGTTTTGATATATGGGGGATCCATTGAAGTTTCTCATCTAGTGTGATTGCAAGAAAAATGGGACTCAATTTCTCCCCATTTAAAATTACATTAGTATTTAATTGTTTGACATTAGGAGTCATACATTTCATAGATTTCGTTTTAGTGCCATTTAAATGCAAATTATTAACATTGAACCAATTTACTAATTTAAATATTACATTATTTACTTCGTCATATTTTGAACTCGGTTAAAATAATCATGTGAAGTATTAAGAGACTCAACTTACCGCTTCCTCGGCGAACATCGGTGGCATAGCCGAGTCCGACGAATGAAATTAATTACGGAGAGAAATCACATCTTACAAAACTTACCAAAACAGTATAATTTATAATTAATATAACTAATTGTTTTGAACACAACTTTAATTAAAAGTAAAAGGCTGGCAACCGAAGGAAAAGAAAATTTTTCGAGTGACAGCCTCGTAACAATAAACGAAGTGTAGGACGGCCTTTACTAAATGGAGCGACGACCCGGTTAAACAATTTTATTGTAGCACGAATAGATCGAATCGACCGGGGAAGAACCATCCTCTCACAGAATACCAGGGTAAAATAACAGCTTAATGTTGCTGTGTTTCGTATGGTAAGTGTAGAGAACCAGAGGCATTCCTTAGTGACAATGCATATGCATTCTTATTTTTAATCAGGGATAGATATATATCTTATGGAAGTAATGTTATGAATTATAATAAAGGAGTTTTTGTACTAAATGATTACGTTCTATTAAAATGTTTTATTACGTGATAGAGCCATGCTGCAGCTATATTTCTGGTATAGTTGTAACACAAATGAGTCGGCTCGACCGGGGAAGGACCACGCTCTTACAGAACACCAGCGTAAAATAGCAGCTTAACGCTGTTTTGTTTCGTATGGTGAGTGTAGAGAACCGGTGATCCTTTTTACTGGAAACGAGGCATTCCATCTTAGTCCTCACGGGTGACAACGCATCTGCATTTTGATTCATAATCGAGGATAGATGTAGATGTCTATAGCCTACAGCAACCACTTACCATCAGGTGGATTGTGTCCTCGTTTGTCACCCTTATCGTATGAAAAAAAAATCATTTAAACGTAGTCGTTTGCTTAATCACTTTCCGCCTGGATTTTCTGGCCAGAGTCGTTGAACTATATCTGGGTAACCTTTATGTCATTATCTATTATATAGCTTACTCCTTTCACGGAACAAAATTATGTTTGTCAACAACTTAATATTATTATTAGAAAATGTTACTGTTACTTTCTTTTTTCCGCCAATTCATATTACTGTGAGTATTGAAATCGAATTTTATTTGAATTGTGACTGAATTAAGCTACCCTTATAACTTATGGCATACATAAAAATAGTAAAAAGTTATGCGCATGCGCTATTAGTTTATACACTATCTGAATTCACTAGATTTCTATTAAAACTACTATAAATATATTTAATATTATCGATACATATTTAGGGAGAATGAACTTAAATAACTAAAGGTCTATTTCTTCTTCCAGCTCCAGGATCTTCTCGTCAGTTCTCAGGGTGCATGCATTATAAGTCGTCGTAGGTGGCAACCGAACCTCCACCGGAGATTCTTAGCACCCCCTGTCCCGCCGTTACCATGGTGGCTACCGTAGCCAGGAATAGCGGGGCTGCCGGGGACTGGGGCCGTTTATTATTGTCATGGCTCAGGGGGGGTATGTTGCCATAGTTGCCACGCTTGGCGAGCGGGGTGGCAACCGCAGTTTTTTTTTATTGCTTTTGCTGTTATCAGAAAGATGCTGCTGCCCATCTTCTGTCTCAGGTTCCCTCTGTCGCCTTTTACGACACTCACGGGAAGATATGGGGTAGTGGGTATTCTTATCCACCACTACACGGGGCGAGTAAGAATACCCTTACCCACTAGATTCCTTAGTCGAGACAAAAACTTTCTGCACATTCTGTACCAACGGAATATCCCATTGTTTTTGTTGGTTAACTTCCAGTAGGACATTTTCGCCGGGACTAAGCATTCGCCATGTCCACCCTGCCTTCGTAGCAAAGCACAGGTCTACTTTATAATTTAAAATATATGTTACACAAGTCACTGAAACTATGTACGGAAGCAAGGAAAGCAGGCAATGCAACACAAGAAAGATTTCTCACACCAATACCACCAAATTTTATAGGTAAAGTAGCTTGAGTCCAGGCTGTTGTATTTAAAGTTGTATATAGATTTTTTTCTATAGCTATTTTAAGATTATTATCAATATCCGAACATTTCCAGACTGGACTAGAGCGGAGTAAGTATGTAAATCTAGGTACAAGGAGACAATATTTTAAAATAATAATTTTAAAATAATAAGAAAGCAATATGGGGGTTTAATTTATACAATTTATAGACGTGGCTTAAAACTGATCGAATTTTGTTTTTAAAACAGGTTTAATACTATCGAAAATAACGGGGCACCTAACAGGTATAGCGATTCCGTACTGACAGTTTTTATTCCTGGAGAAATATGATTGAAATTTTGAATTAAAGTGTCTCTGTTAGAACTAGTTAATTATTGGAAAAAATATTTCACATTCAAGACCGATATTTTTAAAATATCGATAAATATGAGTAAGATCACTGAGGACGTCATCTGCTCTACCTCCCAGTGTACCGTCGTCCAGGTACCAAACATTCAGCTTGGATTTCAAATTTGAAATAATGGATTGAATTCCTAAACCGAAAAGTGGTGAACCTAGTGGGTTACCCTGCTGAACACCAACAGCACATTCGATAATATGGTTTTCGTAAAACAAGTTTGTTTTGCATTTTGACTGTAACATTGCCAAACGTAATGATAAATTTCGGAGGTATTGTTAAGCACTTCTTTCAGCAGGGTTACCCTATCGATAGAATTAAAAGCAGTCCGTAGATCAACCTTCACAAGAACATTTGCATCAGAGTTTGTTAAAAATGTACGCACTGAATGTACCGCCGCCTTACAGCCACCTCTAGTGGCAAAACTAAAATTTTGTCTTAAAGTTAGAGATTATGTGCCTGCAAGCTAATTTTGAAGTTAAGCGTTGAAATGTAGAACGGAATAGGACGGATACCGTTACCCTTTTTTTTGAAGGCTCATAATCTTGCCCCATAAAAGAATGGAATGAAATTTGGATTAACCCCAGATAAGAATGGAATGAATGAAAAACTTACTAGAAAACATAAAGTTACATAATTTTGTAATGTCTTTAGGACGTACTCCGCCGGCGTCACCGGCAGAAATGCTTACAAGATCTTTAAGATGTTGAGGCGTAATTCCGTCATAGCTGCCAGCAGAGCTATTCGAAAATTATATAATTGCTTCTAAGGTGTCTTTTTCAGAAATTTGTAAGGTTGTTTAGAAGTCTTGGGAGGCAGCGGTAAACTTTGACCGAAGGATGCTTCTGACGAAGGTCTTCAATAGTTTCGTCATTACGAGGAACCACGATGTCGTCTGAGAATAAAATACGGGATGCATTTTTTTAGTCGCTATCCATTACTTTCGACTCAACTACTTTCTTAGAACCAAATTTAGGACGAGGTCGACATAAATGAGTATTGATTAATCAAAATTTTGAAAAGATGTCTCTTTTAGTTGAGACGTTGTTGATTTATTTATTGTTTTATCAAAATGAAAATAGGAATACGCGAAAGTAAATATTTTTTGCCAACTATTTTCACTATTAGTGAAACAATTTTGAATAGTGCATGACAATGCTTTAGTAAGCTGCATCCTCGCACCTCCAGAAATTCATTTAACCACTGGTACATTACGATGATAATCGTAAATTTACTCCAAAAAAAGGAAAAAAATTGTGACATTAAAGGAATTATTAATAGAGTTATGAATTTCTACGGTAGAGTGTGAAAGCCGAAATACTTTTACTATGGCGTTGTTTAATATGTTTATTTAATACTCGTTTACCTTTAAACAGTCTACCGTCAGTACAATTTTGATACTGTAGGAAATACGGCTGTGAATATAGCGGAGCGGAGATATTCATTAAAAAATCAAAAACATCTCTACAGCACTCAAAAGTCTTTATATTACATAGCTTCATATTGACTTGAAATATACTGTACCTCGCATCTTTCCCTGAAACACAATCTTATGCGGATTTAGGCCGCAAAAGCATTTTGTTCTATAAATGAAATATTATCACATTACTTTAATGGATTTATTCCATATTGATATAAATTGAATGTAGTCGTTATTCTTTGACATCTGACAACGACGCAGCAGAAATACGAGTATTTTCTTTTATAAATGAGTATTATGTCTGAAATCAATAAATATTTATTATAATAAATGTTTTATATCTTTACTGATCTTTTTGTTGAAATTTGTAAGCCTGGATTGGCCTCTAAATAACAAAATAAAATTGAAATAACAAATAACTTACGGTCCGCCTGTTAGCAAGGGTGCAATGATTACTAAATCTCGCCCCCTTTTTTTAAATATTTAATGCACCATCACAGAAGTTTTTTTATAACATTACAAAAGTGTAGATTGTAGAATATGGTTTTAAAAATGTAAGTATTTAAAACATTTTAAGTAATATTTTTAATATTTAATAATTAATAATATAAACAATTTGCTTAAAGTTTTTAAAATCTGAGATTACTGTTGGCGACGGTATATTTTAACATGTAGCGTATGTTTAACTATTTAGTTGAATTTAATTATATTTTTTGCGGAGCATTCATATTTATTAATACTCTGAAAAGAATTACATGAACAGAATCATATCACGATAACTTAAAGCACCCTCACGGACAGGTCGGATAGGTTTTTTTACTTATAGTATACAGGGTTATTTTGCAATAACCGGCCAAATTTACAAAGAAGGTTCTGAATAAGTAATGTAGGCAAATAGTTAAGAAATATTAATTTAAAAAATTATGAAAACAATCTGTCCTTTTTATCTTTTAAATTCAAAATGCGTTATTGGTACTGAATTTCATTCATAAATATATGATGCTTACTATTTTACTACGCACGCACACATTCGTAAGGGTCGATTTGTCAGCAAAAATGTAGTCGGCAAATTGAATTGTTGTTGCCTATAAATCAAATTCAACTTGCGATCGTTTCAAATAAAAGTAGCAGGCTTCTTTATTCATATTTTCAAAAACTACAATAACGGCATATTGTTATTTATACATATACTAGAACTTACAAGATATATATTTGTGGAAACATGAGTATACATACAAAGCATGCAGGTTGTTCAGATACATTGAAAGGATCAGTCATGTCTGGCCTTAAAGGCGAACAAATGTGTAAATCAATTAAAATATTATAAATAGTTTAAAATAATTGAAAATGAAATTATCATTAATACATTATCGAATTAAATTATTATTATACTAATTTTAACAATTTTATCAATAAATCTAAATCTAAGTAATAAATTAAAATTAAATGTCTGGTAGTATTATTTGATATGAAGATACATTATATTTTATCTGCTTTATACAATGTCAGTAATAGAATTGTTTGTTACGTAAGATTTGGATTTTAGAAGAACTTAAGTTTAAACTTAGTTACATTTTTTGTACATTTAGTTACTCGTACATTAGTTAGTTATATTGTTCTGCGTCCATACAATGTTCGCCTAAGAACCAACAGTCAAAAAAAGTAACTTTTTAAGTCCGAAATTACACATAATTGTATGTGAGAACAATAACTCCTGACGGAAATTTCTGAAAACTTAGAGATTTTGAGGTTATGTTTTATTTTTATGAAACATTACTGTTATTGCTAATGTAAACAGTTCAGTATTAGCCTAGCATTTATACGGTAAATAAAACTGAGGTTGTGATTAGGTATTTATTTTATTCATACGAAATAAATACAACTTATACACTCTCATTTGTTTAAAGTCCGTGATTCCAGGTCGCTAAAGAAGAGTATCGATATCCGTTGCTCAAGCCGAGTCGTAATTTATTAAAACTTATTGCATAACAAACCAACTACACAGTGCACTTAGATTCCGAAAAAAATTTCAGAAATGTACTTTTTCAATGGAAACCAAAACGATCGCACGTCTGACATCTATCTTGATAATCTATTTTGACGTGTTGTCGTCTGTCAACGTTATTGACTTTTTTGTTTTGCTTTGCCAATGAAAGTACAATAGTATTGTTATTTTAATTGAAAACAGATGATTTCACTGTACCCAGTTCCTTGTGGCATATATTATAAAATATAAACGTTCTATCTGAGATATATTTTAAAATATAAACGTTTTCATAATATATTTGAGTTTATGACAACTTTGAAATATGTGAGTGAAGGTATTGTGCGATTGGCCAAATCACAGGAGGCCATAAACGCAGCACATTAGTATTAATAGATACGTACAAAGTAAAAAAAAATTAAGTTCAATGTTGAAAAAATCCTATTTATTATGATTTCACAATTCAAAAGTGTCCGTTACTATCTAATGAATGTTATCTAATGCATAAATAAGGATAAGAATTTTGGTAATTGTCAAATATATGTTGGTTCTTAGGCGAGTTTTAGCAATGTCCTTTGGCTAACTTTTGAAAAATAACCCTGTATAGGCTCTTAATACGAGTACATTCACTGGTTTCAGACACAATAGTAAGACAATATCAATGCTGCTCATGAGACGGGAATCTTTATTTCTCTTAATAAACATTATAATTAAAAAAAAATATTTGACTTACTAAGTACTTCAACAATAGTATTAAGCAAAATAAATTCATATTTAGAAACAATATCGCGCACGTAATAAATTCATCTTACCCTAGAGAAGATAATATGACATGTAGGATATAATCGTAAAATTTTATTACAAAGCTGCTTCCCATGCTTGGAAAGATAAGAGAAATTACGAGTTGATTTAACTGGGTTAATGGTTATATACGTACGTATACTTTTTTCGTTATACTTACCAAATAATACAATATTATTAGTGGCAAAGCCAAGTTTTAGTATATTACTAGTATACCTGCAGCACAAATGGGTCGACTCGATCGAGGAAGGGCCATGCTTGTACAGAATAAGAGAGTAATAAAAAACATAAAGACGCCGTGTTGCGTATGGTAAGTGTCGAGCACTGGCGACCCTTTCTACTGATGTATTCTAATACGGATTTCGTTATGTATGAAAAATCGTGTACATATAAAATTCCGTGCCGTATGAATGACTGGTTGAGGGCTGATTTGTCAACCATCAGATTAAAGTTATCATCATCATTATTATTATCAACAACACATTACAGATCATCATATGTCTACTGCTGAACATAGGTTTCCCCCACGGAATGTTATATAGCCCGGTTAGTTTGGCTAACTGCATTAATTGACGTTCAGATCTGTTATTCCATCGAGGGGGCCGCCCTTCACTTCGATTTCCGGTAAGAGACTGTACTGAGAACCTTTCTTGAGTGACAGCTTGTCACAGAGAGAGCAGTCAGAGTGCATGACCAACCTTCCGGCCGAGATACTTAAAAAAGTTAGTAGTTACTGTTCTCGAAAGTTAATTAATAGAATCAGGTGTTACTTTGCGATAGTCCATTATATTAAAGTTGACAAGAAATTACTTCGTGTACATCCGCTCGATAAAATAAAATGATGTGTCTCACTTAGTTATATAGCACCTACCGCCCTGCGGCTGTATAAATAGCAGTTGTTTTGGCTCGCCGCTCACTTAGCGGTCAGCCACCGCAGAGTCTAGATCACTTGAAGATGCCTCGTGTAGAGACGAAACACGTGTCGTATTGTCGTCGGTGGTGTGTCTTTCCTAGTAGTGGTGTTGGGAGTAATGGTGCTGGGATTAGTGGTGACGGTGATAGTGCACGCAATTGAGGGACGGCGGGAGGTGCTCTTCAAACTAGGTAAGACACATCATTTTATTTTATCTAGCGGATGTACGCGAAGTAATTTCTTGCCAACTATAGTTCTGGAAAGTTATAATTACCATAAAACTACAAATATTAAAAATAATAAACAAGTCTTCTAAAATTCATAAAAATCGTCTCCTCTTTTGTAGGAAGTAAATGTAACAAACCCTTCATGGTAAGTCGATGTTATAAACATAATACACCTACATTAGCCCTTGAGTAAGAAAAAAATGCAGATTTGTTATCACCCCTGAAAACTAATATGAAATGCCTCTTTACCCTTTACCAGTAAAAAGAGTATAAAGAGTAAAAAGGCACTCTTTATTATTCTGCACAAATATCGTACATGACATTTAATAAAAAGCAATTCTTTAAAAAATATGTGAATTTGACCATTTCCAGTCTGTCCAAGCTTGATTTTCGGCTAAGCCGCTCTAAATAAGCGTCGGTACGAACCACATGTTTTCTTAGGACCTTACTTAAATTTGAATACTGATGTCAATATTACGTGCAGGTTTTCCGAGGCTAAAACATGGATTAGGCCGTTACTTTGTTTAAATAAGCGACTGAATAAAATATTTTTGGAGAAAATATTTTTATATTCTGTCGCGTGGTTTAAAAATCCATTACCTCAGTGGGTGTGGTAATAAATTATGATAAAAAATCTTTTAATATGACGGCTCCGTGGCTCAGTGGCTTAGCAAAGTATTTGTACGGTCTACAAATACTTGTTCCGGGTCTGGATGTTTGTGCTTGTGAAATTTATGTATATAAACTGCCTCCACGACACAGGAGAAAATCCTATTGTGGACGTAACGTTTTGACAAATAAATAATCTGAATGTTAAATGTTTGATACACCTGGTATTAAGTTCATCAATCCCCTGCCAAGCATGACGGGAACGGGAAAGGCTCAGGCTCATGTCCTGCACTGGAGTTTTAGGGGCCGATAAAGAAGAAGATTTTATATTATTTCTTTATTCAACAATAATTTTTTTGAATTTAGGCGCTGGATTTACAGGCCTTTCCAAAACATTATCAATTACCTGCAATTCCCGTGGTGTTGCAAGCATGCTTGTTTGTTCCCTCTTATTTAAAAAAAAATCATTTTATTTTTTATATTTACTGGAACATATTTAATAAAACTATAATTATTTTTATTTCATAAATAAGTAAAATTAAACGTGATAAAATCCGTAAAAATAGTCTTGTTCAACATTATCAATTGACAAACATTACTTTGAAGTTGGAAGTTAGATATATTTGCTGTGCTAGGCAGGTGGGTTGTTCAGCGCAGTTCCAGCTGACTCTGGCAATGTTGGTGGCTTGACTGCCTCGTTAATATAGTGGTTGTAATGGTTCTAAGTTTGAATCCTGAGTTAACCAAACGTTAGTTGTTGGGTTTTTCTCTCAATAAGTTCTTAGTTGCAGTCTGTAGTCAAAAGGATGTCGATGTTTCATTCCCGTGCCTTGAATAGCACGTATGGCCGTCGGTCCTGATCTGATCTATCTCTAGTCGTATCGGTTTGCCACACCATCGGACTAATAGATTAAGGGAATAGAGAGTGCTCCTGTGTTTGCACACACCCTAAAGCACTATAACCCTATCCTGCGTAGATGTTGGTCCCCATCAACTGTTTGTAAAATTTGGGTTCACTGTTTTGGATGAACTTTCTAACATTTTTCGATTGCCCAAGCCCCATCAATCAGGGTATCTGGTTTCACTGTTTTGTATGAACTTTTCAACATTTTTCGATTTCTAAAATTCCATCAATCAGGGTATCAGAGTGTAAGTGAGGTTGGTACATAGTGACAAACCTCACTTGTTATCAGCTTGTTACAGTATAATGCAGGATATGTGTCTACTTTTTTATAGGGAGCACTTGTCTGTATAGACACCCTTTGTACATAGTTGATTAATGATCGCAGTACCAAACGTTTCGCAACTTTAACGGTATTCCCCTTCACCGGTAAACTGCCATTTGATTTTATACAATACGTGGTAGAGCCACGCTGCAGGTGCAATCATAATTTAATGATGGCAGCAATGGGTCAGCTTGACCAGGGAAGGGCCACGCTCTTACAGATTACCAGTAAAACGTCAGCATTATACTTGCTTGTACGATGAGTGTAGAAAAAACTGTATAAGGAGCTATAAAAATTTCTTGGTATCTCCAATATTTGCCTCATTGTGGTTGTGGTACATATAAAATGTTGCGCCTATAAAAATACAGGGAAAGGAAGTTTAAAAACAAAACGTTTATTTTATAAATTTCCGTTTAGCAAATAAATTCTCCACTTTGATATTATTCACGTCCAATGGTCATCAATGTCAATCGTTAATGGAGTACAAGCCATATTTTTATTAAACGACGCATTTGTTCGATGGAATATGTAGAATTACGATGTTTTATTTTAAATATGTAACGACAAAGTTTTAAAAGGCCTATTTTTCCTATGTTTGAAAGTAAAAAAAGTCAGGAAATTATCTATGAACAATATTTAGTTGCATACTAAAATGACGCTAGGTATGTAGCTTTTCGTTTATCTGTTTGTAATATCTAGTAAGTCTAAACTACGAACAGCTAAAACTTTGTATTTTTGGCTTTATCTATAATCTTCATCATTCTTGTAATAAAACTAATGATGAGTAATTATAAACAATAAAATTTCTTCCTAAATACAAATATAAATTTTTAGTTTATTTTTTTTGTAGAAATAAGGATTCTTATTCCTTTTTTCTTTTGGAACGAAGTTCTTTATCGGACGGTACGGGTTTGGCGAATGGGGGCTAGATGACAAAAAGTGTAAGATTTTTTCGTCACTACCCCTTGCGTCATAGTGTAGATGGCCTTGGCGGCGAAATAACGAAGTGAGATGGAATAATATCCATCTCCCTCGCACTTTTCTTATCTTGCCGTGAAAGAAATATTATTTTATTCCAAGTGACGCTTCATTTTAATAGACGCTAGTAATTCATTTATTTGTATTTGTTAATTAATAATATAATAATAATAATACGTTTGTCAATAATAATATACTATGCAAGGAACTTCGTTCCAACCGAGTGTTCCACGACACTCACGCATTTTTTAATTACCTCCTCACTAGGATTTTCTCCTGTATCGTGGGGGCAGTTCACGTACATTAATTTTATAAGAGCAAACATCCAGACCCGGAAAAATTATTTGTAGCCCATACAAATATTTGTTCCGTGCGGGATTCGTACCGCGGCACTTAGCACTGCAACTAATCGCTAAGCTACTACTACACTAACGGTGGTAGAGCCACGCAGCAGTTTATGCTGTTGCACGTATGGGCCGGCTCGATCCGGGTTGGTACCACAACCTCACAGAATACCGGCGTGAAGTAGAGGCTCTGCTTCTACGTTTCGTCTGGTGAGTGCAGGTGGCCGGAGGCCCAATTCCCCCCCCCCCCCCCCCATCAACATGGTAGCGGAATTACACGCACGACTACCCCAGGAGGGTACCAGCACCCCTGGAGAATCCCTCGCTGAGCATCCACGACCATGTTATTCCAATCCTGAGCGTGGGTGCTCAGGCTGCCCCGCGTATTCTGGGGGGGGGGGGGGGGGGGGGTAAAATTCCGCTCAAAAACAACTTAACTCTAACCTAAACGCCGTCCACTACCATCTCGAGACGGCGAAGCCGGCCTTGCTCTTTTTGACCCAGACGCAGGTTTCCTCTCCGGCTGATATTTCGTATCTCTCCTACCCGGGGTACAAACTGGAGCACTCCTTTGTGCCTCGGGCTGGAGTTTGCGTGTATGTCAGAGAAGACATCTGTTCTCGACGCCTCGGCAGTCTTCAAGGTTCGGACCTGTCCATCCTTTGGCTACGCGTAGACAGCGACGACCATCCGCGCGTCTACGGGTGCCTCTATAGGTCCCATAGCGGAAATGCCGAAACAGACCGACTCATCGACCACGTCCAAATGGCTACAGATTCCTTGCTACAACAGGTCCCATCCGCAGAGATCGTGATCTTTGGCGATTTTAACGCCCACCATGCCGAATGGCTCGGTTCACGTTTAACCGATCATGCGGGGAGATCTGTTTATGATTTTGCCTTGGCATATGGTCTGACACAACTGGTTACTTCGCCTACGCGGATTCCAGATGTGGAGGATCATACACCTTCCCTGTTGGACCTTCTGCTGACCTCTCATCCAGACGGATATCAGGTTTCCGTCGATGCCTCTCTCGGCTCTTCGGACCATTGTCTGTTCCGGAGTGTGGTGCCACTCACGCTCCCTCCGCGGTTGCGTTCTGCAGGTTGCCGCCGTGTTTGGCATTACAGGTCGGCGGATTGGGATGGAATGCGGTCTTTCTTTGCATCCTACCCATGGGTGCGGGTTTGCTTCTCGCCGGATGATCCCAGCGCTGTTGCTGACTCTGTCACTGATGTGGTGCTACAGGGAATGGAACTATTTATTCCATCATCTGTGGTACCCATCGGAGGCAGATCTCAGCCTTGGTTTGGTCGCTCCTTTAAGACTGCATTACGCAGTAAGCAGGAGTGTTATCAAGCCTGGGCTGCGGCTTCGGCGACTCGGGATGTAAACACCAGCTCACTTAAAAAGAAGTATAACTTCGCCTCCAGGTCCTTCAAAAGAGTTATTGCCAAGGCAAAGTCAGAGCACATAGGCAGAATTGGCGAGAAACTAGTTCGCCTTCCTTCGGGAACCCGTGCATTCTGGTCTCTCGCCAAGGCTGTCCAAGGGAATTTCTGTAAGCCATCACTACCATCTCTGCACAGGGAGGACGACTCACTGGCCCAAGACGCAAAAGACAAAGCTGACCTTTTAGGCTCCCTTTTTGCGTCCAACTCGACTCTTGATGACGGGGGAAAACACCGCCGACAATCCCGCGGTGTGAGTGCTCCATGCCGGATGTGCTGTTCTCACAGCGCTCGGTTCGCAAAGCACTTCTCTCCCTGGACATCCAGAAGTCGAGTGGGCCTGACGGAATCCCCCCAATTGTGCTGAGGACATGTGCTCCGGAGTTGGCACCGGTCCTAACGCGTCTTTTCCGGTACTCCTACTTCCAAGGCGTAGTCCCGAATTCATGGAAGACAGCTTTTGTCCACCCATCCCTAAAAAAGGCGACCGCTCAGACCCGTACAACTATAGGCCTATCGCGATCACCTCCTTGTTCTTCAAAATAATGGACTCCATTATTAACTGCCAGTTCATCCGGTACCTTGAGGATCACCAGCTGATTAGTGACCGCCAATACGGTTTTCGTCGGGATCGATCAGCTGGTGATCTTCTGGTCTACCTGACCCATAGATGGGCGGAGGCAGTAGAGTCCAAGGAAGAGGCGTTGGCCGTTAGTCTGGACATTGCGAAGGCCTTTGATCGGGTTTGGCACAAAGCGCTTCTTTCGAAGCTCCCTTCCTATGGGCTTCCCGAGAAATTGTGCAATTGGATCACCAGCTTCCTTGCAGATCGGAGCATCAAGGTCGTTGTAGACGGTGCATGTTCTGACTACAAGCCTATTAACGCTGGTGTTCCACAAGGCTGTGTGCTATCACCAACGCTGTTTCTTCTGCATATCAATGATATGTTGCTAACTGGTAACATTCATTGCTATGCGGATGACAGCACTGGTGATGCTCTATACACCGGCCGTGCCAATATTTCTCGGGAAAACGTCGCCGAGTACCGGAACAAACTTGTGTCTGAAGTCGAGTCTTTGCTGAACAAAGTCTTGGATTGGGGGCGACAAAATCTAGTCCAGTTTAATCCTCAGAAGACACAAGTTTGCGCGTTTACCGCTAAAAAGAACCCCTTTGTCGTATCTCCTCAGTTTCAAGGCACTCCCCTTCTTGCCTCAACCAGTATCGGTATCCTCGGAGTCGACATATTGAGTGACGTGCAGTTTCGTGGTCACTTGGAAGACAAGGCCAAATTGGCCTCTAAAAAGCTTGGCGTGCTCAGCAGAGCGGGACAGTATTTCATGCCAGCACACCGCCTGCAACTTTACAAGGCGCAGGTTCGGCCTCACATGGAATACTGTTCCCATCTCTGGGCAGGGGCTCCCCAGTGCCAGCTCTTTCCACTTGACCGCATCCAGCGCAGAGCGGCTCAAATCGTCGACGACCGAGCCCTTTCCGATCGGCTCGATTCATTGGCACTGCGAAGAGATGTTGCATCCCTTTGCATTTTCTTTCGCATCTACCATGGGGAGTGCTCTGAGGAATTGTTCGGATTAATCCCACCCGCCAAATTTCACGAACGTACATCGCGGCAGAACTCCCGATACCATCCACACCATCTGGATGATTGGCGGTCCACCACTGTGCGATTTAGAAGATGTTTTTTTCCTCGCACGACTTCCTTGTGGAATCGATTACCATCAGCGATTTTTCCGGACCGATACGACTTAGGGACCTTCAAGAAAAGAGCGTACACCTTTTTAAAAGGCCGGCAACGCATCTGCATTTCCCTCCCTGGTGTTGCAGCTGTTCATGGGCGGCGGTAGTCACTTACCATCAGGTGAGCCGCATGCTCGTTTGCCCCCTCTCCTATATAAAAAAAAAACACGGAGTGATCGAAAAGATGGAACGAGCACACAGTTCACTAAATGGTGACTGGATACTGTAGCTCATAAACACCAAAATCCTTTTCTACCGTCGTCAAAAAGGAGGAGGTACTCAATTCGATTGTATGTTTTTTAATGTGTACATCAACTTTTTTCTAGATGACCCGATTTCTATGATTCTTTTTTATTTGAAAGCTGTTGATTCTCACGTGGTCCCATATAAATTTGATCACGGTCTGAACAACAGTTTTTGAAATATTTTTAATAATTTATATTGATGACCGTGATGATGACGACGACCTCATGGTCGTCGTTATCGTCATCGCCATCGTCTTTTGTACTGTCATGGTCATTGTCATCGTCATGGTCCTCGTCATCAACATGGTCTTCGTCATGTTCATCGTAATAGTCATGATCATCGTCGTCGTTATTAATATCATCATGGTCATTATCATCGTCAACGTCATCGTTATGATCATCTTAATAGTCATGATCATCGTCATCATCACCGTCATCGTCATCATCATGATCATCCATCATTTAATAAAGTCTTACATCGTCTTATAGTAGTATACCATCTCCTCGAAGAGCTGAACGCAGATCCATACAATGGGGTGTATAAAACACAGTCCGCCGTATTTGAGTATCCACCATGCTATCATGGGAGTGCATAGAAAATATCTATAACTTGTTATAGTATGGTGCGGGTAACAAGTCAGACCTGTCAGTCACTAGAACGTAACTTGCGTGCGTTTGCAAGATACGACAAAATTTTTAACTATGAGAAAATAAAACTGAATTACTGTTTATTAATTTTCTTTATTCTGTTATGACCTTAGAGTATTTATAAGCAAGCTATAGAGCGCGCGTAGGCAAGTCAGCACTGTAAACACGCGTTAGAAAAGTCTTTGATTATATACATGTCTATATTTATTATTATAGACATGTGTATAATCAAAGCATAAAGTGCTAATGCCTAGAGATGAAGGTGGAAAAAAAAAACTAGTTGCATGTTCTCTACAGCCGTAACGTTTTTCACAGTGATGTGGTACAGTTATAGATGACTTTTGAGCTACCTAAATGTAGTTATGTATGAGCTACATTATCGTTAAATTTCTTTAAAATAGATTCGGTAGTGTTTGAGTGGAAGATAAAAAACGGTTTCAATTTTCTTATCGATAGCTAATCGATAATTTTTTCTTTCGTTCGTTTCTTATCGTAAATCACCTTTTTGAAACCGATTTAACATTGTTCCATCTCTAGACACGCTAAACTGTAAGGGAGCATACAGATTATGTAACATGTTTTGTAACTTTTGTTTTATAACATGTCCACATTATGTAACATTGTTTTTCAACATTGCAACATATAACAATACTGTAACCATTAGAATAACAATACAATATAACAATGTTATATGACATTGTCGTTTGACGTTGCCACGCGCGAAGCCTCTGTCACGTCTCACGTTATATAACACTTTTTATAACATTCAGTCTCCACATTAATGAAACATGTTATATAACAACGTAACATATTATGTTATATAATGTGTACGCACCGTAAGCTGTCACCCGTACCATGCTATAACGCATAGACTTATAGTGTGCCATCTTTGGTGATTAGCGATATTGGATTCAGAATGACGTCACTTAGCTAACCATGCATTGTCATCTAAAATAAACATGCATGCAAAATTTTTGCTCAATTGGTAGAGAATAACTGCTTTAAAATTAAGTTGCAAGATTTGACCCTAACAAAAATACATTGCAAGTTAAAATAAAATCTTTTAAAGAGTAAAGTTACAGCCTATATACGTGCCACTGCTAGACGCAGGCCATCTCACATTTCTGAGAGAGTTTTAAGACCGCACTGCACCAATGCGTGTTATTGAAATATTTGTTTTCAATTTTTCAGACATGCAGGTTTCCTCACGATGTTTTCCTTCACTATCGAGCACGTGATCAATCAGTACTTAGAATTGTTATTGAAATTAACAAATAAATTTATTTGTGGCAACGGGAATCTAACGCGAGTTGCTCGCGTACTGTGAAATTTACAGCGAGCGCTTAACCTCTCAGCTATCACGGTTCTGGTAGTAGTTGTATTCTTTTTATTAAGATTATTTATACTTTTATAAAATACAAAAACATTAATTAATAACCATAGACCTTACTTACTTGATTATAGCTTACTTAAGTCTAATCTCTATATCTCTCTTTCTATTGTCATTTAGTGAAAAAAGAGAGAGAAATTTTAAGCATTTCTAAAATTACTTTGAATTTTATAAACAAGGGCGTATAAACATAAAAAGAATGAACTATTTTGCAACGAGAGCGTGCTAGACGACAGTTGTAAACCCAAATGATGGCATTATAAGATACTGTAACTACCAACTTTTCAAGCCTTAAAAATTTAAAACATTTACGGTACGGTCTGAAAACTTTTAACGTGAGATTTGGTGAAATTCCACATGGCGATTCTCTTGCATTTGGCTAGTGAAATTGTTGTTCTTGATACTGTTATCGTATAAACGTCTGAAGTAAGCCATAATGTTTTCTAGTTTCCTTTCAAAGTTACAACATACAACAGCTTGCAAGGATTTGAATTCTTAAATTATCACAACACAATGATTTATTATACTTTTGTAAACGGTTTCCGAGTGGCAGCTTCGTACTGGCAAACGCAGGGATGAACAGATGGGCAACCCCCCACTCGATGGAGTGATATTAAACTTGTGATAGGCTGTAATAATTATGAAGACGACATGAAAAGTCGTTTACGTATAGTAAGAACAGAGACGGGCCTATAAGACTGCCTTGAGGCACGCCATAACTATTTCACATAAGCAACGATTGAAATTATAACTTGTTTCCACCTTTCGTATTCTCTCTAAAAATATAAATTTTATGTTTATTTTTTAAATAAATGTTTTGAATGGCGTTCTGTAAAGATATGAATAAGCGACCATCTATTTATCTACGTGGTAAATCAATAGTAATAGTCGTTATAGAAGTTGAAACATATAAACGGTTACAACACTGCTGTATCTTGCCGAATGACACAATAAGGTGATAGATTTGGTTCATATTAATAGTAATCATTGTTGTAATTTAGATATAATGCGATGGTTGTTGAGCATTAATAGTGATTTTTTATTCAATGTGTAGACGCTTCTATATATCGTGCCATATTAATAAAAAAAAGTTAAATCTGAAAAATAACATTTTTGTGAGTACAGCTACATTACTCTTTCTTCCTATATTTTAAATATGAGAATATTTAAATAATTTTTACTGTATACCTAAAAACAATATATTACTTAGCAGATTCTACTCATGGAGTTCGCTAACTTGTCTGCCTAGTGATTGTGAGTTTGGACGAATTGTGCTAATGTCGTATTTAAAAAAAAACCTCTATTTAGCTGTAGCCTTAAAAATCTGTAGATTTTACGTATAGTATTACTAAAATTTAATGTAATATTGATTCATAAAATCTACAATCAATTATATTACAAAACATCATTTATATATATAAAAAAAGCAACCTAAATAAAAAAAGAGATATCAGAATCGATTAATGGGTTTTCTAATAGTCAATCGGTGATCATACATAAAAAAAAAATTCTGACGAATTGAGAACCTCTCCCTTTTTGAAGTCGGTTGAGAAATACAATCAAAATTTAAAATATAATAGTATTTCCTACACGTGCTTCCTAACTTAATTATAACTTTTGACACTTCCAATCTCTCCCTCTTATCTAATCCCGATTTATAATAAGCTCAACTTAAGAGTTTGTTTAGCATAAAATAAAACATTATCGGTCTTAATTACAATCGTTGATTATCGCTTACTTAAATTAAGTATTAATGATCTGTGATATACATGTTTATTTCTACTGTCATTTAGTGAAAACAGAGAGAGAGAGAAAGAGAGAGCGAGAAAAACATTAATAATTACTTAAATTGACGTCAATTTTTATGAGAAAAGCCACATTAGTCAATTAAGGACGCTTAAAATTTACTTAAACTTCATGTCAAGGCAAAGCTCCAACTATTATTAAACCACCAAATAAAAATACCAGAGCCCACGGCTGAACATGGGTAATTCCCGTTGTTAGGAAAATTTGCCTGAATCATGTAATCCCATTATTCCAGTATCGTCTCGCAGTTTAGACGCTGCTCCTCGTATTTTTCGAACGTCGTGACGTAGCTATACCGCCATTATTCGGAAGCCTCGTCATTTATGACAACTTTGTGACGAAATAGAATGATGGATGAGAATCTGCTAGCACACGGAAGAAGAAATTACCCGTGCCGCAGCTTAAAGTTATGTTGCTATGCTTTTGTAACAAGTAATAAAAATCGATCTAATCAATACCAAGGCATACGATCTTTCTATTTTGATATTCTTTTATTTTCTTATTCTAATTGTAATCAATTATTGAAAATAATTTTCTTTATTACTATATAATTAATATCAGAAGTTTCTATGTACCGCAAATAGAAAATAAGATAATAACATTTTTCCGTCTGAATTCCTAAGCTGACGTCGATTTCCTCTGGGACGTGCCATTTAATTACGTTTTCCAACGCTCACTTCACATTTTCTTTAAAAGATTTCTTTTTATTTTTGTATTATTCAGTCTTTCGTGTAAAAATGTGATTTATTTCTTGTTTGATTATAATGAAATTTCTCTTATATTGAATTTAAAATAAAATTTAAATGTATATTATATTTTGCCCACAAATAAAGCTGCAGGACAATAACTTTAACACGTGAAATTTTCAGCATAATTCTATTTGTTAAACGATAGCTAAAACGACTAAGGACCTGGTTAGACTAGGTTAGTTAATAATAAGTGTTCTGTATAAGCAAAAATGCCTAATAGTTGTACGGTATGCATGAATAATTCTAGAGAAAATAAGAATATTTCCTTTTTTTTGTACCCCTGAAATCAAGTGAAGTACCGTTTTACGTATTTAATAATATATGTACAATAAAACTAGGTAATAACATTGATAACTAAGTGAGAATGTGTTAGACAGGTACGTCACCGAGTGATGAAGTCGGTCTCACCTACTTGAAACGTTAGTCTAACCTTGACAGTGCCGTAGATGGCAGGATATCCTACCCACCCACTTTAGAGGTAGGTTGCTTCCTTGTGAAGGATATAAGCTACTTTTTGCGAGTCGCGACCCCAGGAGTAAATCCCACTGCATTATGATTGGAATACAACCGCCAGACATTGGTGGGGGTGGTGGAATTGGTGTTGGTGGAAGTTGTGCTGGTGTTGGCCGATAGTTTTGCTGATGGTGTCATTGGTCGTGGAGGTGGTAGTATCGTAGGTAGTTGTAGTAGACAGTGGACCAACAGTGGCTCCATCAACACCACCACCATCACCACCATTACTATAACCATCACCACCACCACCGCCACTGCCCACGACCACCATCACAACCATTACTACCACCACCACTAATTACACCAACACTCTTGATTTCGAATAATTAATAGATATATTGTTACATTAATATAAGTTATAATTAATACATATGTTGTCTTATGCTATACAATATTTTTATTTTTTCCTTAAATTTTTCGCATGCGTCATGTGACAACCCTATCAGAATAGGTATACATTTTCGACGTTGTTAAGAAGCTTCCCCTCTGGTCCTTACTCTTTACTCTGTGGCTCAGGACCGTGCTTTTTGGCATTCTTTGGGAGAGGCCTATGTTAAGCAGTGGTCTTGTGAAAGGCTGTAACGATACTCGTAACGATAATAATGACAGCTTGTCGCTTTGCTTGGCAGGCGAACTCAATATTGCAGTTTTATGCTTTAGGTTGTTCCCCGTTATCAATCGTTTTTTTTCTTACCACTTCCTAATTCCTATAATGGTAGAAGCCTTTATCCAGCTGTAGATAACTACAGGCTAATTAAGAAGACGAAGAAGGTATTATACAATTAATATTTTTTATAGAATAGGGCTGACAATCGAGCATACAGTCAATAAATGGTTTTTGTGATTTTTTTTTAATTATCAAATATTTGATAGCATATTTAAATTACAACACCTAATTTGGCCCAATTAAAATGATATGCTTCAACAAGGATGTATATTGTAAACTCGCTGCTCACAAATACGTGCGGACGTGCGCTGTAAAGTAATTAAGACGCTAATTACAAGCGCGCTTATCTTCTAAGCTCCAATTATAAACTAAAATAACCAGTTTCAAAATATAAACAGAAACGATAGGAAAGTATGACCACAAGCTAAAACTTTTTTCTTCGCTTCTAGATGAACAGTTTAAAATGTTCTTTGTAATAAGCTATAAAATATAACCACAAATACACAGTTAAACATTAATTTTGGTTAAATATGTTAAAATTTAAGTTGACTTTTAAAAGAGCTAAGAAATAACGCGTTTTTACGCGGATCATAGATATTTCATTTAATATATATGTAGATAATACTACAGGATAAGGCCGATATTGTAGAAAATAGGAGATACCAATTTTGATCTCGGAAATATCGAGAATACGGATGTTAAACTTGCTCTCTTGCGTACGCAATTAATCATTATCAGTAATTAGACCTCCGTGTAGTGGCGGATAAGAATACCCACTACCCCATATCTTCCCGTGGGTGTCGTAAGAGGCGACAGAGGGAAACTGAGGCAGAAGATGGGCAGCAGCATCTTTCTGATAACCTTTAAAATGACTTTATGGTAATATACCTCCCAATGAATATAGTTACGAAGAGACGTCCCCCAGTCCCCGGTGGCTCCGCTATTCCCGGCTACGGTGGCGACCATGGTAATGGCGGGTCAGGGGGTGATAAGGATCTACGGTGGAGGTTCAGTTGCCACCTTAGACGACTCGAACTGGCAACATATAACGCACGCACCCTGAGGACTGGAGAGAAGATCTTGGAGCTGGAAGAAGAGATAGACATGTTGCGCTGGAATGTTATAGGATTATCCCAGGTCCAAAGTTAGGGGGAGGACATGGTAATCCTCGAAACCGGCAACTTGTTCGTATCGCCATCTGTCCTAAGGAGGTGTTGGATTTATCGTCCATAAGTCTCTAGTTAACAACGTTGTAAAGATTGAGAGTGTGTCGACTAGGGTTGCGTACCTTATACTCAGAATTACCTAACGGTATTCGCTGAATTTCATACAGGTCTACGCACCAACCTAAGCACATCACGATGAGGAGGTGGAGGAAAAGTATGAGGATATATCTAGAGCCATCTCACAGAATACCTGATTAAAATAGCAGCTTAACGCTACTGTGTTTCGTATGGTGAGTGCAGAGAACTGGAGACCCTTTTACTAGAAATGAGGCATTCCATCTTAGTCCTCACGGGTATCACGCATCTGCATTTTGATTCTTTATTGAGGATAAATGTGGATGTCTATGCGTCACAGCAACCACTTATCATCAGGTGGACTGTGTGCTCGTTTGTTACCCTTATTTTATAAAAAAAATGCATTCCTACAAAACCCACTATGCGGTTTTAATGGGAGACATAAACGCAAAACTAGGCAAAAGAGCGAACGGTGAGCTGAAGGTAAGACAATTTGGAATAGGGCAACGAAACCCAAGGGGTCAGCAGCTGGCCGACTTCATGGAGAAAGAGGGACTCTTTATAATGAACTCTTTCTTCCAGAAGCGGCCCCACAGGAAGTGGACTTGGTCGACCCCGATGGTTCAACAAAAAATGAGATTGACTTCATTATGACGACCAGACGACAGCTGTTCAATGATGTCTCAGTGCTCGCGAGTGTGAAAATTGGTAGCGATCACCAAATGGTTAGAGGCAGACTGAGCCTACACGTTAATTTGGAGAGGTCTTGTCTAAGGAAGTCAACGCACCGTACCCCCCGTCCTCTAATCCAA
This sequence comes from Parnassius mnemosyne, assembly GCA_963668995.1. NCBI lineage: Eukaryota > Metazoa > Arthropoda > Insecta > Lepidoptera > Papilionidae > Parnassius > Parnassius mnemosyne. The sequence continues at coordinate 54,619,191 of CAVLGL010000104.1, read as the reverse complement.
AGTCCCGAAAACATTCAGCTCAAGTTATAACATCGTTTTCAGTGCCTCGAAGTTAGCGATAAAGTGGACGATATGAAAGACAAGCTCTTGGAAACTGCCCATGCGGTCGGAACTAAGTTTTGCAAGACCCGCAGCAGAAGAACACAAAAATTCTCCGACACAAGGCACAAAGTCTTTGCCAGAGATCTGTCTGCCAGAAAGAGCCAACTGTCAAAGCTGAAGACCGATTGTGGCAGCATCGTTACCGGGGCACCTGAGATTTTGAGTGAGATTGAGAGGCTCTATGGGCAGCTGTACACGACATCGTTGGCGCCACACGCAAGTGTGAGTTACGATCCAAGAGCGAGACTTATCCGACACTATTCCGATGATATCCCGGACGTCAGTCTGAGCGAGATTAGAATGGCTCTCCAACACTTTAAAAACGGCAAAGTCCCAGGCGAGAATAGAATTAATGCGAAGCTTCTGAAAGCGGGTGGAAAAACAGTACTTGGAGTCCTTCAGAAGCTCTTTAATTCCGTCCTCCATGGTGGCACTACAGCGGAGGCGTGGAGCAGAAGTGCGGTGGTCTTGTTCTTCAAGAAAGGTGACAACGCTCTCTTGAAAAACAACATACCGGTTTCCCTTTTGAGCGTCTACGTGCTGTCTTGGAGAGTCATTACGAATCGTCTCGCATGCAGACTCGACGACATCCAGCCTCCATAACAAGCGGGTTTCCGAAAAGGCTTTAGCACCATAGACCACATACATACCCTTCGGCAAATAGCTGCGATGGCTATTCGAGTACAGAACCAGAGTACGAAACCTATCCAACTGCAGAGAGGTGTAAGACAGGGTGACGCTATAACCCCGAAACTCTTTACCGCTGCATTCGAAAACGTTTTCAAGCTACTGGACTGGAAAGGATACGGTATTAACCTCAATGGCGAGTACATCACTCATATTTGATTTGCCGACGATATAGTCCTTATGGCAGAATCGTACGAGGACCTAAGTGCTATGCTCAATAACCAAGATCATGTGTAACATCCATGTCACACCTATGATGGTATTTTTTGGGAGCATTAAGCTCTAAGTTGTTGACGAGTATGTTTACCTGGGACAAATAGTCCGATTAGGTAAGTCCAACTTCGACCGAAAGTTCAATCGACGTATTCAACTTGGCTGGGCAGCGTTCGGGAAATTACGGCACATCTTCTCGTCAGGTATACCTTAAAACTTGAAAACGAGACTGTACAACCATGACCTATGGACTTGAGACGTGGTCCTTCACTGCTGGCCGTATGAGGAAGCTTAAGGTCGCTCAGCGAGCTATGGAAAGGGCCATGCTCGGGGTTTCTCTGCGTGATAAACTAAGAAATGAATATATACGCAGTAGAATTAGAGTGACCGACATAACGGATTAGTAAGCTGAAGTGGCAATGGGCCGGCCATAAAGCTGAAGAACCAACAACCGATGGGGAAGAAAGGTTCTCGAGTGGCGGCCTCGCACCGGCGGAAGAAGTGTAGGTAGGATGAAGGAGTCGTCCCCCCACTAGATGGAGTGACGACCTGATAAGACATGCAGGGAATAGATGGCTCAGGACCGTGCTTTGTGGCATTCCTTTGGGGAGGCCTATGTTCAGCAGTGGGCTTGTGATGGGTTGTAATGTAACGATGATGAATGATGAGTAATAAGACAGCGTAACGCACTATACATTCAGTATAGAGCACAGTTCGACCACACCGTAAAATTTCCCCGTCACAATTACACACTGGTGTAACGCGAAGGTCACAATTACATGACAACACCAAAGTATGTAAAACAACAGAAACACCAGCCATCTCTGCGTAGCACAGGGCAGCCTCTAAGCAACACAATCCTCCTTGCCTACACCAGAAAAACCACCACCATGGACAGAATAACGACACTCTCTTAGCATTCCTAAAACGACTTCACTAGTAGAATGACTTAAACCGGCACCTACACTACGTGCCGTAAAATAAACGGTAATAATATAATTTAAAATTTAAAATTTTGTTCAACCGACTTCAATATAAACTAATAAGAATAACTCAAAAACTATTGGTCAGATCTTGATCAAATTTATATGGGACCACATCTGTAGCACTAGCTTTCAAACAAAAAATCATCGAAATCGGTTCATTCAGAAAAAAGTTATGAGGTAACACACATAAAAAAAAGAAAAAACGTACAGTCGATTTTAAAGTCCTCCTGGTTGAAGTTGGTATAAAACTAAAATAAACGGCTAAACATACATAATATGACAAAGTATTGCGGCGCTACGTCATGTCCGCGGGTACAAATCCCGCATTTGAAAGAATATTTATATGGCTTACAAATAGTTGTTCCGGATCTAGATGTTTATCAATGAGCTATTATCGCGGTAATGTATAAATAAAGTTATTTTGTTTGTAGATTTATTTTATAGAATAATTATTATGTGTCAGTTTGAAGAGCAGCAAATGTTACCATTTAAACTAGGCTTAACTTTCATAACGTTATAATTATTTAAAGAAACCTCATCTTATGAAAACAATTTTCTTTAATAGCATAATAAATTACGACGCAAATTTATCTGAACTTAGTTTCATTTAGATCGTGACGCTTGACTTGCCTTTATGCGTAACAATTTGACAATAAGATGGGATTTATTAACTTTTATTATTATTTATGTATATATTTGTATATATTTGATAAAATAAACCAACATTAAAATATTTTTAATCATATCATATCATTGATCATTAATCATATAATCATAGGATTGATATCTAAACATCATTAATATCATGTTCAGCCTTTTTAAAGTCTACAACTGGACACGGAGATTAAAAGAGTGCGCCATCAGGTGTGCATTCCTGAGATTTTTCATACTCATTATGCTGGACAGGCGGGATGAGTTGTAGTGTTGACACACTAGCACTAGTAATTCTAGATTTGGATTTGCTGTTTTCGAATGGATGAAAAACTAACAAAAAATATAAAACCAACACTTACGAGTGCGCGATATGTCGCAGCGTTGATGTCTGGAAATTGTCGCTAACAGGGTTATATACGAAAACATTATTTTTTATTGAAAGAAAGAGTTTTACAAATTGTTCCAATAATATCGAACGCACGTAAAGCTAGTACGCTGTAGTCTTTGCAGCATTCACCTGTGTGAGATTTTGTCCAATGCGTGGCGGAGACAATGATGTACATATAGTTACATAACAATATTATTTCTACAAATTATAATTTTGTTAAATATTTTATTATGGGGTGTTTATAATTACGTAAAGTAGCAGCTTAACACTGCTGTGTTTTGTATGGTGAGTGTAGAAAACGAGAGGCACTTTTTAATGGTATCGAGGCATTTTAGTCCTTAAAGTTGACGACGCGTCTACATTTTGAGCCTTAATCAAAGATACTCGTAGATTAGGCCACATCTTCCATTCATATATGCTGTTAAAAATAGTTCATTTATTTCACGAATTGCATGTTAAATATTTTATTATTTATCAAGCCTTAGCCGCAAGCATTTCGCAATTTTGTAAATAGAACACACCCGCATCGTTAACATTACGCTCAATAAGCAATTTCGTAGCAGTTATGTTTTTCTTATAATTTATGGTTCAATTTTATGATCTATCAATAAACGCTTTCTGTCTGATATCTAGGACATGTTTCCTTGAAGGTCATAGATGATATCGCAAATTACCTCTTATCAGAATAAAAACCAAAAGTAAGGGATTACAAGATGAAATAACTACCGAAGACTAACGGCTGCCTCTTCGTTCCTGTGTACAGTAAAGGAGTAGACTAATTTGCTAGCATCTGTTTTTCCATCTGACTACAATGTCGGTAGAGCAAGAGTGAATAGGTTTTTGTTAAGCTAACACTGCACCACTTACCATCAGCAGATCAGATCTAGGTATAGTAATATATGTGTAGTACCTCAGAGTATTTACTAGCATCGAGACAATTCTAAAATAAGAAAACAATTCTTGTAGTTGAACCCTTTATGGATATAAAGTTTTACGTGGTACAAAATAAGATATATTATTCTACAAATTTTCTGCCGTTTTCCATTCCATAGACACCTCTATTGATGTGCCATTAGCGAAACAAACAATGATGTCGATAAATTTATTTGGTCCAATCAAAATCCTTAATTTTACTATGACTTAGTAAAATTAAGGATTTTGATTGATCTCGTTTGTAATACTTAAATAAATCAATTAACGTTTATAGAAGCTTCATCTGACATCTTACATTAAAAACGTAGTCGAATAATCAAAATTTCCCACTATCGTGGTAATTTGAAATATATCGTGAAAAGTTTATAATGAAATCTATTTATCTTCAGCTAGTATATTTCTGCCAAATTATTCCTAGACTTAGACTCATTGGCTTTTAGAATTATGGGTTGCACAGGGAATAATAACTATAAAAATATAACCAAGTACCCCTTTGAAATATTTAATTTAATTGTATTTGTCTAATCGACACCGTGCCGTGTAGTGGCGGTTAAGGATATCCACTACCCCATATCTTCCCGTGGGTGTCGTAAAAAGCGGCAAAAGGAAACAGGCAGGAGATGTGCAGCAGCATCTTCCTGATAACAGCAAAAATACAATAAAAACGCTGCGGTTGCCAACCTTCTCACCAAGCGTGGTAACTATGGCAAATACCCCCCAAATGGATGAAGTTATTAAGAGACGGCCCTAAGTCCTCGGCGGCCCCGTTATTCCTGGCTACGGTGGCGACCATGGTAACGGCGGGGCAGAGGGTGCTAAGAATCTCCGGTGGAGGTTCGGTTGCCATCTACGACGACACGACCTAGCAACATACAACGCACGCAACCTGAGGACTGACGAAAAGATTGTGGAGCTGGAAGGAGAGATAGACAAGTTACGCTGGTATATTATAGGATTATCCGAAGTCCGAAGAGAGGGGGAGGAAACGGTAATTCTCGAATTTGGCAACTTGCTCTATTACCGGGAGGGCGACCATCTGTCCCAAGGAGGTGTCGGATTTATCGTCCACAAGTCTCTCGTTAACAACGTTCTAAAGATTCAGAGTGTGTCGACGAGGGTTACGTACCATATACTCAGAATCATCAAACGGTATTCGCTGAAGGTCATACAGGTTTAGGCACCAACCTCGGCACACTCCGATGAGGAGGTGGAAGAAATGTATGAGGATATCTCTAGAGCCATGCATTCCTGCAAAACCCAATATACGGTGTTAATGGGTGACTTCAATGCAAAACTAGGCACAAGAGAGAATGGTGAGCTGAAAGTAGGGAAATTTGGAATAGGGCAACGGAACCCAAGGGGCCAGCAGCTGGCCGACTTCATGGAGAAAGAGGGACTCTTTATGATGAACTCTTTCTTTCAGTGATGTCTCAGTGGTCGCGAGGGTGAAAACCAGCAGCGATCACTGAATGGTTAGAGGCACACTGAACCTAAACGTTAAGTTAGAGAGGTCTCGTCTAATGAAGTCAACGCTCCGTCCCCCTCGTGCTCAAATCCAAAGTCCCGAAACCTTTCAGCTCGAGATACAAAACTGTTTTCAGTGCCTAGAAGACTGCCAGGAAGTGGACGATATGAATGACAAGCTAGTGGAAACTGTCCATGCGGTCGGAGCTAAGTTCTGCAAGACCCGACGCAGAAGAACACAAAAACTCTCCGATCACACTCTTAATCTCATGGCTGTTAGACGGGAGATGAGGCTACATTCTTCAACAGATTTGACAGCATACAGGCAACTGGACAGACAGATCTCCAAATGCAGGCGGCGGGACTTACGCAACTTCAAAACAGCTTGGGTTGAAGAAGCGATCGAGCGGAACCTAGGCTCCAAAGTCTTTGCCAGAGATCTGTCTGCCAGAAAAAGTAAACTGTCAAAGCTGAAGACAGAATGTAGCAGCTTCGTTTTCGGTGCACCTGAGATTTTGAGTGAGATTGAGAGGTTCTATGAGCAGCTGTACACGTCATCGTTGGAGCCACACGCGAGTGTGAGTAACGATCCAAGAGCGAGTCCTATCCGACATTATTTCAGTGATATCCCGGACGTCAGTCTGAGCGAGATTAGAATGGCTCTCCAGCACCTTAAAAACGGCAAGGCCCCAGGCGAAGATGGAATTACAGCGGAGCTTCTGAAAGCGGGTAAAATACCGGTACTTGAAGTCCTTCAGAAGCTCTTTAATTCAATCCTCCATGGTGGCATTACACCGGAGACTTAGAGCAGAAGTGCGTTGGTCTTGTTCTTCAAGAAAGGCGACAATGCTCTCTTGAATAACTACAGACCGAATTCCCTGCTGAGCTGCGTCTACGTGCTGTTCTCGAGAGTCATTACGAATCGTCTCGCGCGCAGACTTGACGACTTGCAGCCTCCCGAACAAGCCGGTTTCCGAAAGGGTTTTGGCACCATAGACCACATACATACACTTCGGCAAATTGTACAAAAGTCAGAGGAGTACAATTGGCCACTATGTCTGGCGTATGTGGACTATGAGAAAGCCTTTGATTCTGTCGACATTTGGGCGGTGCTGCAGTCCCCTCAGCGGTGTCAAGTAGACTGTCGGTATATCGAAGTGCTGAAGTGCTTGTACAGTAGGGCTAAGATGGCTATCCGAGTACAGAATCAGAGTACGAAACATATCCAAGTGCACAGAGGTGTAAGACAGGGTGACGTCATATCCCCGAAACTTTTCACCGCTGCATTGGAAGACGTTTTCAAGCTTCTGGACTGGAAAGGATACGGTATCAACATCAATAGCGAGTACATCATTTACCGCCGATTTGCCGACGATATAGTCCTTATGGCAGAATCGCTGGAGGACCTAAGCACCATGCTCAATGACCTCAACAGTGCTTCCCAACGGATAGGTCTTAAGATGAACATGGACAAAACAAAGATACTGATTAATGTCCATGTCACACCTATGCAGGTAGTTGTTGGGAGCACTAAGCTCGAAGTTGTTGATGAGTATGTTTACCTGGGACAAATAGTCCGACTAGGTAAGTCCAACTTCGACCGAGAGGTCAATCGACGGATTCAACTCGGTTGGGAAGCGTTCGGGAAATTACGGCACATCTTCTCGTCAGGTATACCTCAAAACTTGAAAACGAGACTGCACAACTAGTGCGTGTTGCCAACGATTACAAACGGAACTGAGACGTGGTCCTTCACTGCTGGCCGGATGAGGAAGCTCAAGGTTGGATTAGTAAGCTGAAGTGCCAATGGGCCGGCCATATAGCTCGAAGAACCGACAACCGACGGGGAAAAAAGGTTCTCGAGTGGCAGCCTCGTACCGGCAGGCGAAGTGTTGGGCGTCCCCCCATTAGATATAGTGACGACCTGGTAAGATATGCAGGAAGTCGATGGATGCAGGTGGCTCAGGACCGTGTTTTGTGGCATTCCTTGGGGGAGGCCTATGTTCAGCAGTGGACTTGTGAAGGGCTGTAATGATGATGATGATGATGATGATGAATCGATACCGAGTTTGGTTCAAGGAACGTACACAAAGGGCCATTGCTACGATAGTACAATCATCGCGACACAACCGCAGTCTGTCTCATCTTTTATGACTTTATCACAACTACCAATAAATCGATTACGAACGTATTACTCGTTTTTTTCTCTGCTCCTTTAAATATTATCCATCATTCGTTCATTAATTACAGCTTAGATCAAAAATCTATTACTAAATATAGTTCTTTTTTATAGATTGCCTCATATATCCTATTTAATTTCTCTCTATCGTCTTTTATGATACCCACGGAATAGTATGGTGTATTAGAGCTTCCGTCTAATAATATATTCTTTGGTAGGATGTAGTGTATTCTCTTATGCTAGTATCAATAACAATAGGCGTTATCTATCCTGAATTCACTTCATGATTTCGAAACATTTTCATCCAAGCAGATATAGCTTTCTCGATGCTTTTATTTTCCGCTAAGCAAGTGTGTACACGCCCCTAGCTGCCCCAACCAATGGTGACGGGATTAGGGCCCATGAGTAAACCCATCGACGGCCAGCAGAGGGACGGGGCCAGAATATGGCCACGTGGAATTTCCTAATTACAATAAACAATATGGGAGAAAACTAGAAACACATAGTACTTACCATTCTCCGAAGCTAACTTCGCACCAAGGCTTTAGCAGGCCGTGAGTGTGTGTAATAGTGGATGGCGAGTAGTGTACAGTGATGTGTGAGTGTGTGGGGCCTTGGCAAGCATAGGCGAGCAGCAACGGCCGAGTTCCAGGCTGCTCCAAAATGTGGTAATCTCCCGCGGAGTCACCCACCGTCACTTTCTTCCTTCTTCCCTATGGTAGCCTATATCAAAGGCCTCACGAGCAATTAATATTGTCAAATCACTTATATACGCTATCAAATTAGAATAACCAAATTCGCGCTAAATTAGGCGCGCCTAACACGCAATTCAGACTTTGATCGCAGTCAATGTTAACTTCCTAACAATTTGTCAGCCCAGCGTCGAATTCTAGACTTAACAAAGAAACCTTCGTCGAGGCAACGTCTGCTCACAAAACCGACTCCAAAAATGGAGGTTTCCCGGGCATCCTTTAACGTGCCCTCGATAGCACAGTGTTATAGCAACTGTTCGACTCGACCCCGGCGCCGGTTGGAAATAACTCTCTCGCGCGAACGTCAAACCGGTACGAATGCACCGCGCCGAGCGCCCCTGGTGTTAGTTCCTGAAATTATCGTTTGGTGCGAACAAACCCCCGTCCCGGACATAAGGACCTATGTCCGCGAGCAAACCGGCAAGCAGGACAGGGTCGCGACGGCACGTTGCAAGACCGAATCTACACCAAAACTAGGCCACCTTAGGCCCCCATCAGATCTTGCAACCCTAGCCACCACCTCAAAAGATAGCCCCAATGTGGCAAGCCGGAGGGTCAACCTCCGCTGGATGCCCCTGGTGAGCATCGCAGCACCTTAATAAGTCCTGTACTGGACCGAAGTCCGATGACCTTTTTCAACACCTATCTGTGCCCCTATGATTCGTTCCGCAATCCGACCAGATCAGGTCTGCAAACAGCGACGCGACACGAAGCGGCTCAGCGTGGCCTCCTATGCGTCAAAAGTCAGAGGAGTACAATTTGCCACTATGTCTGGCGTAAGTGGACTATGAGAAAGCCTTTGATTCCGTCGAAATTTGGGCGGTGCTGCAGTCCCTTCAGCGGTGCCAAGTAGACTGTCGGTATATCTAAGTGCTGAAGTGCTTGTACAGTAGGGCTAAGATAGCTATCCGAGTACAGAACCAGAGTACGAAACATATCCAAGTGCACAGAGGTGTAAGACAGGGTGACGTCATATCCCCGAAACTCTTCACCGCTGCATTGGAAGACGTTTTCAAGCTTCTGGACTGGAAAGGATACGGTATCAACATCAATAGCGAGTACATCATTCACCGTCGATTTGCCGACGATATAGTCCTTATGGCAGAATCTCTGGAGGATCTAAGCACTATGTTCAATGACCTCAACAGTGCGTCCCAACGGATAGGTCTTAAGATGCACATGGACAAAACAAAGATACTGTTTAATGTCCATGTTACACCTATGCCGGTAGTTGTTGGGAGCACTAAGCTCGACGTTGTTGATGAGTATATTTACCTGGGACAAATAGTCCGACTAGGTAAGTCCAACTTCGATCGAGAGGTCGATCGACGGATTCAACTCGGTTGGGCAGCGTTCGGGAAATTACGGCACATCTTCTCGTCAGGTATACCTCAAAACTTGAAAACGAGACTGCACAACTAGTGCGTGTTGCCAGCGATTACAAACGGAACTGAGACGTGGTCCTTCACTGCTGGCCGGATGAGGAAGCTCAAGGTCGGATTAGTAAGCTGAAGTGCCAATGGGCCGGCCATATAGCTCGAAGAACCGACAACCGACGGGGAAAAAACGTTCTCGAGTGGCAGCCTCGTACCGGCAGGCGAAGTGTTGGGCGTCCCCCCATTAGATATAGTGACGACCTGGTAAGATATGCAGGAAGTCGATGGATGCAGGTGGCTCAGAACCGTGCATTGTGGCATTCCTTGGGGGAGGCCTATGTTCAGCAGTGGACTTGTGAAGGGCTGTAATGATGATGATGATGATGATGATGAATCGATACCGAGTTTGGTTCAAGGAACGTACACAAAGGGCCATTGCTACGATAGTACAATAATCGCGACACAACCGCAGTCTGTCTCATCTTTTATGACTTTATCACAACTACCAATAAATCGATTACGAACGTATTACTCGTTTTTTTCTCTGCTCCTTTAAATATTATCCATCATTCGTTCATTAATTACAGATCAAAAATCTATTACTAAACATAGTTCTTTCTCATAGATTGCCTCATATATCCTATTTAATTTCTCTTAATCGTCTTTTATGATACCCACGGAATAGTATGGTGTATTAGAGCTTCCACCTAATAATATGTATTCTTTGGTAGGATGTAGTAGATTCTCTTATACCAGTGTCAATAACAATAGGCATTATCTATCCTGAATTCACTTCATGATTTCGAAATATTTTCACCCAAGCAGATATAGCTTTCTCGATGCTTTTATTTTCCGCTAAGCAAGTGGTAATATTAAAGTTTGCAAAACGAATAATTGCAATGTATTAAAATAATCATCATCACTTGATTTAGAAAACAATTTACTTGATTGTCCGAAAAGCAATAAGTCTAGTCCTATTTTCATTATATTTTTATACACATAATAAAAATATATAACTAAAAAAACAAGTATATCGATGTCGATTGTTGCTAACATTGCGAACGAAATCATTATATAGATTAAAGACGTCATGTCTTGTGAATTACGAGTAACGACACACAATACTACTCCAATACAGATGTCATTTTTTTAATAAATCGGAAGATACGAGTGTACTTACTCTCATATTTGGCATATCATAAAAAGGCGAAGCACCTTGCACGGAAATCGCATCTTACGATTATTTTTTTCATCATAGTGCATTTTGATAAAATATTGTTTTTAAAAGATTAAATTTTGTCCGCGTTTTAATTTACACTTCTGATAGGCTGTAATGGATGGAATGGATGGATGATAGCCGAAGAGCATAGATCTGTCGATATATGTGGAATAAACATGACATGATGTGTGTCAGGAAAATTCAAAAAATAAAAAAAACTCTCGGCATGTTTTCTTAAGGAACATACTATGTTCTGATAAAAACACGAGTCCGTGACCTAAGAGCCATGCACTCCAACCGCTATGTCACGCTTACCATAAATTGTATTTGTTTCTTGAAATGAAAGAACTTGAGGTACGCTCCGTTGTGGTCCCTATGGGCGCTGTCGCAGTCGCTTTCTAAATTTCATTTCATTTAATATTTGAGAATAATTTTACTTTGTGTTTAGTTGTTTCTAATTTCATTCACTCTGCTCTTAAACTTTTACAGATGTAAAATATATTATGTATGTAATTTTAATTTGGATGCAAATTTTTCTACTATTTGTGTTAATTTTAGTGATTATAACACTAAGAGTACACATTATGGTAACGCCGTCGGTCTGTCACCGAAGCTTTTCCATAAACTATTTGAAGTAAAATGTTTAATTCAAGACGAGCTATAGTATTTTGTGCTTACTTCTTTACTTCAATGTAGTACTTATCTTCTCCGTACGTTAAAATAAACTTCCGTGTTGTTACAATATGAACATTAGTATTGTTTCGTTCTATAAATATTTCTAACTAAAGAATATTAATAATTTTGAGTAGAATTTGAAGTCCCTTAGCAAAGCTCTAAAATAATTATAATACAGATACCTAATATTTGAGAATTTTTGTAAAGATATTAATAATGATTTACCTGGCGATGCAAATATGTCTAACGATAGTTCGTCGTTATCTAACAAATAGGTTAAAAGTTCTTAACGCAGTAGAATCACGTAGCATTGTACTCGTAATATGGCTGCAGCACGAATGGGTTGGCTTAACCGGGAAAGGACCACGCCCACACAGAATCAGAATATGAATCATTTCGTTCATCAAGTTCAAGTATGTCCTACCCTGTAGGTACGAAGTACAATATTTTTTCAAATCAATTGAAATAATTTCCTAAAAAAATAACTGTATGAAACGCGAACGCATTATAGGCAAAACATTAGTGAATACAGAAATTGAGGAATAGAATAGAATAGAATAGAATAATTTTTTTATTCAATATACATTACATGTGTAATTCTTATTGAAAGTCATTTTTTACATTACCGCTGGTTCGAAAAAAAACCTTCTGTCCTGGGAAGAATCAGCAAGAAAACCAACGGGACTTTTTTTTAAAAATAAATTTTACAATATAAATGATTACGAACTATTTACAAAATTTATTCTAGAAATTGCTTGGAAGCGACCACCTCATTCCCAGGGGTTATTATCAACCATGTATTCATTTATACTATAATAACCCTTTTTATATTTCAGTTTAATAAAACATTTAAGCTTGGTAATAGAGAGAACCTGTACACTTTCCGTGACCTTGTTGTAATAGCGTATACATTGCCCCGAGAATGAATTACTGACTCTGTGGAGTCGAGAAACTGGCATCACTAGCTTGTGTTTGTTCCTAGTGTTTACAGAATGTATATCACTTTTTTTACTAAAACTGTCTTTGTTTTTGTGAACATACATTAAATTTTCGTAAATATACTGAGAGGCCAAAGTTAATATATTAATTTCTTTAAATTTATCTCTAAGAGACTCTCTCGGTTTTAGCTTGTAAATAGCTCTAATGGCCCTTTTCTGTAAAACAAAAATAGTTTCTGAATCAGCCGCATTTCCCCATAGCAAAATTCCATAAGACATTATGCTATGGAAATAACTAAAATAAACTAATCTAGCTGTCTCGACACTAGTGAGACCTCTAATTTTTTTATAGCATAGGCTGCTGAACTTAGTCTGCTTGCTAATTTGGATATATGGGGGCCCTACTGAAGCTTTGCGTCAAGAGTGATGCCAAGAAAAACAGTGGATACAACAGGCTCAATTCCTCCCCATTTAAAAACACATTGATATTCAGATTTTTAACATTCGTTGTTGTAAATTTAACACAAATAGTTTTATTTCCGTTCAAATGCAGATTATTAACGTTAAATCAATGCACTAATTTTGATATAGCATTATTCACTTCGTCACATTTAAATGATTGACGTTTAAGTTTAAAAATCAAGGAAGTATCATCAGCAAATAATACTATATCATGACTATCCCCTACAAGGTGAGGTAAGTCATTAATATACACCAGAAACAGGAATGGGCCGAGAATGGAGCCCTGAGGAACACGCATTAGTACAGGTGACCCAGAAGAACTTTTACCATTGATAATAACCTTCTGCTTTCTATTACTTAAATATGAAATAATAAGTTTAAGCGCTGTGGTCTTGACACCATAGTACTGTAGTTAAATATAAGTATGACTTTACTATGTTTCATTAAATCAGGAAACAGACCAGATTCGACGCTTATATTAAATATAGTGGCTAGATAAGGAGCTAATATATCTATTATAGATAAAATAACTTTAACGGAAATCCCCCATAAGTCTGCCGTTTTCTTAAAATCAATAGTTTTAAAATATTTAACGATATCTTTTGGCAGTACTCTATGAAATTTAAAAGTAATTGAAGAAGCCTTTACATTTTGTTTGAGCAATGTTTCGGCGACAGTATGAGAAGAATTTAATGATTTTGTTGTCATAAAAGGAACATCAGTAAAATGTTTCTCAATGCCCGTTTCACTATTTATTATTCTCCAGGTCATTTTAATTTTGTCGGATGCAGTTTTAATTTTGTTGCTGAAATGTAAAGTCTTAGCAGTGGAGCACACTTTTTTTTTAAATATTTTAGAATATGTTTTTACATAATCTCTAAATATAACACTACTATTATATGATCTTTCATCATAAAGCTCGTATAACCTTCCCCTACTTTTATAAATTCCTACTGTCGCCCATTCATTAAATGATTTACGACTGAGGAAAAAGAAAGTCATAGAAATCCAGCATAAAATAGCAACATGCTGCTATTTGCTGTATGCTTCTGTGTTTCATTAGGAGAGAAAAGAAAATCTAATACTCATTGTAGGTAATAAGTAATTTGCCCGCTCCGCAGTCCGGCAACTCACATCCGGAGTGGGATTGCCTGTCCCCTGGGTGTAGTCATCCACTTCAGCTAGTTTGGCTTGGTGGTGGTTTGGTTTTGTTTGGTTTACGGAGGTGACCAAAGCACGACTACCTGGAACCTTTTGGAAGGGATCACGGTCCTTAGTCACCTCCATTCACCGACTACCTGCCTGTTTCATCAGATCATCACACCATTACAATGAAATATGAAAAATGAAGTAATTTTATTTGGTCCATGTAGGCTTTAAACAATAATTAGTGAATGTTCATTTGATGTAATCTATGTTACGATTAATACGCGCTGAGCAATGTGGCTTTTCCATAACATCAATTCAAACATAAATGTGAATATGTGAGTATTTGTGGTAATTGAAATGCATTTAATATTTAACGATATTTAAACGCACTAGTGTAATTTCCATGCTTGCTACTGCATAAAATCAAAGCATATGTAATCAAAGCGTATTTTATAACAATTTACATTGCTTCTATATATTGTAATAACAAAATTGTACTTTTTTTAATTTCGCGTTGCAAAAAAAGCGATGATTAAGAAACAAATGTAGGTTTATATGGTCGGGTAAAAGAAATACGTAGGTTTTATCACATTAACAACAAGACAAGTTTTCTCGCTTGAGGGCTAAGTATAGCCATTCAACGATAAAACGTAGCCAGTTCTTGACATTATACCACGAAGAGTAGGATTGTTAAAGTCACAGCCTATATACGTCTCACTGCTGAGCACAGGCATTTCTGAGAGGCTTTTAGGGGAAGGAAGTGTCCGCCGCGTTCCCCCAATGCGTGTTGGTGAATTTCACACGTATTCGAATTTTTTTTTCTTATTTCTTAAACATGCAGGCTTTTCCTCACGATATTTTCCTTCGCCGCCGAGCACGTAGTAAATCAGGACATAAAATTTGCAATTGACAATTTCATTCGTGCTGGCGGGGATCGGGAATCGATCGGGAAATTTACAACGAGCGTTAACCATCCGAGATACCACGGCTCTTTAGGGTTGTATGATATTATAATTAGTTTTGGTTGTATTTTTATTATAGTAAAGTATTTTATATTTTATGTTATGTAACCCCTCAGGTGTTACGCCATTTTATGTTTTTACGCTTCAAGTGTCAGGACCCGTTGGAGAGGTAGCGTGATACCGGTAGGCGCTATTGTAAACAATGGTATCTTTTTACTTTTGTATGCCAGCTATATATAAAACTTATACGCATCTAGTCGTTATGAATTAAAATATTTGATTCTACTTTATAAATATTAAATTCTATTTTTATTATATTATCAATCTGATTTCAAAATTGCGTGACGTAATTTTGCCGGTTTCTTGTACATAAAGTGTAAGGATTATGAAATCTAAAGCAATTATATAAAACGGTATTTGTTTTATTTGCTTAACAATACAACATTAAAAGAGATTAAAAAATCACACCCCATCAGTTTATTTTTTTACACAACAAATGTTTTCCTTTTACGCGGCAACAAGTTAAAACAATCGAAAAGGTATTCGAAAACTTTTGAAAAACTTACATTACGGCCTTGTCATTAATCTATATTGTTGAAAGATTAAAACAGCCTTTTATCTTTGAACAACGTAGATTAAAGACAAGGCGTGTTTAATTGAGAAATGGGCACACGGGGTCGTCTGACACACGGGTATGCATGCGCTGTCAACTCGCTGCGGGTGTCGTGACACTTGAGGGGGTAAACAAAAATACCGTAATTTTTGTAGCCTCTTCTACTTCATATTAGTGTTAAAGCTGTTCTTCTGTTCATGTGCTTTTCTGCCTAGGAATCCGTCTGATAAGGAACCACCTTCTAACCTGTTTCTGTCGCCACATAACAATGCCTGAACTGCTATGTTCCAGTCTGAATGGAATAGAGTGCCAGAATTATTACAGGCTGCGAGTCATTCCAGCTCGGTTCTCAGAGTTGACAATGCATCTGTAGCCTTCTTCAGGTGAACTGCCAGTTCATGTGTCACTTCATTTTTATTAATAATGCATTAAATAAATGTATAAGATTGAAATAATTTTAAGAATAAAAATAAAAAATAAGGATTTTGACATATTATATATCAGCATATCACATTTTTTTTAGCTTAAATAATTTAGATAAGATATTTATTACAATGTAACACCATTATTGACTAAGCTTTTGTTAGAATAACACTGTTGTTCAACATCACTAGCTACAGCGATTCAATATAGATAGGCGGCGACCAACTTCTTAAGGGGCTACTCCATGCGAACGGCCTTGAGCATTTGACCGGCGCGCCGCTCGCTACAATATTTAACGTCGTATTATTTTTTCAACATCAATAAACTATTTTATGGAAATACACACAGCGTACAAAGATAAATGTATTTTATTTTTTTTACTCGGTATATATTAGTTGCATTATATTAGAATTATGTATTTTCATATATTATCTAATTATGAAATTTTATAATTAATTATATATTAAGAATGAAGCATTGAAAATTGTGAGTTTAAAAGATACCTATTCACTATAGGTAAATAAATAGATAGCTCGCCTTTTGTACAAATATTTGGTGCAATAAAAAATAAATAAATAAATAGGATGTTCCGCAGATGTGTTTTTGATTATTGTTAATTTTTACGTGTTACGTATTGAAAAGTAACATACCTACCTACTAATTTTTTAACTGAGCACCTTGTAACTTAGCCTGCTTATTATTTATGCTGGCAGACATTATCTTCACCCCAATGATTGATGAGGATGAAAATCAATTTTATTTCTACATACGTAATTATATTTATTTATACATAAGGGTAACTTTAATAAAGGTAATACAAAAATCAACAAGAAATATAAGGGTTCAATCTTTCAATTTCTATTGTAAAAAAACGTTACCCCCACACTAGGATTTTCTCCTGTGTCGTGGAGGCAGTTTACAAATATAAATTGCACAAGGACAAACATCCAGACCCGGAAAAATTATTTGTAGGCCATACAAATACTTGTTCCGTGCGGGATTCGAACCCGCGGCCCCCAGCGCAACAACTGATTGTTAAGCCACTGCGCCACGGAGCCGTCGCCGGGTTATAGCTAAAGTGACCATACGTCCCGTTTTGAACGGGACTGTCGCTTTTCTCGGTCACCTGTCCCATTGTCCCCAAACAAATCTCCGGGACACAAAATTGTCCCGTAACTCGTTGGATGGAAGTATTCAAAGTCAACAATCTTCAACATAATTTTTTCTAATCGAATATATTTTATGTCTACCTGGTACGAATGCTCCGGTAGAAAGAGTATTTTTTATTATTTTGAATAGATTGTGGACGTCTGAAAGAAACACTTACGGTTCCAGAGTTCTAAAGGCGATGTTGTTAACAAAGATAACAATAAAAAAACTTGAGCAGAATTTTATTTTTATTTAAAATCATCACCAACTTTATTAAAGAAAATTTAATCCACTGACAAATGTAATTAATAATTAAAAAAAAATATGTTGCATTTAATAATTACCGTCTATACCGAATATAATTTTACAGTGAACACTAATTGTGTAAAGTTATAGTTTTTAGAGTATAAATAAACCCATGTCCTGTTTTGAGTTAAAAAATAAATGGTCAGTTTAGTCTTTTTAGTTAAATTGAGTTTTAAAAATTTTTAGATAGTAAAAAGTAGATATATTAGTACCTACTTAGATACTTTTTACCGAATTATAAGTATAGAACACCTTATGTACTCAATTATTTTTTGAAAAAGAAGAAAAAACAAGCAATAAATAATATACTATATTTTAGCAAAAAACTATAACTTAGTAATACTAATTATAACTTAGAACATAAATGAAAAACTCATAACTGATTTTTGGGCCCGACCTCATGATCAGCAGTCGCACTACTACAGCCACTAGACCAACGAGGCAGTACTATACTTAATAAGATATTGTGGTTGGGTGATAATATTGAATTAGCCTTTTATAGTGTAAATTATAATATTTGTCGAAATTTTAATTATGATTCGAACCTTACATGCTAATGGTGCTTCATTTTTTTATTTGCATTTACTTCAAAGAAAATACACGCAAAAAGCTTCATCGCGCAGTAAAAAACACAACAAATATATGTATAACTAATACGAAAAATTATACCCAAAACAAACAAATAATACTACCTATAAATAACCTAATAAGTAATATTATTATGGTCTGATATGACGTGAGTTGCGCTGGTCGACGCTCTAACGACACGGATTTCACGTCGAAGAGCTCAGGGCTCACTGACTTCAGTAAGCCCGTGAGCAGTGAATATGCCCAGATTTTAAAATAATTTCTTAATAAAATCAAATTTTGATCTTTTGAAAAAAATTTACTATAGAAATGTTTATTAATAAATTGCCTATCCATTGGTGTAAATCGCAAAATAAAATAATACTTACTTTACGAGGAGATGCATGTTATCAATAATAATTTCACATTTATGTGGTTTCGTTGTAAGGAGATTATATTAATATTAATTCGTTTAAAAAAAATTGGATATAGCTTTTATGGAATCAAGATTATGTAGAAATATAATGTGTTTTTTATTTGTTGATATATCTTTTAAATAAAAAGTAGATAGCTCCTAAAAACCACACAAATAACGACTAGCGCGACATTTTGCTCAACCTGCGCCTTCCGAATTTACTTCCGTATAGAGAAGTGATAAATAATGAATATGTATTCGCAATTATATTCAGTTTAATTTAAACGTGTGGCATAACCGCAAAGTGAATAACGCACATTCCAATAAATAAGGAAAATTTCGTTTGTTGTAATTTAAATACATAAATACATATTTAATATGAATGTCATCGGAAAATAAGGTAAATAATTGATTAATTCTTTTTTTTTGGTACTGGCGAATGGCTGTTATCGGTTGTACTAGAAAATATCGTATGATGCAATTTAAATGCCTATTTAATATGAATGTCATCTGAAAATGAAATTATTTAATTAATTCTTTTTTTTTCTTTTGGTAATGGCGAATGGCTATTGTTGGTGCCCAGGAAAATATCGTTTGTTGTAAATTTAAATACATGTTTAACATGAATGTCATTGGAGTATGAGGTAATTTTTTTTTCTTTTGGCAATGACGAATGACTATTGTTAGTTGCACTTTTGCCAAGTTAAGTTGTTAAGCAAAAAATTACGTGTCATATTGTTTGTCCGCGATGAACTCCTAAACTACTGAACTGATTCCAATGAAATTTTGCAAACGTGTGCAGTTTGGTCCAATTTGAGAGACAGGATAGTTTTTGTCTTCAATATTTTTATTACGAATTTAAGGATTTTTTATAGGACAAAGGATCGTCGGCTCTTTGAGGAGGGCAGAACAACGTTTGTCTGGACAGCTAGTAGTTCATAATAATTTGTTCAAAAACTTCCCCACGATATGTTGATGCATCACATTACAGAGTTTTGAAAAAAAAAATGTCGACGACAGCTTAAGCAAATAGACAGTCGATGACGGCAATATCTCAAGTTCTTAAGGCTCCTAAGCGGACAAAATAACTTGATTGTATATCAAAATGTTAGGTTATTTCCACTAGTAATTCAGACACGCTGTCATTTAATACGTAAAATCACTTTTATGTGTGAAAATTCACTCCAAACCATTATCTGTACAATAAAACAGTAGGAACCAAGAGTTACTGCCAGCGGTTATTTTCAGCCCAACTCATGATTCGAACAAATCACATTTTTTTTCATCTTCAACCAAGAATGTTAAGGGAGTAACTACATTTATTCAGCTCCATTCGCGTTTCGCTAGATGATTTTGGTTACACTTATACAGTTCCACAGTAAGATTGAAAAAAGCCGCTATAGCGTGCTATCTCCGCTGAATCGCTTCTATCTGCCGCGTACAGCGCTGGATGACTGAGGAACGATTACATGCTCACGATAAACTACTTTCATTTTGCCCGCAAACGCAAACGACAGTGGGTCGAAACCCTTTGGAGAAACAGAAAAGAAAAAAACAAAGCAACCCGTCGGGTATCAAACCCGAATTAAAAGAAAACAATATTTAATTTAAAGAACATTTTCGGTTGAATATTCAAAAAATTAACGAAATTGCAGAGCTATTGTGACTAGGATTACGAAAGAAAAATACAAAATTAATTTCTGTTTATATATTCTCTCGATGATTGTAAGCAAAATGATTGCGTAATAATGCTAAATCAAAAATGTATCAACCAATGCATCTCGCAACTTGTCGTCGAGGACAATCCGCGTACAGCGCTGAACGCGGTGGAACATTGCTGAACGCGGCGGAACATAGCTGAACGCGGCGGAACAACTCTGAATGCGGTGGAACAGCGCTGAACTCTGGCATCAGCGTGCGTATGATAGAAACACACTTGTCCTCATTTTATACCAGTTTGCCACGAAAGATGAATTGACGCGTAAAGCTATCCGTTCAGCTTATGCATCTCCATACAAAATTAGTGTTTTCTATGGACAAAAGCTGAATTGAGGTGAATAATAATAATAATAAAAATAATAAATATTTATTTCATTTCGAATTACACATGTTGACATACAGGAATCAGAATGATTACAATTAATAAAGTAACAATAAGTCTCACAAAAATAACATGCTATGATAAAATTAAAACTATGTGTAGCTAAATAATGTAGAATCTACAAAAGAAGATAGAAAATTCATATTTATAATATTAGCTACCTGCCTGAACTAGTTTGAGTACCTGTGTTTCAGACATCACTTATACAATCGGTTTAATAATGTAGGACACTAGATATTTAAATAATTAAACTAAATTGTATAATAAATAAAATAACTAAATAACAATTATTTATTGCCTACAATTAATACAAACTATTTAGTATATCTAACAACTTCTCTGTGTCTTCGTAATTTAATTTATTTAGAAATTCCCTTACACTTATATTACAGTCCTTATAACTTAGACTATATACCTTTAGTGACTTGTTGAGCTTGTTATATAGAAAGGGTCCTAAAAATATGTAAAATTTGTTCACAAATGCGTGTTTGGTTTGAGGGTTTACACAAACTAAGTCCATTCTTCTCCTGTCTATGGATTTTAAGTTAAATGGAAGTTCGGTATGTTGTTTTAATATGATTTTCAGGATAAACAACTGACGGACAGTTAGTACACTACATGCCAAGTACAGTTGATGTGTAGGAAACATGAATGGACGGAAAGTGGCTACCTTTAGAACTGCTCTCTGAGCACGTTCTAGTGAGAGCAATATTGTTTTAGAAGCACCACCCCAGGAAGTAATGCCATAAGTGAGTATGGATTGACACAAAGCTAAATAGACCTGTCTTATCAATTTGAAGTCAGCGATGTTACGAAGATATTTAAAAATGTATATTAATTTACGAACTCTAGCACAAAGTAAATCGATGTGCTTGCGGAAATTTAAATTTGTGTCAAACGTGATACCTAGATATTTTATATTGTCTGTTTTTGTTAAAGCGGGACATGCACATGCAATGTCGTCATACGAGTTACAATGATGAGCGTAAATATTAAGGTCAGCAGGTATGTTATTATTTCTCATTAAAAATAACATATATTGTGTTTTATCTGCGTTTAAACTTAGGAGATTATTTATAAGCTAATTAGATACTATATTAAAGCCTTGCTGAGCGTATTTAGAAACCTCTTCTCGTGATTTAGCTGAGAATAACAGGGCTGTGTCATCCGCATAAGACATTATGACACCATTTTGAAGTTGAAGATTGCATAAGTCATTTATATAAATTAGGAACAATGTAGGCCCCAGGATACTGCCCTGTGGGATTCCAAAAGAACTGTTTTGTAATTCAGTACTTGTATACTCACCGATTTTTACACATTGAAAGCGATCACTTAGATAATCGGAAAAAATTTGTAGTTGAGTTCCCCTTATGCCAAGTGTTTCAAGCTTTTGCAATAGTAAAGGGCAAGAGATAGTATCAAATGCTTTGGCAAGGTCTAGAAAGATCCCAATTGAGTATAAACCATTGTCAAGATTACTTGTGACATACTCTGTCAATTGGTGCAAGGCATCATTACAAGATCTCTTAGGCCTAAACCCAAATTGTCTGTCTGACAGCAAGTTATTAGTTTCCAGATATTTTATCAACCTGGTATTTATGATCTTTTCTAAAATTTTAGATAAACCAGATAGAACTGAAATCGGTCTATAGTTATTAACTAAGTTTTTATCACCAGCTTTGTGAATAGGAGAAACCACTGCTTTTTTAAGCAGTTTCGGGAAAATACCATTTGTTAGGCATAATTGAAAGATATGTGTTAACGGGGCGGCCAGTAAATGTTTAAATCTTTTCAGTATGCGATTAGGTATATTGTCCCATCCAACTGCACAATCTTCTTTTAAGCCAGATATTATACTTAAAATCTCATCAATATCGGTATTTAACAATACAAAAGAATTTAACTTAGAAAAGGATGTGGGCATAAAAATTGGATTACGAGTGTTGCTTAATTTTAAAGTTGTCTCTGCTATTTTTTTGCCAATATTAATAAAATAATTATTCACTTTATTGGTTGCTTCATTTGGGCTTTTGTCTAATAACAGTAGATCAAGTGGGGGTCCAAGATTTTTTGAACTGAAGGTATTATTTTTAATGAACTTCCATACAAGTTTACTGTTTTTACCGGCCTTTTGTAAAACATTTTTGTCATATTGTATTTTGAGGTTTTTTAATAGTTTATTGCAAAAATTCCTATATCTTTTATAAGTAGCAGAAAGTATTAAATTATCTATATTTAATTATAAGTAGTATAATTATAAGTAAATATAGAGCTAAGTTTGTTTAAGGTAATATCAAGGGACTCTAGGAATCTATCAATATTTTGTGAAGGAGGTCTGTAAATTGCGATAACAATCGTCTCGGAATTAATTCTAATGATTAAGCAATTACTATCCTGGAATGTAGGTTCTATAACAGTTACTTTTAAATTATTTTTAACATAGATTACTAAACCGTCATTTTGATTTATGTTTTTTTCGGTTTTGTGTAAAGAATAGCCATCTAGAATCGGTAGGTGGGGTGGGAGGTTTGACAGCCAACATTCTGTAAGGACAATAATATCACATTTTATATCCAGTCTATGCAACAAGACTTCAAACCAGGTTATATTCCGATTTATGCTTCTAATATTTTGTGTAAGTAAGACTAACTTATTTTCAGTACGTGGAAGGAAGTGTTTACAGTCATCAACATTAAACGTTTTAGCGTCAGACACAGAAAAGTTTTCTAGGTCATTGAGTAATTGATTCGCCATACTTAAGCTTAAGGATAAACTAAAACTAGTGTTTAAGAGCTAAGTAAATAATATAATACACGGCGCTCTTAGGCGCCCTCATAGTCTATGGAGTTGATATATTTCTCCTCTGTGAATTTACGTGCTGGACAGCTTTCATCACCAGTTTTGTGGTCGCATTTTCTTTTAAAACGTTTACACGTCGCGCAAACGGGGGCGTGCGCTTTGTTATTACATTCTTTAAAGGAATGCCCAAGCTCTCCACAGTAGTTACATGTAGTAACTAACAACTTTCACGACAAAATTTGGCTGAGTGACCAAACTGCTGGCAGTTGAAGCATCTTGTTACTATTGTAAAGTCTCTGACTGGGCATGAGGTCCAATTAATATATATTCGTCCTTGATTGATAAGGGCCTTCCTGATGCTAGGTGGCACTTCGATAATGTAATTGCATGTAGGAAGGTTTTTCTTACCTGATTTATGGCTCAGTTTGACTGTTGCCAGGAAAGAATCACGCGTGGCTTTGGGAAATTTATCGGCAATATTTTGTTCGAAGATACACTCGAACACTTCTTTATCCGTGAGGGCTAAAGGGACACCAACAATTGCAATCCTCGGACGTCGTTTAGTCGGCTCTTCCATGGTAAGGCCAGAAGATACAAGCTTCTCGGAGTTCTTTAATTTGTCGATATCCCCTTTTGTCTCAGCGCTAATTATAACTCCCCCATTTTTGACCTTCCTCATGCCCCGGACATGTAGTTTGAGTTCTTCTGGGGATATTATTTTTTGTAAGAGGCACTTCGTGTCATCACTGGATTTGGACTTGTCCCTCGGATAAATTGCTAGGGTACTAAGATTGTTTGGGCGAATGAGGGGTTGGCCACCTTTTTTGACCATGTCCGCAAAAGAGGTTCCAGAGTCCGGTTTTGATGACTCTTCGATACTATTCTTGAGTTCCTGCAGCTTTTGGGACAGGTCAAGTTGGTTCTGTAGAGAAACGATGGATGTCTGGGCTTTAGTGGCATCCATTTTGAGGGACATGTACTGGACTACCAATTGAGATGTACTTTGGCCTACTTTTCGACAAAGCGAGCTGATGCGCATTTTTTGATCCGAGTTTAGTTTTCCTTCTGTAGCGATGGAGCACACCTCGTGAAGGCACAGGTCAATGCTTGTCATCCACTGCTGCAACTCAGGAGTTGGAATTGTTTTGATTGGTTCGCTTGAGGTGGGTGTCTGCATGACAGTGGGTGGGGTTGATGGAGGCGGGGTGCGAGTGGTTCTGGCACTCCGGTTGAAAGGACTGTTCTCCATTTTAGTACCTATACTAGATTAAGCTAAAACATTTCAACAATATCACTAACACAAATATAACTAAAGTATGTCACAGTTACTACCGGTATTGTTATAACGAGGTCACGGCTAAGCACATACTTATTTAATTATTTTAATTACTATATGACAGGTCTGTACACAATAACGTGCACTTTCGAAAAATGTAAATGTAGTTAGCCCCTAACTGCTTATTTTTAAAGAAGAATGACAAGAATAAGGAGGTAAAAAAACATGCGGCTCAGCCGTTGGTAAGTGAGTACTGCCCAGGATCATCTCTCATACAACAGCCTTGTGTACATAATATTTGCAGCTAAACTTGTTTATACTTACGAGCTATTATACGATATCTCAAGAAACGTGCCTTAGTACCCTTAAGATAGCATCGCGTCCCACATTTTGCTTTCCCCGTGTACAGTTGCGAATAATATTTGGGCTTCATTTTTCGCCGTCTTGTTTTAGGTAACAATTCGTCTTCATTTCTGACATCGTCACGTCAGAGAATTCTTTGGTTATTTCAGTAAAAGAAATTATGTTTTTTTTTGCACTGATTTATTTTGTTTCTTACACACTTTGCTGTTATAAATATTTAACAAACCTTGTTTTGTATTTTTATTTTGTATACTAGTGATATGTCTCGGCTTTGCATAAGTAATTTCTGGATTTTGAAAACAGTGCCATCTTTCGCGTGGCTAAAGATAGCCAAGAACTATTGTAGTCACCCCATAAGTACTTCATAACAATTTCATCAAAAGCAGTCAAGCCGTTTAGGAGGAGAAGAATTACGAATACACACACACACACACACACACCGGAATTTTGTATAGAGTGTGTATGTCACAGCCAACTTGCTTAATTAGCCTTTCAGTTAACAGCCTAGCCTTTTTACTAAACGGCGCCGTTTATTTAGCGGATTGAATGATATTCAGACGATGCCTCTATTACAACATTGTACATATCTTGTAATATCAGTAATAGTAGGTTACGGTGCGGCGAAGCCGCGTATATTTATATAAGGTCGGGGAAAAATTTTAAATAAAAATTTTATAAACAAATTCAAGATATTTTCTTTAATTTTAAGTGTAATAACATTTAATTATAATATATATGTACCATTATGTTGCCATATTAGGTAGTGACATAATCCCGTTGCTGTAGAAATCTTTGGATTTTTGATAAAAAAATGCGAGAAGTAGTTTTGACAGTCCTCTGTTGATGTTAACCTAACACTACCCAAAAAAATTATGAAGAGATCGAAACAGGTGAAAATCTGAGGGTGCAAGGTCAGGACTATATGGTGGGTGCATTAACACTTCACGACCAAGCTCTCTCAATTTTTGTTGAGTGGCCAAAGATGTGTGTGGTCTCGTTTTATAATGATGAAAGACCACTCCTTTTCTGTTGATTAATTCCGGCCATTTTTTCTCAATTTCTTGTTTGTGTCTCATTAGTTGTTGGCAGTAGAGATCCGGATCGATGGTTTTTCCCGGCGGTAAAAGCTCATAACAAACGATGTCCTTCTAATCACACCATACACACAGCATCACCAGTGATCAATCTTTTCAAAAATGGTTCGGTTTCATTACGTTTCAATAGAGAATCGCAAATGAGTGCACGATTCATTAGGTTTCTTTCATTGAGATTGTGTGGTACACAAATATCGAGCTCTTTTGTATACCCAGACTTTTTAAAATGGATTAAAACTGTTTTGTTGTCAATCCTACATTCCTCGGCTATGTTGTAATTACTAATATGCCGAAATTGCTCTACTTCTTCAAAAATTGCATCGAATTTATCCGTATGAGGGCGACCAGAGCGAGCTGCATCTTTGACATCAAAATTTCCAACTCTTGAACCAACTTCGTGCTACTCTTGCTGACACTGCATTAGGTCTATAAACGTCACAAATTTTTTTTCGTGGCTTGAGTCGCACTTTTCTCTTTTTTGTAATAAAACTTCAGAATTTATCTAATTTCGTTAGATTCACTCATTTTGGCGAACCGTGAAAGAATTGAAAAATGGAGTTAAGTGTTTTTTACTTTCTATTTTTCTTTTTCTTAATATCCTATATGTATTGATATAAAACCCAGCCAGATACAAACAGTACAACCAAAAAGATTTTTCTTCAAACTTATATAAACATAATACGAAAAAACGTTATCCCCGACCTATTAAAAATTTCAGGAATCAAGGAAGTGACACAACATTACTATTTAAAAATGTATTTATTGCTTTTCGAAGTATTATCTGCGAAATTTGACACATTTTTCCATACAATGGAACCAATCATTGAAGCAACCATTCCATTCGGAAGTTGGGGTCTCCAAAATGGCCGTTTTGTAGGCGTCCACAGTTTCTTCAGGTGATGAAAATCTCTGTCCACGCAATTTATTCTTTATTTTAGGGAAAGTATAGAAATCATTAGGGCTTAGGTCGGGGCTGTACGGCGGATGGTCTAATAATTCTATGTTTTCTTGCTCTAAAAACTCTTTTGTTCTAGTTCTAGTTCTAGTCACCTGATACGATGTTGTATACAGCATTTGAGGATCCTGCGTGGAATCTTTCGAGAGTTCTGACGAACCAAGTAACGCGAGCCGCTTTTTGCTCTTCACAGAGCGAATGCGGTATCCATCGGGAAACAACTATTTTACACCTAATTGTTCATGTATTTGACTCATGCCAATGTTTAAAGTTGCCTGAATTTCGCGGTATGTCACGTGTCGATCTTCCTCAATCAGCTTACGTACAGCATCAACGTTTTCTTGGGTGATTGTAGTTTTTGGACGACCTTGACGGGGACTATCACTGAGCTTGACACGTCCACGTTTAAATTCAGCAAACCAGCGATAAATTGTGGTTTTGGATGGGGCTTCATCACCAAATGTAGAAATCATCCGGTCAACACACTGTTTTTGTGTTAAACCACTTCGAAAGTCATAATAAATCATCGCTCTTGAATTTTCTCGAGTCAATTCCATTTTCACAACGACTAAACAAGTCTGACAAAACCTTGTGACAAGACCGAGTATCTTTTTTTAAATAAATAAATGATATTCGATTTTTAAAACCGAGGACTTTTCAATTAAAAGGATTTTAATATGACAGGAACAGTGGAAATATTCCATTCCCGATACTTTTAGTGCAGCCTATGTATAATATAGCACATAGTGCATAATAAGGCATGAAATGTTGTAATAGACGCATCGGCTGAAACGCATGGGCTAAATATCGTTGAGGACGCTAGTTAAATGGCACCGTTTCGTAATACCGACCAAGTGCGACTCGAACTCGGGAATGATGTAATAATATATATTCTGTAAACATTTTAATTGTTTATCTATTACATACATGAGCATGAGATACAGCCCGCTGACAGACAGAGAGACGGACGGACGGACAGACAGCGGAGGCTTTGTAATAGGGTCCCGTTGGTTACCCTTCGGTTACGGAACCCCAAAAAGGCTAGGCTATTAACTGAAAGGCCAATTAAGCTAATTGGCTGCGACATACATCATCATCATCATCATCATCATTACAGCCTTTCATAAGTCCACTGCTGAACATAGGCCTCCCCCAAGGAATGCCACAAAGCACGGTCCTGAGCCACCTGCATCCATCGACTTCCTGCATCTGTTACCAGGACGTTACTCCATCTCGTGGGGGGTCGCCCTACACTTCGCCTACCGGTACGAGGCTGCCACTCGAGAACCTTTCTTCCCCATCGGTTGTCGGTTCTTCGAGCTATATGGCCGGCCCATTGCCACTTCAGCTTACTAATCCGTTGGGCTATGTCGGTCACTCTGGTTCTACTGCGGATATCCTTATCACGCAGAGAAACTCCGAGCATAGCCCTCTCTATAGCTCGCTGAGCGACCTTAAGCTTCCTCATCCGGCCAGCAGTGAAGGACCACGTCTCAGTTCCGTATGTCATCACTGGCAATACGCACTGGGTGTACGGTCTCGTTTTCAAGTTTTGAGGTATACCGGACGAGAAAATGTGCCGTAATTTCCCGAACGCTGCCCAACCGAGTTGAATCTGTCGATTGACCTCTCGGTCGAAGTTGGACTTACCTAGTCTGACTATTTGTCCCAGGTAAACATACTCGTAAACAACTTCGAGCTTAGTGTTCCCAACAACTACCGGCATAGGTGTGACATGGGCATTAAACATGATCTTTGTTTTGTCCATGTTCATCTTAAGACCTATCTGTTGGGAAACACTATTGAGGTCATTGAGCATAGTGCTTAGGTCCTCCAGCGATTCTGCCATAAGGACTATATCGTCGGCAAATCGAAGGTGAGTGATGTACTCGCCATTGATGTTGATACCGTATCCTTTCCTGTCCAGAAGCTTGAAAACATCATCCAATGCAGCGGTAAAGAGTTTCGGGGATATGACGTCACCCTGTCTTACACCTCTCTGCAATTGGATAGGTTTCGTACTCTGGTTCTGTACTCGGGTAGCCATCGTAGCCCTACTGTACAAGCACTTCAATACTTCGATATACCGACAGTCAACTTGGCATCGCTGAAGGGACTGCAGCACCGCCCAAATTTCGACGGAATCAAAGGCTTTCTCATAGTCCACATACGCCAGACATAGTGGCAAATTGTACTCCTCGGACTTCTGTACAATTTGCCGAAGGGTATGTATGTGGTCTATGGTGCTAAAGCCCTTTCGGAAACCGGCTTGTTCGGGAGGCTGGAAGTCGTCAAGTCTGCGCGCGAGACGATTCGTAATGACTCTCGAAAACAGCACGTAGACGCGGCTCAGAAGGGAAATCGGTCTGTAGTTCTTCAAGAGAGCGTTGTCGCCTTTCTTGAAGAACAAGACCACCGCACTTCTGCTCCACGCCTCCGGTGTAATGCCACCATGGAGGACGGAATTAAAGAGCTTCTGAAGGACTTCAAGTACCGGTTTTCCACCCGCTTTCAGAAGCTCCGCTGTAATTCCATCCTCGCCTGGGGCCTTGCCGTTTTCAAGGTGCTGGAGAGCCATTCTAATCACGCTCAGACTGACGTCCGGGATATCATCGGAATAATGTCGGATAAGACTCGCTCTTGGATCGTTACTCACACTTGCGTGCGGCTCCAACGATGACGTGTATAGCTGCCCATAGAACCTCTCAATCTCACTCAAAACTCAGGTGCCCCGGAAACGATGCTGCCACATTCGGTCTTCAGCTTTGACAGTTGGCTCTTTCTGGCAGACAGGTCTCTGGCAAAGACTTTGGAGCCTTGGAGCCTATCATATACAAAACGAATTTATCAAATCGGAATGGTAGTTACAGAGATAAGCGAAGTTAAACAAGCAAAAAACCTCTTTCGCTTTGTTATAATAGTATAGATTCTATACCATTCTATCCTATAGATTTATATTAGGTCCTTATGTATAAAATTAGCGTTTTGTCGTACTGACTACTTTGATCTGAAATATCTCCTCTTTGAATAAAACTAATTTTACGGATTTTATCGCGTATATTAACTTATTTCATATTCCCGACGTTTCGAGCACTTTACAGCGCCCACGTTCACGGGGGGGGGGGGGGATGAGGTGTATGATGTCCCAGCACCAAACGTGTGCCAAATTACCGAAGTTATAATTGGGCTTGTGTATTTTTGGTAACCGTATGGGTTACTAAAAATACACAAGCCCAATTATAGGCAAACAATTCTTTAGCTTTTCTAGATGTGTTAGTAATTCGGAATACTGATAACACCTTGAGCCACACTGTGTATAGAAAAAAGACCCATACAGATAGATATTTAAACGCTGATTCTCATCACCATCCTTCACAGTTAGCAACCGTGGGTAAATCTTTGTTTCAGAGAGCACGAGGGATCTGTGACAGTAAACACCTAGCCGCCGAGCTCCAACACGTCCAGCAAGTTTTGCACGACAATACGTTTCGGGTTCCGCGCCTACGTCACAGTGAACGAGTGAAGCTGGCCACAGTCGAGCGAGTGCCTGCTGTACTGCCATATGTCAGAGGTGTCACTGACATGGCTGGCTACATCTTGAAGCGTTCTTCCATTAAAACATATTTCAAGCCGCCGAAGAAGATTAGTCACTTTTTACCATCAGTCAAGTGTAATGTCCCTCTGAAAGATGCAGGAGTGTACAAGCTTGATTTTGAATGTGGTCTCTCTTATATATGACAAACTAAAAGATCCATAAAAACCCGCGTTAAAGAACACATAGCTGATGTGAAGAATCGACACTCCGGAATGTCTGCAGTCTATGAATACGTACAGGATCGCCTCCGTCACTACATTAGATTTGATAGACCACAAATCCTCGCTAAAAACATCGATTCCTTCCAAGGATGATTCGCGAGGCTATTGAAATCAAAAAACATCCTAATTTCAATAGAGAAGACGGCTGGGTGCTACCATCTGCTTGGGATCCCATAATTAATAAAATTAAATCCCAACCCAAGCATACAACTGCAAGACTATAAAACTATAAACTATACTAGATAAAATCCGTAAAATTCGTTTTATTTAAATGTGTAGTGTTCGCGTAAATATTAGAAATCATTATCTCTTCTTTGGTTAAGAATACCAAATTAAAATTTATAAATTTATTTAGCTGGTACATTTGAGTTTTGATAACAGTCATTCATTTGTTTTTTCCTAATTATTTTTTTTTTGGCGTCGTTTATTACCGCACAATGGAAAACATGAAATATCGGTATATTTACGAGTACGAGTACTACCTTGGCACCTGTGCTGCAGAAACAGCTCGAAGGATTAATGATGTGTACGAAGCTGGTGTCGCAAAGAAAGTACGGTACGTTTTTAGTTTCAACGTTTTCGTTCTGGAAATTTCGACCTTCAGAACCAACCCCGTGGACAGCCGAAGACCAATATGGAAAATTATGAATTAAAGGCAATTGTGGAAGCGGATCCATCACAATGCACTTCAGAGATAGCTGCAGGCTTCGGGGTAAGTGATAAAATTGTATTAATCCACTTGAAGTAAATCGAGAAAATAAAAAAACTTGAACGATGGGTACCTCATGAATTGAGTGAATCGAACTTGCAAACACGCGTCGACTGCTGTGTTACTTTGCTCAACCGACACAATATTGAAAAGATTTTAAATCGAATCATTACTTGTGATGAAAAGTGGATACTGAACGATAATTGGAAGCGCTCGTCGCAATGGCTAAACCCTGAAGACCCAGCCAAATCCTGCCCTAAACGAAAATTGACTCAGAAAAAGTTACTTGTGAGTGTTTGGTGAACTAGCGTCGGTGTCGTTCACTACAGTTTTCTAAAATTTGGCCAAACGATTACGGCAGATATCTTTGGTCAGCAACTGCAAACCATGAAGTAAGAACTAGCTGCTAAACAACCGAGATTGATCAATCGCTCTAGGCCACTGCTGCTTCACGACAACGCAATACCACACACTGCACAACAAACAACCACTATGTTATATGAGCTAAAATTGGAATGTCTGCGACATCCGCCGTACTCCCTGGACCTTGCTACAACAGATTTTTTCCGGAGTTTGGACAATTTCTTACAAGGAAAAAAATTCAACTCCGATGCGGCAGTCCAAACCGCCTTCAAAGAGTTTATTGATTCACGCCCCCATGGTTTTTTTAGTAAAGGGATCAATGAATTACCTATGAGATGGCAAAGTGCATAGATTACAACGGTGCATACTTTGATTAATTAAATATATTTGACAAAATAAAATTACCTACTTTATATTCCTCCCGTACAAAACGCCAATTTCATATGTAAGGACGTAATATATTTGTTTCTTTTTAGTGTCGCTTTTTCGTCATGAGATTCAAATAACAACGATGCTACAGAAGTTTTCACTTCAAAATAAATATCAAACGCATATACGTACAAAGCAACGTACAAGATTGAAACTCATGTTACATAGACGTGTAAGTATGCCGAAATGAATCCTTTATTCAAATTCAAGTAATAAAAGCGCCAAAAAGGACGGATATTCATAACTGCCCGACGTCATTCAGGTAGGCTTAATAGCGAAGTAACACGCTGAGGTCAGTTTGGTCAGACAGGATCTGGTACCTACATTTTTTATCCAAATATCTATTTCATTTACTGTTTTTGAACCGTAATATATAGGATTTTTTAATTTTTCTTCAGCATTTGCCTATATTACGAGTACTTATTCTGATTCTTTTTTTTGAGGTACAAATAAAGTTTTAACGAAATCAACATTTAGTACTGCGAATCTCGAAGGAAGAGTTAATGCGGGTAAACTGTCTTGATGCATCATAGAATTTAAAAGTTTTTTTTTTATAGTATATGGGTGCCAAACGAGCACACATTCCACCTGGTGGTAAGTGGATGCTGTGGCGCATAGACATCTACATCTACCCTCGAATATTAAGAAGAGAAAATGCAGATACATTATCACACTTGAGGACTACGATGGAATGCTTCACACTCACCATAAGAAAAACAGCAGCACTATAGTACTATTTGACGTTTTTATTCGCATAATATAGCTGCAGTTTGGCTCTGCCACGTACAAAACTATAGTAAAATAACTATTACTAAAAAGTATAGTGAATTGACGTTACATTCTATATACAGCCTACTGTTGTCACAGGCCTCTTCTCATTTCTAAAAGGGTTATGCTACATTTAGTATCCCACATTGGTCCAGTGCGTGTTGGCTGACTTCACAGGTCTTTCAAATATTCTTTTTCACATGTGGATTGCGGCGTAAGAACACCTATCCCCACATTTTATCAAGTGGGTGTCGAAACGACGACTGGGAAAGGCCAAAAAGACCTCATGACCTAATCTGCCAGTTGGCATATTCTTGAAAAGTCCTATATTGGCTGTGGATCATGAAGTCCTCTAAACCAACTATCCAACAAAATAGGAATTTGATCATACAGAGACAATTTATGCTCTCCGCGTAAAATCAACTAAATTTCATATCTGAAATACATGCGGGTAAAGCTTAGAACAGGACACATATTACTCTTGGCATATATTTTATGCCTCTTTTAACATGCAAACATGCATTGGATTTCGTTTGCTTGTTAAATTATGCATGTGTGTGTTTCCCAGCGCTTTTAAATTATTAAAATCATAGCTTGAGGCAATATATTTTTATTTCATCCATTTGCAAAGCATGTAAAATCGTAAAATAATAATTTTTATATTCAATATAATTTTCAATGGTAAACTAACATCAAAATATCGTATAGAGAAAATTTTTATGACATCAAAATCGAAATACTAGACTGAATCTTTTAAATATTTCAGTGACAAACGAATCAACAGCTCATTGACATAGACTGAGGTGTTCTAGTTTCAAACCTAAGCCAATCACAATAACTAGAGCCACTGACCTCTATATATACAAGCAGCCCATCACAAGTCCACTGCAGAACAAAGGCCTCCCGCATAGATCCCCACAAATTACGATCCTGAGTCACCCGCACCCATTGACTGCCTGCGTGTTTCTTTAGGTCTTCACTTTATTTCGTTGTCAGCCGTGGTAGTCAGGGGCGAAGCACTCACTGTTAATGTCGCAGTACGCGAGCCATCCGTGTTCGAACCATGCCGGCACCAATGAAATAGGGTATTACACCCATTTTCAAAAAGTGTTTCGAACCACTATAATTTTTATATAAATTTTTTTAAACCGAATAGTGACATAAAAATTACTGTTAATCTATCTATCGCGTGAAAACGCTAGCCGCCATACTGTTCAACTCGTGACGTCACTGTCCTAGAATTTTGACAAATTTGCAAAGGAATAAGATACTTTTGAATGTTTAATAATGAGTTATCATCTATATCATTGTTGTGTTGTGCCTGATTGCAAAAATACGAGCATAAGAACGCCGGGGAAGTTATGGGTTAAAGTGCCAACTGATTTAAATATGAGAAATACTTAGTTAAAACTGGCAAGAAGAGACGCGAAGGCATTGTCTACAAAATATAAACTATTCTTCTGTGAAGATCACTTTGATGTAAGTATGACTTATATTTAACTATCCATTAAACAAAACAAAACATCATGACATGATAAGTGCCTATTGCAAGTCAAATTTTGTAATAGATTAGGTTAATCACTCGTCTGTCCCGCCGTTTGTGGGCCATTTTGATAGCCCTTGCAAGTGCAGTGCAGTGTTTTACTTAATTCCTGTTTTCTTCTATTATATGGGAATAAAGACATGGTTTGTACTCAGACCAAATAAAAAGTGACTTTTTATTTCGTCTGAGGGTTTGTACAAAAAATATAACAAAAAATTTTTCTCACCTAAGCTTATATTATAATATCTATAACATTAGTGCTAAACGTGAAGTACATAATAAACTCGCTTTTACGAATCCGTCTTCCATGATGCCTTTTCAAGAATCGGAATAAAAGTCAACAATCGTAATGATAACTTGAAAAATTTCGAAATTAGCTAGTTAGTACACAGCACATCACCTACCTCTTTGACCTAGTGACGTCACGACGCGTCATCTAATATGGCGGACATCGTTTTGCATATTTGAGGCACAGGTAAAAAAATATTCTTTAATTTGAAATATGAAATTTATAATGCATTGTAATAAATTGAAATCAATATTTCTCGTTTACTTTTTACAAAATCTATCATAAATATATTGAATAGGAATTTGATCTCTTTTTAATAGTAAAATGCAGTAATTTGCTCAATCGACCTTTACTTGATCTCTAAATTTTACAACGACGACCGGTACAACATTTTTTAAACATACCTACACAGCTTACGGACTAATATTGGCATGAGAACTGCTAATATAATTTGACAGGCGCTTCAACATGCCCCCCGGCGTTGAAAGTCTACCTTTCAACCAGATTCTTCAGGTTCAGGAAGCGGACAAATTTTGCTAAATGATCGGCGAACTATACCGGTCGATGTTTTGATATCCGCCACCCTTGATACGCCGTCCGAGCCTGGATGGACTGCGACGATGCGACCCATCTTCCACTTTAATGGCGGTGAATTCTCCTCTTTTAGGAGTACCAGTGAATTTAACTTCAAAGAGCCTTTACAGGAACGCCATTTCATCCGCAGTTGAAGCTCTGATATATATTCCTTGCTCCATCTAGCCCAAAAATGTTGACGTAATTGTTCTATTCGTTGAAATCGGGTTAAAGAGCTTACGGAATGATCTTTATAGTCTGGTGTCGGCAAGGAAGTCAAGGGGCGTCCAATCAAAAAATGACCGGGCGTTAGTGGTAGCAAGTCTTCAGGATTCGTTGACAAAGGTGTGAGTGGTCTGGAGTTAAGTATAGCCTCAATTTGTATTAATGTGGTATTTAGTTCCTCGTAAGTCACATTACAATTGCCCAGCACTCTAACTAAATGATATTTAATGCATTTGACACCAGCCTCCGCAAGCCCAGCAAAATGGGGAGAACAAGGCGGTATGAAATGGAAATTAATTCCTTCATTTGCCATTACCTCAGATAAAGAATTACAATACGTCCTAATAAATTTTGAAATGTCATTGTATGCGCCTACAAAGGAGGTACCATTATCCGAATAAATATTAAGAGGTTTCCCTCTTCTAGACATAAATCTGCGCAAAGCTAATATGAAGGTATTGCTAGTTAAATCACCCACTAATTCAAGATGAATTGACTTAGTCGCGAAGCAAATAAAAATAGCTATATACACCTTTACAATTTTACAACCACGGCCATGGCGAGAAACAGATTGAATTGGTCCCGCATAGTCTAGTCCAATATTTTGAAATGGAAAACCAGAAAGGATGCGTTGGTGTGGTAGGTTGCCCATTATTGGAGAGATGGTTTTTCCTTTCATTCTATTACATCTTACACATTGTCGATAACAAGATCTGGCCAAATTACGACCTCTAATCGGCCAGTACATCTCTCTTATAGTGGCCAACATTAGCTGTGGTCCCGCGTGCATTAACCTTATGTGCTCATAATTGAAGAGCAATTTGGTAAAATAATGAGTGGACTGTATAAGTATGGGATGTTTTTTCTCATAACAGTAATCGGAATTTTCAAGACGCCCTCCAACACGCATTATTTTATTATCATCGAGAAATACATTAAATTTATGCAACGGACTTTTAGTGGGTAAACTTTTATTTTTAATTAACATGGTGTATTCCTCAAATGATTCACTCTGGGATATTCTTATAATAACATTGAGTGCGGTTTGCAACTCTTGATTGCTTAGAGGACCGTGAACGGATTGCTTTCTACAATTATTAATAAAACGCAGCACATAAGCAACGGTCCGATTTAATCTAGTATATTTAGAAAAGCGTTTAAATTCAATTAATTTATCCCCACCTAAATCTTCATTGTTGCTAGAATGAAGTATTCCGTGGAGGATAACATTTGACGATTTAATCTCAGGCAACTCGTGATTAATACTTAAGAAATTTGCAGGCCAGTGAGAGACCTCTTTCTTTAAAAATTCAGGTCCTGACCACCACTTACTCATGGATGAAATATCCTTACAACTCACACCGCGAGAAATATGATCGGCCGGATTACACTCTGTTGGGACATGCCTCCACTCGCAATTTCCAGTCTTCTCTAATATTTCAGCAACCCTATTTCTGACAAAGGGTTGTAGCTTGCTAGGTAACACCTTTAACCATCCTAACACGATGGACGAATCTGTCCAAAAGAAAGTGCGCTTAGCCTGTTGTCTCAGCGATGCTACAACCTTTTGGTAAAGGCGAGCTCCAACAAGTGCACCACAAAGTTCCAGTCTTGGGATTGTTATAGGTTTAAGCGGCGCGACACGACTTTTCGCCATCAATAATTGAATTAAAACCTCACCCTGATCATTAACACTACGCACATATAAACAGGCGCCATATGCTCGCTCAGAAGCGTCCGAGAAAATATGAAATTCAAACAAACTAGGCCAGTCACAAATAACACGACGTGGAATACGTAGAGTATTTAATTTAGGTAAATCGACTATTATCTCAGCCCACATCTTGCTGATTTCTGGCGTCAACTGCTCATCCCATGACAGCTTGAGCAGCCACAACTGTTGAAGAAGCATTTTCATCTTAATTACACAGGGAGATAGAAGTCCTAGTGGATCAAAAATCTGAGAAATCACAGATAACATATCACGCTTTGTTCTACCTGAGAATAGCCCTCCTATAGGGATACAAAGTTGGTCAGTATGTGATTGCCAACCAAGGCCTAAAGTTTTAGTCGGTTCAAAGCCACCAATATTCAAATCAAGCGGAGAAATATCATTTTCACTAACCAGTTGAGATTCATTCGACTTCCACTTTCGCAAAACCAGAGCTGATGCAAGTGTGGAAGTCACTTTACGGCGCAAATCTGTAACCTCGTTAATATCATCCCCTCCCGTTAGCAAGTCATCAACGTAAAAATCGTGAATGATCACTTGAGCAACCTTGTCATCGGTACACTCTAAGCCTAATTGTTGGAGGCACCTAGTTGCCAAAAAGGGAGCACTAGAGGTGCCGTAAGTCACGGTGTTAAGTTGATAAGCTTGAAGCTGTTCTGAAGGGTTATCACGCCAGACAATTTGTTGCAAATAGCGGTCATCGGGATGAATGACTATTTGCCGGTACATTTTCTCAACATCAGCTGTGAGAACGTATTTGTGTAGCCGAAAGCGTAAAAGAATGGACAAAAGGTCGTCCTGTACCACGGGACCTACCATCTGTATATTATTCAAGGAAACACCCGAAGAAGTCGGACTGCTAGCATTGAAAACGACTCTTAATTTAGTAGTAGTACTACTTTCCCGAAGCACACCGTGATGTGGTATAAAATGCATCTTACGTGGTAAATTATCATTCTCACATTTCTCCATATGACCCAGACTTTCATACTCTGACATAAATTCTTTATACATTTCATAGACCTGAGATTGACCTGCTAACCTGCGCTCTAGCGATAGTAAACACTTTTTAGCTCGTGGCCAAGAATCACCTAATACGTCAGGATTATGTTTTAAGGGTATCCTCACGCAAAATCGACCATTTGCCAGTCGCGTGGTGTTTTTTAAAAAGTGTTCTTCGCATAATTTTTCTTCGTTTGAATAAAGAGACGCAGGGCTTACCTCTTCGAGGTGCCAGAAGCGTACTAATTGTTTTTGTATATCTTCATCTAAATCTTTACTAGCCTCATCTTGAAATATTCTTGTAAGATTACATTTAATAAAGTTAACCCCTTTCTTTACATATCTATAATCTATCGGACCTGATACTAACCATCCTAAGCTAGTTTCACAAAGAATCGGCTGACCGTCCCCTAATTTTAATCTCTGCGTTCCTATTAAGTCCCAAAAGACATCAGCACCTATAAGCATGTCAACGGGAGCAGGTGAGTGAAAATTAGGATCTGCCAGAGAAATATTAGATGGAATTTTTAAGTTTGACAAATTAACATATCTAGTAGGTACATTTTGGGTTATTGATGGTAGGACAAAACAATGAAGATTACTAGAGAAGTTATCATTCAATGATTTTATCGATACCTTACAAATCTTCTTGATGTGTGCCGAAGCATTATTAATACCGACTACCGACTGATTTACATTTTGAGCGGGCAAACCTAGCCTTTGATATAACTCTTCAGTTATTAAACAAGCGTTACTGCCACTATCAAGAATAGCACGAGCAATATATGGACAACCATTCTTACCTATAACTTTAATTAATGCCGTCGATAACAATACGTCGCCTTGTTCACTACACGATGCAGTGCCTACCTTTGCGGATAATGACAGATGTGCGTTAGAATTGGATGACAACTGTGAGCCTGTCGAACTGTTTGTTTGTTCGAAATGACCTTGCATAACGGGCTTATTATTACCACTACTCGTGTTAGATGTATTAATATCTGTAATTGGTTTTGACTGGTAATCTGCGACGTGCACGAGAGTGTTATGCTTTCGGTGGCATATTTTGCACCCTGGCTTTTTGCAGTGATTTTCATAATGTCCTGAATTAAGACAATTGAAACATACTTTATACTCTGGCAGTAACTGTAGACGCACATCGTTACTTAATCCAAGAAACTGAGGACAACTGCTTAACTTATGGTCACCCTTACATTTAGGACACAGTTTGGCGGAAAAGGCCGAACCGTTTTTATTACCGGTATCCCGCACTGAAACCATTGCCTTAACTTTTGGAGCATATTTTATAGAAGAATTTAAACGGTTAGTAGCACCAGAATTAGACATTTCTAGTGTTTCGATTAAATCGGCTCGATTTTTTAAAAACATCAAAAGTATATCGAACGTAATAGGTGTATCTTTCTCCAAACGACCTTTAGACTCTTCCCATTCACGATATGTCTTAGCATCTAATTTTTGAGTAATAATATGAATGAGAAGTGTGTCCCATTGTTTAGTTGGCTCACCGAGAGATTCTAGTGCACGCAAATTTTTATTTATTTGGTCAATAAGACGTTTTAAGTTGACAGACAATTCTTTATTAATTGGTGCTATATTAAATAAGGCTGTCACGTGATTTTGAATTAGTAGTCTTTTATTATCATATCTATCACATAATATAGTCCATGCGACGGTGTAATTAGCTGCCGAGAATTCGATTGACTGTATTACCACAGCAGCGGGCCCTTCCAACGACGCTTTCAGATAGTGAAACTTATTTATGTCATCTATCTCGTCATTTGAATGTATGAGGCTCATGAACGTGTCATGAAACTCTAACCAATTATCATAAGAACCATTAAATTTAGGTAGTTGAATAGTGGGCAGTTTAACAAATTTATGATTGCCGAAATGAGAGCCACCGTCACTGCTTACGTCATCTGACTTAATGCAATCTGCTAAGATCCTTTTTGCAAGAGAAAGCGATTTAAAATACAGGGATTCAAAATCCGTTCGTTCTGATATCTGGGCGTCTATATTATCAGTATTACACTCGATGGATAATTGTACCTCATCATATCGTTCATACATTGACTCAATCCTACTAATACGTAATTGCAACTCATTTA
Source organism: Parnassius mnemosyne (assembly GCA_963668995.1). Taxonomy (NCBI): domain Eukaryota; kingdom Metazoa; phylum Arthropoda; class Insecta; order Lepidoptera; family Papilionidae; genus Parnassius; species Parnassius mnemosyne. The sequence goes on along the minus strand of CAVLGL010000104.1, from coordinate 54,578,410 downwards.
CCTCAGTAGCAGCCAATGAAGATACCTTCAGTGAATTTAAATAATTTGAAAAAGCTGTTATTTGTCCCTTGTAACTAGCTCGTTTCCTAATTTGCTCCTTATCTTCTGGCATGCTGGCTGGTATTGGGAGACTAGTGCAAATGCCTGAAATTTATACAAACAAGAAGTTTATATTTTATAAAATATAATTCATAAGTAGTTTTATACAATTTTGCTTACAGTTGTAAAGAAATGAAAACTAATTCCCTTACTTATTTTTCAAACTCTTAAATAATTAAACAAAATGGTACATGTACTACCTTGATATTTAACTTTATAATTAACAACAATTAAGGGTAACAAATACAATTCAGACCATCAAACAGCTTCACAGGTATGCCTTAGTATGTAATAAATAATATTATGCAATTTTTTCAATTATACACTCTCTTGACTTTTTTTTTTTTTAAAAAACAGTTTAAACCAATAAAGAAAAAAAATTATAATATCGTCAATATAATTTAACTAAGCTTTATAATTTGATTTAATCATGATTTGACGGTTATTAGAAACTATATAAAACAATATTAAATGAATTTTAGCCGATTAAATACTTTAAGTTATACGTAATTATTTTATAGGTAATTTGGTACTAACCTGATAAATTAGCAGTCGATTTACACAAAATACTACCTGATAATGAGTGCTGGGTTAAATAAATTAAATAATAGTCCAATATCTAAGGGGCTAAGACTCCAGATTTCTTGGTTAAATATCTTCACTCCCTCGGTGGTATTTCCACAACGAATATTTAAGACTTCCCAAGCGTATTCCACTAAATAATATCTTGTCCAATTACGTTTTTTCAAATCCGGCTTCGATTTAGGACCATGAATAGGAATTTGATCTCTTTTTAATAGTAAAATGCAGTAATTTGCTCAATCGACCTTTACTTGATCTCTAAATTTTACAACGACGACCGGTACAACATTTTTTAAACATACCTACACAGCTTACGGACTAATATTGGCATGAGAACTGCTAATATAATTTGACAGGCGCTTCAACATATATATTCTTTGATTTTTTTACATGGTGTAAAATACCCTATTGTTAATTACAATTTTAGGTGCTGATTTACCACGTGCTCTACGGATAAGTAAAACATTGTGAGGAAACTGGCATGACATGCAAAGTCTACCGACACGCATTGGGGTACCGCGGCGGACTTTTCCTAGCCTTAAAACCTCCTCAGAAATGAAAAGTGGCCTGTGCCCAGGAGTGGGACGTAGTAGGTTGTAAATTTTATCTAATGGGGAGTCTAAATAGGAGGTCACCTCGAGAGTCATTCTTTCCCATCGTTTGTCGGTTCTTCGAGCTATATGGTCGGTGTACTGGCTTGCCTTCCTTACTTTTCTATCATCCTTCCTTCCAATTATATGCAAAACAAAACTTATGGCGCCATCTGTTGGCCTACAACAAAAGCGTCTGCAAGAGAAGTCGACGCGATCGATACCCACATGTAATCAAGACTCAAGACGAACTGCATCGGTAATGGCTGTTCTTGTCTAAACCTTCCAAAATAAAATCAATGTAATTAAGAGTTAGTGAGTGTGCCGGGTCGACCCAGCTGTGTGCATAGACTATATAATCACGTAGGAGTGTGGTCAAGGAAGACTGAAACCTTCCTCATCCGAAGATATTGTCGAAGCCAAGTTGAAGTTGATCGCCGCTGCCGCTAACCGTGAGTTTACCTATTTCATTCACCCTTCCTGGTGGGCCAGACTAATTTTCTCTCACTGTAGGTAAATTAAGTAGCAATTCCAAATTAAATTATTCAATTTTTATTTCAAGTAGAAGTGTCGCGATTACTACAAAAACGGAGTTCAATCAGTGCAATTTCTATTCTAACTGTTAACATAGTGGTCCGTACGAGCGCGAATTTCCTATGGTATTTTGGGTTCAATTCATTTGAAAACTCCAAAATTACAGTTCATAGCATTTCAGCTTAAAAAAAAAACTTTTACAAGTAAAATTTGGTAAGGTACTTCTTTAATTGCCTTAATTTTAACGATATAGATAATACGAAGTAATTTATTAAATTTATTTGATATATAATTTTATAATTAGGGAGAATTATTCTCTGTCGATTGCATAAATTACAATTACTCGTTATGTGCCGTTCGTTGTACTTAAACACGGAGGTAGTAGGTGAATAATTATACTCCACATATTCAATACTGATACGTTGTTTCAATAGGTGTAGTTATAATATATACCTATTAATAGCGTTATTATTGATTAGTTAAAAAGTAGGTTTGTTTTTAAATTTACGGTTTTATTGGTTATAATTTCAAACATAATGACAGATAAGGCAAAGTCGAACGCTAGTGAAATTGAGGGACAACTCAAGTTGCTTACTATTCAAAGGGAATATGCATTTCGAGAAATTCAAATACTGTGTGATTTATCGAAGAATATCCAAACGGATACTACTTCTGCCTCTCAATTCGAGTCTAGGTTTAAGCGTATTGAGTTAGTGCGTAAAGAATTCTTGGAGTATACCAATCAAATAAACGATTTAAAGTAAAAATTAAGCCGGACGATATAGTTGATATGAAGCCCGTGATTGCGTTTGACGACATGTATTACACCGTCGATGCCGCCAGGGCTGCTCTAAGCGAGGGTCGCACTCGAGCCGATCCGCAATGCGACCCGGATCCGAGTTTGACTTCCGGATTTTCATACCATAGTACGAAACCATACGCGCAAGCACGCTTACCGAAACTCGAGCTGCCGAAATTTGATGGAAATATTGAACATTGGCAAACTTTCTTCGATACATTTTCCACACTTGTACATGAAAACAATAATATAAGGTCAATCGAAAAGTTTCATTATTTGTTGACGTGTCTCTCGGGTTCAGCGTTGTCAATCGCAAAAGGAGTGCCTGTTACCTCTGATAACTACCAAATTGTTTTTGACGCACTTATCGAGCGGTTCCAAAACAAACGAATTTTGGCCGCAACGTACTTAGATAAAATTTGTTGCTTCATTCCTTTGAAGTCCAGTAATTATGCCGATTTACGTAATTTAACCAATGTGTTGAATGAAACCGTTAATGCTCTTAGAGCTATGAAAATTAAGGAATTAGATGAGTTCATTTTATTTTATTTAGCTGCGCGTGTTTTAGATTCTGATACACGTAAACGTTTTGAAATGCAAAACGGGGAACAAATTCCTACCTTTTCTGATTTGTTAATTTTTTTACAAAGTTATGTTAAAGTTCTAGAGGTTAGTCAATCGGGCAATTGTTCCGGGTCTGGATTTCAATCGGGACAGTTGTATAAAAATAATGTACGTGACACCGGGACACGAAATAGTCACAATAATAAACAATACCATAAATCTATATCGTTGCCGTCGAACACTGCCATAGCTTCAAATGCTTCAAATAAAACAGCTGATTGTCTATGTTGCGGGGCGGCACATGCGCTTTTCAAATGTCCGAAGTTTCAAGAACTTGATATTTCTGAAAGATACGGCTTAGTGTCTAATAAAAATGTTTGCATGAATTGCTTACGTTTAAATCATAATACAAAAAAATGTTTTTCAAAAATTACATGCTCAACTTGTGGTGAGCGTCATCATTCGTTGCTCCACGATAACACTACCATTGCTGCTGTTCCGTGTTGCTCCACTGACAAGACTAGCGACAAAACAGTAGTTACGGTTGACGACTTGACCTCGACTGCGAGCTCCGTGACTACCAGCGCTCACGTTGGTCATAGTCGTGCTCTCGTTTTGCTCGGCACATGTGTAGTGCGCGTGCGTGGTTGCGGTGCTGCCGCTCAGTATACTACCGCCCGCGCACTTATTGACAGTGGAGCTCAGGATAGTTTTATGACGTTATCACTCGCTCAACGTTTAGGGTTGCCAATTCGCCGCTACAATTTAGCTGTGGCAGGTTTAGGACAAAATGTAGTGCATCAAATAAAGGGTGAAACTTCATGCGTGGTAATGTCAACGGATTCTGATAGTCCAAACTTCACTATTAATGCCATAATAATGAATACAATAACAAGTAAAATGCCTGTTGTAGAAGTACCTTCTGAGGTTCGTGAAAATTTTAAACATCTAGTTTTAGCAGACAAACAGTTCGATAAATCCACTAATATAGACATTCTGCTGGGCGCAGAGCTATTCCATAAAATTTATGATGGCCAACCCCTAGAGATAAGTCCTGGTTTACCAGTCGCTCTACATAGTGTCTTTGGGTGGGTGCTCACTGGCAAAATTGATCACAGCTGTCACCCTCTACCTATGGTTTCTTCCCTCGTTACTTCCACCCGGCTTTTGAATGACGTGGTCAAGCGTTTTTGGGAGGTCGAAGAACCACCGAAAACATTTATATCGAACCCCGAAGACGTTAAATGCGAAGAACTCTACTCTACTCTTGTGTCACGTAAACCTGACGGTCGTTACGTCGTTCCTTTGTTACTGAAGAAGCCTTGTGATGATCTGGGTAAATCTTTCGAGATGGCAAAATCACGCTTATTCAAACTCGAAAAGCGACTTGAGCGCAATGTAGAGTTAAAAAGGGACTATTCTGATTTTATGACTGAATATTCCGATCTGGGCCATATGCCACCCGCAGACGTTGGATCAGGCAAATTTGTAATTCCGCATCATTGTGTACTCCGCCCTGAGAGTACTACGACAAAACTATGTGTCGTTTTTGATGCAAGTGCCAGAACGACGAACGGAAAATCTTTAAATGATATCGTGTACACTGGGCCTAAGCTTCAAAATGACATTGTTGATGTGCTGACAAAATTTCGTCTTCACGCAATAGTGTTCACATCCGATATTTCGAAAATGTATCGCAATATAGATTTACGTCAGGGAGATCGAGGGTGGCAACACGTGTTGTGGAGAAACTCTCCAGCTGATCCCGTGCGTGAGTTCGAATTAAATACCGTGACATACGGTGTGACTAGTTCACCATACTTAGCCATTCGTACTCTGCATCAATTAGCGGTCGATCATGCTTCTGAGTATCCTCAAGCGGCTCACGTTATACGTCATGATACTTTTATGGACGACATAACAACCGGAGCGCCATCTCTTAAACAGGCACTTGAGCTCAAAGATGAACTTATTAAACTACTGGGCTGTGCGCAATTTGAGCTGCGTAAATGGTGTAGTAATTCAGCCGAGTTTATTGCAGCTCTACCGTCTGAACATTGTCAAGTACCTAGGGCCTTTTGTGACAAAAATCACAACCATATCCTTAAAATTCTTGGTATACAGTGGGACCCCGTAGAAGACTTCTTTAAATATTCAGTGTCCGGGTTCAATTACAATTTAACAAAGCGTGCAATATTATCAAATATCGCTCCCATCTATGACCCAATTGGTTGGCTCACTCCTGTTGTTCTAATAGCCAAACTATTGCTTCAAGACATGTGGCGCCTTCAGCTAAGTTGGGACAAACCCGTTCCACCTGAGGTCGCTCACCAATGGCACAACTTTATCTCTGAAATGCAACATGTTAAACAGATTAAACTGACTCGTAGAGTTACACATGATGACGCCAAGAGTTACCAATTGATTGGGTTTTGTGATGGCTCTTCAAAGGCATATGGATGTTGTGTATACTTGAGGACAGTTCGTGCCAACTATTTTAACACGCATCTGTTGATTGCAAAATCAAAAGTTGCACCCCTAAAACCACTAACGGTTAACCGTCTAGAGCTTTGCGGTGCTGTCCTTCTAGGGCGAGTTCTTAAGCACATGCAAAATTTGCTGCGAGATAAAATCCCCCTCAGTAAAGTGATTGCCTTTACTGATAGTAACACGGTTCTAGCATGGTTGCACACGGAACCTCATAAACTGAAGACTTTTGTTTCCCATCGCGTTGCGAAAATCATCGACGATGTATCAGTTGATAGCTGGCAACACGTATCAACATATGATAATCCTGCCGATCATTGCAGTCGAGGTCTTAGCGGTTCACAGCTAGCGACATGTTGTACGTGGTGGTCAGGTCCAAATTGGCTCGCTAACGATTCCTCCACTTGGCCAGTAAAGTGCAAGTGGGAAGCACAAGATTCCGTACCCGAGTTGCGCTCTACTGCTCATGTATCTCAAACGGATACTAGCTCTGCTGAGTTGGACTTTATTGGTGGACTGTTAGACCGTTACTCCACGCTATCCCGCGTCCAGCGTGTGCTAGCTTGGTGTCTGCGTGCTGTAGCAGCATTCAAACGAAACTCTAAAACTAAGAATTTCCTGAGCGTATCAGAGCTGGAGCAGTCTATCGTCTATATGGTTCGACATGAACAAAAACTTCATCTTACAGATGAAGTCAAAGCCACAAAATCCGTTAAAAAACTGAGTCCATTTATTGATGATGCGGGGTTGCTGCGAGTGGGGGGCCGTCTAAAGCACGCTAATTTACCGGCAACTGTAAAACATCCCGTATTGTTGCCAAAGGCTTCACGCCTATCATTGTTGATCATAGATCACTTTCATGTCAATTACTTACACTGTGGTCCTCGTACTCTTCAATCGATTATTCAGCGTAGATATTGGATACTTGGCATCCGTAACTTAATTCGGTCGCGTTTATCTAAATGCATAGCATGTTTTAAGGTAAAACCGGTTGTTTGTCAGCCTTTAATGGGAAATCTTCCTTCACCAAGAGTACAACCGACGCGGTGTTTCCAAAATGTGGGAATCGACTTTGCCGGTCCATTCATGGTGAAGGAAAGTCGTAGACGAAACGCTCGTACTTACAAGGCCTACGTGTGTGTATTCGTTTGCCTCGCGGTAAAGGCTATCCATCTTGAGGCAGTAACCGAGCTATCGACTTCTGCTTTTCTTGCAGCGTTAGATCGCTTCGTATCACGTCATGGCCTTTGTACCTTCATAGTCACCGACTGCGGTACTAACTTTATTGGTGCCCGCCGTTACCTTAACGAACTACAGCAAATGATTTCTAAGAATAAGGATTCACTTGAGTCTAGTCTTGCGAAACGAAACATTATCTGGCGACTGAACCCTCCTACCGGGAGTAATTTTGGTGGCATATTTGAGAGCGGTGTAAAATCAATGAAGTTTCACTTAAAACGCGTTATAGGGTTACAAGTATTGACATTCGAGGGGCTCATAACAATTCTTACTAAAGTCGAAGCCATACTTAACTCGCGACCGTTGTGCTGTCTATCTCCGGATCCTAATGAGGTCGATATTCTTACACCTGGTCATTTTTTGGTCCATCGTCCTCTTATATCGTTACCAGAACCTGAACTTTCTAATGAATATGTTCCACCTCGGGCCTGCTGGCAGATGTTGCAAAAACTTACACAGTCTTTTTGGCATATTTGGCAACGCGATTATCTCCATACCTTGCAGCAACGCGCGAAATGGTTTCGAGAACAACCAAATATTCATGTCGGAGATATTGTACTAATTGTCGATAGCAATTTACCACCACTAGAGTGGCGTTCAGGTAGAGTTCAAGACGTGCATCCCGGCAAAGACGGTGTAGTGCGCGTGGTCACCCTACGCACTACTAATGGACTCCTTAAGAGACCAGTAAATAAACTGTGTCCTCTACCTTTAAATCAATAATATATAGCTATACTTATGAAAAAAAAAGTCAATTTTTTTTTTATTAATATTATAGTTTTTTGTTATTTAGCTTACAGGTATAGTTGGATATTAAATTTTGTTGCCTTACATACCTTTCTAATAGGTATGCAACTCAAATTCAAGTATTAATATTATAGTTAGGTAGATATTATTCTAAGTTAGTTTCTAGTTCGTGAAGTATTTAGTTTTATAGGGAGAACTGCTATTATTACTCATGAAATCTGAAACGATTTCAAGTGGGGGGAATTATGTACTGGCATGCCTTCCTTACTTTTCTATCGCATCCTTCCTTCCAATTATATGCAAAACAAAACTTATGGCGCCATTTGTTGGCCTACAACAAAAGCGTCTGCAAGAGAAGTCGACGCTATCGATACCCACATGTAATCAAGACTCAAGACGAACTGCATCGGTAATGGCTGTTCTTGTCTAAACCTTCCAAAATAAAATCAATGTAATTAAGAGTTAGTGAGTGTGCCGGGTCGACCCAGCTGTGTGCATAGACTATATAATCACGTAGGAGTGTGGTCAAGGAAGACTGAAACCTTCCTCATCCGAAGATATTGTTGAAGCCAAGTTGAAGTTGATCGCCGCTGCCGCTAACCGTGAGTTTACCTATTTCATTCACCCTTCCTGGTGGGCCAGACTAATTTTCTCTCACTGTAGGTAAATTAAGTAGCAATTCCAAATTAAATTCTTTTTATTTTTATTTCAAGTAGAAGTGTCGCGATTACTATAAAAACGGAGTTCAATCAGTGCAATTTCTATTCTAACTGTTAACAGTCGGCCTCCCGCCACTTTCGGATGTTGTTCTTTTGCGGATATGTTTACTACGGATTTATATCCCGCAGAGAAATTTCGAACTGAAAAGGATTATCTTTTCTATCGCATGATGAGTGAATTTGAGCTTTTTCATACGACTAGCAGTGTGTTTCACTCGTTTCAGTTTCAAAATCAAAAATACCCGTCGGTCCGAGAGTCAGTCTGGTTAAAGATGGTTAAGAGACCCAAAGAAGAAGAAAAAGAGTAAGAATTAAGGGTTAAAACGTGCTTACATTATAGTAAGTTTATTTTATATTTATTAACAATCACATCAAAAAATGACAATATTTTACATATTATAGTCTGCCACATAGAAGTCTCTAGTCTTTGCCTACTCCTCTGGGTGACAGGTGTTAGTGTTTTTTGGTTATGTTTTTATGTATAGTCTCCTAAGCTGTTAAATAGTTTGCCCATTTATAAATAGTTAACCTGTTATGGATTGAGTGAATTTAATAGCGAAGCGTGTGGCCTTTGATTCTGGACTGTAAAGGGATTCTGGTGGAGAGAAAGGGCGTTCGTAAAATAAATTGCACGCCTACCTTGTTACCTCGTAGGTCTTCCACGCTCCGGAGAGAGGTTTCGCCAAGGTACAGACGAGCTAACGCTTATTCCTTTCTTTACGGACACGAAACTTCACTAAGTTTAATAAATAATATGGCTTATGAAGTATTAATACGCCGACCGGTTTATTCTCTTTTACTTAACTTGCGTCTCAGTTCTCAGCGTTATAAATATCCCAGGCTTGCGGATTAGGGGAACGAACGCCCGAAATATAAGAATATATAGAATGAAAATGTAGTATAAAAAATAAGCTAGATGGCGCTAACAATATCTATATTTATTTATTGTACATATTTTAACTGTAATTATTTATAGACTTACAAATAAAGCAACTTAAATAATATATATATTATTTATTTAATATATTCATATAATAAATTCATTGAAGTCGACTTATATTTTTGTTAAAGGTCTGATTTTTAAACCCTTTTGTAAATAACAGCCTAGATTTTAAGAAGTTATTTAAGTTTTAGTCACGTAAGCTTATTAATGTTTTCGTTTACCTATAAAGAGTTGTTGTATGTCTTTATAGTGTTTGTCAAATACATAATTAATGTTTTTATGCCTATGCAAAGTGTCGTGTTTTATAATGTTTGTTACATACTTATTAGTAGTTGTTTATAAAGATTTGTTGTATGTCTTATAGTGTGTTACTTACTTATTAGTAGTTGTTTATAAAAATTTGTTGTATGTCTTATAGTGTGGTCACATACTTATTAATAATTGTTTGCAAAGATTTGTTGTATGAAAATGTATAATTGTGAAATAAATTAAGAGTCATACTTCACACGCCCCCACACACTTCCCTCCTGTCCGCTCATTGGTCAAATGAAGCATGTGCGCCTCACAGGCGCTTGCACGAGTTGTGCAACTGACCGAACGAAATAAAAGACATGCTGTGAGCGACCCAATCATGACCAGCTCATTACTCGTCACTCGCTCATCGTTCGCTCTGCATCCAGCTCAACAGACATCTCTACACTGCCTCAACAAGCTACACTCTACAAAGCCGCCCTTGTTTTCATATAAACAATAGTTTTATTTAACTTTGAACGATACGGAGCCCTGCATAAAGCTCCCACTCCGTTTAATGGTCAGACGAGTAGCGGATCCCATTTCGTTTAATGGTCCTTCGAGCCGGATCCCTGCGACAAGCCTGCAGCAAGAAGTTTTTATCTCTCCGCGTCAAGAAAGCAAGAAGTTTTCATCTCTCCGCGTCGAGAAAGCAAGAAGTTTCCATTTCTCCACGTCGGAAAGCAAGAAAGAAACAAGAAAGTGCGAGTGTTAGCTGTTGGTCATACATAACCACTGCTAATTACTTGGAAGCAAACATCACAAGTACGTGGCAGTCTTGCGGTGTTAACTGCCATCAAGAACGTACTTTCAGGTAACATAGACCCCGCCGGCAAGGTGCAGTTACGTTCTGGGGCCACAGGTTGGCACGCAACGATAAGTGTGGAATATTCCCACCGCACTTTGATGCACCCGTGAGCGCCCGCGCCCTCTACCGGCAGGTATCCACCTTCCTTTCCTCATTAGTTTCCATCCCTTGTCCGGCATCACCGCGGTAGGAGTCCGGCCAGACCCGTTAGGTAGGTAGGGTAGAAACTCTAAGTGAAAGTGATAAAGTGAAAGTGTTAAATTTAAGTAATTAGTAGGATTAGGGACCCTCGCGCGCAATGGAAAACACACGTGTATTACGTTCAGGCAAATCCACGCCTACCACAGACGCCACACCGGCGTCGGGGCAGACGAGTTCAATAGAAACAAGTACGTGGAGTAAGGGCACGGGAACAGAGCATACAAACGGTGACAGTGGCACGCATAGTAACAGTAACGTGACGGGAGCAGTAATCGAAAATAGGTCCGTTCAAGTCGATGATTTAAATACGCAGGATAGGAGTACGCCGGGCACAGTAGTAAATGTCCCCTAAGACAGCGTGAATAGTCGATTTTAAAAGCCGAATTAGAGTTACATAATTCCACATTATCACTGGCTAGGGCGGCAGCCGCAGCTGCCTTAAGTCGTTTGGAAATAGCCAGAATAGAGCTAGAAAACTCCAACGACGCTGAACCGCCTTCCAGAATAGAAGAGTCGCGTGTTGAAGGTTGGATTTGGGAGCAGTATGTAAACGATAGACTGGCAATATTAGGTAAAGCACGACCCTCGGGGCCAAACGCACGGCCACCTAACACAAACAACCACGAATCGCGCATTGATAAAGACGTGATGTATACTAACAACAATAGTAGCGACATGGCGATGCTGGCCAACGCGATGGTTCAAGCGGTAAATTCAGGCAAATCAGACTCTACGGCACCGAAATACATTCACAAGCTACCTCATTTCGAAGGGGCGATTTCAGACAAGGTGCTCTCTGCTCACAAAAGGTGAACAGAGAGTTAGTGCAACAGTGCAACCACCTAAAGGAGATAGAGCACGAACTATGTTACGAACAGGGGCAACCGACCATATTGATAGGCCAAGACAACTGGCACTTAATTACGTCCAGGCAATTGCGCGTCGGTAATAAAAACCAGCCCGTAGCATCTTTAACTAAATTAGGGTGGGTGTTGCATGGTCGCAACGGACGGCCCAGTAACTATCGCGACAATCAATCACATACGGCCCACACAAACCGACGACCCCGCATTAGAGCTCATAAGAAATTTCTTCAGCATAGAATCTCTAGGAATAGAGGCACGCCGACCGACATCTAACCCGGATCAGTGATCCCTAGCTATTCTAGATAAGACTTAAAGACGTAAAAAAACGGACAATAGCAATAGGTACGAAGCGGGCTTAATCTGGCGAACGGACACTGAGGAGATGCCAAACAATAAAAAACAAGCCCTCAGTCTCAGTATATAGCTTAGAAAATAAATGAGATAAAAATGAAAACCTGAAAACCGAATATAGTAAGCAGGTAAACAACCTTATAGAAGCAGGCTATGCTGAAAAAGTAGTCGCCCCAGCCACGTCGCCACGCAGCTGGTACTTGCCGCATTTCGCAGTCGTACACCCTCAGAACGGCAAAATAAGGTTTTGTGTTCGAGACAGCAGTCAAATGCAGGGAAAAAAGCCTAAACGACGCGTTATTAACAGGCCCTGACTTTCTACAGTCGTTATTCGGCGTATTAATTAGATTTAGAGAGGGTCGTATTGCTGTCGTAGCCGACATAAAAGAAATATTTTTAGAAGTAAAAATTATACAAGAGGACCGTGATACCTTACGATTTTTATGGAGGGGCGCGAATAGAGAGGGGCTGCCGCAAGAGTATCGGATGACATCGTTAATATTTGGGGCGGCATCATCGCCATGCACGGCCATCTATGTAAAATATAAAAACGCAGAAAATCACAGTCATCAATATCCCGAGGTCGCGAAGGCTACAGTATGTAACTTTTATATGGACGACTACTTAGGCGCATTCAACTCCGAAAGCGAGGCAAAGTCAATAGTAAATGATATGTGCAAAGTACATAGAAACGCATCCTTCGAGTTACGCGGGTGGGCGTCAAACGTGCCTGAAGTAACCAGCGACGTCACTGATACGCGTAGAAGCGACACAACCACGCTAGTGTAAGTAAAAGTGATTCAGAGAGGACATTAGGTCTTATTTGGAATCACAAACGCGACATGTTAGGCTTCAATGTCAATCTTAGAAACACACCTACGAGTGTAATTAGAGGCGACACACTACCTACCAAGCGTGAGGTAACCAGCGCAGTAATGTCGGTATTTGACCCGCTAGGTTTAGTTTCGCCTATCACGATGATATGCAAATGTCTTATACAGGAAATATGGCGTAGTGGGATAAATTGGGACGACCACACATCACAACCGAGCATCACGTGACATGGTTATCACTTATAAATAACTTACAGCTATTAAAAAGGTTAGAAATAGATAGGTACATACCTGCCACGCCATCTGGAGAAGGGGAGTTACACATTTTCTGTGACGCGAGTGAAAAGGTGTATTCCGCTGCTGTATATTTCGTAAGTGCAAAAACGGACGGCACTAAGACGTCGCGATTGGTAACAGGCAAGGCCAAAGTAGCTCCGTTAAAACCAATATCGATTCCCCGGTTAGAACTTCAAGCCGCAGTGTTAGGCAGTCGCAGCTGAATTGGTCAGACGCGAGTCGGATTATAAAATATTAAAATGTCATTATTGGTCAGACTAAAACTGTATTAGCTTGGATTAAATCAGACTCACGGCACGTTCAAGTCATTTGTCGCACACCGATTGGCTGAAATCGAAAGCTTAACCTCTCCAACCAATTGGCGATGGGTACCCAGCTCAGATAACGTCGCGGACGACGCAACCAAGGGCGTACCTGCCGACTTTAATTCGAAACCCAGGTGGTTTACCGGACCCGCGTTTATAAGAAACGACCCCGCGACGTGGCCGCAGGACAAAAGAAATAAAACATCGTTACCCCCTTCAGGGGAAGAAAGAATATTGAAACAAGTTCACGTAATCATTAAGCGTAACGTTAGCAATTACTTTCCCGAGTTAGAGCGATTTTCAAAATACAGCCGATTAGTTCGCGTCACTGTCACCGTTTTGCTCGCCGCTGAGATATTTAAGGCCAAGCTACTCAAAAGAGGCACAAATGTTGAACTCGCACCGAGCCATATAAAATTAGCGGAGTTATTGCTCATAAGAAGGAGTCAATATAACTCATTCACCGAAGACATCGCGACCATAGAGGCTGGGCGGCGACCACCCAAGAAGTCACCATTCTACAAACTATCCGTGAAGATCGACCGCAACGGCATTATGTGTTTAGGTAGCAGAATAAAAAACGAAAACAATCTGCTAGTCCTACACGCCAAAGAAGGCTTCACTCAGCTGTTGGTGCATCACACGCACGCAACCTTCAATCATGGCAATCACCAGACCGTCATGAACGAACTGAGACAGCAATACCGCATAATAGGACTACGCAGTGTTATACGCAATATATGCAACCAATGCCAATGGTGTCGGAACTATAGGGGATCCCATCAAAAATCCCTCTAGGCGACTTACCAGTAGAAAGGCTGGCCCAGAATCAACCGCCCTTCACTGCAACCGCGGTAGACTATTTCGGGCCCATGCAGGTCACAGTCGGGCGAAGGATAGAAAAAAGGTGGGGTGCATTATACACATGTCTCACTACACGCGCTGTGCACTTAGAAGTGGCCACAGCCCTCACGGCCTCTTCGCCTCACGGCCATCGTTCGCTCTGCATCCAGTTCAACAGACATCTTTACACTGCCTCAACAAGCTACACTCTACAAAGCCGTTCTTGTTTTCATATAAACAATAGTTTTATTTAACTTCATATCACCTATGGTCAAGAAGAAGTCTACGTTTGAACGATACGGAGCCCTGCATAAAGCTCCCACTTCGTTTAATGGTCAAACGAGTAGCGGATTCCATTTCATTTACCTTATGAGAGGACAATAGAAAAAAAACTCATCGCCTATTTTGGCATATTTACGAATGTATTTTTTTTCGGACCCTTAAATAATAACAAGAATCACTGGAAATCGATTCACGATTGAAGATGATATTGCTTAACATACATAGAAATAAAGAAAAACACAGTAAAATTGAGAACCTCCTTCTTTAAACGCTAAAAACTTTTCAGCGGTCAACTTTTACGGGTATATAGAACACGAAAAAGAGGCAAAGATACATTTTAAGGTTGTGTTTTTCTGTAATAATACCTATAAGCTATATCGCTAGAGGAAGATCATCCTCTTTAACTAAAACTACTTCCCAAATCTTAGGCTCTGGAGTTTGGTTTGCCCACTGGTGACGTTGCAGAAACTGAGTCAAGTATTCGCTAGACCACCTTCGCCAGAAGTTCTGTAACATTTTTTGTGTTAGTTGCCAGCGTTTCAGAGAAGATATAGACGAAGTTTCATAATTGACAACTGGGACAAGCACCAAGCGTTCACCGATGAAAAAATGTCCCGGTGTGAGAGGTATTGGATCCTGTGAATTGGTGCTAACCTGTGATAACGGACTAGAATTAAGGCATGCCTCAATTTGATACAGCAGAGTAGGTATCTCCTCGTAAGTTAGATTCTGTGCCGATCACACGCTTCAGGTGATGTTTTGTAGACATTATTACACTCTCCCAAAGTCCACCGAAGTGAGGAGCTCTCGGAGGGATAAAATGCCAGGTGGTTCTAACAGTAGCTAAACTCTCAGCGATTTCTATCGTCATGGTTGAATTTTCCTGAGCTACTAGGGTATTTAGCTCGCGCGCATCACCTACAAAATTCGTTCCATTATCGTTGTAGAGATCAGTGCAATAGCCACGTCTAGAAACAAGCCATTTGAAGAATCCCTGCGACGTAAGATCGGTTACAGCTTCCAAATGTACGGCTCTTGTAGCCATTCATACGAATAGGTATATATAGCTCTCTTGTACGTTCGATGACCTCTTCTTTTAGAATTCCTTATCTGGATGGGTCCAGCATAATCCACGCCGCTTTGATAGAATGGGCAGTTTGGAGCGACTCGAGCTAAAGGTAGTTGTCCTATGAGTTGGTGTCTACATTGTGCTGCATATCGTACACATGTGACACATATGCGTACAAATAATTTGGTACGATTTTTTACATCGAGAATCCAATATTTGGATCGTAGGTAATTAACCATCAATTGAGGACCTCCGTGTAGGGTTCTTTAATGGGCATCTGCAATGAAAAGATTTGTGAAATGAGATTTTGATGGCAGGACAATCGGGTGTTTTTTGTTATCACTTACATCCGCTCTCTCAAGACTGTACCGTTAAGGGTTCAGAAGTAGGTGGGTTCTTAAAAAAGTCAAGATTTATAGTAAGTTATTTATTTATCTTACTTCCGCACACGTACAAGTAAGTTCTATGAAGGGTATCACTGGCCTGACGTAGGGACGAAGTCCAAGCACTGTTCCCCCAGGGCCGTAGACAGCTAGCAGAAGGAGCCGGTGAAGCCCAAGCCCGACAGTGATGATGGCCGTTGGTAGGAGGGTAGGTCAACACTCCGTTAGCTCGCGGCACGGCAAGCAGGTAGTCCTTAGGTAGTAAGTAGATCCTGGAATCCCAGACGGAGGCCAGCATTAGGGAAACTAGCTATAGCACTATATGCACCCTAGTCAAATTCCTCTAGGAAGTTTAAAATTCCTAAAGCTAAGCACTAAGCAGCCTCAGCAAAAGAGATAATAATTAAGCAGAACAGTTACAATGTTTCAATTAATAAGAACTCACCCCAGCGGGATCAACTGCACCTCGAATAATTTAAATTTTAATTGTAGGTAAGCAAGTTCAACGGCCGTTAGTAGGAGGTCACGCGCGTTGCGAACTTGAAGCAGTCTCAGGTAGAAATGAACAAGGAATGGCCCGAACGGGGACTCGTCATCGTGTCCGAATCCTACCGAGTCTTAACATTCTGTAATAATTTATTACTTTTTATTTTTAGATCAGAATATTATATTACTATTATCTATTTAAGATTAATTGATTATACATCGAATAAAACTATTTTACGGATTCTATCGCGTTTAATTAAGTTATTTTATATTCCCGACGTTTCGGTTGCTTTCCAGCAACCGTGGTCACGGGGGACTGAGGTGATTGACGTCTCGATGTCAAAGTTAACCCGGAGTACCTTCAGCTTTTTAATTATTAGTTTTGGTCCGATCTACGCAGAATGAACTAACTGTGTCTTGAAGTCTTGCAGTGGTATGCTTGGGTTTAGTTTTAATTTTATGAATTACAGAATCCCAAGCAGGTGGTAGTACCCAGCCTCCCTCTCTATTGAAATTAGGATGTTTTTTAATTTCAATACCCTCACGTATCATCCTTGGCAGGAATCGATGTTCTTTCGCGAGAACTTGTGGTTTATCAAATCTAATGTAATGGCGGGGGCCGTCTAGGATATGATCACAAACTGCAGACTTCCCGGAACGTTGGTGCTTCTCGTCAGCTATATGTTCTTTTACGCGGGTTTTTATTGATCGTTTTGTTTGCCCTATATATGAGAGACCACACTCACAATCAAGCTTGTATACTCCTGCATCTTGTAGAGGAATATTGCACTTGACGGATGGTAAGAACTGACTAATCTTCTTCGGCGGCTTGAAAAATGTTCTAATAGAAGCTCGCTTCAAGATGTAGCCAATCTTGTCTGTGACACCTCTGACATATGGTAGTACAGCAGGCACACGCTCGACTGTGGCCGGCTTCACTCGGTCACTGTGACGTAGGCGCGGAACCCGAAGCTTGTTGTCGTGCAGAACCTGCTTGACGTGCTGAAGCTCGGCGGCCAGGTGTTTGCTGTCACAGATCCCTCGTGCTCTCTGTAACGGACGACAACAAGCTTCGGGTTCCGCGCCTACGTCACAGTGACCGTGTGAAGCCGGCCACAGTCGAGCGTGTGCCTGCTGTACTACCATATGTCAGAGGTGTCACAGACAAGATTGGCTACATCTTGAAGCGAGCTTCTATTAGAACATTTTTCAAGCCGCCGAAGAAGATTAGTCAGTTCTTACCATCCGTCAAGTGCAATATTCCTCTACAAGATGCAGGAGTATACAAGATTGATTGTGAGTGTGGTCTCTCATATATAGGGCAAACAAAACGATCAATAAAACCCGCGTAAAAGAACACATAGCTGACGTGAAGCACCAACGTTCCGGGAAGTCTGCAGTTTGTGATCATATCCTAGACGGCCCCCGCCATTACATTAGATTTGATAAACCACAAGTTCTCGCGAAAGAACATCGATTCCTGCCAAGGATGATACGTGAGGCTATTGAAATTAAAAAACATCCTAATTTCAATAGAGAGGGAGGCTGGGTACTACCACCTGCTTGGGTTCCTGTAATTCATAAAATCAAAACTAAACCCAAGCATACCACTGCAAGACTTCAAGACACAGTTAGTTCATTCTGCGTAGATCGGACCAAAACTAATAATTAAAAAGCTGAAGGTACTCCGGGTTAACTTTGACATCGGGACGTCAATCACCTCAGTCCCCCGTGACCACGGTTGCTGGAAAGCAACCGATACGTCGGGAATATAAAATAACTTAATTAAACGCGATAGAATCCGTAAAAATAGTTTTATTCGATGTATAGTGTTCGCGTAAATATAATAAATCATTAATTGATTATAACTATTTGTAAGGGTGCATGTACCGTGTGTTCAGGAAAGGAGTCCAATTAGTAAGTTTGCTTTTCTTATTAACTGCTCCTCTAAGCTTAATGTTTTTGATTTCCTGTGCAAATTACATAGATTGACTCGCTTTTATGCTGATTTGAATTGCTTTTGATAGTTTTCTGCTAGTTAACCAACTCGGAAACGTTGTTGCTTCTGTAGATTTTTCCGTCCTTGATATAAATGTCAAACAATAAGCTATAACTCTGGTCAATTTCTGTAAAGACGAAAACTTGATCCATAATTTAAATGCATCTTCCCTGGTCACTTGACAAACTTTCTTTCCTTTCTCTTCCAAATCCGTGTCACTTACCTGCTTTCATATGAAATATAACTCATATTCATGTCCTTTAACCATGCATCGACTCCACGGGAAGCGCAATCTACCGGGTTGTCGGTAGACGACACATCTGACTACTGATCTATGTCCAAAATGTTCAAAATTTGTGAAACTCGATTTGCAATGAACGTCTTTCAGCGGCTTGGATGACTGCTAAACCAAGCCAAAACGATTGTGGAGAAGTACCGAAGACAAATTTACATCCATGGACAGACCATGGATGTAAATTTGTCTTCGGTACTTTGAAAACTTCAGAGATTTCCCTTAATAATCTCGCCAATAAAACGGCACCGCACAACTCTAGCCTTGAGATAGACACTTGCTTTATTGAAGCTACCTTGGTTTAACACGTAATGGGAGTAACCCTGACAGTTCTTTCCTTTCTCTTCCAAATCCGTGTCACTTACCTCCTTTCATATGAAATATAACTCATATTCGTGTCCTTTAACCATGCATCGACTCCACGGGAAGCGCAATCTACCGGGTTGTCGGTAGACGACACATCTGACTACTGATCTATGTCCAAAATGTTCAAAATTTGTGAAACTCGATTTGCAATGAACGTCTTTCAGCGGCTTGGATGACTGCTAAACCAAGCCAAAACGATTGTGGAGAAGTACCGAAGACAAATTTACATCCATGGACAGACCATGGATGTAAATTTGTCTTCGGTACTTTGAAAACTTCAGAGATTTCCCTTAATAATCTCGCCAATAAAACGGCACCGCACAACTCTAGCCTTGAGATAGACACTTGCTTTATTGAAGCTACCTTGGTTTAACACGTAATGGGAGTAAGCCTGACAGTTTCAGATTCATCTACCATGCGGGCGTAAACCACAGCAGCATACGCATCGGCAGAGGCGTCGCTCAATCCGTGTAAGTCCAGTTTCATACATGTCTTGCTCATACCAATCCAGCGCGGCAGGCGAAATTGTGTAAGTGCTGTAAGTTCACCTCGGTAAGTAATCCAATAATTGAATAGTTTTGGGGGAAGCTCTTCATCCCAACCGATTCCTGCTAGCCACAGCTGTTGAATGAATATTTTTGCTTTTATGATGTCTGGAACAATCCATCTCATAGGATCGAACAGTTTTGCAATATCTGATATAATTTTCTTTTTGTTATAGGTTCTACAAGTGGTGGTAGCTACACGGAGTATTCGAAGTCATCGGTACGTTGATTCCAGGTAAGTCCGAGTATTTTAATGATTTCATCTATTTCGAGTTCAAAATTGCTTTCTATTGTTTTAATTTCTTTGTTTATTTCCAATAACAGAGTTTCATTGTTGCTTAACTATTTCTGAAGGTCGAACCCCCTTTGCTTAATAATTCGTTGATCTCTTTATATATTTGTTTTACTTCCAGGACCGTATCGCAGCCGGTAAGTAAGTCATCCATATAAAAATCATTTAAGATTCTTTCAGATGCTGATGCTTTAGTGTTCTAACTGCGAGATATGGGGCTGCAGCAGTGCCAAATGTGATTCGTAACAATAGAAAATGTTTAATAAGTTGTACCTGCATGGCTCGCCAAACCAATCGTTGGTAATCTACATCTTCACTAGCCATCAATATTTGGCGGTACATTTTCACTATGTCGGTGACCAAACATACAGGGTGAAGTCTCCACCTCATTACCAAGTGACGCAGATCTGATTAAAGAGTTTGACCTACCATCAATTCACTGTTGGGAGATACACCGTTGCTGTCGCGACACGAAGCGTCGAAGACAACTCTCAGTTTGGATGTTGTTTTATAAAGCTTTACTACGGCGTGATGAAGTAAGTACATACTGTCTGATTTGTGGATCTCATCTTTTGGTATCTTCTCCATGTGTGTGTCTTTTATTTCTCTTTGTCGGCTCTTGCGACACCCACGGGACGAAATGGGGTGGGATTCCCCAAAGCTGGACGAGATTCAAAAGTTCGACTATTAAAATCCCAAATTCTACAAGAATATATATCTATAGAACAAAAATTAAAAACAGGATTCACAAGTGAAGGGGCTTCTTCACTCTATTATGGTAACTCAGAATGTTTAGATATGAGGATTTGAAAGAAGCGAGAGAGGTGTTTCAGGATCGTGCCAAATGGAAATCCGTAGTCTCTGCCTAGAGGAGTACCTCTGGATGGCAGGCGTGAGAGTTTATATTGTTATGGTATAGTTAGGGTTTTAAGAAAGAACACCACAACTTATCTACGTGCTAAAGTCACTAAACACAGAGCTGACTGATAAATGGCTCTTGATCGACTAATGTAGCAAAATCTATTTAACTGTGTGGATCTCAAAGATCTATGAACTAGTAATAGGAAGAAGTTTTATGAGTGCATAATACCAATTATTCGCCTTGTAGTAGCGGCGTAACGAAATTCACTACCCAATATTATTCTACGGATGTTGTAAGAGGCGACAGAGGGGTATGAAACAGACAATAATTGGCAGCGCTATCTTTCTGATAACAACTCAAAAATATTTTTTTCCAAGCGTAACAGCTGTGGAAAGTATCCATTCTATGAGGTAACCTTGGGGAGGCCTAAAATTATCAGCAGTGGACATTTGGGTTGTAATGGTGATGGCGATGATAACATGTATTAGACTGTTCAACGTTTAATACGTACTGAAAGAAGCAAACACTCTGTTCTAATAATACTCTAACTGGATTACTATACAGAAGAAAATAGAAAGAGTGGAATAAAACAATTCATAATTTAGTGCCGTGTTTAAAAGATTCCTCGTTTAATTATACTACTCTGAGCTTCAAAAGACTGTTCATTCGAGAATTTATTTAATTTATCGTAGCTTTTTTCCTTTACTACTCAATGAGATTCCATGTTTATTCTTTAAATGATATTCATATCAGTTTCTAGTTTTTGCAGCTGAATATATTATTATATTAACTAAAACTACTCGCAATTGTATGTATTTTATTTTATATCTTCAACATATTTAAAATTTCAAGCGTTCAGAGTATAACACTAATAAGCACACAGGGACGTGTTTAACGCCGTGTCATCATAGAAAAACTAGACTTTCAGCCCTAGATTTAACTATTAATTTTGCATTATTAATTTTTCTTGCAGCGATATTATTTTGTTTGCTTTAAATTACAGAATGTCTAGCCGTTAGTAGTAACCAACCCAAGTTATTGTTAGAACACGTATTCACACACACATCTAAATAATTTAAAAACAACAAATGGCTTTAGTTGCATATGTGTGCGTCCAGCAGTGGACTTCTTCAAGCTGTTAAAGAAATAATGAAGAAGATGAGTGCGTGAATGCGTGTCAAGTAGTTGAGCATAGTTGTCTCTTAAAATGTCCGCAGCGCTCCGTCTATCTCTCTTTGTTGGTTCAGGAATGATTATTCAAATGTTATCGAACTCTCGCCTAAATTACTACATTGTTTAGGACTTTTCTAAGATTGTTTGTATAAGTTTTAAATTAATGTATTATATCGATCCTAAAAAAATTAGAATAATTATAATTTTGATTAAATGTATACTGTTTCTTAGTGTAATTGATGTTTTTCTAATAATTTCATTACATGGAAAGGTAGCAGCAATTTTTAACACTTTTCCGAATTTTTCAAATATACGAAATAAATAAATGGACATTTTGGAATGAGTTTAAATTACCACACTACGCGATTATATTAAACAATATTTAATTGTTACATTAAGGACGAGTACGTATATACGTCGCGCTGATTAGTTCAAAAAAGTACATTTCATCATGTTAATATCCATCAACCACTTATCTTACAAAAATGTTAATTACTCTAGGAAATTTTATGGTCTAAATAGTTATAAGAATTTATTTTTTCTATATTAATACAGTATTTGTGGATGCTATCAAGAAAACTGAACAGAGGTTTTCTTAACTTCCATTTTAGGGGCAATTACAAAACTAAAACAATCTGAAATGGCTGACAATTTTACAAAACAAAAAAATGCAATCAATTTGACAAACCCCAACAAAATAGTCACTAGAAAACATACTTTGGTTTATGTTACATAGATAAGAAATTAGAAATTTAAACCAAGTGAAATTTTTATGAAAATGCTGTGGATAAGACGATTATTTTCACCAATTTATATTCCTTAATTCAAAAAAATAAAAAATAAATATTTTAGAAGAACATCTTTATTCTTTATAATTAAAAATTAAATAGGTTTATTATTTTTCTATAAATATTTTAAAAGTATTTAAAACCACAATAAAACTCCGCGTTTCTATCAATCCAAATCAGACATCCGCTAGGCTTTAAAGAGGATCACTGAAAGAGGTCAGGCACGGAATATGCTCTGACATATTAAGGTAGATGCACAGAATAGAATTACAATGTTTGCTGTCATGAAGACTGAACCCTAACACGCACGCTTAGGAATGTTTCCACACCCTCGTATAATTTAATCAAATGTTTTGAAAAGTTTCTTATGCCTGTTAAATTTGTGATACGAGTAAGTTGAGCGTGTAAGAGAACTTATTGACTTCCTTGATGGCTTTTCCTAAACTTCGTCTTCGTTCCAGCTTGAACAAAGTCGTAAAGCATGTTAATAAAATATTATTAGCGATTTTACAGACGTACGCTGATAGAGTAAATTGTTTTAATCTTTTAGAAGCTTACTTCAATTATAATTTGACAATTTGGACGACCGTTTCCGTGGCGCAGTGGCTTTTGCAGCGCTGAGAGCCGCGAGTTCAAATCCCGCATGGAACAAGCATTTGTATGGTCTACAAATAATTCTTCCAGGTCTGGTTGTATGTCCTTGTGAAATTTATGTTGGTAAACTGCCGCCATGTTGAAGGAGAAAATCCTAGCATAACAAACGTTTATTTTATAAAAAAAAATTTAAGTTTTTTTTTAGAAAAACATTATTTGAATTGTTATATGGGTAAGAAAAAAAATTGTGAAAATTTTTAACTTTTCATAAAAGTAAAATTTGTCCAATATATCGTTGATGTGTATTTTTTAATTATTATTAATATCATCTTAAGCGGGAGTTATAGCGTTACAGATGGTAAGGACATAAACCTAGAAAATTTCTTTTCACTTTTGCATTAAAAATACATCCATATTCCAGTTGTAATCAGGGAAGACTTAGCAAAGACAAAAAGATGCAACACGCCGTGTTTTTTGATGGCGCAATTTCGATAATAGAGCTGTGTGAAGCTTTTGCGCACACTTTCTGAAATATAATCAAAATAACACAGACAGACTGCAAACTAACAGTGGTAGAGCCACGCGGCAGCTTTTGCTGTCGCACGGATGGGCCGGCTGGAACCGGGGTGGTACCACGACCTCACAGAAAACCAGCTTGAAGTAGAGGTTTACCTTTGCGTTTCGCTTGGTGAGTGCAGGTGGCCGGAGGCCCTTTTTACTGGAAATGATGCATTCCATCTTAGTCCTCACGGGTGACAACGCATCTACATTTTGATTTGTAATAGAGGATAGATGTAGATGTCTATGGGCCGCAGCAACCACTTACCATCAGGTGGACTGTGTGCTCGTTTGTCACCCTTATCCTATAAAAAGAAAAAACTTAATGTCTATGGTTGAGTATATTGGTTGTTTAGTCTCAAGAAATGAAGAATCAATTATAAGGCAAAAATGTGTATGCACACTGGATACTATTTTCATAAAACTATTTTTGCGCTAACGCTTATCAGCTTATATAACGATTTAAGTTAATGCATATTCTCAGTAATATTACTTAGCGCTCAAATAACTTAAACATTAAACCATTAGTTGGTAAATTTATCTTCCAACAACACGCTTATCACTTTCAGACACAAAACGTGCCTTGAGACCAGATTGTTTAACCAGATTGATTAACATTATTAAGGCTGGTTTCACAGCTGTACGGGAGTCCCGTACGGGTAGCCCGTGCGGGCTTCCGGAACGGAGACAGACGTGAGGCGCTATAACATCGTTTCACAGCGACGCGGATTGTTCCGTACGGAACTCGCTCCGCGTAGAGCCCGTACAACACCACCCGTGTCCCGCACCCGGACCCCCATACATGCAGACGCGAGCGCACCGCTCCTCATTAATCGTTTCACAGCCATGCGGAGCGCCCGTGCTCCGTGAGTACAATCGAGATGAGTTGATTAATTGAGACGGGATTTGTCATATATGTATATATATATATAAATTAAAAATTTGCGCGGATCGTTCGTAAGTTTATAGTTTAAGGTTACAAATTACAATGCACTTTCGAAACATCTTGCTTCGATGATGGGATGTACCTACCCATAGTCTCTTTCTCTGTCGTCGTCTCTCACAAATTAAATAAATACCAAGAATTTTTAATACGTTCGCATTCACTTTCATTTGCGACTGTCTTCCGCTAGCACCCGTATCGTACTAAACACTCGTTTGAGAGTACTGCGGGCGCCACCCGTAGGGGTCTCCCGCATTACGGGCTACCCGTACGGGACTCCCGTACAGCTGTGAAACCAGCCTAAGTGTTAATTTAACAAAAGTTTCATCATTACTGTAAGCTATTGTTGGCCAAATATTGATTTTTTTATAGGATAAGGGTGACAAACGAGCACACAGTCCACCTGATGGTAAGTGGTTGCTGTGGCCCATAGACATCTACATCTATCTTCGATTAAGAATCAAAATGCAGAAGCGTTGTCACCCATGAGGACTAAGATGGAATGCCTCGTTTCCAGTAAAAAGGGTCTCCGGTTCTCTACACTCACCATACGAAACACTGCAGCGTTAAGTTACTATTTTACGCTGGTATTCTGTGAGAGCGTGGTCCTTCCCCGGTCGAGCCGACCCATTCGTGCTACAACCATAAAAATATTAAGTACATCAATTCAAAAACTACAGTGACATTTACATTTAGATTGGTGTACACATTTAAGCTACTTATCCGGTGGTAACCACATGGTACACGGGTTTGCGATGAGGCTCCGCGAGCTATCACTTCTCAATTTTTCTGGGTATGCTGCTAAAATCTATTCTTATAGGTATAGGCAAAAATAAAACAAAAATATCTCGGATGTCTCTCCCTCTCTCTCTTTAAAAGAACTTTGTATATCCGAAGTTCACATTTACGGTAACAAGCTCGTAGATATGGAGGAATGTTAGCGAAAGTCATGTATGCATTTAGAGACTAATTTAGTATTCCATACTCGGATATCTTATAAGGGTTTTCGAAGATTCAAAGTGTTTGAATTTTATATTGGTCTTCATATTTCCACGTTCATAATACGTTATGAAAATAAGTAAGTGAATATTATATTAGATTCGCGATTTCGTATCCGCCATTCGACTACTACTTACAGTTACTAATTAATTTGTCAAAATATAAAAAATCATGATACAGCTTTTGTATATTTTTTTATAGAATGCGGGTGACAAACGAGCACACAGTCCACCTGATGGTAAGTGGATGCTGTAGCCCATTTACATCTACATTTACATTACATTTATTAAGAATCAAAATGCAGATTGGTTGTCACATCTGAGGACTACGATGGAATGCATCGTTTCCAGTAAAAGGGGACTCCGGTTCTCTACACTCACCATACGAAACACAGCAACATTAAGCTGCTATTTTACGCTGTTATTCTGTGAGAGCGGTTCTTCCCCGGCCGAGCCGACCCATTCGTATTACAACCATAATATAGCTGCAGCGTGCCACGTAATAACGATATATCCAATATAGTTTTGCTATTATTCTCTTTTATTCATGCGCTTAGAAAAAATGATATGTAGGACTAGTAGGCGTCACTTATGGATTGTGGGGTATATATCCATAGTGTGTATCCTGGTATAGGCCAATGTTCAACTGTGGACTTATGATGGGCTGTGATAATGATATAATATCTAGAACAAAGGTTCCTAAAGGGAAGTGTATTCTTTTTTGTTATTTATGAATACGGATGTAATGAAAAACCTAGTTTATTTTTGAAGGAGAAAGGTGCAAACTATTTCCTATTTAAATATTTTACCCAAAAATGTAAATGAGTTCTGGTATTGAATAAGTTATGTTACGAGTTATACATATTCACTATGTTTCGTTATAAGATTAAAGCACGCAAGCGGCGAGAATTCTCGGAAAACATTTGTAATCTAATCGTAGCTAATCGTGTGTGATATTAAGTATTACTTTATATTTCTCGAACGAGTGGGGGAAATTTTATGACATAATAGTTTCATTAATAACACCTTCTAATACCTGCATGTCTGAGGAATATATGGAGCATTTGAGGAGCAGCGTACCGGACCAATTGTTCCTTAACTCTCACAGGCATGAGAAGAGGCCTGTGCTCAGAAGTTGGACGTATACGGCCTGTAACTTTAATTTATTTTAAGTACAGAATATACATATAAACACAATATATGTTCAGCAGTGGACTTGTGAAGGGTTGTAATAGTGATGATGATGACACTATATACCATATAAAAAGGGATGAAATATCAAAAATAATATGATAACAATCCGTTGATGTGAATGTAAAATTTGTTAAAAATATTATAAAATTTACCGATAAAGTAGGTTATAACTTTATTTAAACATCACGCTGAATCCAGCATCCGAAAGTTAAGGATAATTTAATAAGTAATTGACGTTTTTCCCTCAAGACCGACAATTACCGAGCCTTGCTCAACAAATTGATAAAATTAACGAAGCCCCAAGAAGCTTGTCCGGGGAAGAACTATGCTCTAACATAATACAGCGTGAAATAGCAGCTTTATGCTGTTGTGTTTCTTATGGTGAGTGCAGAGAACCGGAGACCCTTTTTACTGAAAACAAGGCATCTTAGTCCTCAGGTGTGACAACTCATCTGTATATTGATTCTTAATCGAGGATAAAAATATCTATGGACCACAGTATCCACATACCATCAGGTAGAGTATGTGCTCGTTCATCAACATTATTTTATTAAAAAAATCACATAGCTGCCTCTTAAGAGATTGCTGGAACGAAATAAGTCACTAGACGCTTTCAAATAGGTATTAGTAAAACACGTTACTTAAATTGAACAATTTAATTTAAATGTCAGGGTTTAAGAACAATTTTTCTGTTTTATATTTAATTCTATTTTATAAAAAAAAAATATTTATCGTTAAACAAAATATTTTTTGAAAAAAGAATGGTCTCAGTAATTACCCGTATAATCCTTACATTTTTGCCATATTGGAAAAATAATGCTTATGATTTTTGATAAAAAAATCCTGCTGGCTTAGAAAACTATACTACTCAAACTGCAGAAAGAGTTTACTTATCCCTTTGAAGTTTTATAGTTTTTAAAGCTGACAGATAGCTAGCTAAAACTAGAAAGTAAAAGAGTTTGTTTCTCTTTGACTTTCTATAGCTTTTAAAGCCGACAGGTGAAATACTTCCTTTCAACTTACACCTTTTGTAATAGTTGATACTTCACAGCAAATCACTGGTTCATATACGCACTCGTAAACGGAATAGTTTCACTACGCGTCTAATCACGACCACGGCTCTCGTGATACTGACGCGATGCGCTCGAAACAGTGGATACTTATATTCGTGTATTAACAGGCAATATAAATGATACTACACTCATTCCGATCTATGAACTGTATTTTATAACATACTTGCTAACATTTTAAAATCACATACACTACATCTCTTTCTTGTTAAGATTTTTAGATCAATAAATTCTAATCACAAAAAGCAAATTTCAATCAAATATTTAACTAATGGCGTCTTGGTCGTTTTCGACTCGACTTTCTATTTCATCTTCGTAACATTTCTCCATTCGCCTTCTACTTTTTTTAAATGAGCTATATTTCGCCTGTATTTTTTACCAGTTTCCTTGTTTGTTACCATACAGTCACCATTTCTTGAACTTTCAACGTTATGAGGAGTGGAATTGAAATATCACGTCAATTTAGTTGGCCTTTCCATTTCTTTAACATACACTTTTTCCCCTTCCATTATTTTTGAATAAGTTGCTCTTCGCTTCCTGTCAGCATACTATTTTCCCTTTTGTTTTTGTTCTTAGTCTCTATCTCTCATTTCCATGTCATCTGTTCTGTTGCAGCACCAGTCGAGTAAGGGGACTTTATCTCTATTTTGTCTTTTGTAGAAAAGTTCCGATGGTGTCCTTCCAGTCATTGTATGGGGTGTAGTATTATACATCATGAGATACTCCTAAAGGCTTCGTGTTTTTCTTTTCATAGTGACTGATTCGTAGCCGTTTTAATATATCTCGATTTTGTCTTTCAACCTCACCGTTCATTTGTGGCCAGTATGGTACAGTGTTAAAAAGTTTAAAGCCACACTCTTTAGAGAAAAAATTAAACTTATCGCTTAAACATTGCTTACCATTATCATCTGTGAGTGAGACGGGATATCCTAGTCTGCTGAATATTTCCTTTAAGACTTTAATTATCTCTGAACTAGTAATTACCTTTGTTATCTTTATTTCTTTGTATCTACTATAATAGTCAACCACCACTACTAGATAGTCATTGTTTGGAAGTGGTCCTAACAGATCAATTGCGATGTCTATCCATGGAGCCACAGGTAATTCACGTCTTTTTAATGGATTAGGGGGATTTGGTAAGTTTACTATAGTGCAACTTTAACACGCTTTTAAAAAATTTTCAACATCTTTGTTGATTAATGGTCACCATACTTTTGTTTTTAAACGTCCCTTCATTGCAAGTATCCCTAATTGACCTTCCTGGGCGGCTTCCAATACTCTTTTACGGAGATTATAGGTTATGACTATTTTGTTTCCCCGAAGTAAAATGCCTTCATAAAAACACAGCTCAGTTTCAAATATGCGGTAACTTTTTACAGATTCATCCCAATTGTTATGATATATTGCCTTTTTATGTTTAGAGTATCCTTATCGGTTTCAGATGCTTCTTTAATTTTTAACAATAGTACAGTCACTGGTATCTGTTGCAAATGTTCTTCGTTTCCCGACAACGGGCTATTCGGGTAGTAGCCGGTAGTTTGATAAAGGGTCCGCAATATTTGATTTACCAAGTTTATTTATTACCTGGTAATCGTATGATTGTAGTCTTAGTACCCATCGCTCTATCCGTGCACATGGTTTTGCCTTGGGTCCGAACAGAACTTCCAAAGGATTGTAGTCCGTGATTAAATCGAATTTTTTTTCCAAACAAAAAAATATTAAAGTGTTCAGCAGTCCATACAAGTGCCAAAGCTTCCTTCTCGGTCTGGCTATACCTCCGCTCACAGTTTGTCAAAATGCGATTTTTGTAAGCAATTATTCGGGGCTTTGTATGATTAGTCTAATAACAGTGGTAGAGCCACGCGGCAGCTTTTGCTGTCGCACGGATGGGCCGGCTCGAACCGGGGTGGTACAACGACCTCACAGAAAACCAGCGAGAAGTAGAGGTTTACCTCTGCGTTTCGCTTGGTGAGTGCAGGTTGCCGGAGGCCCTTTTTACTGGAAATAAGGCATTCCATCTTAGTCCTCACGGGTGACAACGCATCTACATTTTGATTTGTATCTATGGGCTATTAACGCTGCTGTGTTTCGTATGGTGAGTGTAAAACCGGAGACCCATTTTACTGGATTCGAGGCATTCCATCTTAGTCCTCACGGGTGACAACGCATCTGTATTTTGATGCACAAACGAGAATAGATGTAGATGTCTATGGACCACAGCAACCAATTACCATCAGGTGGACTGTGTGCTCGTTTGTCACCCTATCCTATAAAAAAATTCAGACCCGGAAGAATTATTTGCTGGCCATACAAATACTTGTTCCGTACGAGCAGGTAGGTTTCGAACCCGCGGCTCTCAACGCCTGTCACGAGTACTCATGAGCGCAGTGGCTTAGCAATCAGTACAAAAGAAAATATCTTATACAAGTTTTCAGTGACAATTTATTACTTTCATTGTTCCACATTCTGTTGAGTCAAGTTAGCACGATAAACGCCGAATAAAAGTCCTCATTTGTTATCAACACATATATATCAAAGTTCTATTTACCCAAGAGCCTAAAACGAGGGTAATATTTTATGACCTTTTCTTCGCCCCCAATAACTCTACAAGGTAGTCGTCAACTATTTGATCTATGTACGAATAACGTAGGCTATTTGTTACAAATCCGGCGGACTTTAAACTGTTGAAAAGTAAAGTCCAAAAAAGGAATAAGTATGTGGTGGATTTATTAATTAAATTAAAAATAGCTGTCTTATTTAAAATATAATTTCTTTGTGATTAAAATAAGACCCTAACGGACACTAATTTCAATTAGCAGAAAATAGTCGCCGGAAATTAAATCGGTACTGTTGTTAACTTAGTTCATTGTTTCTCTCTTTTCCTCAAAACTACTTGAAAACCTTTTTTTGAAGTCCAACATAATACGTCGCAATCTTAGGAGTACTCTTAGGGAGGTGATCTATTTAGAAAATCCCATCAAAATCTCAAAAAATGTTAGACATGAGCTTTGAACCCGTATTTAAATAAATCCCCGATTGATAATAAAAATACCTCAAAACGTCCTCTTCACAGTGGAGTGGCAGTGTAAGAATATCCACTACTCTATATCATCACGTCGGTATCGTAAGAGGGGACAAAGGAAAATAAATCAGGAGATGGGCAGCGGCGTCTTCCTAATAACGAATCAAAATAAAAAACTGCGGTTGCCAACCCGCTTGCCAAGCGTGGCAACTATGGCAAATATCCTTCCTCTATGAGGCAATCTATTGGGGAAGGCCTATAATAGGCTATAACGGTAACGATTAAACCTTCCCTATTGATATATACTAACACAAACGGTGAATGTATTTCCTTAGAAAAATTTACTCGTAACTACTAAACACGGACAAAATCGGTGTAAATTAGATTGTGACGCCAACTTCTTGGGGTATCGTAAATCTTATCAATTTGTTGAGCAACGCTCGGCGTCTTGAGGGGAAACGTCCGTTTCTTATTAAATTATCCTTAACTTTCGGGTTCTGGATTCAGCATCATTTCCACATGAAGCTATCACCTACTATATCGGTTAATATTCATCTTTTTTAATAGAGTTTACATTCCCATATCCTGATTGTAATAATATAGTCTGAAATTGCACCTATTTTATGTGGTTATATATTTAAAATGAATTAAAGTTATAGCCCATATACAATTAACTATTAGGCACAAGGCTCATTTTTGGGAGAATTATGTATGAATTGTTCCCTCAAGATGCATTTCAAATGCTCCCTCATATATTACACACGGCTAAGCATTACTGTACGATATAATGAGAATATTTTCATAACAATAAGATGTCTTTTAGGGAGGATGAATGTTTACTTAAGATTTGCGTAATAAACGAAATTGGGAATAACATAGGACATTGAATAAGAATGCATGATAAGAATATTCAGATATAATGGAATAACACAATATGGATTCTACGTACTTAGCACTCGAAGTTGTTAGGATTATTTGTGGAGGAACATATGCATGGATTTAAATGAAAATTCTCACAACAGATTAAACCTAAACTTGCGCGATGACCGTTACGCTTTTATATAAAACGTCTTACAACTTGCTTATTAAAAATTTGTATCCAGACAGGTATAGTTTTAAAAACAGCTTAATAGATCAAAAATCCTGGTGACACATGGATACGGAATTGGAATACTCTGTGACAGTATTTTCATTCAGTACTAGAATATCCAGATATAACGAAGGCATTCGGCAGTTTGCACGATGAGTTAAACTTTATGTGGTCATAAATCAAGAATAAATCAATTAGAATTTTCTATTGTATGCCTTGCGCGAAGCGCGTAGGTATGTTCAACTAGGGCCTAAAATCAAGATTCCAACTGTTTGTCGCATAAAATCGTATCTAACAATCATATTGTACATATAAATGATATAAAAGGCAAAATTGTCAGAAAGATAAATGATTGTTGAACTTATTTTTTTTAAATCGATTAATTGCTAATTTTACATAAAAAAGTAGTTTCAGTGGCTTATGGTGTAGATTTGTCAAGTCCGCATGGATGGGTAAACACGATGACTCTTGAAAATATCCATTTTTCAACTCAGTATATTAGTATATTTTTAAGTCTCTTCGTCTATCATGGAGTGTAAATGGCAGTTTAGTTTTGTTTTGTTTAGTTACAATTAATTTTTTTCGCCTGGGAAATTCCGAAAGTTTTGGTCTTTTGAGCAGCCTTGTGTAATAATTTATTTTACTATACTTTTTGCCTCACCATCTCTCCGCGCTCGGCCGCCGTCGTGAGTGGAAAGTGTATTGCTTGTTTGCTCGTGCTGAAAAAGATCGTTGTAGAAATACAAAATATTATTAAAACCGAACTTGAAGCATACTCGACAAGTTGATATATTATTATTGTTATAATTACAGATTTTCAATACATTTTTTTTCATTTTAAGTAAGTAGGATTTATATATAAATATACTTATACGTCTTGAACTTTATGGAGTGACCTAAATGTGTACTTCGATATCTGCTACTGGAACTTCTTGACGAGTAGAACAAGGTGTGCTGAGGTTAGGTTTATTATTATTTCTAATATTTACGCGAACACTACACATTTAAATAAAACTAATTTTACAGATTTTATCGCGTATATTAACTTATTTTTTATATTTCCGACGTTTCGGGTGCTGGAAAGTACTGGTCACGGGGGACTGAGGTGTTTGACGTCCTGTTGTCATAGTTAGCCTGGCTACCTTCAGTTTTGTAATATTAATTTTTGGTTCGATTTACGCAGAATGAGCGATATCTTGAAGTCTAGCAGTGGTATACTTGGGTTTGGATTTGATTTTATTAATTATGGTATCCCAAGCAGATGGCAGCACCCATCCATCTTCTCTATTGAAATTAGGATGTTTTTTAATTTCAATAGCCTCGCGAATCATCATTGGGAGGAATCGGTTTTCTTTTGCGAGGATTTGTGGTCTATCAAATCTAATGTAATGGCGGGGGCGATCTTGAACATGTTCACAAACTGCAGACTTCCCGATACGTCGGTGCTTCACGTCAGCTATATGTTCTTTAACGCGGGTTTTTATAACGGGTCCTATGAACGAGAGACCACATTCACAATCCAGCTTGTACACTCCTGCATCTTGTAGAGGGATATGACACTTGACGGATGGTAAAAATTGACCAATCTTCTTCAGCGGCTTGGAGTATGTTTTAATGGAAGCTCGCTTCAAGATGTAGCCAACCTTGTCTGTGACTCCTCTGACATAGGGTAGTACAGCAGGCACACGCTCGACTATGGTTGGCTTCACTCGGTCACTGTGACGTAGGCGCGGGACCGGAAACTTGTTGTCTTGCAGTACTTGCTCGACGTGCTGAAGCTCGGCGGCCAGATGTTTTCTGTCACAGATCCCTCGTGCTCTCTGAAACAAAGATTATCCCACGGTAGCTAACTGTGAAGGATGATGGTGCGATTCACCATTTAAATATCGGTTGGTATGGGTATTTTTTCTGTACACAGTATGACCAATAGTGTTATCAGGATTTCGGATGACTAAAACATCTAGGAAAGCTATAGAATTGTTTGCCTCTAACTCCATTGTGAATTGTATTTTAGGGTTTATGGAATTAAGGTGGTCTAAAAATGCAGTTACTTTGTCAGATGGTAAAATTGTGAAAGTATCGTCTACGTACCGCTTGTAGAATCTTGGATTTACAGGAGTAGTAAAAAGGGCTTTCTCCTCAAAGTCCTCCATGAATATGTCGGTGACTACGGGAGATACAGGTGAGCCCATTGCCACTCCGTCTACTTGCATGTAGAACTCTTCTTTCCACAATAAATAGCCAGATGTGAGGCAGCGTTTGAGTAATACTGCATATTCTGTGGGCATGTTGTTATCTTCTAGCTTTCTGGTAACAATTGAGATGCAGTCTTCAATAGGTAGGCATGTGAATAGTGACTGAACATCAAAACTGACCATAGTTTCATTGTCGGCGAGATGTAGGTCTTTTATCTCACTAACTAAAACGGTATGAATCCTTTGTGTGTGCTCTGGTATGTCCTCTTAGTGGTGACAATATTTTTGCCAAGTGTTGAGCCAACTTATAAGTTGGTGAATCGATCTGGCTTACTATAGGACGTAGTGTACTATAGTTAGTAAGCCAGAAATATAGGACGTAGTAAGTAAGCCAGATCAATTCACCATGTTCCGGCTAATCTCCGAAACGGCTGGACCGATTTTGACGAAACTCTCACTGGCAAATAGCTGATGTCATAAGGAGAAACTTAGGCTACTTTTATTTTAGAAAAAGAATAAGGGTTCCACGCAAAAAAATAAAATAAAAAGCCTAACACGCAAGCGAAGTCGCGAGGAACAGCTAGTATAACATATATATCTATACCTTTCTGGCAAATTAACTTCCTCCGCTATGGAATCTGTCAATATTTCACCTCATTCCAACGTGGCGTCTCACTAGTGGCAGAAAAAGTGGCTGCCGACAAGAGAAACTTAATAATGGAAGGTTTCCCTTACCGTCTAAACAAAAAAAAAGTGGGTGTACCGTGGCTTGTTGGCCAATTAGGAAATATTATATTTAAAAAAAATCAATTAAAAAGTTAAAACAAGAAGACAAAGCTATTGTATGGACAGTGTGCAGTTTTCCCATCCATGTTTATCGCTACCAAGGAAGCTAAAAACTACTACAAAAACTAAATCATATTATAAAAATTAACAATCGAGCACACAGTTCACATGATGGTTAGTAGATGTTATGGCTCGTTATATAAACAGACCGCATCGAATTATAAGGCCGATGCGTTAGCACCACTTTATAACTAAAGTGAAGTTCTTTGTTACTAGTAAAAAGAATGTCAGTTTCTTGATAATCACTATACGAAATATAGAATAATTATGAAATCTAATCTAATTATTAACCAGTTCTATTACTGTCACTGTGGTGGTGATTTTTTGTAGAAACTTAAAATAATAAAGAAGCTATCCTATTAGTCGGCCCAATTTAACAAATATTGAAAAATAATGATTTCTTATATTAACGCGATCACTACAAATTGAATAAAACTATTTTTTTACGGATTTTATCGCGTTTAATTTACTATTTTAATTCCTGACGTTTCGGGTGCTTTACAGCATACCCATGGTCACTTGAATCCCGTGAACATGGGTTCGGGAATTAAAATAGTAAATTAAACGCGATAAAATCCGTAAAAATAGTTTTATTCAAAATATTGCACAAGTCCTTTTCCAGTTGTCTATGTTTCACAAATTACTTTCAGCTGTATTTTGTGCACTAATCTAAATTATAAAGTAATATCATCAATATGAACTCAGTTTTACAGAGCTATTCTGTACAATGTTTGAGGGAAGAATTTCATTACAACATTTCATATTTTTCTCAGCAGGCAAAACCTGCAAAGTAAACCAATTAAAGCGGTAATAACTTGGAAACGAATAATATAACTTTGTACAAACTAGTTTCAACAAATGAGAAGTATTTACATAGTAACTGTTAATGTGGGTGTAAAATAAATATAAAGTACCCAGTTTTTTTAGAAAATATGAAAGAAAGTATATTACATATATTTCCTGACTGAATTTTTAAAGTGTTGGTGCTTGCGGAAGTGTGTTGGTATAGCACGAGTTTTCCTTCAATATGTGGAAAGTTCGTCTTTATATTTTTGGACCCTATAGCCTCTGCATGGACTCGAAGGAGAAGGCGCCTTGCATAGGTAGAAATGGATGGAATCTTGTGTTTCAGAAGCGTATTTCAAGGAGGAATAGGGAGAGTTGTTATACTCTCTGAAGGGCCGCCGGTTGAAGACTAATTTTAAGCTAATGTTAAATATCCTCATGTTGAACTTAATTTAATGACTAATAAAATTTTCGAGTAATAAATTCAATGTTAAAGAAAGTATTTATTACATACATTTTCTTTTTTAAATCAATTAAAGAACGTTGTTCATTCATATTATAACTGTGTATTGGTTAAAGAATTATTACCGAGCTTGGCACCCGTTCAAATTTCAAGAGAGGAGAGTTAGTCGCTGGAAGCAATACGCTCAAAGTTGTGGATAATTATGTTTATCTAGGGCAAATTATAGGTAAATCCAACTTCGACCAGTGCGTGTTGTCAGTGATGAAATATGGATCTGAGACGTGCTTCTTCACTGCTGGTCATATGAGGAAGCTCAAGGTCGCTCAGCGAGCTATGAAGAAGGCTATGTTCGGAGTTTTTTTAAATGGAAAACTTCGAAATGAGGAAATCCGTAATAGAACCAGAGGTGATTCTGAATGTGAACCTCTCCTCATAGCGAGGCAATCTATGGGGAGATCTATTGTGGCAGCAGTCGACTTGCACAACAGTCAGTTTCTATATTTATTTACAATTATTTACTTTATTTTTATCTTAATTTCTATGTATTTTTGACACGGTAATTAAGAATTCTCCACTGAACACACACGAGTCTTTCATAGCGCCGTTAGCAGTAGTAACGAACCGTAAAGCAAACGTTACGTCTGCTATTTGATTGAGTACGGAAAATATTTTCGCTTTTGCTTACACCGTTCGTCGACGTTATTAATGATACTCTACGTTCTGTTTTCCTATCCTATAAACGAATAATATTTTTACATATCATTATTAAGGTTGCTTCGTAATCATCGTAGAATTAAGAGAGGGAGGGATTGTGTCCAGCAGTGAACGCGCAGAATCCTATCCTAGAGCCGTGGTAGCTCAGATGGTTAGCGCTCGCTGTAAATTTCACAGTACGCGAGCAACCCGGGTTCGATCCCCGCCGGTACCAATGAAATTGTTAATTGCAATTTTAAGTGCTGATTTACCACGTGCTCAGCGGTGAAGGAAAACATCGCGAGGAAACCTGCATGTCTGAGAAATAAGCAAACAAATTCGAAGTTCGCCAACACGCATGATGCAGCGTGGCGGACATTTCCTTGGCCTGAAACCCTCTCAGAAATGAGGTCAGGCCTGCGCCCAGCAGTGGGACGTATATAGGGTGCAACTTTAACAAATGTAATGCTATATGTTTAAGCTGTTGCTGCATTAACAGTGGTAGAGCCACGCGCAGCTTTCGCTGTCGCACGGATGGGCCGGCTCGATCCGGGGTGGTACCACGACCTCACAGAATACCAGCGTGAAGTAGAGGTTTACCTCTGCGTTTCGCTTGGTGAGTGCAGGTGGCCGGAGGCCCTTTTTACTGGAAATGAGGCATTCCATCTTAGTCCTCACGGGTGACAACGCATCTGCATTTTGATTCGCAAGCGAGGATAGATGTAGATGTCTATGGGCCGCAGCAACCACTTACCATCAGGTGGACTGTGTGCTCGTTTGTCACCCTTATCTTATAAAAAAAAAAAAAAAAAAAAATTAAATAAATAAATAAAATCCTATCCGTCAGTGTATTTTGATTATTTTGATCTATTAATTCAATAAAATATACATAAAAAAATGAGTTTACTTATTGTTTTTTCCCTACTTTGATATTATTAG
Organism: Parnassius mnemosyne; assembly: GCA_963668995.1. Lineage (NCBI taxonomy): Eukaryota > Metazoa > Arthropoda > Insecta > Lepidoptera > Papilionidae > Parnassius > Parnassius mnemosyne. The sequence continues at coordinate 54,540,384 of CAVLGL010000104.1, read as the reverse complement.
TATTATATGGCTACATTAAAGGTACTTTAAGTGAGTTCAAACACAAAAAATCACTTTAAATACTTTTAAACTTGATTATTTTCAGCAGCTTCTATGACATATTAATAGTCATTCAAAATTCTTTGTTTGTTTTATTTAAATTATTATTTTTATGTATATAAACTGCCTCTACGATATAGAAGAAAATCCTAGTGTGAGGTTATGTTTTTTAAAAATAAATAAAAAAATCTGTAGGTTTGCATTTCATAGAGTTGTCTATTTTTAGAAGAAATTCTATGTGCGTGTGCTACTAAAATATTTTCGTCTCGAGAAGAAATCTCGATGTCGTGTTCGAACGACGCTTTGACGAAATGAAAAATCATTTATATGTATTTCTTTTGATGAAGATGAACTCGAATTTAAATTTATGCAACACAGAAATTTTATTAAGATGTCAGAATGCAACACACCCACACACACACACACACACACACACACACACACACACACATTTTTTTGCTTTGTGACCGATAACTTTATGAACGTTAATCTTCTCAGTAATTACAACGATAAACATATATGTAATAAAATGATTCGTAGAAATAACCTTTGCACGTAGGCTTCTGTATTTAGGCCTTTTTTATGGGCAAAATCTAAACACGAAATCCTTTATATAAAAGATTTGCCCATACTCTAGAAAAGAGCATATTCTTTTTTAAAGTCCGGCAACGCATCTGCAATTTCCCTGGTGTTGCAGTTGTTTATTGGCGGCGGTAGTCACTTACCATCAGGTGAGCCGCATGCACGTTTACCCCCTCTACTATGAAAAAAAACTGATCAAGACAGTAGGTTTTAGGTAAGTAATACGCTCATTTCTCCTCTGCTACAAACGAGGTGGACTGTGTCACCTGATTTTTGCTCTAGCCTACAGACACGTCTATTATTCTATCCTATAAAAAGGAAAATGGAAATGCGTTGTTATCCCTGTGGACTAAGATGGAACGTCTCTTTTCCAGTAAAACGGCTCTCCAGTTTTCGTGATTTCGCATACGAATAACGGAAGTAAATATTCCCTCTATTTGCATAGTGTGTCATTTATTTAGTGGTAATTAGTCCATCGTACCATTTCATCGCATGGGTGACGTAAGGGTTAACTATGGGATATTTCAAACAGATTTCACAGTTTCAGATATATAGCGGTATTCTAATCTCGTTTTCTCGTTCGCTAAACGTTAACCGCTTAGCTCGGCGATGTTTTAATATCAACTTGTAATTATTAAAAATACGGTGTAGTGGCGGTCAGAAACTTTTACTCCAAGCCTAGGTGCGTTAAGTGCCTAGGTGACCATGGCACCACTGACTGCTCCCGCACGCCGGAGATGGTTGAACCTCCGAGCTGTGTCAATTGCCGCGAAAAGGGACACCCGCAGCGAAGGAAGCAGTGCGGAGGTAAAAGCCGCCCCGGACGCGCAGCCCAAGCCAGCGTGTCACGCTCTCGGCAGCCTGCCTCCAAACCCGCACCACCCTAGGTGCCCACATTCACACCTCAGACCAACACCAAACCCGCCCCCGTCGCTGGGGATTCCGAGCAAGATTCAAGCCTTCCAGCGTCTCCCGCGCCAAAACCTATCGCTTGGGTGAAACCGCTGGCACTTGCCAAATCCACCTCCTCAGGCCCCTAAACTGAAGCCCGTCCCACAAGGCTCTTCCTTTGCCATTCTCTTTTGTCAGCGGCTTTATTAGAAATATTAACATTGCTAAATTATCCTCTTTGACCCGCAAACTCCGCGGAGCCTCTACCCCACAGGATAAACATAACGCCATGATTGTATATATGACTTATCTTATGAATACTGCTCTTTTTGCCGATGACAAGGCACTTTACGTCGCCCATCATAACAAAAGAATTCTCACCAAGATGCTCCAAACAGCCGTCAACCGCTAAGGCGATTAGCTCCGCTTATGGAGAATCGAAGTGAATTCTGAGAAAAGTGTAGTAATACAATTTCAAAGGACCCCCACTCTCAATGGTCAAAACAAAATTCTCAAGAAATCGATAGGTACGATCACCCTAGGGGTCACATTCAACCACGGTATGACCTTCGCGAAACACATTCGCAATGTCCGCAACCGTGCCAAATACGTTACTAGTTCGTCGGCTCCACCCGCTAGTTAATAGCAAGAGCAAACTGTCCTTATGACACAAGCTGTATCTTTACAAAGCGTGCGTAAGACTTATCATGTCTTACGCAAACGTAATTTTCGCGCACGCGTTACATAGTAATTTGTACGACCTCCAAGTCGTAAATTTACTCGCATAGCCACTGGAGCCCGGTGGTACCAGCGAAACTCCGACTTATACAGAGACTTCCAACTTCCCATGATCTCTGAATATGTCAAGTAAATGTCTCGGAGCTATTTCGAGAGGGCCGAGACCCAACCCAAGCCGCTAGTGGTAAACGCGGCCACCTAAGCTCCGACTCCGAACGTTACGGAAAGTCTTCGGAGGCGTTCTAATTGGAACAGACGGAACGTTCTAATCGAATTCCCCGTTCCGCTAGATTCCGACCACCTTAATGTCGCCGGCCAGTCACACACAAACACTACACAATCAGCTAGTGCCACAAAAACTGTAAGGACAACGGATGTAACGCAGCGAGTCCGAAGACGGGCGCGCCGCGCATCCTTTCACATCGCATGTACACCGTACACCCGCGTCCCAGGGCGGTTCTTACCGCCCTGAACATCGAACGATACGAGTTAGCCGTCAGAGCCGGAGCTCATCACCCCCTGTTCGGACGGCTGTTAGATAATTCATTTACGTGCATTTCAAACTGTCGTAGGTGAACATCGTTACGTAAGTAACGATGCAGAATAATAAAATACATATTATTTACCAATAATGTATGCCTATTAGCATTGCAGTTGTAGCACAAATAAAGCGGTTGTAGTTTCTTGAAGCTTACAAGAGCATTAATTGTAGTAATTCATGTATTAAACATGCCTGTGCCTTGTATAAACGTATAAACGTAAAGATAAAGGTTACTTTGACTATAATTAAGTAATTCCGTTTTTTCTAAGCTTTTCAACTAACCGATTATAACTCTAATCTTCTTATGATTATTAGTAATCTACTTATGATTAGAATTATAGGATAAAGTTCAGTTATAGAGACGCCTCCGATTTGGACAAAAATTTTTTTACATGTTTACCAACAGAAATGATGAGAAATTCCAAAGGGATTTTGGCGCAAATACCCCAGAAATTTTTACGAGGGTTTGAAGTTTTAGACTTTTAAGGCAGTTTTTCATAATAAATCGACTAAAAATGACAAAATTTTTAATCTAGACCAGTTCTCATTGATATTTTTGCATAATCAACTTAATTATAAATGAAAATAGCTAAAAAAATTACAACCATTAACTTCAATTTTTAGAATTAAAGGACATTAAAAAGTAATACACTGTTATTGAGAAAAATCAAAAAGAAAATCCCATAGACCTAACCTCAAAATGATAACATTTATCGTCTCCAGCAGGAGGAGGGAAGAGGGGAATAGGAGTGTGCCCTATCAGGGAAAGCCCCTCTACCTTTCCCTCCTTACGGAAAAGAATAGTTTATGAGCAATGTTTTTTTTTGTAAAATCATAACCTCACTTTTTTCCACAGGACTATTGACCCAAAGTTACTCCTACAATGGTTTCGGCGCTGCGGTAAATGCAGCCCCTTCGCCCTTGCGTAGCGAATCGCAGGCACCAATGCTCACTTTCTCAATTTCGGCTTATTGGTCGCCTTTGGCGACCAGCCTCAGCCGCTACGGCTCACACAGGTGCCTACGACTTGCTACGGCGGGCGGAGGCTGCTCTCCCTCCGCGCCTACGGCTTTACAAAAACACTCTAGGAGTAGGGCAGAGAAGACTACGTAGAGTCGGGGCGTGCTGATTCAATTTTAGTACAAATTCGATCAGATCAGATATCTTATATATAATAGAATATTTACAAATAAAATACAAAAAAGGACGGTCCAAAAATCCTGAAAACTTTAAACCCCCATAAAAATGTTATGATGTAATTACGCCAAAATCCTTTAGGGATTTTTTTGTTGCACCAAGACTAACAAATACCCGATGTTCCATCCCAATCGGGGGTGTCCCTAGAACGGAACTCTACCCGAATTATATACTACAAATTGAATAAAACTAGTTTTTGAGATTTTATCGCGTTTATTTTATTGTTTTTAAGAATCGCAATGTTGCGAATGTTCCAAGCGTGTTGTGGGTGTTCCAAGCGCATTCGGTATTTACAGGCGGTCGTTACAAAGATCGAGTCAGGCCGCGCATATGATCGTGATTTTTACAAAATAATCATAAAAATATTGTTTTATAGTTAGCAACAAATATTTACACAATGAGAAATAAACATACAAAGAAAAGCTTAACTATAGTCTACATAAGTTCCATAAAACTATAGTTATTTACAATTTATTTTATTTCCTAAATATTATTTACGCAGGAGAAGAGAAGCAGGTGCACAGAAGTTTGGCACAAGTTTTAACTTGGAAACGTCTCGCGGGACACTGGCAAGCGACACGCGCATCGAAAATCACTTGAATAATCGATATTTTCTTTAATAAATGTAATGAAAAAAAAAACAATCGGGTGGAATCGATTCCAAAAAGAATCACCGGTGAATTGATATTTTTTAGAGAAAAAAAGGAAGTGTTCTTACTTTTTTAAAATGAGCTTTAGCTTGTAAAAAAACTGCAAATCGAAAGTAGTTCGGTAATTTTTTCTAAAGAGAAAATTGTATTGTATCATGTGTTGATTGAGTGCATAGTTAGGAGAAAGAATGCATCTAAAATAAATATTTTCTTCAGATTATAAATGCAATTTGGTTATCCAGTATCCCAGCCTTAACACTCATGGTTACCAAAAGCTCAAAGTTTAACTACCTGATGTTATATTTCACCCGGGCTAGATTGATAGGATTATATCATGGACGACATAAAACATTGCTACGTTTCGATTAATACTCGTATACCATAAATCTTCACTACCAAGAATAATTCGTAAGGCTACTAAAATTAAAGAAAAACTTTATTCAATAGGCAGAGTGCTTAGCATGAGTGCAAATGTTACTGGCATTTCCCATAAAATATTTTACGATATGCCGAAGGTAAATAGGATGATGCTGCTATGATACTCTTAGAAATTAAAAAAAAATAGTTGTGAGAGTAAGGGTAATTTTTTTGACACTTACGAGTATATGATCGTGCCGATATTTGGGTTATTAGAACTCTCGTTTTAAAAAGGGTTCATAATTAGTGAGCATAATATAGCATACAATTAATAGACTTGAAACACTTTATATTAAAAGCAACCCGCACAACTATTAATATTGTAAATTAAAGGGATCCTTATACGGCCGTCCGTTTCAGAACTGAGGAGAGATTCTCAGGGCTGAGAGTAATAATATACTTAACCCTGTAATTTATATCCCTATAATTTATATTATGATTTAATATATGAGTTTGTAGAGACCATATTATTTAATCCTTATCCCTTAAAAACTATAGAGCTTGGTAGGTCAGGGGCTAAGCGCTCGCTGTAAATTTCACAGTAAGCTAGCAACCCTGGTTCGATTCCCGCTGATACCAATGAAATTTTTAATTGAAATTTTAAGTATTGATTTAACACGTGCTCGGTGGTGAAGGAAAATATCGTGAAGAAACTGAGAAATAAGAAAAAAATATATTTCGAAGACATGTGAAGTTCGCTAACACGCATTGGGGCAGCGCGACGGACAAGTCCTTGCTCTAAAACCCTATCAGAAATGAGAGGAGGCTTGTGCCCTGCACTGGTACGTATATAGGTTATAACTTTAACTTTAACTTTTTCAGAAACCTGAGATATATCAGTACATAAAATTATAAAAAAAATTCTTCTAAATAATATATACATGGAATATTATTGACACTATTAGTATTTATGCTAGTTCAAGTTTAAAGGAGAAGCGAGTTCGTATCACAATAAATTACTGATAGCATTATTTCTTTAAGGATCTCACGGGACAAAGTATCTATGGATTTTATTCAAAGTGTTTTTGCAGTTTTTATTTACAATGTGTTGTCAAACTAAAATTAATTTTGTTTGTAAGATGATTAATTTAATGCAATGAAGTATTGAGTATTGATTATAGTCCCGCTGAAAAGTTTGAAAGTTTTAACAATTTACAACAATTGACCTGCCATAATGTTTTTTTATGGTAAACGGTTTCGTTCACCGTTCCCTATGAAAATAGATGCAAGACGAGCATACTTCATACTATCTATAAAATGCTGCTTGAAAGTCTGCTTACTAATTTGGATATATGGCGGCCCCATTGAAGCTTCGCAAGAAAAACAGTGGATAAAACAGGGCTCAATTCCTCCCCATTTAAAAACACATTGGTATTCAAATTTTTAATATTCGTTCTTGTAAATTTAACACAATTAGTTTTATTTCCGTTCAAATGCAGATTATTAACGTTAAACCAATGCACTAATTTTGATATAGCATTATTCACTTCGTCACATTTAAATGATTGACGTTCAAGTTTAAAAATCAAGGAAGTATCATCAACAAATAATACTATGTCATAACTATCCTCTACAAGGTAAGGTAAGTCATTAATATACACCAGAAACAGGAATGGGCCGAGAATGGAGCCCTGAGGAACACCCATTAGAACAGGTGACCCGGAAGAACTTTTACCATTGATAATAACATTCTGCTTTCTATTACTTAAATATGAAATAATAAGTTTAAGAGCTGTGTTCTAGTACTGTAGCTTCCTGATTAATGTCTCATGGTGAACACAGTCGAAGGCCTTGAAAAGGTCACAAAATATACCCAAAGCATCCTCTGAACTCTCCCATGCACAAAAAATATGTTTAATAAGCTCAACTCCAGCGTCAGTTGTCGAGCGACCCCTTGTAAAACTGAATTGATTTTTATGTAGCAATTTATTAATATTACAGAAATTTAACATCTGATCTCAAATAATTTTTTCAAAAATTTTACTTAATGTTGGTAGTTTATAAATTGGTCTAAAATTGGCGGGGTCTAATGTACTAACAGATTTAAATATAGGTATGACTTTACTATGTTTCATTAAATCAGGAAACATACCAGATTCGACGCATATATTAAATATAGTGGCTAGATAAGATGCTATTGTATCTATTATGGATAAAATAATTTTAACGGAAATCCCTCATAAGTCTGCCGTTTTCTTAACATCAATAGTTTTAAAATATTTAACGATATCTTTTGGCAGTCCTCTATGGAATTTAAAAGTATTTGAACAAGCCTTTACATTTTGTTTGAGCAATGATTCGGCGACAGTAGGAGAAAAATTTAATGATTTTGTTGTCAAAAAAGGAACATCAGTAAAATGTTTCTCAAAAACCATAGCAACTTCTTGATCAGATCGCGTTAAATAATTGTTAATATTCAATTGAAAACCTTGCCCGTTTCACTATTTATTATACTCCAGGTCACTTTAATTTTGTCGGATGCAGTTTTAATTTTGTTGCTTAAATGTTATAATAATGCCTTAGCAGTGGAGCACACTTTTTTAAATATTTTAGAATATGTTTTTACATAATCTTTAAAGATAACACTGCTATTATATGATCTTTCATCATGAAGCTCGTATAACCTTCGCCTACTTTTATAAATTCCTACTGCCACCCATTCATTAAATAATTTGCGACTGTTAAAAGAGAACGTTTTAGAAGTAAATATTCTACTAAATTCACAACTTATAATTTTAAATAATGTAGCATACAAATAATTAGCACTATTTTTAAACGAAAGTGATGGAAGTCTTTTTATTATATTACTTCTAAACCTTTCTGTCGATGTTCATTTATTGGAACAAACACAATTTTCTTATTTTTCTGTTTTTGTGTATGTAAGGTAGTGATACCAACTGTCCACAGTGCTTTAGGTTATCTGTTATGGTATTCATTTATTATTTAAACTTCGTTGCACTAAAATGTACAAAAGCGGGCTTAACTCCTGCTATCGACGTGGTAGAACCATGCTATATTATGGTTTTAGCACGAATACCAACCTAAAATAGCAGCTTATTGCTGCTATGTTTCATAAAGAGAGTTTAGATAAAAAATACCCTTTTTACTAGAAATGAGATATTCTATCTTGTTCATGAGGGATGACAACGCATCTGAATTTTGATTCTTAATCGGGGATAGATGAAGATGTCTATACATCTACACACTTACCATCAGGTGGACTGTGTGCTCGTTTGTTACCCTTATTTCACATTAAAAAAATCTTTACCTGACAAAAATCTAGTCGTTGGTACAGACAACAAACACAAAAATATACAGACGTGATAGGGAGGTTTTTTGCCTAGGGGTTTGTCTGGGTAGAAACCACCTCTCTTACCTATTGCTGCCACCAAGCAACGGTGTCAGGTCTCAAATTCAAATTGTTGCTTTTTTGTTACTCTAATTATATATAACAATAAAGAGGTAGTCTTCTAATTTTAAATAGCATTAATCCATTTCCTGTTAACGTAATTTCAAACTTATTTCGAATTTCTTAAAACCTTCAATTTTTTTTCTGATTTTGCACTCTTGTCATGTGTACCCGTTCTCTTACGCCGGTTTACTATTTCTTATAATAATAGCTTATTTATAAAATTCAATTTGGACTGTTTTCTTTTTTAGTATATATGTTTTTTAAATTTTTACAATAAAATCAAAAACATAGTACTTGGATTAAAGCATCCATTAATTTTTTGATTATCTGGGCCTTAGTATAAGCTTAGCTTAATCTCAGCCCGATACAACTATAAATTCAGAAGCAAAGATTATGCTAAGCGTATACTCAGCTAAGTTTTTCGTAAATAAAGTCAAAGTACGGTCTATAGATCTCAGCCTAAGACGTGGACGAGAGTTCTATCTTAAGCGAACTTTCCGATACGAGTATAGTAGGAACTGCACTAGAATAGAAAGTATCCAGGAATCCGTATGATGACAACAACATACGGAGCTCCTTTGTACATTTAAATGGCAAATGTGAACAAACAGACAGTCTAACAATTTTTGAGATTCTTCATATATTAATGTACGTAGCATAGCAATCTCATCCGAAGCATCAAGGGGTGAATGGGAAGAGGAACTGTTGCAAGTAGTATAAAAAGATTCATCATGTGATATTAGATAAAGATATTTAAAATAATAAATGAATAATGATACTAATGATTAAATATATATAACTGAATATTAAAATATATATATATTTATCTCAATACACCACCCTCCGGCGAACTGTTCACAATCTTAACAATAACAATCTTAACAAACAAAAAATAAACTAATACAAAGTATCACTAAAATAGAAAAAAAAAAAACAATAAACTTACAAATCATTTAAAAGTAAAAATTAAAGAAAATAAAAAACCAAAGTACTAAAACGGCTTATACACGGTCCATCTTGACGTACGTCCCGCCAAGGTCATGCATGACGCACGACGCAAAACGACAATGAGTAGACTTGACTTACGTCAAGCCAAAACACAATTGCTACCGAGAGGTTTATAGTTAGTTTATACTATTACCATTCCAGTATTATTGCAATTATACATACTTGTTAGAAATAAGAATAGAAAAGCTTCTAGAAAAATTTACTTCGCAAATATCCGCGTTATAAATTAAAATGATGTGTCTTACCTAGTATGAAGAGCATCTCCCGCCCTCCCTCAATTGCGTGCACTATCCCCGTCACCACTAAGCCCAGCACCGCAACTCCCAACACCACTACACTAGGCAAGAGACACCACTGACGATAATACGACGCGTGTTTCGCCTCTACACCAGGCATCCTCAGGTGATATAGACTCTACGGTGGCTAACCGTTAAGTGAGCGGCGAGCCAAAACAAGTGCCTTTTATACAGACCGATGATGCAACCGCTCTCTACTTAAGGAGCGAGCGACTGCGTCATGCGATAAAACATGCGAGCAATCACCACTGGACTTACGCAGCCGTTAATGGATTTCCGCAAAGTAACGCCTGATTATATTAATTATAAAATAAGAATAGTACAAATAACAAAAATAAGTAAGAGCTTACAAATTAAATCAAGCATGATAATAAAGCAAAAGTCAATGCAAGTTACTTGTTGCAAATTGTGCAAATTCTTGGTCGTAGAATCAGACGGTCGACCCGATGCAGCAGACTGTTCATACTGCGCAATGCTCAATCAAGGTCCTTGGTGTCCGTCAGCTGATGGCGCTCTACCACTAAGCAACTTAAAGTGAATATTACCATCAAGTGACCAAACTTGTCTGATACCAACGTGCTTACGTGCAGCACTGAATAAAATTTGACACTGACGAGTAAGAAACTCGGAAAGCATATATGAAGTGCCTTTCATCTTTGTCTTCTTGGCCCAAATGGTTGACTTACTGGACTGATCACTAAACCGTATCAGGACTGGTCTTGCACGATCTTCCGATACTGCACCCAGACGATGGCAAGCCACAATTGAGCTTGAAGAAAATTCCTGTGCTTGAAGCTTATCCTGCAGGACAGTTACTACTTTATCTAAGATGTTTTCATCAGATGATTCTTAAACTCCATTCGGCGGCAAATATTTTCTCCGATGCCGTATCTCAATATCGTCAACAGTTTGACTAACCTCATTGAGCTTCTGATGTAGTAGTGACGTGATTTGCCAAACAAGTGACGTGATTTGCCAAACATAGTGTTTGGCAAATCACGTCATTACCTAAAACGCTTGAAAGTCACTTGAGAGAGATTTCAAGTCAGGAACCGTGGTAGCAGATTTTTATGAGTGCTTCAAATTCTGCCAAACGTTGATTGAGAGAAGATAAAATAGCTCTTTACATATTTTCTAACTCAGGAATAGAGGACATTGTCTTGAAAACTTTTTTCTGTTGTGTTGTGAAAAACAAAAGCGACCAGTGGTAGGGTGATGTAACTTTATTATATATAGTTTAACCATTAAGATGAGTTAAGTCCACAATGTATGTAATTAAGTACACAAAAATAGTAAAAGCTGTAAACTAGTAAACTGTAAATTACTTTAAAATATCAATAAATGGTAATTTAATTATTAAGAGCAATGTGCACATTATTTTACACTTACCGCCAAAAAAAGATAATATGTATATAAACGTATTTTAATGAAACTTTACAATAAATTAGCTTATACACGAGAACTACACATAACCTGTAATTAATAAAGATATTGTGTAAATTGGTCAAAATATAACGATAAGTGTGTAAGTCGGAAAAAATCTGTCATCTGCAAAATATTTTGACGTGCGGTGCAAAAACTGTAAGATTTTCACAAATAATATAATGTATGATGGAATTGTTTCTCATAAATAGTTCTACAAAAAAGTTCCCAACAGTATATACCAATATTTTATGTGTAAACCACTATTACCAAAATAGTGAATCTTAAATAAAGTAAAATTTGATACTTTATTTCCAATGCAAATTTTGCAGTGACAAATTGATTTAATCAAAATTTAACCGCTTCTGATATTATTCAAAGTAGATAAACCTTGTCTTTTAAACGACGTTATTTGGCCAAATATTTAAAAAGTAACGACGATATAAAATTGTGCGGTCCGGCGGTCGAGAAAACATCGTTCATCGCCGCGTGAGCAAATGTACCTCCTCACGCTGAAATTATGAAATTTGGTATCGATATAGTATAAGCCCCGGTCATATTTATAAAGTTAGGCAAGCCAACAATCGAACACAATCCCCACATATCGTAAATACTCGATAATCTCTGACACTTTAAAGGACTGTTAGCCGGGAAATGACCCTGCAGTCTTCAGCAGATTTTGATGGCACGCAGGCAACTGAACAGACAGATCTCCAAATGCATGCGGCGGGACTTACGCAACTTAGAATACATATATACACTACATATATACATACACATATCGTTTGTACGAAAGAACTACTCGTATTTGGTTTTCTGTTCATGTCTAAGCAAGGGAGATAAAAATGTAAGTATAAAGAGAATGTTTTCAGTATGTTACCTGTTTAATGTGCGTTGACCCTTTAAGGATTTATCCCATCTACTCAATCATCCAGGATTGAGAAACAAGGCCTGCATTATGTGAAGATAAAGACGCGCTTACACAAGAAATATTTTATTATTACGAAAAAGACTTCCTGTAGCAAAATTCGAAACACATGAAAAACAAATCGTTGCAATGGATTCCACTTCTGGACATAGGCCTCCTATCAATTCTAAGAAGATTTTAGTGCACGAAAGTGTCAACTGTACTATCCCAAAGCATCTTCATGGGCTTTACCCGTCTTTGAAGTATTTTTTTAATTTCTCAGGCAAGCAGGTTTCCTTACGATGTTTTTCCTTCACCGCCGAGCACGTGGTAAGCCAATCAATCATTAGATAGGAATATCAATTTCATTAGTGCTGGCGTGGTTCGAACACGGGTTGCTCGCGTAGTGAGAATTATTAAGAGAGCACTTAGCCCCTGAGTGGGCGGTGGCGTGTGCCCTCTGCCGGCCAGCGTGCCCACGCCCCCGCCGCGATCCACCTTCTGCTTCTTGGCCTGGAACCGGAATGAAACACGAAGCCCAGTTACTTATTTTTCGCGCCCTTTCAGAATTCAATAGTTATAATATTTAAAAAATGAATTCTGAAGTCTTCTTAAATGTTCAAAATAAATTCGTAGTATAAAATAGAAGCCTGTATTGTTTTAAAAATGATATGTGTAATTTTAAATTATTTCAACGTAAGGATATAAAATCACCCGCCTACCAAGCGTAGCAACCGTGGCAAATGAAGAGAAAATATGTTCATATGGGAGGCCTTTGTTCACCAGTTTTACTTGGCTATTTTAGGCTGTAATTAATTGGAATTAACATATGCACATAATATAATACAATAAAACCATTAAATATTAACTATAGTGTATCATCTTCAACATTATTATTACGGTCCTCACTAGTCCACGGCTGAACCTAGGCCCCATAAACTGCCATAAAGTACGGTAAAAAAGTAAAAGAAAACATAAGTAATATTAAATAGTTTAACATTTTTAATTTTTTGCCCATTATTATATTTTATTCAATATAGAAAAAAAAAACATCGTAAATATAATAGTAAAAGCTCTAAAAAATATCTTACAATATTTCAATTGTTTACTTTATTTACTGAGTATTGTCTCAAGCTGAAGTGTACAGTAACGAAAAATTTCTTCACTCACTCAACATTCCAATTGCCTACACTGAAAGTTGATTGCGGTAAATCTTTGTAAATGTCGGATTACTCGTTAAAATGACAAGTGAAGGAAAATGTTTACGAATTATTTGTAAAAAAACTATTCCCAACTTAAAACATAGAATCATAGCATTTGAAAGGATCACGTTCCGTTAATATTTAACATGTTAAAGTGATATTATTTCGTGGTTATGAAGTATTATTATGACACGTGAAATTATATATCTATTGTAGGAATTTGATGATAATCAGGATTTTGATCAAAAGCCGGATGCGAATGGACAGTCGATATTATCATAATACCGAGCAGGTTTATGATTATCATCGAAAATCCTGAGATTGATAAAATATTATTGCATAACTACTATTACTTTAACAAGTAAAGATATTCATGGAACGTGATTCCTTCAAAGTTCTAATATCTATAATTATTATCTCTTTTTTTCTTTTCTTTTTCTTTAAAAAAAAAAACGTTAGCTCCGCACTAGGATTTTCTCTTGTATCGTGGAGGCAGTTTACAAACACAAATTGCACAAGGACAACCATCCAGATCCGGAACAATTATTTGTAGGTCATACAAATGCTTGTTCCGTGCGGTATTCGAACCCGCGCCCACCAGCACAGCAACTCATTGCTACGCCACTGCGCCACGGAGCCGTCAATTATCTGTAATTATGAAACATCTTTATCATGTTTGTGTTCTGGTTAGGAGGATAAGATAGCTAGACTAGAATTGTTACATGCTCATATGCATTTAACAGGCAATTTATTTTAGTTTTAGGGATAATACGGCAAGTGCAGTACTTTTGTCCGGAATTTGCTAAAACCTTATGACGATCGACGGGTTAAGCACGCACGGCCCGCACGCACTCTCTTAGTGAGCCGCCTTACCCACCTACGATTACCGGTCCGAGGAATTATCTTTCAGTTGTCGGTACTTCAAACTATATAGGCGACCCACTTCAATTTAATGATTCGTTGGGCTAAGTCGGTGGCTCTGGTTCTGTAGACATCTTGCCACTTACGACTTCATCATCATTACAGCCTTTCATAAGTCTACTGCTGGCCTCCCCAAAGAAATGCCACAAAGCACAGTCCTGAGCCACTTGCATCCATCGACTTCCTGCATGTCTTATCAGGTCGTCACTCCATCTCGTGGGGGATCGCCCTACACTTCGCCTACCGGTACGAGGCTACCACTCTAGAACCTTTCTTCCCATCGGTTGTCGGTTCTTCGAGCTATATGGCCGGCCCACTGCCACTTCAGCTTACTAATCCGTTGGGCTATGTCGGTTACTCTGGCTCTACTGCGGATATCCTCACTTCTAAGTTTATCACGCAGAGAAACCCCGAGCATAGCCCTCTCCACAGCTCGCTAAATGACCTTGAGCTTAATTATACGGCCAGCAATGAAGCACCACGTCTCAACTCCGTAAGTCATCACTGGCAACACGCACTGGTTGTACAATTTCGTTTTAAGGTTTTGGGGTATGTCTGACGAGATGATGTGTGGTAGTTTCCCGAACGCTGCCTAGCTGAGTTCAATTCGTCGATTGACCTCTCGGTCGAAGTTGGACTTACCTAGTCGGACTATTTGTCCCAGGCTCGTCAACAACTTCGAGCTTAGTGCTCCCAACAATTACCGGCATAGGTGTGACATGGAAATTAAACTTGACCTTTGTTTTGTCCATGTACATCTAAAGACCTATCCGTTGGGAGACACTATTAAGGTCATTGAGCATGGTGCTTAGGTCCTCCAGCGATTCTGCCATAAGGACTATATCGTCGGCAAATCGAAGGTGAGTGCTGCACTCGTCATTGATGTTAATACCATAACCTTTCCAGTCCAGAAGCTTGAAAACGTCTTCCAATGCAGCGGTGAAGAGTTTCAGGGATATAACGTCACCCTGTCTTACACCTCTCTGCAATTGGATAGGTTTCGTACTCTGGTTCTGTATCAGATATACCAACAGTCAACTTGCCACCGCTGAAGGGACTGCAGCACCACCCGAATTTCGACGGAATCAAAGGCTTTCTCATAGTCCACATACGCCAGACATAGGCCGAAGGGTATGTATGTGGTCTATGGTGCTAAAGCCCTTTCGGAAACCGGCTTGTTGTCAAGTCTGCTTGCGAGACGATTCGTAATGACTCTCGAAAACAGCACGTAGACGCAGCTGAGAAGGGAAATCGGTAGATGCAGGAGAGCGTTGTCACCTTTCTTGAAGAACAAGACCACCGCACTTCTGCTCCACACCTCAGGTGTAATGCTTCCATGGAGGACGGAATTAAAGAGCTTCTGGAGGACTTCAAGTACCGGTTTTCCACCCGCTTTCACAAGATCCGCTGTAATTCCATCCTCGGCTGGGGCTCTGCCGTTTTTAAGGTTCTGGACAGCCATTCTAATCTCGCTTAGACTGACGTCCGGGATATCTTCGAAATAGTTTCGGATAAGACTCGCTCTTGGATCGTTACTCACACTTGCGTGTGGCTCCAACGATGTCGTGTACAGCTGCCCATAGAACCTCTCATTCTCACTCAAAATCTCAAGTGCCCCGGAAACGATGCAGCCACAATCGGTCTTCAGCTTTGACAGTTGGCTCTTTCTGGCAGACAGATCTCTGGCATAGACTTTGGAGCCTTGGTTCCGCTCGATCGCTTCTTCAATACAAGCTATATTGAAGTTGCGTAAGTCCCGCCGCATGCATTTGGAGATCTGTCTGTTCAGTTGCCTGTATGCTGTCAAATCTGTTGAAGAATGTAGCTTCATCTCCTTTCTAACAGCCATGAGATTAAAAGTGTGATCGGAGAGTTTTTGTGTTCTTCTGCGGCGGGTCTTGTAGAACTTAGCTCCGACCGCATGGACAGTTTCCACGAGCTTGTTTTTCATATCGTCCACTTCATTGCAGTCTTCTAGGCACTGAAAACGATTTTCTAATTCGAGCTGAAACGTTTCGGGACGTTGGAACAGAGCAAGATGGGGACGGAGCGTTGACTTTATTAGACGAGACCTCTCTAACTTAACGTTTAGGTTCAGTGTGCCCATTCGGTGATCGCTACTAGTTTTCACCCTCGCGATCACGGAGATATCTGAACAGATCACTGAACAGTTGTCGTCTGGTCGTCATAATGAAGTCAATCTCATTTTTCGGCGAACCATCGGGGCGCGACCAGGTCCACTTCCTGTGGAGCCGCTTCTGGAAGAAAGAGTTCATCATAAAGAGTCCCTTACGACTTATGACGTATATATTTATAATTTTTAAGAATATTAATCAAAGTTTTAATGTTGATGTATTATGTTTTTTCTTCTTTACAAAAATATAATTATAATGTAATATAAAATTACAAAAATATACTATGACAGAGCTTATGGTTTATAAGATTCACCCGCCTGAAAACAATTCAATTACAAGACACCATTGAAGCTCAAGTGACGCTTATCCGCAGACAAACCAGACCTGCAAATAAAGACGGATTACTCGCAAAAGCAACGATGAAAGGAAACATTTCTTAGTGAAAAGTTATTTACTAGTGAAAAAGGTTCGCAGAAAAAACATTGGAATACTACACCTTTTTCTGGCATAGATTTCTACCAATGCTTTGGATTGAAATAAAAAAATAATGAATACAAAAGTTATATTGCCTCTCTATACCCTTCAGATCGAAACACAGTAGTGCAAGCACTGCTATTTGGTGGCAGAAATAGGTAAGAAGGATGCCTAACAATGATACCTACGCAGACGTAGTAAAAGGTAGAAAAAGGTGTTCTACTTCCTACTGATCTAGTGGTGTCGTTATGTAAGTTATGAAGCGTGTAGTGACGGTTTAAAATTATCCACTGCTCCATGTCGTCCCGTTGTTGTCGTAATGGGCGATAGGGGCAAACAAATCAAGAGATGGGCAGCAGCGTCTTCCTTATGCCAACTTAACATACTGTTGTTGCTAACGCGCCTGCCAAGCGAGGCAGCTATGGTAAATATGAGGCAATTAATGGAGGCCTATATTAAGCAGTGGTCTTTTGATAAGCTGTAACGGTAAAGATGTTTATGTTCCGAAAATGTTGGTGTTCCTTTTTTACATCGGGATGTTCAGTCATCATCGCGAAGATTACTATTAGTTATTTATACTTAATCTATTTGGTTTTATCTTTTATTTCCTTCTTACAACTTGCAGCGTATCATGAATGCTTTATAACATTCGCACAATAGTCTTTTGTTGTTCGTAGTTGAGGAGTGTTTTTGTGGAAAGTGTAAACTAATGACAAAAATACCACAAAAAAGGGTAGGGATCTTTTTTGTGTACGTACTTTTTGTACGATAAGTTTTGAAGGTAATGGAGCAGCAAACATAATTGGCGAACTTTTTGTGTACTCGATATATGATGTGTTTCTCAAAAAACAGTTTCCTTCACGATGTTATCCTAAACCCAACATTATTTATTATTTCCTTGGTTCAATCATCAGCCATCAATACTAATTTTAGGTTGCCTTATATCATATACCATCT
This sequence comes from Parnassius mnemosyne, assembly GCA_963668995.1. Lineage (NCBI taxonomy): Eukaryota > Metazoa > Arthropoda > Insecta > Lepidoptera > Papilionidae > Parnassius > Parnassius mnemosyne. Next base: position 54,522,595 of record CAVLGL010000104.1, on the reverse strand, counting down.
GATAGATTGCAAGTTCGTTTGCCATTTTAGCTTATATAAAAAAAAAACAATTGAAAATTTACTGACTCGCCTGCGCTGTAATGTATTTATTCTGTATTGCTCTCGATAGAGAGTAATTGTGTTCTGTGATTGTGTCCGAACGTCCGTCACAAAGTACATTGAAAATCCAAAAGAACGAGTGGACGTTTAAGATTCTTTTAACTTTTACCTTTGTATCACTTCAACAGTATGAAATATAATATACAAAACAAGTCTACGGGACGGGGTGGTTTTGGAAACAGAATGTTAAGCAGTGGTATTTTAGAGGCTGATAAAACATTAAAAGGATGTGTCATTTTGTGTATTGATAATCTGATTTCATTACATAAAATGACACATAATTCATGAAGGAAAAGGGAAGATTTTCCGCTTGGCAAGGTGCTCAACCCGAAAAGCGGTCAACATTTCGTATGGTAGTACATACTCATAGCTATTGTAAATAATGGAATACTTCGGAAATCTCGATAGCGTGTGTACACGCCCTGAGTTGCCCCAACCAAGGTAGACTGGACTAGAGCCCATCAGTAGCCCAATCGACGGGCAGCAGAGGACGGGGCTCAAAATGCCTATGGACAATTGACCTACACAACAGAGATAGGCTAGGTAAATAAATATGACGTACCTGGTTCTGAAGCGAAGACTGTCCCAAGGCTCGGTCAGGCCGTAGGTAGGTGTAAATTTAAAGTGGTGTTTAGTGGTGTGTATAAAGTTTGACCTGACTGGACCGTTGAAGTCTGACCGCAGATCCACCGACGCTGCCGCTACTCCAAAGGTGAGATCTCTCAAAAGGGGGCGATCACCAATTAACAACTTCATTTCACTATTTCAGTTTATCAACTTTATTGTACACTATTTCAATCCATCAACTTTATTGTACATTTAATTAACTTCAAACGCAACTAAATCCCCGTTAATCCTAATCAAAAACGTAACATACGGCACGACTAATGAACGGGGATCAAAGTTCACTTCCGTTTTCACTCAGCAACAAATTATTTCTAGAACCAAACACGACCTTCTCTAGAGTCACAAAGTTCAGCGTTTATCCAACAACGGAAAATTTCTCCGAACTATATCAAATGCCACACGAGCAAATTAATATTGCCTAATGCACTTATATACGCAATCAAATTAGAATAACCAAATTCGCGGAGGTCTACACGAAAACCAAATATTCAATAGTAAATTAGGCGCACACAACAAAGAAATTCAGACGTTGATCGCAATCAATGTTAACTTCCTAAACAATTAACTGATCCGCGCCGTCAATCTATTTTTCTAAACTCAACAAAATCCTCGTCAGTGCATAAAAACTTGCTAGGAAAACCCGACACGATATAGAGGTTATACCGGGGGGAAACACGCCGTGCTAGTGACTGCACTGCATTCAATCACTTCCGGCCCGCCCCACAAGCCACCAATCCGATTTCGTGCGAACGTCAAACGGTAGGAAATCACCGCTCTGCGCGCCCCCTGGCGTCGATTCTTGAAATTGGCGTTTGGCACGAACAAACCCCCGTCCCGGACATAAGGACCTATGTCCGCGAGCAAACCGGCAAGCGGGACAGGGTCGCGACGGCACGTTGCAAGACTGAATCTACCACCAAAACCAAAACCAAAACCTAGGCCACCATAGGCACCCCATCAGATCTTACAACCTTAACCACCGCCTCAAAAATACCGCTCCAATGTGGGCAAGCCGGAGGGTCGAACCTCCACTGGAGGCCCTTCCTGGACATCGCAGCACCTATATAAGTCCTGTTACTGGACAGAAGTCCGACGACCTCTTTCAAACACCTATCTGTGCCCCTAATATTCGTTCCGCAATCCGACCGGATCAGGTCAGCAAACAGCGACGCAATACAAAGCGGCCCAGCATGGCCACCTAAGCTTCAGTGCAGAGGGCACCCACCAGTTCCACATGAACGGCGTCTGTGGAGAGGCAAACAAAACGCACAGATAGTCCTTAGTATGATTTTTCAAGCAAGTAGGCATAACCAAGCCATCTACCATATAATCATTTGTGAGGCAGCTGATATCAATCTGATAATCTCCCAACTAGCTAGCCCTTTTAGACATGTAGTCCTATGCTCATATTTCAACCAAGTTTCATAAGCATCAATGTTCAACTACTGAATTAATTAAAACAAATAAATTTACCGATGCGCATAGATCAAACAGACAAATTGATTGATAAGGGAGGGCAAGAAGATTGATTCTTATTCCCATCGGCACAAATAGTGTTATTCAATTTCAATTTTCTTTTCAACAAAGCACACACAATGATCAAATACATTTACAAAACCATATGCACACGCATTCAAAGAGCACATCATTCAATCTCTTACTCACAACCGCCACAAATATGAAACATTTCGCGGAAAACCCAAGAGCATTTTTATTTTTAATCTAAAGCATCATTAATTAAGTGCTCGACCAAAACCAAATCTAATAGTCCTTGGCCGCGTGATTCAACGCTCCAGGGGAGCCCTGGTCTTCCCACCAACCAAGTGGAGGCCACACAGCATTGTGAACCCGAATCCAATAGAGAGCGAACCGCTAACAGTCGCCACTCGGGTTGTACGCCATCACTGAGGCCGTCGCCAACAGAACTGTTGACGGCTCAAAGGCTCAGTGGAGGCGGCCGTGGTGGGAGCTAGAACGGCAGCTAGCTAGGGCTGCCTCCATTAAAGGGGGGACGGCGGTACGCCAGCCGCGGCCACTCAGCTAACAGGGGTAAGAAGGGTCTAGCTGACTGCTGAGTGGCCGTGAAGTTCCTCTCCACACGCTTAGGGGGGGCGACGACACCCCCGCCCCTGGGGGAACTACCCCCCGACTGGTTCCGGGAGGGACCCCTTTCAAACCCAGGGGCACGGTGGCCGGCAGGCGAGCGCCGAGCATCGCCCGATAGGGGGCGCGGCTGAGCGCCCCCGCCCGTGGGAGTCGAGGGCCCGGCAGAGCCCTGAGAGGAAGCGCCGTTCGCACCCAGGCACAAAACGGCATGGTGATTGCCCTCGCAATGCGGACAGGGCCGCTGGTGCGGGCAGTCTCGCTGGAGGTGCCCTTCCAAACAAGAGTAGCACCAGCGGTGCTCCTTGGCGATAGTTCGCCTAGCCGGAACCGGCTTACGTAATAACTTCGGGCACGACGTCACCCGGTGATCGGAAGCTCTGCAATAGGAACAGGGGGGCGCCTCCCTGCCCACTAGGCCACTGTAAGACGGTAGGGAGCGGCGCCCTCCCGCGGAAGCTCCAATCGGCTTTAGGGGGGTTGACGACGACTTGCCCGGTGGATCCCGCCTCTCACTGGGCATGTCTCGTAAGTCGTCAACGGTGCCCGCCGCGTTCTCAATCTGTCGGCACTGCTCCTCCAAGAACCGCAGCAGATCACTGAAGGGCGGAATATAGGAGGCGCCGTCCCCGCCATACCTCTCCTCAAAATGTATCCTAAGGTCGAGAGGCAGGCGGGACAGCACGATGTGGAGCAACAAGAAGGACCATTCATCCACCGGCAAATTCAGCCGCCTCAACGCATTACAGGCCACCAAGACTGGATTCACTAGGTTCGGGCGTAGTCTGGCTCGGTCCCTAAGCAGTGGGAGGCTTAGAAGCTGCCTGACGTATTCGTCCGCAATTCGCCGGACGTTGGCAAATCTTCCAGCGAGGAGGTCCCTAGCAGTCTGGTAGGCGTCGTCCGACAATCTCAAATGGCCGATAACGCCCAGGGTCCCCCCCTCCAGTGAGGCTAGGTGGTACGCCATCTTCTGGCTTGGTATCAAGTCCTTCCGGGCATCCACCAGGCTATCAAAAAGCCCAACAAAAGTCATCCAGTCAGAGAGGACCCCGGAGAACCTTGGCAGGTCCAGAGTTGGGAGTCGTGCCAACAGCTCCGGCTGAGTAGGCTTCTTCCGAGGAGACTCGGGCAGGCCACTCATCAGAGCTTCATGCGCTTCCCCAGCACACTTGGCCTCCGCCTCGATCACATTGTCCGTGAGCGAAAAAAAATTCTCGTGTTGTGGGTCGTCTTAAAATATTATATATTAGGAAACCGCCTTTATTAATAAAGACAGTTGTCATCTGAACTCTGTTGTTTCATTGTCACTACATGGTGGCAGCGGTTAAAATACCTAAATAGTTTTGGATTTTACGTTTGAATAACGTTAATTTGTATTCTAAATTAAGTGTAAAGGATGGAGCATGCAAGACCGCCAACCGAATTGAGTTTAGATGGCAGCCCCGTCGGCCGGGCTGACGCATGGAAGCGGTGGAAGGCACAATTCAATCTTTTTCTTAAAGCATCGGGGGTGCACAAAGAAGAGGGAAGCATACAGGCGAGTTTGCTCATTAATCTGATTGGATCAGATGGATTTGATGTTTATGAGACTTTTACATTCGATTCAGAAGAGCAACGTGAGGACATCGAAATATTGATGAAAAAATTTGACGAGTATTTCGGTGTTCAATCTAATATAACATTACTGAGATATAATTTTTTTACGAGGTATCAAGAAACTGGAGAATCTATTGATCAATATGTAACAGCGTTAAAGTTACTCAGTAAAAACTGTGAATTTAAAAATTTAGAGCAAGAGTGTGCGGCATAAGGAGCACAATTGTAAGGGACCGGTTGTTACGGACAGATGAATTGACTCTGGAGAAAGCAATTAAAATATGTCAAGCTGATGAAATGTCAACAGACAGCAAGCGTGTGATGGAAACAGGTAGCTTCGGCAGTTCGGCGAGCTGCGGGCCCGTGCGCGTTGAGGCGCTGGCGATGCGCGACGGCGAGCGGCGCGGTGGCGGACGCAGCGGCGGGCGCGGCGGCCGGCGCGGCGCGCGAGCTGCGCACGGCGGGACCGCGACGTCTCCTTGATGATGTAGATTCATGTCCAGCTATTTCGGTGAAATGCTATGTGTGCGGTAACTACGGCCATTACGCTAGGATGTTCAAATGTAAAAATAGTGTTAAAAAAATGTATGAAATAGAAGTGAATACAGAAAAATCTAATAATGATGATTGTGAGTCATTTTATGTATCTGTGTTAATGGACAAAACGCAGAACAAAATCGGCGGCGATGACTGGTACGAGGTATTAAGAGGTGAGTGTGGCTTTGAACGTTTTAAGCTGGATACCGGTGCCGACATTAATGTGTTATGTTATAAGAGATTTTTAACGCTAGGGTTTGACACGGAAATGATATGCAATAATAATAAAATGAAATTACAGTCGTTTAGCGGGGATGTTATTCCGATAAGAGGAGTTTGTCATCTTAAATGGTGGCATAAAAGTAAAATGTATGTTTTAAAATTCGCAAAATTAAAGCAAATATTAATTGTGAAAGTGTGCTGGGTCGACAAGCGTGTTCGGAACTAGGGTTAATTCAACGGGTTTACGGCATTAATTTGGTAGAAAATTCGGATCTTTTTGAAGGCTTAGGATGCTTACCTGGTGAGTACCATATAGTTATTGATAAATCAGTTAAACCTGTAGTTTGTGCTCCGCGAAAAGTACCTCTAGGATTACGTGATAAATTATTAGAAGAATTAAACAGGATGACTGACTTAGGAGTCATTAGAAAGGTCACTCACCCAACACAATGGGTTAATTCAATAGTAATTGCAGCAAAAAAGAACGGAACATTGCGAATTTGCTTAGACCCGAGACCTCTTAATAATGCTATACAGCGTGCACATTTCCAACTGCCAACCATTAAGGAACTTGCCACTAAAATTCACGGAGCTAGTTTTTTTTCAGTATTAGACGCAAATTCAGGTTTTTGGGCAATAAAACTTGATGATCAGAGTTCAGACTTATGCACCTTTAGTACACCGTTTGGGCGCTATCAGTATTTAAGATTACCTTATGGGTTAAACTGCGCTTCAGAGGTGTTTCATGCTAAGATTAAGCAATTACTATATTTTATATATATTTTTAGGTTAAGGTATATATTGCTATGGGCCAATGTTCTTAATTTTTAAGTCCTTGATGCCTGAAATAAAGTTATTGTATTGTATTGTATTGTAATTAATAGAGGATTTAGATGGAGTAGATTCTTTTATAGACGATATAATATGCTGGGGACGAAATAAAGACGAACATGATAGGCGTTTAAATGCATTATTAAATAGGGCTCGTGAAATTAATTTAAAATTTAATAAAGATAAATGTTGTATATGCGTTGAGGAAGTGACTTACTTGGGTCATATATTTAACAAAAACGGAATGAAACCAGATTTAGAAAAAGTAAAAGCAATAAAAAATATGCCAACTCCAAAAGAACGAAAATCATTAGAACGATTTTTAGGAGCCGTAAATTATTTATCTAAGTTTATACCTAAGTATTCTGAGCGTATTTTTCCGCTTACTCGATTATTGAAAAAGGACACAGAATGGTGTTGGGAGAGTGAACAACAGAATGCGTTTGATTTATTAAAATATTTAATAAGCAAATCACCCGTGTTGGCTTTATATGACGTATCGCAACCGGCTGTAGTTTCGGTGGACGCGAGCAGTGTAGCGCTAGGAGCCGTGCTGTTGCAGGGCGGCCGACCTATTGAATATACTTCATGTACACTCACCGACACACAGACACGATATGCGCAGATAGAAAAAGAAATGCTAGCTATTCTCTTTGCGTGTGAAAAGTTCCACCAATATATTTACGGTAAAAGTGATGTTTTAATTGAAACAGATCATAAACCGTTAGAAAGCATTTTTAAAAAGCCCTTAGATTCGATACCAGCACGCTTACAGCGAATGATTTTACGATTACAATGTTATGATTTGATAGTTACATATAAGCATGGAAAATATATGTACTTGGCCGATACATTGTCACGTGCTCCTATTCCAGAACTATATAATGATAAAGTGAGTGATAATGTATTATGTCAAGTGCATATGATAGTTTCTAACATGCCCGTTTCACATAAAAAATTAAGTGTAATTAAAAATGAGACTTTGAAAGATAATAACTTAAAACTTTTAATGAGATATATAAATCAGGGTTGGCCGGAATATAAAAGAGACATTGAAGATAATTTAAAATATTATTGGTCAATGAGAGGAGATTTATTTTGTGTAGATGGCGTTATATTTAAAAACAAACAAATATTAATTCCCAGTTCCTTAAGAACCGAAATGTTAAAAATTATACATGATTGACATTTAGGGATAGACCGCTGTAAAAGGCGCGCACGTGAAGTGCTATTCTTGAAGTGAAGGGATTTCTTATGATATAGAGAGATATGTAAATAGGTGTGTAGTGTGTCGAGAGAATTCAAATAACTCGAGGAAGGAACCGATGATTGCTGTTTCTATTCCAAATTTACCATGGAGTAAAATCGGGACAGACATATTTCAGTATGGTAAAAAATCATATCTGATTATTGTGGACTATTATTCATGTTTTACGGAAGTAGCATTGTTACATGAAACTACTTCTAAAAGCGTCATAAACGTACTGAGAGAAAATTTTGCTAGGTATGGGATACCAGACATTGCAATAAGCGATAATGGTCCACAATTTTCAAGTCGGGAATTTAAAAACTTTGCGGTGGAGTAGGGATTTGAACACATAACGTCATCACCCAATTACGCACAATCAAATGATAAGAGTGAAAGACCCGTGCAAACAATAAAAAAGATATTAAAAAAAATCCATAGATAGTGGAAGTGACTTTTATTTAAATTTGCTAAGTTATCGAAATACGCCTCGCGATAATTTGAATTCTCCCGCACAGCTGTTGATGGGTCGTAGGTTAAAATGCAGGCTACCTGTACACCCAGACCTTTTAAAAATAGGACATGTAAATAATGAGAGTCAACACAAAGTTATGCTAGATAAACAAAATAAATACAAAATGTGTTATGATTTACGTGCCAAGCCTTTACCTGTATTGGATGTTGGCGATAAGGTGACTATGATAGAAAAAAATAATTCTAAAATTCCAGGTCATATCATTGCAAAAGCGGCGACTCCCCGCTCATATTTTATTAAAACTAAAAGAGGAATGGTGTATCGCCTCAATCGCAGACATTTAATAAAAGATAAAACACAAGAAAATAGAACGTCAGCACAAATAGTACATGAGAATTAAGAACATAATTCAATGACAACAAAAACTACTTTTACGAGTAGTGAAAATGAGGAATATTCTTCGAACGATGAATATGAACCGACAATGTTAAATATTGAAGTTAATGAAAATTATTCTCCGCCTCTCACTCGAAGTAAAGTAAATAAAAACAAAAAATAACCGGTTTAATTAATCCTTTGCATTCAAAAAAAAAATGTACTTAAGTAAGTTTTTTATTCAAGTCTTTCTTGGTAAGATTATTTAAAAATAGATCACTTTTGTTAAAAACTTATTCTTTAAGGGGAAGGTGTTGTGGGTAGTCTTAAAATATTATATATTAGGAAACCGCCTTTATTAATAAAGACAGTTGTCATCTGAACTCTGTTGTTTCATTGTCACTACAGTCCGCGAGGCAGGAGTCCAGGACTCCCTTTTCCATATCCGAGGCCTCGAGCTCAGCGTAAGCCTCCTCCACTACAGCCCTTCGGGCATCGACCTGCTCGAGCTGCTTCCCTGAACTATGAACCCGATCAAATCGACCTATCAAAAGATGGGCGTTCGCGGCCCAGCGCAGCTCTGCCCGCAGGCGAAGCGCCGGTTGCTTATGCGATGGCGTCTCTACTAAATACAAATAACTACGCAGCTCAAATACAAATCAAATTAACAAATAACAAATACAATTTCTATCAAATCAAGTTGAATACAAATTACACAAATATAAATTACTATTTATTAAATTAAATACAAATTACACTACAAATAAGGTACACACTACAGTCAATCAGCAAAATGCCTTGCTCAGACAACCGACCCTTCGACAATTAATCTACTATAATTATACGATAACGATAATTATCCGATTACGTGATAACCTTATCTACCTACTCAAAATACCTGACGCGTACCTAGCCCTAACAACTCCTGCTTGCGCAACCTAACGGCGTGGGGCCTAAATCTACCCACCTATCCGCTAACAAACAAAGGAAGCAAACAACAAGTAAAATATTTTTATTATTACATATTACGTATTTATTACCTATTATTTTTATTGATATTACGGCCGGGCGTGATTGGAAATCAATTAACCATGCTCTGCTGTCAACAATGTACACGGCCTGAGCTGACCCAACCAAGGTAGACTGGACTAGGGCCCATCAGTAGCCCAATCGACGGGCAGCAGAAGACGGGGCTCAAAATGCCTATGGACAATTGACCTACACAACAGAGATAGGCTAGGTAAATAAATAGGACGTACCTGGTTTTGAAGCGAAGACTGTCCCAAGGCTCGGTCAGGCCGTAGGTAGTTGTAGGTGCATGTAAAGTGGTGTTTAGTGGTGTGTATAAAGTTTGACGTGACTGGACCGTTGAAGTCTGACCGCAGATCTACCGGCGCTGCCGCTACTCCAAAGGTGAGATCTCTCAAAAGGGGGCGATCACCAATTAACAACTTCTGTCTTCATTTCACTACTTCAGTTTATCAACTTTATTGTACACTATTTCAATCCATCAACTTTATTGTACATTTAATTAACTTCAAACTCAACTAAATCTCCGTTAATCCTAATCAAAAACGTAACACATGGCACGACTAATGAACGGGGATCAAAGTTCACTTCCATTTTCACTCAGCAACAAATTATTTCTAGAATCGAACACGACCTTCTCTAGAGTCACAAAGTTCAGCGTTTAACCGACAACGGAAAATTTCTCCGAACTATATCAAATGCCACACGAGCAATTTAATATTGTTAAATGCACTTCTATACGCAATCAAATTAGAATAACCAATTTCGCGGCGGTTGTCGTGAAGCGACAATAAAGAACAAAAAGAATCTAACCTAAGAACAACAAAACAACAAAAATACAACAAAAACAAAAAATATATTTAAGATTCAAAGATATTTACAATTTTATACAAAAATGGAGGATGAATATGAGGATGGATGATGCGATTTACAGATTATTTTAAAAAAGTAATAAAAAAAAGAGATTAGTGCCGAAGCTGAGTCTGAAGATCCAAGGTGTGCTCTCAGCGCCTGGAACGAGCACGCACGGCGTAGGTGAGAAGGCGTGGGCGACTCTAGGCGACGACCTCCGGTGAATGTGGTAATTGCAGGATCCGGCGATTTCAGGCCAGACAGGGGCTTGCAGGATCCTCAGCGGCTTCAGACAACACAGAAGCCTGCAGGATCCGGTGACTGCAGGCGGAACAGAGGTTTGCGGGTTCCGGTGACTTCAGGCGGAACTGAGGTTTGCAGGTTCCGGCGACTCCAGGTAGAGCAGAGACTTGTAGGATCCCGGCGACTTCAGGCAGAGCAACGGTTTGTAGAGTCCAGCGACTTCAGGTAGAGCAGAGGTACGTAGAGTCCAGTGGCTTCCGGCAGGACAGAGGCTTGCAGGATCCCGGGGCAGTGCGGCCCCGGGATAAGGCCTTTAGGAGATGCTTCCAATTCGAGAAATGAAGCGAGACTGACTGCCTTTCTTCACCGATTGTTCGGCTTTTATACCTTTCTAGAGAGAACGGAAAAATTATTTAAATTAAACGCAAATTTTTTGTAAATGGTCAAGAGAAAAGAGTATTTATGTGGAATTATCGAAATAGAAACAACAGACCGGTAGCAAATTTGAATATAATTGCTATGGAGACCAAATAAACAACAATGTCAAAACATGTCAAATTTTGGTTTTAGGCTTGTAATAAGAAAACGGCAAGATTTAAGTGGAAAATGAGATATTATTGATATAGGAAAAAAGGTAGCACAACTGCCCACACAAAGCCCGAGATTGTAGAGTTACGGAAAACTAACTAAAAGATCGAAAAAAAGGTAGACTCCATTGACACCAATTTAAAAGTGCTGATAATGTGAAAATACGAAGTAGAAATGATTTGTTATTGTGTTCTTATGGTTTAAAATCGTTACAGGATCCTATGGAAATAAAGGTGATGTAAAATATCCAGTTTTGAGGTGAATGCAGAAAATCGAAACAGAATGGAAAAATGAATTTAAAATAATGTAAAATGATATGTAAGTAGCATAACACTACATTTTCCCCCCGACCCTGGAAATTTTTTGACTCAGCAAAAATTTTGATATATACATTCTAAAATAAACCATAAAAACACAGCTTTACAGAAACAGACATCACCAGGCAAAATCAGATATACCATCTCTTACATTCATCATCTGCCATTCAGGTAAGGGTGGAGTTCACATTCAATGACTACCACTCTAAAAGTGTGTTTTCGAAAGGACATTCAGGCTTATTTAAGGAGTTGTCATCCGCTCCTGCGTGGAAAAAAAAATTATTAAGGGAGTTGTCAACCGCTCCAAAGTGAAAATAAAGATAAAGAAATACCTCAAGTAAGCTTTAGTCGCTATGACTTAAGTAAAGATTAAGAACGGCCAGAGCGGTAGGGCTCAAAGCCAGAGATCAGCAACATCACCAACGAAATGTGTCTGAAATAAAAATAAAAAGTGACGATTAACCAACGAAAGTTCGAGGTCCTAAAGCAAGATGTGTTGAAGAACACTGGATCATCAAACAAACAAACAAATTAAAAGAAATAAAAATAATAAGGTGAGAATGATGGTGATATTTATACATATATACAAATTAACAGTTAATAAAAGTTAAGAGTATTTATGATTTTACATCTTTGATGTGCCACTTGCCTCTAACTCCATTAGGGTCTTCAAGTACATAGACCAGTGGTGACAGTATAGCTATCACTTTGCACTTGATGAACTTAGGGGCAAGTTTAGCATTAAAGTATGCGCCGGCATTGCTTAAAACATGGTTTTTACGCCAAACAGTATCTCCCACATTAAATTCTTTAAAAGTCCGGCGAAGATCATAGCGAGCGCTATTTTTAGCGTGCGCTATGTGAAGTTTAGTTTGAACTTTGTGAAAGATAGATGAGAGGAGACCAGCACTAGACGCGTAAATATCACGAGGCATAAATATCAATTCCTCGAGGTTCTGAGTTGGAGTATAGAAGGAACCACAAGGTATTGTTTCCCTACCAAAGACTAAAAAGTTTGGAGTAAAGCCAGTAGCTACATTTGTAGCGCTGTTCATTGCGTACTGAATTTTAGTAAGATGGTTGTCCCATGATCTATGATCGTCTCCTACTAGAGATGCTAGAGCTGTAATAATTGTACTATTAAACTTCTCCGTAGGATTAACCTGAGGACAATTTAAAGCTGTGTGAAAAATAAAAGGAACGTTATAAGAATTTAAGAATGAGTGGAATTCTCGCCACTGAAATTGAACAGCATTGTCCATTATAATAGTTTGGGGAATGCCATGAACTAGAAAAACTGAATTTTCCAAAACATTAATAATATTAGCTGAAGTAGCACGTTTAAGGGGAAAAATCATAGTATATTTAGTAAAATTGCAGTTAATTACTAGAATATAGTGATTTCGTCTTCGAGTCATAGGCAATGGACCCATAAGATCTAAGGATATAGTTTGAAAAGGTCTGGAGCAAAGTTTAGGTTTACCCATAAGACCATAGGGAGAATGATTAGGGTGTTTGTAGGTTAAGCAGGTTTCACAAGTTGAGATTAAATTGGCAATATCCTTAAACATACCAGGCCAATAGTATTTTAAAGATATTCTCTTGAATTTCTTGAAAATACCAAGATGGAGTTCTGAAGGGGAACCATGGTTAACTTCAATAATTGCATGTCTATCTTGAGGTAGTGGAACTTCTTTCCAAACAAAGTCATCGTTTAGACGATCGGGAGAATGGATGCAGCGGTAAAGTTTGTTATCCCTGATAGTGTAGTAGGGATATGAGTCTGGGTTGTTGGAGCATCCGAGAAAAATCTTGTTGTAGTGCTCAAGTTTACGATCAGGTGGTTCTTCAATCGTAATAGGATGTACGCTTTGAGGTGACATTTCTCGTGTATCAGGACGTTCTTGATTCTTATGTCTTGATAATAAATCTGTAACAACGTTATCCTTTCCTTTTTTATGTTTCAGGACAAAGTTAAAGCAAGATAAGCGTAAAGTCCAGCGAGCAAGTCTTCCTGATGGATTCGATAAGTTCTGAAACCATTTAAGTGCAGCATGGTCAGTATATATTGTAAATTCTTTACCATTGTCTAGGTAACATCGCCAATGTTCTAACGCAGTTATTACAGCCAATGTTTCTCTTTCAGTAGTTGAGTAGTTCTGTTGATTTTTGTTTAGTGCTTTACTCATGTAAGCAATCACGACTTCTTTGTCATCTTGATGTTGAGTAAGCATTGCTCCTATGCCATAGTTTGATGCATCACAATGTACAGAGAAGGGTAGTTCGAAGTTAGGGCAAGCAAGAACAGGAGCAGTTACCAAAGCTTCTTTAAGTTTCTGGAAAGCAGCTGCAGCTTGTGAATTCCAAAGAAATTTAGGAGCGTTCTTCCCGGAACAGGTTAGTTGATTGAGTGGAGAGGCAATAGTGCTAAAGTTTGGAATGAATCTTCTGAACCAGCTGCAGGTGCCTATGAATCTTCGCACTTCTTTTCTACAAGTAGGTACAGGATATTCTAATATAGCTTTTATTTTATCTGGGTCAGCACGTAGACCGTACTCGTCCACTAGAAAACCAAGGTATTTCAGTTCTTTCCTGAAGAATTGACTCTTCTCAAAGTTAATAGTCAGATTAGCATATGAAAGTTTTTCATGAACTTTCATGAGGAGTGATATGTGTTCATCAAAAGTCTCGCTAATGATAACGATGTCGTCCAGATAGCAAAATACCTTGTTCTCAAATTCAGGGGTAAAAAGCATATCCATTAATCTTTGTAGAGTTGCAGGTGAGTTAGAAAGACCAAAAGGCATTACCTTGAATCTAAACATACCTCTTCCAGGTACATAAAATGCAGTTTTATCTTTATCAGCAGGATTCAAGGGAATCTCCCAAAATGCTTTCGCAATGTCGATGCTTGATAAGTATTCGGTATTCTTCAAGTTGTCCAAAATTTCGCTTATTAGTGGCAGACTATAAGCATCACGACGTGTAACTGAGTTAAGCTTCCTGCTGTCTACGCAGAAACGCCATTCACCATTCTTCTTCGGAGTGATGAGAACTGGAGATAACCAAGGACTTTCGCATTGTTCAATGACGTTCCATCGCAGCATCTTGTCAACTTCATTAATTAACGCCTTTTGTTTTTCAGGAGACAGTCTGTAACATCTTTGTTTGATTGGAAGAGAATCACCAGTGTCAATCTTGTGGGTGATTAAGTGTGTGCTTCCCAGGATACCTTTTTCTTCAAAAGAAATTGTCTTGAAGCGTTGGATGATGTCAATAGCGATGTTCTTTTGATTAAGAGTTAAATGCTCATAAGGTAAAACTTTAGTATCTTTAGTTTCGATAGTAGAGCATTTAGATTCTGTAAAGTTAAGAGAAGATAAAACACTAGGTAAAAGATTAAATTTTTTCCAAAAGTCAATACCTAGTATTAGCTAAGGAAATATTTCAGGGAAAACGTAAGCTTTAATTAAATGAGTTTGATTAATGAAATGAACAGATAAGTCAAAATAGCCCAAGGAATTAACTTTTTGATTATTAGCTGTAGAGACAGTAATAAGATCTGACTTGAAAAGTTTACAGCCCAGTTTAAGAATTTCCAAATGAGAATTATTACCCAGAATAGTTACTTAACTGCCAGAATCTAGTAAACCAGATAAAGTTAAGTTATAAATTTTGACATTAACGAATGGACGATTAAGATCTTGTTCTTTGGAGTAGAGTGTAGAAGAGATTTTGTAACAAGAAAAGAAGTTTTGAATTGTTTTAATCCAATTAGTCCAATCGTCGTTATCAAAGTTTAAGTTACTTTTTAAGTCAGCAGTTAGTTTTTTTGAACTAGTATTAGGTTTGGGAGAACAAGTAGGGCAATCTGCAGTTTTAAAACCCTTAAGACCACATTTGAAACAAATCACGAACCGTGGTTGAGTACAAGTGTTCAAAGAATGACCTTGTTTACGACAGCGAACACAAAAAGAGCTTTGTTGAGGAGCTTTAGTTTGAGACAGAATATTAACTTGTCTAGAAGGGTATTTGTAGGATGAAGTGAATTTATTCATGAAGGGAGGAGAAGGTCGTGAGTTATTAGAAGAATTTGGAGAGTCAACTGAACTTGAAGTGGAATGCTTGTAGTTGAATTCAGAAATAAGAGGACTTTGTTGTACATTTGGTTCTTTAAATTGTTTGTCTCTGTCTAGGAATTTTTCATAGTTTTGGCAAGTAGCCAGAAGAGAGTCGATAGAGTTAATGTCTTTTAGAGCTACGAAGACTGAATAACATGGGCGAATATTCCTCAAAATAATCTCCAATTGTTCTGTTTCAGAAAGTTTCTTCGAAAGACGAGAAAACATTCCAGACATGATGGAAATATAGATGACAATAGGTTCATCTCGACCTTGAGTTCGATTCCTAATCGCTTCTAAAAGTTTGTGATCATAATCAAAACCACCAAAGTCTTTGATTAATAACGAAGAAAGTTCGTTCCACGTTAAGTTTGGATTCTGATTATATTTAAATATCTGAACCAATGAAGAGCATTGTCAGTGAAAATTTCAAACGCTTGTGAAATCAACAAGTCTTTGGACAAGCCACGAGCTATACAGTATTCTTCCAGTTTTTGAAGAAATGATCTTGGACAGCTTTTACCATTGAAGGTGTGTCTTTTCAGATCTTTGAAGACGTTGGTTGGAGAAAAAGATTGAGGTGGTGGTGGAGGATACGGGGTATGGACCTGAATAGAAGTTTGAGAAACAAGAGGGAGTTCCGTGACAGTCGGGTCAACTGTGACAGTCGGGTCAACAGGAGGGTCAAGTGATGGAGGGTCATTTTCAGTTGGAGCTGGAGTCAAGGATTCAAATTGTTTAGTAATATCGTCATATTTCATCTTCAAAGTATCGAAAATAGCTTTAAAGTCTGGATATAAGTCAGTATCTATTCGTTCCAATCTGTAAAAGACATGATTAATAAAAGTTTCTATTAGTCTCAAGTATTTGGTTTCACCTTGTAAAAAATTTTTAATTTTACAGTCCAAGTAGGTCAAAGTAGAATCAATTTGAGACAAGTCATCCTCAATCGGAATTGGAGAAGTCAGAATATCTTCAGGGTGAGAATTCGCAACTAAACGCAAAACCTGTTTTTTTAGAAGTAAAACAGTATTAGCTGGTTCCTCATATCTAATCTTCACTTCGTATTCGAGTTCGGCCTTGTTAAGGAATTCGTACTTAATAACCCTTTTCATTGTTATAGTTAAGTGTAAAGTTAAGTTTAAGAAATAAAAATTTAATTAAAAATTATACCTCTTTAAGTTATCTAGAATAAAAATATTAAAGTGATGAATGTAAGTGAAGTGTTGAATGTAGGTCTAAATATAATCTAGATAAGTTGAAACACTAGATGAAGTGTTGTTTTAGAATTTGGAAGATTATCTACAATAAAAATATTAAAGTGATGAATGTAAGTGTTAAATGTAGGTCTAAATATAATCCAGATAAGTTGAAACACTAGATGAAGTGTTGTTTTAGAATTTGGAAGGTATGAAAAGGATGAATAAATAAAGAGTTAAGAACGAAAGAGGAAGCAATTAAATCAAAAGGAATGGACAAGGCGCAGTAAAGGTGAAGAGAAGAGAAAGAGAACTTTTACGTTGGGCGCCAAATGTCGTGAAGCGACAATAAAGAACAAAAAGAATCTAACCTAAGAACAACAAAACAACAAAAATACAACAAAAACAAAAAATATATTTAAGATTCAAAGATATTTACAATTTTATACAAAAATGGAGGATGAATATGAGGATGGATGATGCGATTTACAGATTATTTTAAAAAAGTAATAAAAAAAAGAGATTAGTGCCGAAGCTGAGTCTGAAGATCCAAGGTGTGCTCTCAGCGCCTGGAACGAGCACGCACGGCGTAGGTGAGAAGGCGTGGGCGTCTCTAGGCGACGACCTCCGGTGAATGTGGTAATTGCAGGATCCGGCGATTTCAGGCCAGACAGGGGCTTGCAGGATCCTCAGCGGCTTCAGACAACACAGAAGCCTGCAGGATCCGGTGACTGCAGGCGGAACAGAGGTTTGCGGGTTCCGGTGACTTCAAGCGGAACTGAGGTTTGCAGGTTCCGGCGACTCCAGGTAGAGCAGAGACTTGTAGGATCCCGGCGACTTCAGGCAGAGCAACGGTTTGTAGAGTCCAGCGACTTCAGGTAGAGCAGAGGTACGTAGAGTCCAGTGGCTTCCGGCAGGATAGAGGCTTGCAGGATCCCGGGGCAGTGCGGCCCCGGGATAAGGCCTTTAGGAGATGCTTCCAATTCGAGAACTGAAGCGAGACTGCCTTTCTTCACCGATTGTTCGGCTTTTATACCTTTCTAGAGAGAACGGAAAATTTATTTAAATTAAACGCAATTTTTTTGTAAATGGTCAAGAGAAAAGAGTATTTATGTGGAATTATCGAAATTGAAACAACAGACCGGTAGCAAATTTGAATATAATTGCTATGGAGACCAAATAAACAACAATGTCAAAACATGTCAAATTTTGGTTTTAGGCTTGTAATAAGAAAACGGCAAGATTTAAGTGGAAAATGAGATATTATTGATATAGGAAAAAAGGTAGCACAACTGCCCACACAAAGCCCGAGATTGTAGAGTTACGGAAAACTAACTAAAAGATCGAAAAAAAGGTAGACTCCATTGACACCAATTTAAAAGTGCTGATAATGTGAAAATACGAAGTAGAAATGATTTGTTATTGTGTTCTTATGGTTTAAAATCGTTACAGGATCCTATGGAAATAAAGGTGATATAAAATATCCAGTTTTGAGGTGAATGCAGAAAATCGAAACAGAATGGAAAAATGAATTTAAAATAATGTAAAATGATATGTAAGTAGCATAACACTACACGGTCTACACGAAAACCAAATATTCAATAGTAAATTAGGTGCGCACAATAAACAAATTCAGACGTTGATCGCAATCAATGTTAACTTCCTAAACAATTAACTGATCCGCGCCGTCAATCTATTTTTCTAAACTCAACAAAATCCTCGTCGGTGCATAAAAACTTGCTAGCAAAACCCAACACGATATAGAGGTTATACTGGGGGAGAACACGCCGTGCTAGTGACTGCACTGCATTCAATCACTTCCGGCCCGCCCCACAAGTCACCAATCCGATTTCGTGCGAACGTCAAACGGTAGGAAATCACCGCTCTGCGCGCCCTCTGGCGTCGATTCTTGAAATTAGCATTTGGCGCGAACAGCGTGATTAGGGGGTAGACTGTCAAAGAGTGCCCTGTGGCAATAAGTCCGCCTTTTTGTACGCGTCTATGGTTAAATAAATAAGGAAATAAATTTAGGATTCAATTTGTTTCGCTTGTGACTGTACAAAGCGCCACCACGCATACAATGAAAAGCAGTAATAAGATTCATTTTTAAGCAATCACCAAATATGGAAAAAAGTTATTTTGCCCATCATTTGAAATATTTTGTTCTCGTAAACCTATGAGCTTAGCTCATGTTACATATTATATTTTATTTCTTGACATTACAGCGTTTTTCGTTGGAAACATTTGCGTGTAGAAATTCGTAACTTAGTCTTGGGGTCCATAAGAGGCGTCAAAGGAAAACAAACTAGGAGAAACAACTAGAAAATAAAAAAAAACTACGGTTGTCCACCCGCCTGCCGAATGTGGCATTTATGAGGCAATCGATGAGGACAAACATAGGTCTGTGTTTCTTTTGTGCTTATTCATTCATTGGTGAATAAACGTATAAGCACATTACACCAATATTTTGCTACAATTCTTTTACAAAATATGCATGTATTATAGTTGTTACGTCAAACTTATCCATTGAAATCTATTTTATTAAAAGTTGCAAAAAATACATTAAATCATTTTAAAGTTTAAAGCGAATGAACAGACAGACGTGGATAAGCAACTTTGTTTGATAGTACTAATCGCAGGGATTGTGTTATTTTTTAAATGTTTGTTATTTTCAGTTAAACATGTCCCAGGTGGTAGAACACTTTTTCTGTCTAGGAGTCTATCTGAGTAGGTACCTCTTCCCTAATTCTGCCGCTAAAAAATAGTGCTTGCACTACTGTGTGTCGTAAGGTAATTGGTGCCAGTATAATCACAGGTTGCGAGGCCTTCCATCTTATTCCTCAGAGGTGACAACGCATCTGTAGGCCTCTTTGTATAAAGTTGGCTGCAAGTTTCCATAGACTGTATGTTCGTTTATCAATTCAGTTTTAAAGAAAAAGTATCATAAATATGTACAGGTGTACGCGTCAGTGAGCATATTTGCCAGTCGTTAAATAACGTGACCGTCAAAACTGTATACTGAAATACAAAGTTTTCAAATATACAAATAAATATCCAATACTAAGCATAGTAGTAGGTTTATCAATATAAATTCATTAATTCTGGATCTAAAGTATTATTCGTTTCTCACCATAAAACGTGCCTTATCTACCATTTGAACGCAGATATTATTTAATAATGCATTAATTGCGGATTAAGTCTGTCAAACCTACATACATGTTCAAACAGCGAATGTTAATAATTTATAGTCCTGGGAGCCAATTCACCGGTTTCGGATTGCCCAACTATATAATAAATGCGGTGGGTCAATAGATGTACATGTTGTCTCTAGCCAAGTTTAAGGCCACAGTAAACGATACATTATTTGGGTAACTAGGTGTAAGTCATTGTTTTACACACATAATATTATTTTGTAGTATCCTAAGTTTGCGTATTTTATGTATTTAGAATTACTAGGGATTTTTTTAGTAACTAAAAGCATGCGGTGTATACCTTTAATTAATTGTGCCTATGTAAGTAATTAGTGTCTAAGTGGACGTGTGCAGAATTGTTGCTATAATCCTTGGTGTACTTAAATAAATAAATAATTAAATAAACCTTGAATGAAACAAGGTGTAAGCTAAAGCATTCTATAAAGTAGAGGAGGTTTTGACAATTGCCAGAATTATATACTTTAGTATCTTATTAACGGTGCTCTGGGCTTTGTGTTGCTGGTGTGAATATTTATAGTCTATCATATAGGAAAATTCCATCACTTGTCGAAGGCTTTGAAGACTTTTTTGTTGTACTCTTTTGCCTTAGATGTCCTAACTAACCCACGAGAAATGGATAGATGAGTTTTTTATTCAATTCACACTGTCAAGTAATTTCTAATAAGAGGTAAAAAATTATATTTAAATATTAAGTGACTTTACCACTTTGGAAGACCCACGCGGCACACAATTAATTATTTATTTATTGCAGATTATAAAATGGTGTAGCATGTCAACTTGTTGATGATCGGAATTGCTACTCTGTGTATACAATTGTCATCATGCATCTCTTTAATATTTAGACTAGATAATATAAGCTCGATTAAGTGCCATAAATGCACCAAATTGTGCATTGGTAGAATTAATAAAATCAGGGAGAGAGAGAGAGTGAGAGAGAGGGATAGAGAGAGAGAGAGAGAGAGAGAGAAAGAGAGATGAAAAATGAGTTGGCATTGGTGATGGTGCTCTCTATCACCAATCAGTTAAAAAGTAAAGAATGATCCAATTTCGAATGAATACCGCCATACTACGTCCTATGATATACCATACCACACGGTGAAATTATTCATAATATTTAAAGAAAACCTCCGCTAGATGAAGTAATAACCTGCTACGAAGTGCAGGAAGTTTATAGTTTCAGTTAGTATATATTTTTTTTATTTCAATAGCCTCACGTATCATTCTTGGCAGGAATCGATGTTCTTTCCCAAGAATTTGTGGTTTATCAAATCTAATGTATTTAATTTTGTTTTAAATGTTTAACCATTAAACTTGTATACGTTCTTCAAAAGTTATATTATTAAAATAACAATTTACGCCTTAGGTAGGTTAAATTGAAGACTAAAAATGCTAAAAACTATTTAATATACTTCAAAATAAGTAATTTTTGTGTCAAAGCTCCTTCTATCTTCTAATATTCAAGGAATTTTGGAGCGAGATTAAATACTTGTTTGTGAGTATCACGAGTATGCAATTTTGCAGACCCGATTAATGTCCTAAAGGCACGCTAGCAACTTCACGCTCTACCTTTGACAGAATAACCAGACAAAGAATCTTTGTAACTATAAAATACTGTTAGTCTAAAAAGTATTGGCCAAAGGAAATTTTTTAACTTATCATCATCATGGTGGCAGTCCATCACAAGTCCAACAGCTGAATATACCTCTCCCCCCGTAACGATACAAAACGCGGTCTTTAGTCACATGCATCAACAATTTTCTGTATGTCCTACCAAATTGTCTCTCCATCCAGTTTTTTTTATAGGATAAGGGTGAAAAACGAGCGCACAGTCCACCTGATGGTAAGTGGTTGCGGCGGCCCATAGACATCTACATCTATCCTCGCTTGCGAATCAAAATGCAGATGCGTTGTCACCCGTGAGGACTAAGATGGAATACCTCATTTCCAGTAAAAAGGGCCTCCGGCCACCTGCACCAAGCGAAACGCAGAGGTAAACTTCACGCTGGTATTCTGTGAGGTCGTGGTACCACCCCGGTTCGAGCCGGCCCATCCGTGCGACAGCAAAAGCTGCCGCGTGGCTCTACCACTGTTAGTAGTAGTTGGGAGCCGCTCTACACACCGCAAGAGGAAGAGGAGTGTTAGTATGGCGATGCGCCACTAGACCTATCTTTAACGACTGACGGGGCCGCACCGTTGATTCGGTGGTGGTGGGGTTGAGGGGGCAGAGGAGTGTCGGTATTGCAAGGCACCACTCTCCCTAACCGACTGATAATAAAAACCGCATGGTGTTCCAAGTTCGTCGCATATTAGGACGCCCCCCGCGAGGCGGCGAGGATTTCCCTCATGTAAAACAAAAAAGATACTGTGGTCTATAAACACCTACAACTATTCTCGATCAAGAATCAGAATGCAGTTGCAATGTTAAACCTAAAGTGTAAAGCCTAACGTATTTATTCCCGTGTCTCAGAAAGGATGTAAAGTCGTTGGTTATGCGTCTTATCTCTCTTAGACTATGAGAGTGAGGGAATGGAAAGTGCACCTCTGCTTGCGCATACACTCGAGCATTATAATTACTTTCTACCGAATTCTTTATTTTTAATAAAAAAATATTATTAATAAATATTAAATAAGCATACAAAGTGTTTTGATAAATTAGTAGTATATTACTGATTTATAATATTGAAAATTTCTTCACATCATTTGAATGAAATTTGAAAAGCTGGAATGAAATCAAAGTTAGGCGAAGGAGCACGCGGTGAAATAAAAACGTTCCTTACATTCCCGACTTTCTTCAGCTTCGGTAAACTTTAGAAGGCATTAAATTTATAACTTTCAAAATATTTGATCAAAGTAAAGTTACGACATCTTTCAGTGAAGTTATCATGCAACCAAGCATATTAATATAATTCATTCACATAACTTAATGAACATCAAAATCATGTAAAGGAGAAAAACATGTCGCGTCATGCCTTAATAATAGGACAAAATGAATGAAGAATGACGGCGAATGAATTACAGCTCGGTATTGGTGACAAGTATAATAATTGGTTTGAAATTTTGACGTCACAGCGGCTTCGCAAATAAGTTTTACATTAAATGCTTTAGTATCACAAAATAATGTAATTCAATAGTCACAGGTACAGAGAAAGAAATTTTTAAAGTTGGTAAAAAATTACTTCGCGTGCATCCGCTCGACAAAATAAAAGACAGCCACCGCAGAGTCTTTGTAACGATAATACCTTTTGTCAGTAGTGTGTCTTTCCTAGTGTAGTGGTGTTGGGAGTAGTGGTGCTGGGATTAGTGATGACGGTGATAGTGCACGCAATTGAGGGAGGGCGGGAGGTGGTCTTCAAACTAGGTAAGACACATCATTTTATTTTGTCGAGCGGATGTACGCGAAGTAATTTTTTACCAACTTTAATATAATGTATTTCTGCAAAGTAATACCTGATTCTATTAATTATAAAGAAATTTTTATTGTTTTTGAGTTTACAGATAAGTTATAATAACTTGGCCGCCGTCTATGTGCCACTATCTTGCTTGTTTCTGGCGCCTGTGTTTGCACTGCTGGGCTCCTGTCGAAGGGTGTATAGAGCCAGTATAATTATAGGCTTTGAAACATTTCATATAAGTCCTTAGACAGACAACGAATCTATAGACTGCTTTGTTTGGATTTGGCTGCAAGTGTCCATGAACTGCAGTAGCCACTTACCATCAGGTGGACGGTAAGTTCGTTTGTCAAAAATGTATGAAATAACTGTCAAACGTTTTTAAGAAAATATTGTCGAAGTTTTATTAAAATGTTTAACAGTTGCCTTTTGTTAGGCTGGAATGATAACAGAAATATATTTGTTCGAGACGGCCAAAATGACTGTTCACAACGGCAAAAATGACTTTAAACGAGAAAGTGATTAAGGAATATTTATTTGTTTAAAAAATGAAAATACGGAAAAATTGACTAAATAATGTATTAAATATAGTTTTACTATGTATTTTTTTTCTAACTTTTTAACTTTTTTAACTCTCAATATGTTTGTATAGAAGGTCGATTTGACAATAGTTAATATAAACAACTTTATTTTGTTTAAGAAAATATCGACCAATCACAGCGCGCCGCGCTATAGAACTTTCTGGAAATTTAAATTAACTGCGTAATAGTTTTAAGCAAAAAATTAATGAGAATAATTTTATGTCTGAAAAGAGTTGTAAATATGGTATTTAGTTAGCATATGATGTATAGATCGTTATAATAAAGAAATATTTTGTATAATTAAGCACGATTTAAAAGTTATAGGATAATTAAAGAATTAATATGACCAATTAGTGTAAAAGTTTAGGACATTTCAATGAATAACTTTGTTAAATGTAAATATATTAATTATCCTTTATCGCATACTAATGTAGAACAAAAATGTCTATTTAATGATGTATAGCATGTTAGAGTTAAGATTTGTATTATATAGAAAAGTTGCAATTTGTGCCATTTGCATAAAGAAAAATGATTGAAAATAAAGAGGCAAATGGGAATTGGCAAGCGGCTCTCTATAGAGTATAGCCGAAGTCTACCTTATGGGGGCAAATCACAGTAACATTGTAGTAGGAAGAACTACCAGTAACAAGCAGCAGTATCCGGTAGTAGCTGAAGTGACTAGTAGCAGAACACAGTGAAAAGTTAAAGTGAAATAGAAAAGTTTAGCTAGCCGAAAAAGGTCGTAACTGAAAAATCGCAGTTACACATAGTCGGAAAAAGTGGCAACTGAAAATTCTCAGTTGCACATAGAAAAATAGTGTCAGCTAGCCAAAAATAGTGGTAACTGATATTCGCAGTTACATATAGTGAAAAAGTGTTGGCTAGCTGAAATAAGTGGTAACGGAAATTTCGCCGTTACATTTCGTGAAAAGTGTTAGCTAGACGGAAAAAGTGGTAACTGATATTCGCAGTTACAAAAGTGTTTAAATTCAACTAATTTTAGTTGATTAATAGCTGCTAGTCAGTAGTGTTAGAAAACCAGCTGCTACCAATAGAAATTTTGGATACTACCAATAGAAATTTGTTACTTTCAATAGATATTTAAAATTACCAATAGAAATTGTAGAGAATACCAATAGAAACTTGTTACTGCCAATAGAAATTTGATATTACCAACAGATATTTTAAAAATACTAATAGAAATTTTAGAAAACCAATAGAAATTTTAATATTGCTGTGTGTTTAATTAAATCTGTGTTTTAAAATATATAGTGAACAATCATAGTTGAAAAATAGTGATAAATAAATAACAGTGTAAAATCTCGCGACAAATTAATTAGTCGATCCGCTGGCCACTCCCTTGCTATTTTAATTACAAATCGTGCATTTTAATTTTGAACCTCAGTCCACAGTTTATCCGCAGCAACCAAAGAGACGGCAGTGAAAGACGGCAGTTGGAGGAGTCTGGAACCTACAGGTGTAGGACGTGAGCGACTCGCGGGGTATCTCCGACAACATTTACTCCGGAGAGTTACGCCCGTCCGGCACATTTTATGGTCCTTCGAGCCGGATCCTTCCGATTGAACTGCCAGCCGGACCATTTTATGGTCCTTTGAGCCGAATCATCCGTATACACCGGACCACATACGCTGGTCATTCAAACGGGATTCGTCAATCCGTTAGTATTTCGGAACCGGGTAAATAATCACTACCGTTTTAAAGTTGCTGAAATTTCAGAATCAAGATGCCGATCACTCGTTCGCAAGGAAGGGGAACCATGGCGTGGACTGTCGGTCTGGATGATGGACCATTGGACAATACCGACACCGTCCGCCACCAGATGCCACCACGCTCACCATCCACAACAGAAGGCGCTGAGGCGCCAGCTTGCCCCCGCGATGGGGGGGTACTCCTGCCTGTGCCAGCCGTTGTTAAAGCTGGTACACCGAAGCAGAGGAAACAAATAGAAGGCAACGATGACATTCGCTGTGCATCACCGCCAACAGCCCGGGTATATTCCCGCGCCGAAGAACCACCAAGGGGCCACACCGATAAAAGTACAAGGTCAAAGAAGACCACTCGGCCCAATAAAAAGGTTTTGAAGGCTCGTGAGGAAGTGCTGAGAATAAAATTGGAACTCGCACAGATCTCATTACAAATGGCTGAAGAAGATGATGAATCGGACGACTATGATGAGGATGGTCACTCCAAAAGTGAGTATGTCCGATCTTGGCTCGAAAATTCTGTAGCCAAACAAAAGTCAACGCAAGGCGCAACCACCGGTGGGGAGGCCCCACTTAATAAAAACATCACAAAGCCACCCCCGGAGGTTGTCGACCTCAGTGAGCCGCCGATGAAGCTCACAAACAAGGATTCGAAGGTTGATGAAGAAAGGGAGCTCCTACCTGCTGTATCAGAGCTCACCTACCAGGATCCCAATGCTGAAAATATACCGAAGAGTCCCGTACCTCAGAAGGCTTGCCAGGACTCCAAGGTTGATGAAGACAGGGGGCTCCTACCTGCTGTATCAGAGCCCGCCTACCAGGATCCCCAACCGGAAGAAGCAACCAAGAATCCCATAATAAAAAGACCTAACCAGGCACCTGTCAGCAATGAAGACAGGGTGCTCCGACCATTCATATCGGAGCTCACGTCCGCTATAGCCGCACTCGCTGATAAACCAAAACCAGAGAGTGCATCGTCAAATACTTTCGCAGCATCAAAAGCGATAATGACACTGCCGAGCTTTAGCAGAGCACATACTGAATGGCTTTCGTTCCGTGCCATTTATGAAACAACCCGAGGCTACTTCAATGACATAGAAAATACTGCTAGACTACGAAGAAGTCTACAAGGAAGAGCCTTGGAAACAGTTAGTTCGGAACTCATCGGGCATGCTAAACCAGATGAGATTATGCGAGAACTGGAGCTACAATTTGGGCGTCCAGATTCAATCGCGCAAGCAGAAACCGATAAATTACGAGGATTGCCACGCTGTACAGAGGCACCCAGAGATATTTGTACATTCGCGAGCAAAGTGAGGGGAAGCGTCGTCACACTTCGAGCACTCAAGCGAGACCATTACCTCGTTAACGCAGAGCTGCTACGACACCTCACAGACAAACTGCCAAACTCTATACGCGCGCAGTGGTATAGAATTTATACAGAAAAGTATGACTCAAGACCAGACCTCGGTTCCTTCAGTGAATTTATCACCGAACAAGCTCGCTACTGTAGTGCATTTGCGCCTCCTGAGATCATAAGCGGAGCGCAAAATAATCGTCCAGTGCATAAGACGCACACGGCTACCACTAAGCCGTCTCCGAAATGCAGTGTGTGCGAAAAAGAGGGTCATTACGGATCCGACTGCAACAAGTTTAAAGAGGCAGATATTGATAAAAGATGGCAACTCGCCAAGCAAAGGAATTTATGTTTCCGGTGACTGCGTTATAGAAGTCAGACACACAGATGCAAAACCACGAAGTGTGGAATAAAAGGATGCAACGCGACACACAATCGACTCCTTCATAATAATAGAAAGGAAAAGACAGAGGGCCCACTAAAAGAACCTCAAGAGACAGTGGCAAACTCATTCGCTGTATCAAAGCATCAAGCTTACTTGAATATAATTCCAGTTCGAGTAATTGGACCGGCGGGAGCAATAAACACACACGCTCTGCTGGATGATGGGTCGACAGTCTCGTTAATGGATCAAGAGATTGCCGATCAAATTGGAGCTAAAGGGCGGTTGGACCCATTCAAGATCACAGCTATCGGAAACACTACCCTCGATTCGCCGAACTCCCAAAGAGTCAAAGTGTCACTAAAGAGTCTCCATAGAAAAAGGGTGCCATTCAGAGCACGCACGGTCGCCAGCCTAAACTTGGGGCCGCAGACTGTGCGTGCAACAGACATAGAAAATTGTAAGCATTTGAAAGGCTTAAAGGATCAATTGACATATGATTCAGGCAACCCTAGGATCCTGATAGGACAAGACAACTGGAGACTCTTAATAGCCACACAAGTACGCAGAGGTCCACCGCACCAGCCAATAGCCTCGCTCACAGAACTGGGATGGGTGCTACACGGGGCGCACACTAAAGCCCCGCATCAGCGCGTCCACACGGCCAACGAGCTGTACACGAGCGAGGAGAATATAAATGACCAACTCCGCGAATACTTCGCGCTGGAATCTTTAATGATAAATCCGAGAAAACCAGATTCCGATCCAGAGAAGCAAGCCGAAGAAATACTAAATAGCAGCACCCGTCAGTTGGAAGACGGGCACATAGAAACAGCGCTTCTATGGAAAAAGAAAAACATCGAAATGCCTGGAAATTATGAAACGGCGATAAACAGGCTCGTTTCTATCGAGAAAAAACTAGATCGAAACGAAGAGCTAAAGCAGAAGTACAACGAAGAAATGAATTCCCTGATACAAAAGGGATACGCCGAAATAGCGCCAAAGAATAGTACACCAGGAAAGACATGGTATCTACCTCATTTCGATGTCCATAATCCGATGAAACCAGAAAAGTTTCGCATAGTACACGATGCCGCAGCCAAAACAAAAGGAATGGCATTGAATGATTTCCTGCTCACGGGTCCAGACTTACTACAGTCATTACCAGGAGTCATGATGCGCTTTCGCCGACACAATGTTGCTGTCTCCACGGACATAGCGGAAATGTTCATGCAAATCAAAGTGAGACCCGAAGACAGAGATGCCTTGAGATATCTCTGGAGAGGAGATCGACGCAATGAGGCTCCACAACAATACAGAATGACGTCGATCATATTCGGTGCAGCTAGTTCACCCTGCACAGCGATATTCGCAAAAAACTGGAACGCCAAAAGGTATATAAAAAAATATCCAGAAGCCGTAGAAGCTATCATCCAAAACCACTACATGGATGATTATCTGGATAGTTTCCAGTCCCTGGAAGATGCAATGCGGATATCGAAGGAAGTACGCGATATACATAAAAACGCGCACTTCACATTGAGAAAATGGGTTTCCAATGCGCCAGAAATCGTAAAAGAATTAGAACCTGACAACGAAACAACCGAGTCAGTCAAACTGGGCGACAAGGGAACCGAGGAAAAAATACTCGGTTTAATTTGGAAACCGAGTACCGATCAGCTGAGCTTCAACCTAAAGCTCGCTCGACTTCCGGACAATTTGCTGCAGAAAAAACCAACAAAGAGGGAAGCGTTGAAAATAGTGATGTCGCTGTATGACCCTCTCGGTCTCGCCTCCCCAGTTACGATACGCGCCAAGCAAATACTGCAGGAAGCGTGGAGACGAGGAACAGACTGGGACCAGGAGTTGGACAAGGACCTGAGTAACCATTGGTCCACATGGATCCAACACCTGGAACGTCTCAAAACAGTAAGCATACCAAGATGCTACCCGGGATACAGCGACGCACGCTCCCTCCAAGTGCACGTATTTTCAGATGCCAGTGAAAGCGCCTACGCAACGGCAGTTTACTGGAGAGCAACGACACCCGATGGGCAAGTGTACGTGAGCCTCGTCATGGCCAAAGCGAAGGTAGCTCCGCTCAAGGTAACATCCATACCTCGCCTTGAGTTACAAGCCGCCGTGATGGGAAGTCGCGTAGCTGCGGCTGTCATCCAGGAGCATCACGTAAAGCCCGAAGCTGTCACTTATTGGACTGACAGCAAAACTGTCCTCACCTGGATAAAGAAAGGTTCCAGGAGCTACAAACCTTTTGTAGCACATCGAATAGCAGCAATAGAGGACAATAGTAAAGTGGACGACTGGCGCTGGGTACCCACAAAATTGAATATAGCTGACACCGCTACGAGGGACGTAACACCCAATTTCGACTCTAACCACGAGTGGTACAGTGGCCCATCATTTCTATACAAAGAACCGTCAGCATGGCCAACAGAACGACCCACGTCATCCGAACCTACTGGTGAAGAAAGATCTCTCACCATCACAGAAAGATATAGAGCTCCGCTATATAAAGAGGCCATTCCCGATCCGACGAAATTTTCGAAATGGGAACGCTTAGTGCGAGCTACGGCCAGAGTGCTTCAATTCATAACACTCTGCCGCAAAACAACCGACAGGACCTTTTATAAAAGGACAAAAAAAATAGAGAGGAAGACCCCGACTGGAGGAGATCGAAGTGCAATCCGCGACGTCTCGCGCAGCCTCCCAGTCAGGTGAAAAGCAAAGATGTAAACAAATACATCACACTGGAGGCCGAATATATAAGAAAGGCCGAAAAGCTCCTGGTACATGTCATCCAGGAAGACTCCTTCACACAAGAGATAGCCGATCTCCGTAACGATAAGAGGGTCGCCCATGATAGCCGCCTACGACCACTACAGATACAATTGAAAGACGGGATCATTGCGCTACGAAGTCGAATAGCCGCTGTAAAAGGAGTCTCTGAAGATATGAAAGGGCCAGCTATATTGGATGGTGATCATCACATCACCCAATTGTATATTGATTGGACGCATCGTAGCCTGCATCATTGCGGGACCGAACCAACCATCAACGAGGTTCGACAGCATTACTGGGTAATCAGACTAAGACCCACTACTAAAAGAATAGTAAGCCAATGCGTTCAGTGCCGCATAAGAAAGGCACAACCATCCATGCCAGCCACCGGTGATCATCCCAGCACGCGTCTCGCACATCACCAGAGACCGTTCACGTTCACCGGCCTGGATTATTTTGGGCCACTCTCCGTAACAGTGGGACGTCAGCATCAGAAGAGATACGTGGCGCTCTTCACCTGCCTTACATCACGAGCTGTACATTTGGAAATTGTGAAAGATCTCAGCGCAGACTCTGCCATACTGGCATTAAGAAGATTCGCAGCGCGCCGAGGATGTCCCACCGAGATTTACTCGGACAACGGCACCAATATGCACGGTGCCGACAAGGAGCTTCGAGAGGCCTTCCGAGAAGAAGCCAGCCGACGAGGCATAGTCTGGCGATTTATAACCCCCTCCGCGCCTTTCATGGGAGGGGTGTGGGAACGGCTTGTTCGATGCGTGAAGACGGCACTATACACCGTCCTTCATGAGAGACATCCGCACGAAGATGTCTTGACCACGCTGCTCTGCGAGGTGGAATATACAGTAAACAGCAGACCATTGACTCACATCTCAGTAGACAGCAAAGACAACGAGTCCATCACTCCAAATCACTTCCTATTGGGAGGATCTGCGAGACTGCCAACACCTGGAGTTTTTAGTGAAAAAGATGCGAACAGCAAAAAACACTGGCGACGCTCCCAGATACTCGCTGACATGTTCTGGCAGCGTTGGGTCAAAGAATATCTGCCGGAACTTCAAAACCGGCGGGAGGCCCACGGTCAAGGCCCCGATCTCCAGGTGGGCGATCCAGTCCTCATAGCTGACAGCCAGTTACCTCGTAACACCTGGCCACGAGGAAGGATTGAAAACATATACCCCGGGGCGGACGGACAGATCCGCACTGTGGAGGTACGCACAGCGAATGGACTAATCAAGAGGCCAACCAGAAAACTCGTGCCGCTGCCGAAGTAGAGGCAACGTCTCTCACCGAAATTATGCAGCGCCGCTGCGACGGGTCTTCGCGACGCTGCACGGCGGGAGAAATGTTCGAGACGGCCAAAATGACTGTTCACAACGGCAAAAATGACTTTAAACGAGAAAGTGATTAAGGAATATTTATTTGTTTAAAAAATGAAAATACGGAAAAATTGACTAAATAATGTATTAAATATAGTTTTACCATGTATTTACAACTCTCAATATGTTTGTATAGAAGGTCGATTTGACAATAGTTAATATAAACAACTTTATTTTGTTTAAGAAAATATCGACCAATCACAGCGCGCCGCGCTATAGAACTTTCTGGAAATTTAAATTAACTGCGTAATAGTTTTAAGCAAAAAATTAATGAGAATAATTTTATGTCTGAAAAGAGTTGTAAATATGGTATTTAGTTAGCATATGATGTATAGATCGTTATAATAAAGAAATATTTTGTATAATTAAGCACGATTTAAAAGTTATAGGATAATTAAAGAATTAATATGACCAATTAGTGTAAAAGTTTAGGACATTTCAATGAATAACTTTGTTAAATGTAAATATATTAATTATCCTTTATCGCATACTAATGTAGAACAAAAATGTCTATTTAATGATGTATAGCATGTTAGAGTTAAGATTTGTATTATATAGAAAAGTTGCAATTTGTGCCATTTGCATAAAGAAAAATGATTGAAAATAAAGAGGCAAATGGGAATTGGCAAGCGGCTCTCTATAGAGTATAGCCGAAGTCTACCTTATGGGGGCAAATCACAGTAACATTGTAGTAGGAAGAACTACCAGTAACAAGCAGCAGTATCCGGTAGTAGCTGAAGTGACTAGTAGCAGAACACAGTGAAAAGTTAAAGTGAAATAGAAAAGTTTAGCTAGCCGAAAAAGGTCGTAACTGAAAAATCGCAGTTACACATAGTCGGAAAAAGTGGCAACTGAAAATTCTCAGTTGCACATAGAAAAATAGTGTCAGCTAGCCAAAAATAGTGGTAACTGATATTCGCAGTTACATATAGTGAAAAAGTGTTGGCTAGCTGAAATAAGTGGTAACGGAAATTTCGCCGTTACATTTCGTGAAAAGTGTTAGCTAGACGGAAAAAGTGGTAACTGATATTCGCAGTTACAAAAGTGTTTAAATTCAACTAATTTTAGTTGATTAATAGCTGCTAGTCAGTAGTGTTAGAAAACCAGCTGCTACCAATAGAAATTTTGGATACTACCAATAGAAATTTGTTACTTTCAATAGATATTTAAAATTACCAATAGAAATTGTAGAGAATACCAATAGAAACTTGTTACTGCCAATAGAAATTTGATATTACCAACAGATATTTTAAAAATACGAATAGAAATTTTAGAAAACCAATAGAAATTTTAATATTGCTGTGTGTTTAATTAAATCTGTGTTTTAAAATATATAGTGAACAATCATAGTTGAAAAATAGTGATAAATAAATAACAGTGTAAAATCTCGCGACAAATTAATTAGTCGATCCGCTGGCCACTCCTTTGCTATTTTAATTACAAATCGTGCATTTTAATTTTGAACCTCAGTCCACAGTTTATCCGCAGCAACCAAAGAGACGGCAGTGAAAGACGGCAGTTGGAGGAGTCTGGAACCTACAGGTGTAGGACGTGAGCGACTCGCGGGGTATCTCCGACAACATTTACTCCGGAGAGTTACGCCCGTCCGGCACAATATTATATTATTTTAACAGATATTCAGAACTGAACGTTTATGATTGTAACGCTACAACTTCACCGTCGGACGACGGCGAAATTGAATAATTTTCCAGCGCCTATTTTTCCATCCGATCACAACCTAGATGTCTTTAAGGCACTGTTGCCCATCTCCTAGTTTGATTTCTTCTGTACACACTTCCGATCGTGTGGTCGGCTACAGAAGTTGTTGTATCCGTGTGGATATACACAGACGAAACAAGACGTTTTTATGTAATTCCAGCACATGACGATAATGAACGATAAGAATCCAAGACGCAGTTGTTGCTACCGAGGTGGTTTGTCGTTGATGTGGTAAGACTTTTATTTTGAATCAATGTCGTAGAGTTGTTTCTCTGCGTTTGGCAGTCAGTGTAGATTTTACTAGTAGGTTCATTTCTGACGTTAATTGACATTAAATCCGCGGTTATATTCAAGAATTTAAGGTACTGGTTAAAAAGTATACTTATTTATAGTATATAATGTATTTAGTTATTTATTTAAACTTTTATTCACAAAAGAAAAATCGTACATATGGCGGACTTAATGCCTTAAGGCATTCTCTCCCAGTCAACCATTAGGCTAAGAATATGGGAGGTAGTGCAGCAAAAGTAAACTAATAATGTAACGAAATAAGTCAGAATATATATAATTTACTTAATTCGTGTTTTCTTAAAGGCAGACAACGCATCTGCATTTTGACTCGCAATATATTCTATATATATCATAAATTGTAAATATATTATTATAGACGTACACGTGCATTTATTATGCAGGTATTTTGTTTTAGTATTCAGTAGTGACTATATGCTAGTAGCCTTCTTTGTTTAAAGTTGATAGAAGGTGTATAAGGGTTGAAATAGCCATTTATACTGAGTACGGCTGTTAGCTCATTTGCACTCTGTTATTAAATTAAATTTCCTTAAGGATAGATAAAATATCTACGAGTGTGACCGGCAATAATCATAAATGGAGTGTTAACTCGTTTGCTGTATTTACCCAAATTCAATAAATTTAATACTTTAAGGCAAGGTGTCGCAAGAGGCAACAGAGGGAAACTGAAGCCAGTGTCAATAATTAAAAATAATAAAAACTCCGGTTGCTAAGCCGCCTACCAAGCTATGGGGTTCAGCAGTATATATAACGGCTGTAACGGATGGATTACTTTAATTAAAACTTACGCAATAATTGATAACATAATTTTTTTAAATGGAAATAGAACCAAAATTGGAATACTCCCATTTATATGGCGGCTAAATGAGGGGATTTTTGCAGAAAAAGATCCACTATAAAATTTATTACCTTCTCTACTCGAACTGAATAGAACGGTATGCCCATATTTTTGCATTATTTAAACTGCAAGAAAATATTTAAATCCAATAAAAAGTTAAACATTAGACAAATAAAATATAACACTTCGTCCACACAACTGCCCAAAGTATTAAATACAAGTCACGCAATCCAGATTGTTTGAACTTGCCGCTTTAATTAGTGCCGATTGTCATGCCACGTTCCCATTAGACTAACAAACGCAGAAGCGCTCTTTACGATACTGAAAACAATGCTCAAGGCAATTCTTAAAATACCTGTTAGTGATAAAACATCAGAATCCCCCGTGTAGTGGCGGGTAAGAATACCCACTACCCCATATCTTCCCGTGGGTGTCGTAAGAGGCGACAGAGGGAAACTGAGGCAGAAGATGGGCAGCAGCATCTTTCTGATATGAACAACAAACCAACAATAACAAACTGCGGTTGCCAACCCGCTCGCCAAGCGTGGCAACTATGGCAATTTACCTCCCACAATGAAAGTTACGAAGAGACGGCCGCAGTCCCCAGCGACCCCGCTATTCCTGGCTACGGTGGCGACCATAGTAACGGCGGGGCAGGGAGTGCTAAGAATTTCCGTTGGAGGTTCAATTGCCAACCAAGACGACTCGATCTGGCAATATATAACGCATGCACTCTCAGGACTAACGAGGAGATCCTGGAGCTGGAAGAAGAGATAGAAAAATTGCGCTTTAATATTTAGGATTATCCGAGGTCTGAAGGACATGGTAATCCTCGAATCTAACAACTTGTTCTATCACCGGGAGGGCGACTATCTGTCCCAAGGAGGTGTCGGATTTATCGTCAGCAAGTCTCTCGTTAACAAGGTTCAATGCAGAATCACCAAACGGTATTCCCTGAAGGTCATACAGGCTTACGCACCAACCTCGGCACATCCCGATGAGGAGGTAGGAAATATATTAGGATATATCTAGAGCCATTCATTCCTCCAAAACCGAGTATGCGGTGTTAAACGGAGATTTCAACGCAAAAATAGGCACAAGAGAGAACGGTGAGCTAAAAGTAGGGCAATTTGGAATAAGGCAACGAAACTCAAGGCTGGATCCTTCTGCAGCTGGCCCACTTCTTGGAGAAAGAGGGACTCTTTATGATGAACTTTCTTCTTCCAGAAGCGGCCCCACAGGAAGTGGGGTCGAGCCCCGATGTTTCGACAAAAATGTGATTAACTTCATTATGACGACCAGATGAACGCGGGACGGAATTCCTTGGTCGAGTTCACGAACATTCTGATGCCCTGACCAGCTTTTAGCACCTTAGGACAATAGATTTTTTTGGAGTCCAACCAGTATGAGACCGATTGCTCCATTTTGTTGACTCGGCGTTATACATTTTGGCTATGCACACAGGGTTAGTAGGTCCGGTGCTTGGCGACAAAGGATCCCACAGTCGGATGGTCTATAAGGGGCCCGACACGCTGGGTCAAGAGGCCGGCTAGAGGCGCGGACTCGAGTGCGGGCTTGGGCGCGGGATGGGCATTGCGCTGTGCAAGGGACATAGCCCAAATGTCGGGGTAGGCACGACTAAAAAAGTTGGCGAGTTCGTCGATCGTTAATGATGCCATTTTGTCGCCTATGCTAACAAGCACAGATGTGTACTAAGCTCCAGGCACAGGTGTGTGCATAATACGAACACTTGTACACCTAGCGCGTTGTACCTAGCTTTTGCCTAATGCAACAAGGAACACAGAAATTAAAAATACCGCCTCTGAGGCGGGGGGTGTGTTTCAATGTACTTACGATTACCGATACCAGGAACCCAGGAAGGAGAGTTACGCACAAACACACTTTTTTCACCACAACAAGCGTCCGATACACTTCACAAAAACACCATGTGAGACTGCTGTCTCCCGGGACAGCGAGCTTCGCGCACCACAGTGAGAACGCCAAGGCAACAACCAATCACAGAGCACTAAGTAAGGCGGTGTATAACGAAAAACAATTTTAATTTTGCGCATGACCTAAGAGAGTGTAGTGACGGGAGTGAACTCAACCGACACGTCCGAAGTTTACAGAGCCCAAGCGCATAATCACTGAACCACTGAAGACTAAAACAATACAGTTAAAAATTAACTTAAATTAAAATAAAAATTTATTGTGAACACAATCCGTTTTCGGAGCCGCCTATATAGAGTTGAATACATATTTTTTCATCTATATATTTAAATAAAATTGAAATGTCTGTCTGGAATATTGAAATAACTGGCTTCTATTAAGCTCAGGGGTTATTTGCCTGCTGTTAAGACATAAGTAACATTTTTTTGTTTAATCTGTCTGTCTATCTATCTGTTGGTCTATCTATCTGTTGGTCTATCTGTCTGTCTGTCTATCTGTCTGTCTGTCTATCTGTCTGTCTGTCTGACCGAGCTAATTTTTAGAATAGCTTAGTTAATTCTGATGAAATTTTACAAACAAATAGAGAGGAACTTAGATAGTATAATTTATCTCAAAAACCTGAAGATTAATATCGATATTTTTGTTTAAAAAACAAAAATATCGATATAATAACAACGCGTTACCAATTCATATCCAAGTAAAAACGGAGCGAGTCTCTAGTATTCAACAAATTCGACGCTTTAACATGTTTTTGTCTTTTATTTATATTTTTGGCATATTTATATTTCTCATAACTGTGCCACTCTCTACATACATTACATATTGCAAATCTTCAGGATTCTATTTATCTTCTGTTTCAACACAATTTCGGGAATATTATCGTTTGTTAAAATCCTTCACTTATTGAATAAATATCCAAAAGCCTAACTTTAATTATTCTCTACTAGCTACTAGCGTCGTCTTAAATTCTGTTGCAGGTGGAATAGAAAATGAAAGTACTTCCTATAATGGCGTTTCTTCGCTTTAAATTACAGTTGCGGACCTGAAATTGGCAACACAGTCTTGTGAATTTGTCTTTAAACGAAACGGAAACGAAATTCCTTTGATTAAAATCCACTCCTAGTTGCCATTTCCACTAAAACGATGTTATTCCAATGACGTTTCTATAATTCTGTAGACTCGAAGTAATTTAAAAAATTTAAACGTAGTCACCAAATCGGGAGGGAGCTAACTCTTTATACATGACTAATGCATCTTAATAATAATTATATTCAATAATTTGCTCTTTATTAAACACTGATAGAGACAAATGTTCTTTAATAACGTATAATATTAATGCTCAAATACTATAAATAATATTCAAGCCCATAGGAATACCAACTAAAATGAAGTCCTCGAGATCGGTCCTCGAGATGGAAATTTGTATTTTAGCACCCGTTTAGATCTCAATACTTTTACTGGCAACACCGAACGTCGTTTGTTCCGAATTTGAAAATCTTTTCAAACGCTATACTCTACTTATGTATTTAAGTAAATAAATAAAGATTAAAAACAAAAGTTCGATACGTCCTCCCTTTGTGAACGCCAATGAGCGAGCATTGCGAAACAAATTTATATTATTATTTACGATGTCTCAAGAAGTTAAATTTAGATTCAAATTTATATTTGCACGTTTTACAAGTTTTATAGTATATAAATACGTATATTTACTATACCAATTGCAAAGAAAATAAAGAGTTTATAAATATATGTAACGCAGGACTCACCATAGTTCGTAGAAACGTAGAAATAGCGGTTTATTGTTCTGGGCTGAATGCAAATATATTATATTTACAACGAACGCAAAAATATTTTACTGAGGCCTACATATAACGCAAAAAATGTTTTGCGTGTGGGCCAACAATATGTCTAGATTTTGTTTTAATCCAACTGCGGTAAACATTAAATTAGGTTAACATATTTGGATGATATTTATGCATGTGGGCTGGTAAATATAATAAAGATATAGAATTGAGATTGAATACTCGGTACAGAGTAAATGGCGCTCTTCACTTTGGCCTCTGGTAAGTCAGAAAGACAAAAAAGGAACGCAAGATGAATCACATTATTTTTTCATAAAATAAGGATGACAAATGTACACAGACCACCTGATGGTAAGCAGATACTGTAGCCTATAGACATCTACATCTATTCTTCGTAAATAATCATAATGCAGACGCGTCGTCATCCCTGAGGACTAAGATGGAATGCCTTATTTTTAGTAAAACGGTTTCCAGTTTTCTGTACTCAACATACGAAACTCAGCAGTTTCAAACCGCTATTTCACACTGGTATTCTATGAGATCGTGGCCCTGTCCCATTGTTAGCTGTGACTATGAATAAAATGTTGTGAAATTGTGTAATAACAAAAAGCCTGGTTTGCAATTATTGATCAAGATTGAGAAAGGAAGTCCGGTAGTCTGGACACATAGAAACAAAAAGGAAAGAGTATGAAAGGAAATTTATGCTGCAGAAGTGATTGGCAGAGTCAAACTGGGAATGCATTTAACCGTCGTGTGCATGCATTACGCATACATGCGCTACATAAGGACACTTCTAAATATAAGGATGTGTAGGAGGTGAACTGGAACCGGGGTGGTACCACGACCTCACAGAAAACCAGCGTGAAGTAGAGGTTTACCTCTGCGTTTCGCTTGGTGAGTTCAGGTGGCCGGAGGCCCTTTTTACTGGAAATGAGGCATTCCATCTTAGTCCTCACGGGTGAAAACGCATTTACATTTTGATTTGTAATAGAGGATAGATGTAGATGTCTATGGGCCGCAGCAACCACTTACCATCAGGTGGACTGTGTGCTCGTTTGTCACCCTTATCCTATATAAAAAAAAGATGTCTTCTCTCCCTATTATCTCAAGTAACATATGAAGACGATGTGGGGCCGCGGATGTGAGCGAAACCGTTCCCATGGTCCTTCCCTTCTTTTAGCTTTGCTGAATCGGGTAATATGGAAATTTACACATGCAGTTTGTAAAGGTGTGGTATTTATAAAATGCAATTTTAAAATTAATAAAGGCGAAATCGCATACGAATACACACACATGTGAGTTTGTTGTGCACTCGGTATACCTTGTAAAAGTTGGATATCAACAAAATGAGAATATAAAGCACTTTTACTGTTTTGCAACAGGCCATGTTAGTCGAGAGTGTCGTTTTTGTTAAAGTATCATTTATCTTCAAGCTGCCAACAGTTGCACAGTAAAGTTAAATTACAATGAGTATGCATAAAATTTATTTTTATGAATGAACTACGCCAGAGAGTTGTAGATTGTTCATCTCTACACTCCATTTCTTTCAATTGCCATTGTTTGAAAGTTTATATGACACTGTTGGAAGGTCACAAACAAAAATTCGGTAAAGTTCTCTAAGTATGGACTAACTATTATGACTTGTTTTTCTATTAGGGTGACAATCAAGCTAAAAGACAGTCGAACTATCACAATTAATTTTTATTTAATAATAAATCTTTTGAAAAACATTAGGAGCTGGCTTCAAAAAACTAAAAAAATGCGTGAGTGTCGTGGAACATTCGGTTGGAACGAAGTTCCTTGCGTAGTATATTATTATTGATAATCGTATGTGGGTATTATATTATTGATTAACAAATACAAATAAATGAATTACTAGCGTCTATTAAAATGAAGCGTCACTTGGAATAAAATAATATTTCTTTCATGGCAAGATAAGATAAGACACTTGGCGATCTATTCTCTCTGGCTACCCCATCAGAGATTGTGCGTGAAGATTGTGCGTGCAAGATAATAATAAGTGCAAGGGAGATGAATATTATCCCATCTCACTTCCTTATTTCGCCGTCAAGGCCGTCTACACTATGACACAAGGGGTAGTGACGAAAAAATCTTATACTTTTTGTCGCCTAGCTACCATCCGCCAAACCCGTATCGTCCGATAAAGAACTTCGTTCCAAAAAAATAATTTTCACACAATTAAATAATTTTTAAACTCGGTGATAGGACATAGTGTGTCGAAAAATTAAAGCCCAGACCAGAGTCAATGACATTTTCCATTTTTGGATATTTTGGTCAACACTTGTAAAAGAATAGCAGTAAATAATTTTACAATTTCTTATATTCAAATAAATATTTGTATATTTTTGAACCATAAGTATTGAGACTGCGAGAAATATCACAATCCAAGTTACATACCGCAGTATGTTTTTTATAAAGGGTTGATGCATAAATTTTGTATGCGAAACACCCTCACGAAACAGAAGATATTTCTAGAGAAGTAACATTAATTTTTTTAAAGTTGATAGTGTCAACCAGTGTTGACTTGCGAACATTTGAAACTATTAATTTCATCGTCACCATCATCAATATTCCGCAAAAGTACTGCTGGGCATGGCCCTCTCTCGTTATAGGGGGCATTGCTTTAATCGTCAGGCTTAGCAGTCGGACTGACGATTGCAATACCAGATGTCTCGCACCTTTGACGCTGCCGACTGTCGCCGGTCTGAATATATTGCATTTGGTCTAAACAGAATCGTTCTCCCGCTTTCTATCGACAGCCATAAGACTTTCTAGAATATTCGACTGACGACTTGGATGGAACGAAACTTGGTGATGGAATCTCTTACGTAATTACCACATGGAAATCATTGTTTTCGTAAGTCAGTGTCAAACTTCAAAATTGAATTACCTATTCAATGCTGACACTAGATATTGAACTCTTGTTACGAAACTAGGAGTGGTGCAAAAATAATAACCAAAACACAAGTTTATATATATTCTAACTAAAAGCACCTAAAATTTAAGGAAACTTTTAATAAGGTCCTTTTATATATGGAAATCCATAAAAGTTTATAACTTCAATAAGATATGGAAACTTTTGGGATGTATAAATCAAGTCCGCCGAAAATAGTCGTATCTGCTGTAAATCTTTGAAATAAAATGGAGTGTGTAAAGTGTCTAAATTAAAGTAGAAAAGTTGAATTATCCATACTTAAAAAAATATGTTTCATAACTTTGAACGTACATTATTCGTGATCGGAAATCAAGGAGTTCTTGTTAGTTAAATCTTCTTGGCTTTTAGGTTCTTAAAAACCACAAGACTAGCACTTGTTTATCAATTATTTGTATAATAACGAAAATCAAGAGATTTTTATTTAAATAACATAATAATATACAATGTTAGGTACGTGATAACTGGTTTAATTCCGGGGCGACATCAGAAGCAAATAGCTCAAATATGACTATGAAATGATATGAACCTCTTAGTGATTACTATATTTTTATGCCACTTCCTGTAAAAACCAATCCGTGGTGTATATACGCAGTGGTCAGAAATCACCGCTGGAGTCGTGAGGGCTGGTTATTTTCTCGTATACAAAGCCTTAACAACATAATTCTGCGAGGAAACATAGAAAGCATTTTGTTGGTAAGTGATTTTTATTGTAATTGAAAATCAAAAATATTAAGGTCTTAAAAGTGCCATTTTAACTCACTTACTGAAAACCTGGACCACTTCTCGAAGATTAAGAATCTCGAAATTTAGCATCAAGATCTAGATCTAAAATCCAATGATCTGTATTAAGTGTACAGAAGAAAAAATAATT
This sequence comes from Parnassius mnemosyne, assembly GCA_963668995.1. Lineage (NCBI taxonomy): Eukaryota > Metazoa > Arthropoda > Insecta > Lepidoptera > Papilionidae > Parnassius > Parnassius mnemosyne. The sequence continues at coordinate 54,480,843 of CAVLGL010000104.1, read as the reverse complement.
GAATGAAAGTTATATCCAACTAAATTATATGTAACAACGAAAATGTTAAATTTTAAGCTCGCAATAAATATCGTCACGTAAAACTGTTATTTGACTATTCTATTACAGATATTCTAAAAAATTAACCAATTTATTTTAAAATAATTTAAAGAACGTTGTACATTAGCTATGATATAGGGAACTGCTTTGGAACTTGGCACACGTTCAAACTTCAAGTCTTTTATCGGTGAAGATACTTTAGTACCGAACGTGGCTCCTTTTCACACGTATTTGGTGGGATCAATATTTTTGCTATTATCTGACTCATGGTGAAAAGTTCATCCAAAAATGATGAATACAATTTCACGCGCTGGTTATGGAAAGTTGCGTTGAACTTGCTGGGGTGAATAATATGGTCAATCTTACACGAGCTATATGCCACCTTATTCATTCACGGAAACACGTAATAGCTTACTTTAATTAAACACGTGAATGTCGCTAACAGACTGGTTTTATTTTTTAAAGTATACATACACAATCATACAGATCTTATATAAAATTGGCATAGTACCATTAATATACTTAAAACATATAGTGTCTACATTGCACATGAGATGGCGTTCCATTAAAATTTAATTAGTGGAACATATTTTATGGCATTTTTTGGGGAAGGCCTACTTGTGATAGGCAGTAATGAAGACGATGATGATTTTAAACCTTTCTTCCCTATCTGTTGGTTGTGGGCTCTTCAAGTTATAAGGCGGAGCCCATTGCCACTTAAGCCTACTAATCTTTCTTACCTTAAATTAAACTATGTTTACGGATTTTACTTATTTTAGGTCCTAACATTTTGGGTGCTTTGCAGCACACATGGTCTGAGGTAACTGACGTAACTGAGGTAATTGACATCGCAATTGTAAATCCAGGGTACCTTCAGCTTTTTAATTGTTAATTTTGGTCCGATCTACGCAGAATTTAATCTTGTGGATACCACTGTTCTTCTAGGTATTATTATTGACGCGAAGATTGATCAATGTTGAGACAGCTTGATTAGTTTATTTTAGTTACTTTCATAGCGTTGATGTCTTATGGAATTTTGCTATGGGTTAATGTTACTGACACTGAAGCCATATTTGTTTTGCAAAAGAGAACCGTACGGGCAATTTATAATTTAAATTGTAATGAGTCGCTTAGAGAAAAACTTAAAAAATTAAGATATTAACTTTAGCATCGCAATATATTATTTATCAAAGAGTACATAGATGAAAATAGTCCCTGGAAATGAGGTGATCACAACCATGGTGGTTCTATTAAAATTCATTTAAAAATTGTACAAACAAAATTATTGTAAATTGAAATATGTTTAAAAAAAGCCCCGCTGGGTTTCTTGCTGGTTCTTCCCAGGACAGAGGTATTTTCTGAACCAGTGATATTTAAAAAAATGACTTTCAATAAGTATTATGTAATAATCTATATTGAATAAAAATTATTCTATTCTATCTGAATATAATATTTATTTAATATAGATTCATCATCCAGCGATCTAGTAGTGTTCTAGATTCATCTAGTGAACTGTGTGGTCGTTCGTTTGTTACCTTAATTCTTTAAAAACGACGCGTGTAATATAGTGATAATTGTTTTGATCCATAATAACTATATTATGAAATCTTCTTTTCTTTCTGCTCTTATCCAGTTATTTGGGGTTTACAAAGCATGTCATCCTATTCTATTTTCCTCGTACAACTTTGTAAAGAATTACATACGTAAAATATATTCTGACAAGTTGAGAATCTCGAAGTCCATTGAATGAAAATTTTACAATTTAGCGCAGCAAGCAAGAATATCAGAATCAAAAGATTTAGTCGCTTTTTATGTTCGATACTTACCTTCAGTTACTGTCAATGATTCGCAAACCTACAGTAATGGCACAGCTGTCAGTTTTACAATTAATCAACGCAGCTTTATTTCGCTTTAAGTGCCAACAGATCATTACTACGATGACAGTGATGGCATTGTAAAATCGCATCGTTTCCTAAATTACTGAAGCCGTAAAATAAAATGTTTGTTAAGGAAACGAAAGAGATTAAGGAAAATCCAGAAATGCAAAAAAATATATATTATTACGATTGGTGTGGAACCTTTATTTTTTATGCGTTATTAACTGGTACACGGCGCGTTACGGCCGCAGAAGAAATAACTGTGGAAACATCATTTTAAATTTGAAAGAGTTATATTATTTAATTAGTAATGATAATATTTACATTAATCGAAATTGAATATACCTATATCATTATATTAAAACAATAAATAAAATTTGTCGATATGATACATGCGTCACCGTACGTACGTAAGTTAATTGTACTATGCATATAACCAAGCAATAAGATGATAAGGTATTACCCCAATCTGATGAACGGTATGGCAGCGCGTAAAATACGAAGAAACAATTATTTTTATAGATTAAGTAAGAATATATGATATTTATATTAAGCTATTACATAAGCAATATAAAATGTGGCGGCTTAATACGATCCAGAACTTCGTTTCGTTAATAAAAAATGTTTTTTCTTTTCTTTCTGATTCCACCTTTATCGATATTTACAATCCATTTAATTTATAAAAAAGTAAGTACCGTACTACATTCAGCCAGTTAGTAAGCACTTTTCTCGCTTAAAGTGATATCAAGTACACTTTACTATCAAGTAGTACTTAGTTTTACAGGTAATTAATAAAATCAAGCGTTACTTTAGAGAGCCCATTAAATTAAGGATTTTAAAATTAATTAACTAAGATTCGCATAACAAGAAAAATGTAATACCCTACGTAGCGAGTCCCTAGGGAAGGAAGTGCTCTTAATCAGTTTCATTTTTCACGAGAAACTCAGCAATTAATTTTAACATTTAAAAAAAAACATAAACACTCACGCCTGTCACCCAGAGGGGTAGGCAGAGATTATGGATTTCAATTTAGTACGATCCTGACACACCTCTCTCGCTTCCTCCACATCCATATACCTACGTATACACGCTCGTCGGTTAAAGGTACTCTTGATTTGGCCCATTTTTAATATATCGCCAATTTGGTCGATAAACTTTCGCCTAGGGCGACCCTTCCCGACTATGCCATTCACCTCTGCAACATAAATTTGCTTTGTCACTCTTTCCTCATTCATTCTTTCTACATGGCCAAACCATGCCAAACATTTTTAATATAATGAAAATAACTACCAATATACACCCCGTAGCCTATTGCCCGATTTAAACACGTTCTTATAACCATTGTAAGTGTTATAATAATGTATCAAAATAATAAAAGTACTTCTTATTTGTATTTTGATACTAGTAACGCCATCTCATGCGCAATGTAGATACTATATTGTATTAAGTATATTTATAGTACTATGCCAATTTTATATAAGATCTGTATGCTTGTCTATGTATACTATAAAAAATAAAACCAGTCTGTTATATATAACATTCACGTGTTTAATTAAAGTAAGCTATTACGTGTTTCCGTGAATGAATAAGGTGGCATATAGCTCTTGTAAGATTGACCATCTTATTCACCCCAGGCAAGTTCAACGCAACTTTCCATAACCAGTGCGTGAAATTGTATTCATCATTTTTGGATGAACTTTTCACCATGAGTCAGATAATAGCAAAAATATTGATCCCACCAAATACGTGTGAAAAGGAGCCACGTTCGGTAATGGCCGGCCTTTTTTAGATAAATAAATGCCTACACAAACCGCCTCACGGGGGCTAGGACGGGTTACGTCGTACTGGCACCGAATAAAACCTCATGGTTTTCCACGTTCACCGCATATTGGTAGGGCCACGCAAACGCTTTCGCATGCAACCGTGACTTTATCAGCCTCCCTCCATACCAACACTCCTCTTCCTACGTGACTCCACCTCAGCTGCGGTGATAGTGAGTGAGAACACCCCTATCACTATCGAGTTCACAACACACATCTGAAGTAAGCTCTTCAAGCCAATTTGCAGTGGCCACCTCGGACCAGCCTTGTGGGTTGTTCTTAATTCACCATCACAAGAAATATTCTTTCCCATCAGTTGTAGGTTGCTCAAGCTATATGGCTATCCCAGTGGCTCTTTAGTTTACTGATCCGTTGGTCTATATTGATAACTCTAGTTGTTTAAGAATTTGGAATTTAATCACACATAAAAACTCAGTCTTATTCATAACTCGTATTTTAATACCAGTACTTGACTAATATCTCACCCGATAGTAAGCGGAGATGCAGCCGAAGACTGTAAAGTAAACCATCTTTGGTTTTTGTTTATAGGAAATGAGCATGCGCCTCACCTGATGGTAAAAGACTACCGCCGCCCATGAACAACCGCAACACCAGGGGAATTGCAGATGCGTTGCCGGCCTTTTAAAAAGGAGTAGGCTCTTTTTTTGAAGGTCCCTAAGTCGTATCGGTCCGGAAAAATCGCTGGTCGTAATCGATTCCACAAGGGAGTTGTGCGAGGAAGAAAACACTAAAACGTAAAAAAAAAACGTAAAACGACTCAGATTATCAAAAGCCTATTGCACTCTTGCCTTGCTTGCAGATATCCATATTATAATCGGATGGAATGACAGATGCCACTTCCTTGCTGTACGCAATATAATCTACGAAGCAAACTGTTTTTAATGTTACCTTCACACTAGGATTTTCTCCGGTATCGTGGGGCAATTTACGTACATAAATTTCACAAGGACAAACATTTAGATGCGGAACAATTATTTGTAGGCTATGCAATTACTTGTTCCGTGCGGGATTCGAATCCGCGGCTCCCAGCGCTACAACTCATTGCTAAGCCATAGCGCCACGGCGAAGACGTCTTTGGTATTACATGAGATTTGATTCGAATGCATAAATACGAATTTGAATTCTACTGCTTTACGCTGGTATTCTGTGACGGGTAGACCTTCCCGAGTCTCACAGACGAAGTATAAAAAAAATTATAAAAGAATAGAAAAATGTCTTTTAGGTTATAGAACTTTAATGTTCAGTAATTAATCCATTGTAGCGCTCAATTATCTACGAATGGGATTCAATAGCTAAATATCTTTACGATGTCCCAAGAAGTTAGACATGTAGGACTTAGTTTGGAGTTCTTTGGAAGTTCCGACTCACTACGAACGGCTTAATGATTATTTCATGTACTTTATACAAGAGAAGTTCGAAGTACGTTAATACGAGTCAATATTTAAAGGCGTCAGTAATTCTCTCTTTGCATTTTATATAATTCAAGTAAGGTTGTCGAGCGAGCACACAATCCATCTGATGGTTACTTGATGCGGTGGCAAACAGCTACAGACTCCTACATCTAATATGATTACGAATCAAATTACAAGTGCATTTTCACTATTGAGGACTAAACTAGAATGCTTTGTTACTATATATATACGGCACTGGTATTATGAGGTCGGGAAAAAAGTTTCTTCGTATAGTTAATACTATACGAAGAAGGGATCTTTTTGATCACAAATACGACAAGTAGTTATGAAAGTCCTCTCTTGATATTAACTTAACACTACCCAAAGAATTCTGAGAAGACCGAAACAGGTAAAAATCTGAGGGTACAAGGTCAGGACTATATGGTGAATGCATTATCACTTTCCAAACAAGCTCTCTAAATTTTTCCTAAGTGGCCAAAGATGTGGTTATGGGGTTATCATGATGAAAGACCACTTCTTTTCTGTTGATCAATTCCGGCCGTTTTTTCTCACTTTCTTGTTTGAGTCTCATTAGTTGTTGGCAGTAGAGATCCGGATCAATGGTTTTTCCCGGCGGTAAAAGTTCATAATAAACAATGATGATCCAAGCTCACCATACACACAGCATCTCTTTATTGCGTGTTAATCCGGGTTTTGCTACAGCCTGTGGAGCTTGACTACCCTTTGACTATGATCTTTTTCGCACTTTCTTGTCATAGGTGATCCACTTTTTTCACCAGTGATCAATCTTTTCAAAAATGGTTCGGTTTTATTAAGTTTCTATACAAAAAATTTCCACGTGGTAGAGCCACTCTGCAGCTATATTATGGTTATAGCACGAATAGGTTGGCTCGACCGGGAAAGGACCACACTTTAAGAGAATACCAGCATAAAATAGAAGCTTAATATTGCTGTGTATATGGTGAGTGTAGAGAACCGGAGATTCTTTTAACTAATAACTATACTAATAAATAGAAACGAGGCATTTCATCTCAGTCCTCAGGGGTGACAACGCATCTGCGTTTTAATTCTTAATCAAGGATAAATGTACATGGCTAGAGGCCCCAGCATCCACTTACCATCAGGCGGACTGTGTGCTCGTTCTATAAAAAAAAGCATCGCCAATGAGTACACGATTCATTATGTTTCTTTCAGTGAGCTCGTGAGTATTATAGTGACACGTTTAAGACACAACTAATTAAGGATATAGAGTAAAAATTATTGGTAAATCCAATTGTGCATGCCCTAAGTGTATTAAAAAAATACGTATAACATGGGGAAATTTTTTAAAGTAGTATAAATCCACACAAGTTTTCACTAATAACCTTATTATTATACTTCTAATTATCTAATAATTTTTTGTCAAACTTAAATTTAAAGAAAAGTTTGGAAAATCTAAAAGTGCACGACTCATAATGCTCATACGATCATCATATCATCATTCAGGTAACTCCATAAAGTCCAAGACGTTTTTAATATAAATATACTAAAATATATATATATATATATATATATATATATATATATATATATATCCTACTTACTTTTGGTACGTACTACTATTATTTATTCTGTACTTTTAAAAAATTGTAATAAAATCCCTGTTTATTTTAATAATCAATTATGTGTATATTATAATAATCAAGTATGTGTATGAAATTTGGTTTTTGGAATATTTTGTATTTGTACAGCGATCTTTTAGAACCGCTGCAAACAACCAATACAGTGTCCATTCAGGACGGCGGCTGACGCCGAACTGTGTGAGACATATTTTGTAAACAGACTACCGCAGTCTATTTACAAGAAATAAATTAATACAAGGCTGCAAAAACATCGAAAATTTCGACATTTCGTAGCCGAAAAAAATTTATTATAACTAAACGAAACAAAATGAAACTGCTATTTACATTCCATAGCTTCCCACATGAAAGACGAAGAAACTAAAAAATAGATTGAGTTTAACAATTAACATTTTCAAGAGTTATCGTGTTTACGACTCTATGCGGACTTGATAAATCTACACCAAAAACCACTTAAACCACTTTTTTATATAAAAATGACAATTAATCGATTTAAAAAAATATAAATAAGTTCAACAATCATTTTGACAATGTGCTTTTTATATCATTTATATATTCAATATGATTGTTAGATACGATTTTATGCGACAAAAAGTTGGAATCTTGATTTTTAGGCGCTAGTAGAACATACCTACGCTCTTTGTGCGAGGTATGCAATAGGGCTCTTCTCCCTAATATATGAAGTCAAAATATGTCAAAAAGGCACGTATGGAAATTCACAATTGTATTAGTACATGTGCTTTAATAGAACAGATGCATGAAATTAATACTTAATTTATCCATCATAGCCTATAATAGTTCACTGCTGAACATTGGCCTGCCCCATAAATTGTCTTATAGGAGGGATTTTGCTATAGTTGCCACGCTTGGCAACCGCAGTTTTTTATTATTTTGCGCTGTTAAGAAAATGCTGCTGCCCATCTCCTGATTGGTTTCCCTTTGTCGCCTCTTACGACACCCACGGGACATTCTTAGGGTAGTGCATATTCTTACACCGCCGCTACATAGGAATAATGCTGTAGAAATGCGATAATTAAAAAGTATGTAAGAGTAGACTCTGACTGATAAGAAATTGTATGATAAGACACAACTCAGGCTTGTGGAATATGTTGAATAGGATTAATAAAGGAATGTTTCGTTAGTATGGACTCGTAGAAAATTGAATGAGAAAAGTGTGACAAAATCGACAAGGTATGCCCTAGATGAAAGCTTACCGACCAAATTGGTGATATATAGAAGATGGTTTAAGTTAAGAGTACCACTGACGAACATGTATGCGTAGATATATGGATGTGAAATGAACGAGAGAGTTGTGTCAGAATTGTGACAAATGGAAGCCCATATTATCTGCCTACTCCTCTGCTTAACAGGCGTGAGATAAGCTCTCGTTACGTTTATGATATTACGATTATGTTGCAATTTGTTTTAAAGTTCTTCAAAATAAAGGTTATGGGTTATTAGTCAGTTGTACATTCGAGCTTGTAATTTATTACAAAAAGATGGCATATTTTCTCTTATACTCCAAAATAGAACAGGATATTATTGTATTATATACAGTTTTACGTAGGACAGTGGTTTTCTTTTAATTAACATTTCTTGTTATAAAATAGGGTGAATGTTACTGCATATTACAATTTCACAAGTCCATAACACTTACTTTTTGAATGTTGCTATAAATGTTGAAATTCGTCGCAATAAACACAAAACATCTGGTTTATACAAAAGTTGTTAAACGTATAAGTATTATGACTTCGTCACTGATGTACTTGTGATTGTTTTACAATTTTATTTTATTTTTTGGCAAAAAAGGGATCACTTGATCAGTTGGTATTAAAGTTGAATGCTCCCTTAATCTAGTGGTCGTAAGCGCAACTGCTGATCACGAGATCTCTACTTGATGGATGCATGGATTCAAAATCCATTATTGGGTTTTTCTAATCTAACCTACTTAAAAAATTCTACCTGGTGATAAGTAACTACTGCAATCTTGGCTTCAAAAACCTACTTTGAACAAAGAAGTCTACAGAATCCGTTTTCCCTGAGGATTAAGAAGGAACAACAGTAACACACTAAACAATTTGTAACTATATTAACTGTCTTTATTCTTCAGACTGGAATATAGCAGACTTATTAAATTGAAATCGGTTATTGTGTGCTGAAGTAGTGTAAATAATGTTTGGAGTAAGAAGAGTGTGTTATTATGCTATTGAATAAACCAGGAGATGGGCAGCAGCGTATTGCTAAAAACAACTAAAAATTAAAAACCCTGGTTAACAACCCGTCTGTCGAGCGTAGCAACTACAAGGCCATTAAAGTTAGTAAAAATTACTTTGCCCACATTCGCTTAGTAAATTAAAATGATGTCTCTCTAGGTAGAGAGCACCTCTCGCCATCGCTCAATTACTTACACTATCTCCGTCACCACTAATACCAGCACTACTACTCTTAACACCACTACACTGGGAAAGAAACATGCCACACATGTATGGGATTTGGCAAAGTTAAATATTATATGGAGAAAGATTGCGGATAGCTATGTCTTACAAGTACCTACATTAAGTTAAATAAAATTAAGCATTCCTTGTTTACGTTCATACTGCCAATGTCAAACACATAATAGTATGTGGTCAAACAGTCGCACAGAGTAGAGATAGTAGCCGTAGAATTTCAAAATGATGCAGACAAATACTTACTGACAGATTGTCGGAATGAGCAGTGAATTTTTTCGGATTTCAAATGATCCTTATTCATTAGTCTGTGGAGTGAACGTCAAGGCATTATTATTTATTATTGTGTAAGTGAAAATAAAAACAACGCTTTACAATGTAATGGATTGCAGTCACATTTCGACCACTGGGCGATCACTAGTCTTTAATTAGCCTGTCTCATATTTTCACCTTAAATTATAGTAGGTCAACAATAGTCTAGTAAAAGTACAAAAAGGACAGCCCATATATGTACCACTGTTGGGCACAGGCCTCCTCTCACTTCTAAGAGTACTTGGATAAAATAGGTAAATTGGTTACAAGAAAAATTATCTATAAAAAGTACACAAAAATCCTCTTAAAACTATTTTCTAAAAAAAATTACATGTTTAATGGATGTTGCTTGACCGCTCAGCATTAATAAATTATGTTAATTAATTTAGTAAATACAGCGGGTGATGACGTATTGTTCACACGTTCCACATGCGAATAGGAGGACATAAATCGTAATAATATGAGATTTATGCATGTTACGGTTACTGAAGCTTTTAAAAATTATTAAATAATAATGTCCTCTGGACCGAATTTTTATTGCGGTGGCCAGTCTCAACGGAGACAAGCCATCTGCGTTGAACAAGGATTCCAACCCGGGACCACATAACCATCACTTGTGGCTATGACAGATTTTCAGCAGAGCCTGTTAAAATTTAGCAGCTGGCAACGCATCTCCAATTCCCCTGGTGTTGCAGTTGTCCATGGGCGATGGTAGTCACTTACTATCAGGTGAGCCGCATGCTCGTTTGCCCCCTCTCCTATATAAAAAAAAGCTAAACAATACTGTAATCAATCGAAAGTCATATATTCTCGTGCCTTTTCCATAGTTGTTTCTTACGACCGCCCATGGGCCAGGAACGTCTCATGATTCGGCATTTCTAATCCCTCAATAAATTATTATATTAGTATGTAAATATCGAAGGTTGTCAAAGTTAACAAATTTTAAAAATATTGTTTTTTTATAGGAGAGTGGACAAACGAGCATACGGCTCCTCTGATAGTAAGTGACTACCGCTGCCCATGAACAACTGAAACACCGGGTGAATGGCAGATGCGTTGCTGGCCTTTTGGAAAGAAGTAAGCTCTTTTCTTCAAGGTCCTTGAGTCTTATCGGTCCGGAAAAATTGCCGGTGGTAAACTATTCCACAGAGATGTCGTACGAAGAAGAAAACTCCTAGTAAAACAGCTGTGGACCGCCAAGCCTCCGAATGGTATCGAGAGTTTTGCCGCGACGTGCGTTTGTGTAATTTGGTGGCTGGTGTAGGTTGTAGATGCGTAGGAAAATGCAAAAGGATGCAACATCTCCTCGCAGCGCCAGTGAATCTACCTGATCGGAGAGGACCCGGGTGTCGTCGTCGAAGTAGCACTATGCTCAATGACCTCGATAGTGCCTCCCAACGGATAGGTCTTAAGATGAACACGGACAAAACGAAGATCATGTATAACATCCATGTCACACCTATGCCGGTAGTTATTGGGAGCACTAAGCTCGAAGTTGTTGGCTAGTATTTTCGGGAAATTACGACACATCTTCTCGTCAGCTGTACCTCAAAATCTAAGTTCTTCACAAGTTCTGAATACTGGCTGAGGAAACAAGGAGAGTGCCTTGAAACTGAGGAAATACGACAAAGGAGTTCTTTTAAGTGGTAAACGCGTAAAATTGTGTCTTTTGAGGATTAAACTGGATTAGATTTATGCGCCCCCAATCCGAGACTTTGTTCAGTAAAAACTCGACTTCAGACTCGAGTTTGTTCCGGTACTCAGTGACATTTTTCCGAGAAATATTGGCACGGCCGGTGTATAAAGTATCACCACGGCTGTGTGTATCCGCATAGCAGTGATTGTTACCGGTTTGCAACATATATATCATTGATATGCAGAAGAAACAGCGTTGGTGATAGCACGCAGCCTTTTGGAACACCAGCATTAATAGGCTTATAATCGGAACATGCGCCGTCTATAACGACCTTGATGCTCCGATCTGCAAGAAAGCTGGTGATCCAATTGCACAATTTCTCGGTAAGTCCATAGGAATGGAGCTTCGAAAGAAGCGCTTTTTCCCAAACCCGATTGAAGGCCTTCGCAATATTCAAACTAATGACTAATGCCTCCCCCTTGGACTCTATTGCCTCCTCCCATCTATAACCAGGTAGACCAGAAGATAACCATCCTGTCTTCAATGATTTCGGGACTACGCCTAGGGAGTAGGATTACCAGAAAAGACACGTTAGAACCCGAGCCAACACTGGAACACACGCCCTCAGCACCATTGGGTGGATTCTGTCAGGCCCACTCGACTTGTGAATGTCCAGGGAGAGGAGTGCTTTGTCAACCGAGTGCTGTGGAAAGAGGATATACGGTATGGAGCACTCCAGCCGCGGGATGGTCGGCGGTGTGTTCCCCCGTTATCGAGTATCGAGTTGGACGCAAAAAAAGAGCCTAGCAGATCGGCTTTCTCCTTTGCAGCATGGGCCAGAGAGTCGTCCTCCCTGTGTAGAGATGGACGAGATGACTGACAGAAGTTCCCTTGGACAGTTTTGGCGAGAGACCGGAATGCACGGGTTCTCTATGGAAGGTGCACTAATTTCTCGCCAATTCTGCCTATAAATTTATTACTTTACGTCTAGACACTTTCAAGTTTTAACATAATTTAACTTCGTACCAATACCTATACTTTATATCAGGATAATAAATCCAGAAACGACAATTAATCATAACACATTTTACAATATGAACTATAAATTATATGAAATAAAATTTGAGGACTACGAGTGATATCGTTTCTCTTTGAAAATACATTAACACGTCACTTAGGGCAACACAGAAGAAAAATAATTTATATTCAAGCTACGTATTTATTAAACAAAACAATAAAAATGAAACTTTCAATAAAAAGTAAAAGCCGAAAATAATTTCAACATAATAGCTTTTGAAGTCAGTGGTTAAGACATAGTGTTATAGTAGAAGAATATTGATAGTTTCATGGCGCAGTGGCTACGAACTGAATTTGCGGTGTTGAGTGGCGCGGTTTCGAATCTCGTAAGGAACAACAAAATATGGCATACAAATATGGCCTACAAATGATAGTTCCTGATCTGGATATTTGTCCTTGTGCAATTTATGTTTATGAGCGTAACGTTTATTTTAAATAAAAATACAATAAAACCCTCGACTACAAAATCTGTAATGAAATGCAAACCATACCTTTCATGGAAATAAGATATTACAAAATACGTAACAAATACTAATGAGTAAAAGGCTGTAATATTTTGCTTTGATACTAATTTAGACGTTCACGTGTTATAGCTTCAGTAATGGAGGTTTCAACCCGACTGACAGTTTATTACTGGCAAAGTTAATCTAGCGATGCGATGTTTTCATTTAAGTGCTGACGATTTATTAAGGTTCGCACAAAGGGAGCGTTGATTTCATAAGGGACGTTGTTTACTATTAATAATTTTACAACCGTTTTATAAATCATTACCACACAGTTCCACCTGATAGTGAATAAATACTGTGACCTATAGACAGTTACATCTATCCTAGATTTAGAATCAAAGTGCGTATATGTGTACACCCCTGAGAACTAAGATTGAATTTTTCGTTTCTAATAGAAAGGGGTTTTCTAGGCTCATCATACTCCACGCTTACGCACGTATTCTGTGAGAGCGGGGTCCCTCCCCTGTCGAGCTAACCCATCATAACATAGCTCTACCACGTTTGAACTTAGCCAGAGTTCGTCTTTCATGTTGAACAAATTACTCGCACGAATAGTTTTAAAGGGTAAAGTTTAGACAGGTAAAAATTTCGTAAAATAGTCTACCAAAACTGCTTCTTTAAGTTTTGGAACATTTAGTTTAAGCTCATCTCGTAGCCTAACTTCTTGGGAATCCTTAAATTTTGTCAGTTTCTTGGGCAAGGCTCACTGATCTTCCGAAGAGAGAAGTTCGTAGTTTTTTATTAATTTATTCTTTAAATTTGATTTTTTTTTATAGGAGAGGGGGCAAACGAGCATGCGGCTCACCTGATGGTAAGTGACTACCGCCGCCCATGAACAACTGCAACACCAGGGGAATCGCAGATGCGTTGCCGGCCTAAAAATGTTGAATGTTCGTCACTGCTTCTATGCAAACTATAATAATGGTATTATAAAACAATAATAATAAAAATAGTACGTAATAATATGATTTTTATTTCTCTATTATTGCTATAATCTTACAATATTTTACTGTTAGACCGCTAAAGCCTTTCAAGAGTCCACTGACGAACGTAGACTTCCCTCATAGATTGACTCATAGATACTTGCCATAGTTGCCACACTTAGAAGGCGGATTGACAGCCGCAGTTTTTTTATTTTGATTTGTTATTAGGAAGAATTTGCCGCCAAACTCCTGGTTTGTTTCCCTCTGTCGCCTCCTAACGGCACTCATAGGACAATATGAGGTAGTGGATATTCTTACACCGCCCCTACACCACAGCGGTGACACTGTCTGTACGTGAGAGTTGATGCGCCGGTGACATTAGGCCGGAGCGTGTAACGCTAGGTTGATACCGAACCGAAATGGAATATTATAGACTTATGCCAAAGAAGGTACATAGTAGGTATATGTTATATAATGTAAACTTATGTATTTAGATAGTGAAAGATACGATCAATTTTAAATCAACTTTTATTAAATATCTTTGCAGATGGGGAAAATTGAAATTTTCGACAAACAAAATATGCACGAACGTTAATGGTAATCTTAAATAATAATTAACCAACACTTAGTATTTCAGAACGCAACAATCAGTATTACCTGCTACCCTTTAAAAATTACTTACTCTTATATATTTTTGGCTTTTTCGATGACTTCTATAATTTTTATTATTATTTCTAACAATTGAAAAAATTCGTAGCCGTATGTATATTTATTTTTAGAAAATCCATAGGGAAGCAGAGATAGATAGATAGATAACACTTAATTGTACGCCAAAAAATAACATATATTAACAAAAAATGAGAAAAATAAATGTGGTAAAATGTGTGGTCTTATCGCTAAGAGCGATCTCTTCCAGACAACCTTTGGATGGACAGGATTGCAAGAAAACAATAAATACGTGTGTGGGTTGGCGACAAAATTAACATTATTTTTATTAAAGCCATAAAATAGAAATACAGAATGGTATATAAGTACATAGATAAGATAAATACATACATACATATTAATATAAATATAAATATATATATATATATATATATATATATATATATATATATATATATATATATATATATATATATACTTTTTTCATCTTCATTTGAATTGTAATTTTTATTATGCAACTGTTTATTGTCCTTAATAAAAAAAATATAAATATAAATTTTTATCAATATAAATATATAAAATTACAAATATATATTTCAAAATTATTATATATAACATAAATGTGCCAGAGATATAAATCGATATTGTAACTAAATAAAGGTATAATAATTATATACAAATGAATAGGCATTATTTTTGTATAAAGCGCAGCTCTCAGCCAGGGCAGTTGGCGACGGCCCGTTCCACGCCCCGCGCGCCTGTCAAGGCGCCCGCACACATCCAGACACCCACACAAGGCTGCAAGTGATTTTACGTGCACACATGCTTAAGTGTCGTTTCTTTTCGCGTAGTGTATAGTATATATATTCTTTGCCTACACGGTATTCTGACGAATTAACACATCATCGCGTGCGACATTGTCATTTCCAATGAAATCAAAGTTATTTAAGATTCTAAATATGTTTGTGTTGAACAACAAAAACAAGTTTATATGATAGTGTTAAATCTGTTTACTAACCGAGTTCACAAAACGAGAAGGTTCTATATTTAACGCTTATATAATTTTTTGATGTATGGTGACCGATTTTTTGGAAATGAATCGATAATATTATTTTTATTAAAAAGGTTGTACCGTAGGGGCAGTCTCATATAAATTTATAAAAAAAGACAAATCTAAGGGTAAAAAAATAGGAGACGAAGATTTTAATGTAAGTATTTATTAAAATAATATTCTAGTTGCTACCTTGAACTTGTGATATTCTTGAGACCACTCGAATGGGAGACAACACAAGACAAGACAAGGAAAGACACACCACTCTCGATACTAGTGTGGTATCTCATGGTTTCTAATAGATGGTAGCTCATGCATCCATACCAGACGTAAAATACACAAACGGGCGACGGTTGCAACGTCAAGAAATCTCTCTGTCAAGCGTGTCTACAAGGTGAATCTTGTCTACAAGGAAAGAGGCCCATATCCTCTAGTGAATTTTATTGAGTTGATAAAAACACATAGTTGACGTGAAGCACCAACGTCTAGATAGTCTGTAGTTTGTGATCATATCCTAGACGCCCCCGCCATTACATTAGATTTGATAAACCACAAATGCACGCGAAAGAACATCGATCCTTGCCAAGGATGATATGTGAGACTATTGAAATTTTAAAACATCCTAATTTCAATAGAGAGGGAGGCTGTGTACTACCACCTGCTTGGGAACCTGTAATTAATAAAACAAAAACTAAACCCAAACATACCACTGAAGACTTCAAGACACAGTTAGTTCATTCTGTGTAGATCGGACCAAAATTAATAATTAAAAATGCTGAAGGTACTCCGGGCTAACTCTGACATCGCGACGTTAATCACCTCAGACCCCCGTGACCATGGGTGCTGTAAAGTAAACGAAACGTCGGGAATCAATAAAAATAAAACAAGTTAATTAAACGCGATAAAATCCGTAAAAGTAGTTTTATTCAATCTGATAAAAAAGATTAAGAAGATTTTTGTCAATCATGCTGACAAAGATTGATCTGGGATTTCTCGTCTACTTTGCAATTTATAGGGAGCATCTAGCCCTTAATCTGACGCAACTTAGTTTAATTGTCTACATTAATAATCCCGTTCCACAAAATTAAGCAGCGTTATCACGGATATTGTTCCCCAGACAACGATAATGTTGTTGTAAGTATAAGCATGCATTATTTATTAACACATAAGCTTAGAAGGGTAAAGTATAATGTTCATAAAATTTTTACGTTGTAATTATAACTTCAGTATACTTTCTTTAATGTTAGAAAAAAAGCTTAAGATATAAAAGATATTATGTGTACTAACTTCTGAAGAAGATTATTCACAAATACATACAAGCTCTTTCCTACGAAAAAAGTAAGGTAAAAACAGTTATCTGAAGCGTGGGCAATGTTATCGCAGAAGATCTCCACCTGAGTATGTGGCTACTGCAATCCATGGATACTTGCAGCCAACTTCAACCAAGGACGACTAAATATGAGTTGCGACCTCTGAGGACTAAGACTTAATACTTTACAGCCTGTGATTTAATATCATAATGGTTCGTCATACCCTCAAGACCGGAACACAACAATGTAAGTACTTCTTACTATTAGGCGGCAGAAATAGTTTAGAGAGTAGTGTGTACTAAAAGAATAAACAAATTTAAAAAATGCAAATAAATTTTTATGTTATTAAATTTTAGTTTATTATGCAGCCATTACTACAAACATCCTATCAAAAATATAAATTTTCTGTATTCAAGTTCAAGCATGCACATTATTTATTGTCATTAACAGTATAAATACAGCGTCGCATAATTGTTTAAATAAAGTTGGGAGATACTCGCTTTGACCATTAAAGTTTCAAGAAGGCTTTATTGTCGACTATTAAGCTATCTCCTCTAAAATCCGTTACAATTCCGGAATGGAATCCCAAATTGCAAACGACTTGAATATTATTTAAATAATTATGATTGTTATTATTTATAAAATAAGTATTATTATACACCAGTTATTATTCACTGAAAAATAAATTATTCATTGGATTCAATTTTAAATTGTTTTTAGTTCTATAAATATCAGTTGTATTTAATTAAAATGAATATACGCATTCATCGTTTTAATTATGTATTGTTATGTTTGATGTGTATCCTCTTTTGATATTTACTAAGTGATAGGTCTCCTGTTCTGCCCAGTTATTTGTCTGGGTAACACTCTCTTACCCATTTCTACCGCTTGTCATGCTGAGTTTCGATCTGCTGTAAGGATTCAAAAGTTCTTAAATATTAATAGTTTTTGAGTTATTAAAGAAAAACTAAACATCTTTTTATTAATCTTATTTTGTTAATAACAATTGCAATTTTTATGCGCTAATAAATCGTCGAGATTCATTTTTCTAGACGATATTCCAAATCGAATGATCTATCGCACATATTTTTAAGAGCGGGAGCAAGAATTAACATGTTTTTGAACTTGTTGAATAGACTATATCACCATATTGTCAGTATTAACACTCTAAGAAATTTCGGTTCAGTAGTCTTTAATTTTACTTCATGATTCTCCAAAGCTTTGTTGTTCAATCGCTAGTGTATACCGCTTGCAGTTGAAATTGGCATATCTGGACTAAAGGAAGGCAAATTTTCCTTTACACTTTTATAATTTAGTTTTAGATTTGTAGTGTTATGTTACTTACATATCATTTTACACTATTTTAAATTCATTTTTCCATTCTGTTTTGATTTTCTGCATTCACCTCAAAACTGGATATTTTGTATCACCTTTATTTCCATAGGATCCTGTAACGTTTTTAAACCATAAGAACACAATAACAAATCATTTTCACTTCGTATCTTCACGCTATCAGCATTTTTTAATTTGGTGTCGATGGAGTCTACCTTTTTCGATCTTTTATTTAGTTCTCCGTAACTCCGCAATTTCGGGCTTTGTGCGCGCCGGTGCGCTACCTTTTTTCCTATAGCAATAATATCTCATTTTTCACTTAAATCTTGCCGTTTCTCTATTACGAGCCTAAAACCAAAATTTGACATGTTTTGACATCGTTGTTTATCTGGTAGTCATGGCAATTTTTATTCAAATTCGCTACCGGTCTGTTGTTTCTACTTCGATAATTCCACATAAATACTCTTGGCCATTTACAAAAATTTGCTTTCAATTTAAATAATTTTCCGTTCTCTCTAAAAAGGTATAAAAGCCAAACAATCGGTCAAGAAACTCAGTCTCGCTTCGGTTCTCAAACTCGATGAATCTCCTAAAGGCCTTATCCCGGGGCCGCACTGCCCCGGGATCTTGCAAGCCTCTGTCCTGCCTGAAGTCTCCAGGACCCTGCAAGCCGCTGTCCTGCCTGAAGTCTCCAGGACCCTGCAAGCCTCTGCCCTGCCTGAAGTCGCCGGATCCTGCTAGCCTCTGTCCTGCCTGAAGTCGCCCGATCCTGCTAGCCTCTGTCCTGCTTGGAGTCGCCGGATCCTGCAAGCCTCTGTCCTACCTGAATTCGCCGGATCCTACAAGCCTCTGTCCTGCCTTAAGTCGCCAGATCCTGCAGGCCTCTGTCCTGCCTGTAGTCGCTGGGATCCTGCAAGCCTCTGTCCTGCCTGAAGTCGCTGGGATCCTGCAAGCCTCTGTCTTGCCTGAAGACGCCGGATCTTGCAAACCTCTGCATTCACCTGAAGTCGTCGCCTAGACACACCCACGCCTTCACCTACGCTGTGCGTGCTCGTTCCAGGCGGTGTGGGCCTACCACCAGCACAGCCTGCGTATAATCTGTGGGCAGCAAAGAACACCACCAAAAGCGGTGTACCTCTTGGATCTTCGGCCTCAGCTTCAATACCCATCATTATTATTATCTTTTTTTTAGAAATAGTTGTAAATCACATCACCCATCTTCATCCTCATGCATCATTTTTTTATATATAAATCTGTAAATATCTTTTTTTATATTTTAAGTAGATTATTTGTTTTGCCTTATTTTTGTTGTTTTGTTGTTGCTAGGTTAGGTTCCTTTTTTGTTTTTAATTGTCGCTTCACGACAAATTTTATGAAAAATCGATGGAGACACTAAAATCATTATTTATTTTTCTTAGTACTTCAAATATGCTTTAGAAATTAACAGAAAAATATTCCTCAAATTAAAACCAACTATATAAACACAAATATCTTCTACCGCACGGTTCTGGAAAATAGAAACAATTGCGTGCAGTATCCCACCTGAAGATGCCTCGTGTAGAGGCGAAATACGTGTTGTATTATTGTCGGTGGTGTGTCTTTAATAGTGTAGCGGTGTTGGGAGTAGTGGTGCTGCGATTAGTGGTGACGGGGATAGTGCACGCAATTGAGGGAGGGCAGGAGTTGCTCTTCGAACTAGGTTAGACACATCATTTTATTCTATTGAGCGGATATTGGCAAAGCAAACATTTCTAACTTTAAAAATAATTGAGTTCGTTTATCGAGAGCTGTGAACTGTATTATTTGTTACTATTATACTAACTCCTCGTCCGAGACTAATATATGAATAAACGAATATTTACAAGAAAACAACAAATATGAACATATAACATAAACAACAGAGCTTGCTGTTTAGTTCTCTATGTGTCTTACGCTGAGAGTACAACTACTCACTAAGTAATTATATTAATGTAATTGAAGTATGTTAATTTTAAACTTCACAAACACTGGCTGAGCATAATGAATTAGTTTCAAATTATACCTGGCTTCTACGAAAGTGGGATATGAGACACTGTTTTGGCATATAAGAGGTTCTATATTTTATAATAATAATTCTTAGAAAAAAAATTACATTCCAAATTCAAATCGCCTTCCGTATTTTTAGAGTTTGCATACAAATAAAATGAACTTGCCTATAATATTAGTCTTGATGGTTATTATTATTTTCATCAAACATATTATATAACCAGTTTATTCAATTTATATCAGTTGTAGATTATATAAGTTACAACTATCTCTTCGATAACATTAGGACTTATTAGCATTCTCCTAAGATGAGATTAGGTTTTTATTACAACGTCATCCGAACGTTATACGTGGGTCATTCAAAGGTCTTGTTGATTTAGTGGTCGTAAGCGCGACTGCTGATAACGTGGTCACGGGTTTAAATCCTAGGTCGGAACAATATCATTGATTGAGTTTTTCCGTCAAAAATGGTTGTTTCTGCGGTGGTGTCAGATTGCCGTCCCATCAGAGAATGAGAGCGTACTGCAATTACGTCCTGCGCAGATGGGTAGTCTCCGTTGAGACTGGCCGCTGTGACAGAAATTCGGTCTGGAGGTCATTATTGTATACATATACTATAATTACGTGAGCTAGTTAGAAAGTTTTGCGAAACTAAAAAAAATCTATGGTTAAAATCATAGAATACTATATGTATTATAGAATACTATGATTAAACTTTTTATTATTAAAGATTTTGAAACAACTCTCAACAAGCATCCTTACAAAGTCTTTTCGCTGCATTTGAACCGGAGACCATTTTACATTTTTGCATTCCAACTTAATCGTCAGGGGTGACAATTCATCTGCATTTTGATTCTTAGTTTTTTTTTTATATGATAAGGGTGACAAACGAGCACACAGTCCACCTGATGGTAAGTGGTTGCTGTGGCCCATAGACATCTACATCTATCCTCAATAAAGACTCAAGATGCAGACGCGTTGTCACCCGTGAGGATTAAGATGGACTGCCTCTTTTCCAGTAAAATGGGTCTCCGGTTCTCTACACTCACCATACGAAACACAGCAGCATTAAGCAGCTATTTTACGGTGGTATTCTGTGAGAGCGTGGTCCTTCCCCGGTCGAGCCGACCCATTCGTGCTACAACTATACTAATAATATAGCTGCAGCATGGCTCTACCACGTATAAAATAGTATATATAATATATAAGTATAGTATAGTATAGTCGACGATAAATGTAGATGTCTATGGGATAGTATTCACTTAGCATCAAATGGACGATGTAGGGCGGCAGACTTAATTCTATTAACAAAAATCTTTAATTAAAATTTCACTGATAGCACGGTCCCTTCCGTAATAGCTGTTAAAGGGGCATCATCAATGTCGACACTTTTTACTTTATCTCTCAAAATTTTAGCACGGTTGATCGTGCTGAAATTTGTTATACCTACCAACGATACAACTATGAAATAATTCGTCCGGCTTACGAGTTGCAATCGTAAAAAATCATCGAGCAAAATTGTCTCCGTTCCAAATCCATTTTCTAATGAAATGATAGCTATACAATTTAACTCGTAATCGAGGGAACTATAAAATTGGATCATTCGTATATTTTCTTGTCGTATTTTCTAAATAAATTATAACTGGGCATTATAAAAACTCATCACTTTTTGCTTGGTCTGTCGTATTTATTATATACTGTATGTAAGCCGTGGTAGCTCAGGCGCTAAACCCTCGCCGTAAATTTCACAGTATAATTATTACACACACATAATACGCGAGAAGCGTAGGGTGAATACCCGCTGACACCTATGAGATTGTTAACTGCAGTTTTATGTACTAATTTAACTTATAATTGGCGATGAAGGAACACATTTGAAAACACCTGCTTATCTAATGAACTATAAAAAATATTTCGAATGCATGTGAAGTCAGCGCGGCGGGCAATACCCGTCAAACCGTCTTAGAAATGAGAGGAGGCCTGAGCCCAACGTTTTAAAGCTAACTTTACTTTTGCATTTGTACTTTTTATTTATTATATTATTATATATAAAAATATAATATATTATTATATAACCGCCTTCGTAGGGTTGCGCTGCCAAGGTTGATAAGCTAAGGTTAACTGTTATAGAATTCTTTTAACTTTAAGTCCGCTTATACTGTTTATGTAATGTTCAGTTAATCATACTTAGCATTTATTATAGGAATATATTTTTCAGTTGTAACGATCTTCACATCGCAGAAACTATTTGACTCCATCCCTGAAGCAAATTGCCCTGACCAGCGCCGTGCTTTCAAAGCGGATATGAAACCGCACGGTGTTTAACATCCCGACGTTGATGTTTGCATTCTGATGTACTGGCTGTGTGATGTATTCCATTTACAATGGTATGTTTTGTCTGTAAAATTTTAAAGTTAATAATTCATATAGTAACATAATTCATAACCTAACTGTATTTACGGCTGATTTTACAATAATTGTCAGATAATAATTATCGTTACAAGTATGTGTGCGTGCTAACGCAAAGACATATTAGCGGGGCTCAGAAAAATCATAGAAAAAGGAATTTATGTATTTAGGCTACAGATCGTGCCAAAGAAATAGGCATGGAAACAAACACTTGGAAAAACATTGCCCTCCTTTTGGGGCAGTCGGGTAAAAAGGTAGCAACAGTGTCTGCCTAAAAAAGGTACCTAATAGTATTTATAATAGAATTATACAAATATACAATGATGTTTAAATTTATACAAATATAATAGCATGTATAAACATATACGAGTATACTAAAAAGAACTATTGCATAATACTTTTTACATAATTTTTTAATTGAATACTCGTACCATCGTAAAATAGCATCTTAACAATGCTGTGTTTCGTATGGTGAGTGTAGAGAACCAGAGACCTATTTCACTATTCCATTTTCATATATTAGCAAGTTTAAATGTTTTGTTTCAACTTAACAAAACATTTAAACTTGCTAATAGAGAGAGCCTGTACACTTTCCAGGACCTTATCCTATACCTAAATCAGGAAACACACCAGATTCGACGCTTGTATTAAATATAGTGGCTAGATAAGGTGCTATTATATCTATTATAGATAAAATAACTTTAACGGAAATCCCCCATAAATCTGTCGTTTTTTAACATCAATAGTTTTAAAATATTTAACGATATCTTTTGGCAGTACTCTATGGAATTTAAAAGTATTTGAACAAGCCTCTACATTTTGTTTGAGCAATGATTCGGCGACAGTAGGAGAAGCGTTTAATGATTTAGTTGTCAAAAAGGAACATCAGTAAAATGTTTCTCAAAAGCCAGAGCAACTTCTTGATAAGATCGAGTTAAATTATTGTTAATATTCAATTGAAAATCCAAGTTGCGTGGTTTGACCTTGCCCGTTCGCAAGCGAGGATAAATTTAGATGTCTATGGGCCACAGCACCCACTTACCATCAGGTGGACTGTTTGTGCGTTGCCGGCCTTTTAAAAAGAAGTAAGCTCTTTTCTTGTGGGTCTATAAGTCGTATCAGTCCGGAAAAATCGCCGGTGGTAAATTATTTCACACAGAGGTCGTACGCAGAAGATAACTCCTAGTGAAACCTACAGTGGTGGACTGCCAAGCATTCAGATGGTGTGGATGGTATCGGGAATTTTGTTGCGATGTGCGTTCGTGAAATTTGGTGGCTGGTATTAATTCGAACAATTCCTTAGAGCACTCTCCGTGGTAAATGCGAAAGAAAATGCAAAGGGATGCAACATCTCTTTGCAGCGCCAGTGAATCAAGCCGACCGATAAGGACTCGCTCGTCGACGATTCGAGCCGCTCTGCGCTGGATGCGGTCAAGTAGAAGGAGCTGGTACTGGGGGTCCCAGCCCATAGATGTGAACAGTATTCCATGTGCCGAACCTGCGCCTTGTACTTGTTACTTGTTGCAGGCGGTGCGCCGGCACTGTCCCGCTCTGCAGATCACGCCAAGCTTTTTAGAGGCCAATTTTGCCTTCTCTTCCAAGTGACCACGAAACCGCACGTCACTCTATATGTCGATTATTTAGTCGCCCCCAATCCGAGACTTTTTTCAGCAAAGACTCGACTTCAGAAACAAGTTTGTTCCGGCACTCGGCGACGTTTTCCCGAGAAATATTGATACGGTTGATGTATAGAGCATCACCAGTGTTGTTATCCGCATAGCAATGGATGTTACCGCTTCGCAACATATCATTGGTATGCAGAAGAAATAGCACGCAGCCTTGTGGAACACCGGCATTAATAGGCTTGTAGTCGGAGCATGCACCATCTACAACGACCTTGATGCTCCGATCTGCTAGAAAGCTGGTGATAATAGAAATATTTTTTATTTTATTTTGTTATTATCTTTTACATCAGCACACTATAAAAATATAAAAGGCTTTTAGAACTTTAATTTTTAAAGCAAAAGCGTTTTAATTGAATTAATAATAATTGCAAGAACATGGCGGCTGCTCCGTTTCTGTGTTTAGAGTTTAGATGCGAATTAAAATAATTAGATTGTGGGTTACTTACGTTTTTTTTTTTTTTTAAATAAAAACGCTTTTCAGAAAAAAAATATTTCACTTACTTAAATAAAATTAGAAAACAAATTGACTCATTCTTTAAAATCATCCCAAAGCCTCTCTTATTGTAGGACTAGCTGTTCTCCGCGACTTCGCCCGCGTGTAATTTAGAGTTTTAATTATGTTGCGCGGAACTCTAATTCTTTTTCTAAAATGTAAGTAGCCTAAGTTACCCCTTATAACATCAGCTATCTGCCAGTGGAAATCCCGTCGAAATTGGTCCACCCGTTTCGGAGATTAGCCGGAACAAACAGACATACAGACAGACCGACAGACAGACAAAAATTTTAAAAATTGTGTTTTTGTTATAAGTACCGTATAGTCATATGCATTTAGTAAAAAGCCGGTATTTTGACATTACAAACAGACACTTCAATTTTATTTATTTGTATAGATTTGCAGATATTGATATGCTTAAAACAGTAGCTTTGCGGTCACAGTGATATATCACAACTTTGACTTAATAATTTGAAAGTGAATATTGTAACTCAAAGACACCTACATCGACCCTCGATTAAAAATCATGTGTCACGTCTGAGGATTGGGATGGAATGTCTTACAGTCTATAATAATACTGGCTCTCTATATCCTTCAGATCAGAACACACACAATTACTGCTATTTGGTGGCAGAAATAGGTAAGAAGAACTCCAGAGAAACTTTTGGGCAAGAGAAGACTCCTACCTCGTAAAATTCCAATGCCACTAAGCAGCAGTGTATTACTAGGTAAAATAGTTTGCCAGTCTGTAAATACACTGTAGATATTCCATCCTGAGACAACACACCTACATCCTTCTTTGTTGGAAGTTGATTGTGGTAGGTCTATGGCATTCAATGAGTCTTACTACCCTCAAACTAATAAGCTCAGTCCACCTGGGATTTGTAGGTGTCAGCGGGTATTAAACATAGGTTTCTCGCGTACTGTGAAATTTACGGCGAGTGCATAACGACTGAGCTACCACGCTTTACATACAGTAAATTATGTTGTATTCGATACACACAGTATATAACTTATAATAGATAAGGGAGGCCACGTAAAAAGTAATGCAAAATATTTTTTTAATAAGTCACTGGCCAGTTATAGTTAAAAAAAGGTAAAAATAAATTAACCCGTATTAACCTTGTGGGAACTGAACAGTTCGTGAAAATTCTACATTTTTACTAACGTATTAACGTGATAAAATTTTCGTAACCCGCCCACCAACCATCCATATTATCTCCGCAACGTGAACAATATATGCGAAAACTTGCAGTGTCTGTTTACTTAATTTAAACAATTACATGAGCCTGAGTATATACGTGGCTAGTACCAATATATACGTAGCCAAGTACTCCATTTCAATAATTAAAATTTATACATTTCTACCAGGTGGTAAGGCCTTTCTGGCTAGAAGTTTAAGTACGTATGTACCATTTTACGTACATCTTGAATATATTCCTCTGTTGTAGAAATAAGTAAGAGGTATATACTCAAGTACGAGTAGGTAGGAAAACTAGGAGATAGGATTTATATTCTGACTTGGTGTCCGTTTGAGTATGTACTGTCCTCTTACCTAATTCTGCACTTTTGTTCATTCTGCAATAACAGCAAGGTTGTTTGTTAATCTATTCCTTTTTTTATAGTATAGGGTGACATACGAGCGCACAGTCCACCTGATGGTAAGTAGTTGCTGTGGCCCATAGACATCTACATTTATCCTCGTTTGTGAATCAAAATGCAGATGCGTTGTCACCCGTGAGGACTAAGATGGAATGCCTGTTTTCCAGTAAAAAGGGTCTCTGGTTCTCTACACTCACCATACGAAACACAGCAGCATTAAGCTGCTATTTTACGCTGGTATTCTGTGAGAGCGTGGTCCTTCCCCGGTCGAGCCGACCCATTCGTGCTAAAACTATACTACTAATATAGCTGCAGCATGGCTCTACCACAACACCTTACCTTTTAATGGGTCTTCAATAAAAACAAAACATGTACATAATTATAATTTTCATAAAATTAATGTAGTAGAGTCGCGTTGCAGCTAAATTGTGGTTTTAGTACCAATGGGTGGATTCACCGTAAGAAGGATCATGCTCTAAGAGAATACCAGCGTAAAATAGTAGCTTAAAGCTGCTGTGTTTTGTATGGTGAGTGTAGAGAACCGGATCCCCTTTTTACTAAAAGCGAGGCATTCTATCTTATAGCTCAGGGGTCGAACATTTAAAATTTAGTGTGTGTGTAATTAAGTTGATTCAAGAATGGTTTAGATTCACAATTGAAGGCGGTAGGTGGCGTTGCTGTCAAGATATATAAATCGCCCATCCGAAGCCGGGGCAGGTCGCAAGTATTCTATAAAAAAGTAGTTTAGTAGACGTTATAGCATAATACGTCAAGAACCTAAAAATCTTATGATGTTTAGCGATCTATTCTCTTAGTAAAATTTTTGAAGAAATATTTTTGGATCAATTGTTAATTTTTTTTAATACAAATAAATTACTTCATAAAAACCAATTTGGTTTTACAAGGGGTCGCTCGACTTCGGACGCCGGTGTTGAGCATATGAAATATATTTTTAATGCCTGGGAGAATTCACAAGATGCCTTAGGTATTTTCTGTGATCTTTCCAAGGCTTTCGATTGTGTTCATCATGAGACATTAATCAGGAAACTACAACATTAAACAGTAAAAAAATTGGGAGGAGTTGAGTCTTGTGGACACCACTGTTTTTCTCGGTATCACTATTGACGCGAAACTTCAATGGGGCCCCCATATATCTAAATTAGCAAGCAGACTGAGTTCTGCAGCATATGCTGTAAGAAAGATTAGAAGTCTCGCAGATGTTGAAACAGCTAGATTAGTGTATTTTAGTTACTTTCATAGCGTAATATTTTGTAAAATTTTGCTATGGTGTAATGCGACTGATATTGAAGACATATTTGTTTTGCAAAAGAGAGCCGTTCGGACGATTTATAACCTAAATTGTAAACAGTCCCTCAGACAAAAATTTAAAGAAATAAACATATTAACTTTGGCATCGCAATATATTTATGAAAATGTAATGTACATACATAAAAACATAAATTGCTTTAATAAGAATAAGGATGTGCATAATTTAAACACTAGGAACAAACATAAGCTTGTAATACCAGTTATTAGACTCCACAGAATCAGTAATTTATTTATGGGGCAATGTATACGTTTTTACAACAAAATCCCAGAACATATTCAAAGTTTGTCAATAAACAAGTTTAAAAGTTTTATTAAAGAAAAACTGTACAAAAAGGGTTATTATAATATCAAGGAATACATGAATGAAAATAACCCCTGGGAATAAGGTGATCGCCACCATGTTGGTTCTATGAAAAATCATTTAAAATTGTATAGACGAAATTATTGTTAAATGATGTTTGAAAAAAAAAGTCCCGCTGGGTTTCTTGCCGGTTCTTTCCTGGACAGAGGTATTTTCCGAACCAGTGGTAAATAAAAAATGACTTTCAATAAGAATGATATAATAATCAATATTGAATAAAAAATTATATTATTAATTCTATTCTATTATGAATCCATGCAATGATAAACCACATCTATGAATATTTCTGTTTATCTCAAAACATGATTTTTGTTGGCGCCAAGCAACTAACAGGAAGTAAGAAACGAATGATTTTATTAGTAGCAAGTTAGCCCTGAGTTAATTCTCATTATATTTTCTCGACAAAATGAAACAATCCACAATCATAAGCAATGGCATGATTTTCATTTCGTTTTCACAGACACTTAACTTTTTTTCTGTGTTAGATTTCCGTGTCAAATTCATAAAAACAGAACAGAATAGAATAGAATAAAATATTTTATTCAATTTAGATCACTTGTGTATTTCTTATACAAACAATATAAAAATATTGTTTCTTTTTTATTTATTTTCTTTCAATTATACAATAAACGTTTTTAACAATTTCATCTGCCAAACTGCATTACAGTTTGTCGGCGGTAGTTCTTGTCTTACATGCTTAATGCTTATGTTTATATAATCTGAACTATAATATTTTATACATATACTAACATCTACCAACATCTATTTTATTTATACATATTTAGTACAAACTTTGTTATGAGGTCCACATTAGCCAAATATTAAAATTGGTTCATTATTTTTGAATCATTTTTTTATATACATACAATATATTCACATATATGACGGCACGTGCACCATTGCACGTGCGGCAGCGTCGGTGTAGCTAGACAGAATTCTTGTAAATAACACGTACTCCGCACACCTGCACCATTGCACCTGCGGTGGCGCCCGTTTAGATTGTATAAAACGGACGGAGCTGCCGCCATTAGGACAGTCTTGGCTCTGACGTGGAACGGTGCGCTTGTCGTATTCCGTTACTAGTTTATCCTCGACTCGTTGGATAATTAATTCGTGTAAATGAATTAATTATTATTCCTAACTACAAAATTAGTCTCTGTACTATACCCACTATACTTCCTACATATACACTAATTCAACACATACTCAAACAGCACATATCGCATATAGACTGCTAATTTTAACAGTACGTTACTCATGGCCTGTGGCGTAACTTTATGGATGCAATGATAGGTAATGTTTTCTTAGAATATTTTTTAAATGATTTGTCGAGATAACTTTATTAAGCAAGTCTGGAGGCAGTTCGTTATGTAATTGCGAGATAACCCATCGTTTCGTACGCATACCGAAGTAATTTTTAATTTTAGGTACTACATATTTTCCTTTTCTAGTGGTTTGACGAGTTCGGTAACCATATTCTCTTTCTACTTTAAACTCATTTTTATTATACTGTTCCATTATCAACTTTAATTTTAACTTTTTTGTCTACAGGTACAATCTTACAAATTTTGAAAAGTTTATCATATTCTTTATTACACGCAATTTTATCTTTATTATCTACTAGTATTTTTAAAAACCTTGTTTGTGGTTCTTTGATTTTATTTAAATATCTGCCCAACCCGTAATCTATAAGCAAGCGCATAGTACAGCATATGTCATATACTTCTGCTTAGCTTAAATTTGATGTGGTACAATTTACCCAACACACTACGTAGTTTGTTACAGATTCGCTCAACACGTATACTCCATACAAAACTGGTACCTATAGTTAGTCCTAGGTATTTGTAGCATGTGACTTGTTCTTACTTCAGACATTTACAGTTCGCTGTATGTATCGTATATATTCCTATACCATCCATACGGATTACGATAAAACTTTGATAAGTTGTTGTGTGCGCGCCCGCGAAAGTTTGCGACAGAGAAAAATGAATATCTCTTTGTTCGTTTTCTATAACATTTTTCCGATTACGATCATTGAAAAATCACCTTTCTATGACGAATATGTACGTGTATTCATTCATAAAAATCCAAATGACCTAAATCTATCCTCTTTAATTAAATTCGGCCTACTTTTTCACTATTCCAAAGGCGAATAATTACAAGGTATGAACATGCCATGTAATTAGTACAAATAATGAGTACATTGCACGATTCACCTTTCGTCTTCACTGAGCTAGTAGCATTCACAACTGCATAAATACACCAGAGGATGCGCTGGCATTTAATTTTCTGTATTAAATTGCGATGGGCTACACCGTACCGTGCAGCGTGACTTAAGAGAATCCCCTACTTCTGAATTGTTGAATTTGATAGGTTGCAATGAACTAATGAATGGAAAAAAAAACTACAAAAATTATGAAAATTCGAATGAAGAGGCTTCAAGTGTACAATTTTAATTTTAAAAGTGTTGTACGTTTTATAAAATAGAACAACGGTTCAGTGTACTACTCCTTCAGCACAAATGAATCGGCTAGACCGAAGAAGGATCACGATCGCACAGATTACTAGCTTTAAATACAACATCCTATCTTCGTATATATTCTTTATTCATTATAGAGCAGTTACAATGACCATATTGCTCATACTTACACTTATTCAGACTCGTTCAATGACTAAGGTGGAATTTCTCTCACACAGCCCCTCCGTTTTTCTTAAAATTGCAAAAATTAAGTTAAATTTATGACTCAAAAAATGTTAAATACCATTTTAGGAACTCTAGCATATTGGGTTCGGGTGATTCGATATATAAGTTGTTTGTTGGAAGCGAATATTTCTATGAATACTACTAGACGGACTCTGCGGCCTTACATACATTGCGCACTAAGTTACGGTCAATACTCCGTAATTTCTTTAGTAGTGTTCAATGTGACTAAGAAAACGCTGTTATTATTTATGTGCACACTTTGCCAACATACTTAGTTTGAAGTTTAGTTCGTAATTGCGTAAAAACAGTAAAGGTGGTAAATGAAAATATAACCCACTCGCAAGCGCGCCCGCACGATCTACAGCTCAGATACCATTTTTGTTCTGAAATGCGGGTCTGCTATTATACATAAAAGT
Source organism: Parnassius mnemosyne (assembly GCA_963668995.1). Taxonomy (NCBI): domain Eukaryota; kingdom Metazoa; phylum Arthropoda; class Insecta; order Lepidoptera; family Papilionidae; genus Parnassius; species Parnassius mnemosyne. Next base: position 54,449,771 of record CAVLGL010000104.1, on the reverse strand, counting down.
CTTTAAGTGAAAGGAACATTACATTTTTATTAATATAAAATAACAACTACAATTCTTTATTATAATTAAATGTTAAAAGTAAATTTATTATTATATGTCTTGAAAATAAAACCACCATCATCATCATCATCATCATTACAGCCCTTCACAAGTCTATTGCTAAACATAGGTCTCCCTCAAGGAATGCCACAAAGCACGGTCCTGAGCCACTTGCATCCATCGACTTCCTGCATGTCTTACCAAATCGACACAACATGTAGTAGGGGGTCGCCCAACACTTCGTACCGGTTGTCAACACTACAATTTGCCTGCCGATACGAGGGTGCCACTCGAGAACCTTTCTTCCCTATCGGTTGTTGTTTCTTCGAGCTATATGGCCGAATTATTGCTACTTCAGCTTACTAATCCTTTGGGCTATGTCGGTTACTCTGGTTCTATTGTGGATATCCTCGTTTTTAAGTCTATTACACAGAGAAACGCATAGCCATCTCCATAGCTTGTTGAGCAACTTTGAGCTTCCTCGTACGGCCAACAGTGAAGGACCACTTCTCAGATCCATAGGTCATCACTAACAACACGCACTGGTTGTAGAATTTAGTTTTGAAATTTTGAGGTATGTCTGTTGAGAAGATGTGTCGTAATCTCCCGAACGATGCCCAGCCGAATTGAATCGGTCAATTGACCTCTCGGTAGTAGTTTGACTATTTCTTCCAGGTAAACATATTCGTCAACAACTTCGATCTTAGAGCTCCCAACATCTACCGGCACAGGTGTGACATGAATGTTAAACATAATTTTTGTTTTGTCCATGTTCATCTTAAGACCTATCCGTTAGGAGACACTATTGAGCTTATTGAGCATAGTGCTTAGGCCCTCCAGCGATTCTGCCATAAGGACTAAATCGTCGGCAAATCAAAGGTGAGTGATGTACTCGCCATTGACGTTAATACCATATCCTTTCTGGTCCAGTAGCTTGAAAACGTCTTCCAATGCACTTGTGAAGAGTAATTACGTTACGAGGAAAATTACGTTACCCTTTCTTACACCTCTCTGCAGTTGGATAGGATTCGTACTCTGGTTCTGTACGTGGATAGCCATCGTACTGTACAAACACTTCAGCACTTCGATATACCGTTAGTCCACTTGGCACATCTGAGTGACTGCAACACCACTCAAATTTCGACGGAATCAAAGGCTTTCTCATAGTCCACATACGCAAGATAAAGTGGCAGATTGTATAATATGCCAGCTCTCTTATATTATACGATAAAATTCTAAGAGTATGTACGTGGTAGAGCCATGCTGCAGCTATATTAGTAGTATAGTTGTAGCACAAATGGGTCGGCTCAATCCGGGAAGGACCACGCTCTCACAGAATACCAGCGTAAAATGGCAGCTTAACACTGCTGTGTTTCGTATGGTGAGAGTAGAGAACCGGAGACCCATTTTACTGGGAATAAGGCTTTCAATCTTAGTCCTAACGGGTGACAACGAATCTGCATTTTGATACGTAATCGAGGATGTCTATGGGCCACAACCACCACTTACCATCAGGTAGACTGTGTGCTCGTTTGTCACCCTTATCCTATAAAAACATTCAAAGTAATAAATAACAAGGCTTTTGAAAGAAAAATAAATACGCCAGAGTTTCTTTAACTGGTAACGACGTATCTGCATTTTGATTCTTTGTTGAGGATAATTGTAGATGTCTATGGGTCACAGCAATCATTTACCATCAGGTGGACTGTGGGCTCGTTTGTTACCGTTATTCTATTTACAAAAAGATAAATATAAAGCGATTTATTTGAGGTCATGAGATCATTCATCCTAAATAGCATTTTCCTTATTTCGACTTTCACTACACCGAATTCAACAACAAAAAACTTGACAAATTTATTTCCAGATGCTGGCTTATAGTGACAGCGTAATAGAATAGAATGGAATCATTTTTATTCAATATAGAGTACAGTAATATTTATTGAAAGTCATTTTACACGTTTACCATTGGTTCGGAAAAAACCTCTGTCCTGGGAAGAACCAGCAAAAAACACAGCGGTAGTTTTTTTAATGTACAATTTAAAATAAACCACTAAACGATGTTATGCCGTGGGTGTAGTCACAGACGGTAGAGGGAATCTTAAACAAGAGATGGGCAGCAGCATCTTCCAGATAACAACCGAAAATAATAAAAGAATTGCGGTTACCAAATCGCCTGCGAATCATGGCAACTATGGCAAATATTAAGATGAGCTGTAATAATAAAATGCTACAATATAATTTGCTATAATTTTCCTTATATTCGAATAGTTATCATAGTAAATAAAATAATAAGTAATAATAACAATTTATTCTGACGCTCCAATTTGATAAAGCTTATCCTTCCTTAAAACACACAACAACAAATAACTTAGAGTAATAATTCTCCGGCAGTAATCTTGTTTACGTTGTACGTACTCGACGTAGCGTGTGTTTTTAAGTTGCTTTTATTTGAAATAATTGGTTTAATTATGTCACGTATCTTGACCTCAATTTTTATTTTGGCTCTTGTTCTTGAATTAGAAGCGAAGTTGAAGAAAGCATCACCGCCTCATTGTACTCAAGTCGCTAAAGGTAAAATCCGATAAAAAGTATTTTGACAATTTCACAAAATAATTTGGAATAATTTAAGAAAGATTTTGAAAGTACTTTCTAACAATTATCTTTATATGTTTTTTATGGGATAGGGTGACAAACGAGCACACAGTCCACCTGGTGGTAAGTGGTTGCTGTAGCCAATAGACATCTACATCTATTCTCGTTTGCGAATCAAAATGCAGATGCGTTGTCAACAGCATTGAGCTATTTTAGCTTTTAATTGTAATTAAAATTAGTTGAAACACAGCAGCATTGAGCTACTATTTTACGCTATTATTCTGTGAGAGCTGGTATTATGTTGATAAATTTAATGAAATTCATGAATTCTTACAATTTTGCTAGATTTATGCACACTGCTGAACATAGGTTTCTCTATTATTGGCTTATAAGGCGGATATTTGCCATAATTGCCACGCTTGGCAGGCATGTTGATAACCGAAGTGTTTTTATTTTTCTAGTTAATGATAGGACGACGCTCCCTTCTTCCCTCTGTCACCTCTTACGACACCAACTAGACTATATGGCGTAGTGGATATTCTTACTCCGCCACTACACGGTTAACATATAAACGTATAACGTATAACAAAATATTATTTCTACTTACAGATACCGACTATGTATCCCGCTTCAAGATGGATTATCCTATTATGTATCTTGTACAAGGACAACGGGAAGCATTTCAACAAGTATTTCCTTTTTGTATTTCAATAGCACAAGTTTTTATAAACTTTTTTCATTTGATTGTATTAATATAACTTAAATAAAAATATATACAAACAATATACGGGATAGTAGGTAAGCTGGATTCACAAAAGGCCGGCCAACGATGGGGAAGAAAGGTTCTCGAGTGCCTAACTCGTATCGTTAAGCGAATTGAAGAGCGGTGGCCTACTAGATGGAGTGAGTTCCTAGTAATATTTATGTAGAAAGTTGATGAATGCAGATGGTTTAAGACTGTACTTTGAGGCATTCCTTGGGCGGAGACCTATGTTCAGCAGTGGTCTTGTGAAAGACTGTAATGATGATGATTATTATTATAATATTTTAATTCTGAAAATGCTTTTTTTAAAACTTTTATCTTATTACAAAAAAGTAGTTTATAATTATTCTCAGGCTTAAGATTAACTTTAGTCTGTATCAATCAAGAAGTCTCTTGGTAAATATGTGAACTAGAATGTAAAGTATAGAATTTGAGAGCACATCTCAGACTTCGTGGAGACTGTTGCGTCGAAGCTAAGGGACTTCTATTGTGACAAATACTCTCCTTTAAACCTGAAGCTGTTAATAAACCACGTATTGTAATAAAAGTGAAAATGTTACGTAGGTAATATCTTTCCTAATGGTAAAATATTTGTAGAATTTCCTTTTGTCCCTCTTTATCGACTCTCAACATCCCACAGATAGACATAGACCTCTCCCGTTTTCAGAAGGTTTATTTTTTGGTTTTTTTGCTTTTTAAAAAAAAACCTTATCTCCACAAAAGGATTTTCTCCTGTATCGTGGAGGCAGTTTACAAACACAAATTGCACAAGGACAAGACCCGGAACAATTATTTGTAGGCTATACAAATACCCGTTTCGTGTGGGATTCGAACCCGCGGCCCCCAGCGCAGCAACTCATTGATAAGCCACTGCGCCACGGAGCCGTCCGTTTTATTTTGTTCTTCTAGGGTACCGGTTTCTGGTAACGAATTTCAATTACCTATCAATAAATTTTTTAGATAGGTAATTTCATTGTTTTATTTTAGCCTTAATTTTTTTTAAGGTTATATAAAGCCTATCAAATAGCCACTGCGGAATATTGACCCCCTTCATAGATTGCCTCATATTTGACATAGTTACCGCTCTTGGCAAGCGGGTTGAAACCGCAGTTTTTTTTCGGCTGTTATCAGGAAGATGCTGCTGCTAGTCGCCTGGTTCAGTTTCCTCCTGTGACCTCTTACGACCTATAACTGTCGGTAACACAAACGTTTCCTGTTTCAAGTTCAGCTACGAATTTTCTATTAACACAATTACTTTCTGTTAGATGTACTGCATAAACCCATCGGAAGTGAATAAGGCTGTGACAACAGTTTGCGACTGGGCCGCTCCACCTCAGGTGCAGTTCACACTAGGCGACGAGTACATGCACGTGGTCCGTCAAGATCCGACCGGGCATTTCCTGGGCAACGCAGTAATAACAACGTATCAACTCTGCAGCCATAACATACCACCACACAGCATGCTTAATCAAACTCTTCTGCCTATCGTTACCAAATTGGAATCTTAACAAGAGTGAAAAGTGTTTTTTTCTTTCCATATTATTAAATAAATAATAACTTATACTCGCATAAATTATTTTTTTTTCATAAGGTACTTTACTCCCATATTATTTACATTTCAATAATAAGAAACGAACTTGCTCCATTTTAAGAGGCCGGCAACGCACCTGCAATTCCCTTGGTGTTACAATTATTCAAGGGCAGCGGTAGATACATACCATCAGGTGAGCCGCGTGCTCGTTATAGTAACTATTTTACACTTTTTGTGTCTCTGGCTAAAGCGATGAAAATTGTCTTATCATGGTCTCTCAGTTGGACATGAGCTTTTACCCATAATCTATATATTAGTAGGTAAATAAAAACTTTGTGCCCCTTTTTAACCATCGACACTTAAAAATAAGTGCTACGCGCACTGAGGAGTATCAGAATTTGCTTACTTAAAGTTCATAAGAGAAGGGTTAGGAGAAGGAGTGCAAAAAACTAAAATGTATTTATATTAAGTGTGTTATAAATACATTAAATAAGATAAATTAAATGGAATAAATAACTTATCTCTATATAACGGAGAGGAATTGATTTTTATATTATATTATAAAAATCAATTGCTTTCGTTTAGGGTCGTTAAAACTCAAAAACGGCTCGATCAATTTTGATGACATTTTTGTGTGTGGGTGTGTGCATCCGATAGGTGGCGCTGTGTTGAGATCCAGAAATCACCCGTGCGAAGCCGGGGCGGATCGATAGTAAAAAATAAATTAGGGGAAAGTATAAAATACGGCCGAATTTCGACCACTGGCGACCACTAATATAATGTTAATACATCTTCCACAGTAATTACCATCCTTGGCAGTCACAGATCCATATTATTCGAAGTTTACCTATCTTTGATTCCGACTGCCTCGCTTTCTTCAAGGTCATAAGATCTTTAGTCGATCTACCCATCTCTTAGAAACTAGTATAGAATAGAGCAATGGATAGGTACTAGTTAGAATCTTATGCCGCGTCGCCGACATATGACACATAAACAGACCATTAAAAAGTAATTAACAATAAACTCCCATCGGTTTTACTTATACCTACTCGAGCTTTATTGCTCTAAAAAAAGAGAAGTTTCTTACTATCACGTGAGCTGCATATTCGTTTTCCTCTTTCCTATAAAAGAAAATATTTTAAAATATGCATTATTTACCTGGAAAATCAACTGAAAGGCAACTATTACAGTCACTTATAGCTAGCAATGCGCGCAAACAAAGCTGAGTGCTGTAATTACATTTTCTTTGTGTACTTTCCGTCTGCTGAATTCCCGCGACGTGTTGCTGTTCGCAAATAATTAAATAATAGAATAAAACTAATTATATAAATTGTAGAATTAAGCTCGAGCGGATATTTTGTAAATACAAAATAACAAATACTTTGAAGATTTAGGTACAGGTTTAGACCGCCTCGTTGGTCTAGTGGTCGCAAACGCAACTAATGATTATGAGGTCCTGGATCTGAATCCCGGGTCGGGCCAAAATCAGTTATTGCGATTTTCTGTCAAAAAATTCTTAGTAGCATGTAAAACGGTTGGTCTTCTGCGCCTGACCTCTCTCTGGTCGTGTCGGATAACCCACCCAACGAACTACGAATATAGAGTACACTTGTGCTTACGCATACACTTGGGCACTATGATTTTTGTTCCGCGCAGATAGCTAGTCTCTGTTTAGGCTGACCACTGTAACCGAAATTCGGTTTGGAGATGAAAGACTCAGTTTTAAAACATGTTTATAAAAGAAAGAGACAGATTTTTTTAACAATTATATTATATTATTTACACTAATGCCATCTATTCTGTCTTTTTAGACCAAAGACGCTGCTGCCCAACTTCTAGTTTGTTATCTTTGTCGCCTCTCAGGCCTCTGCTTCGAATTTTGCGGGTAGCGTGGTGGCGGCGGCGGCGACGCGGGAGCGGGGTGGACAACGCAGACCCGTTCTCGAAACCAGCGGGCAGATCGTGCGACACTATAGTGGCGTAGTGATGTGTTCATGGTTGTGTTGTCGAGATATTTGTTTTTAATCGCGAACGAAATGTCTGAACAACGGCGACAACATCTTTTTGAATTTAAATTAACTCCTAACGTCCGATTTATTGTGGGCAAAAGAAGAAGTGAATCCCTACTATAGGGCAAGAAAAAAAGGCGAGTTTTATCGAAATTACGATATCGAAGAACGATGATTAGTTATTTTTACAATCACAGATTTGTTATTATTTGACAGTATTTTTTTATTATAAGGTTGATATACCTAGTGTTAAGTATTATACCCATACATATGTAATTCATTCGAAGGGTACATGTCTTCATTTACACTTAACTCGTCTATAAGAGCTTGATTAATTTTTTGTCTCACTCTAAACTTTTGTACTGGCGTGAATTTTTCCATTTGTGGAAGCAAACTCATTAAAAAGTAGTAGTCTCAAATATATTTGCTCTTGCACGTCCGAGGACATTTCGAAACGTCACAAAAATAAATTGCACGACACTGCAACGCAGACGCGCGGGCGGTCACCGCTTGACTGGAGTGCACCGCTCGTTGCCCGCCCCCGCGCCGCTGCCGCGCCGCTGTTTTCGAGGGTCGGTCCATTTGATTTTACGCATAAGATACTGCCGCTCCCGCGCCGCCGCCACCGCCGCCCCGCTGCCCGCAAGATTCGAGGCAGAGGCCTTAGGACAACCACGGGACGAGAGGTAGTGGATTGTCTGTCACATCGACACTACACGGTCGTACTTCGCTTATTATTATTAGGTTATGCTTCGATAATTACATTCAAAGCTGTATTACCGTTACCTAAGTCAAAAGAAAAACATTTGCGCAATCCCCATACAAGAAAAGGTTGATTGATGTACTATAAGATATCCGACTGGGCTCTGTTCCCGCTTCTGTCCCATTGCAGAGATATATGATGCGACGAAACGATTTACTCTCGCTTTTGTATTATTTTCTTAGTGCTTTGTGTCGTCATTTTATTTAGCTTCATCATTTATGTTTTTATCAAAATCCTAATGATAGCACAATATCATCATTTTTATGCCTTTTTTACGTAAAAACTTGCAATTTTTACCCGACTGCCTCTGAGATTATCGAGAATAAACTTAAACGGCTTGATGGATTTTAACTAGCGAAACAAAACAAAATAATATAATTCAAACGGCTTATTGAAACGGATTTTAAAGCTGAATTAAAGAAGTAATAGAAAACGATTAATGCTCATTAAATGATTCCTCTTCGAAACAAAATCGCGTGCCTTATGCTGCTGTGTTTGGAATTTTGAGTGTAGAGAACTACAGACCCTTGTTACTGGAAACGAGGCATTTCATCTTAGTCCTTAGGGCGGACAATGAATCTTTATTTTTATTCATTAGGAATTTCGAAATATAAATGTGTATAGAGACCATAGAATTCCTATAGATTCATTGAATTACATATTGTAATAATTTTATAACAAAATAAACTAAACTTGATTTTTATTATTAACTTACTATGTGGAATGCATATTGGTTTGTCATTTTTCATCCTTATTTTTATATAAAAAAAAACATGTGTGCAGTTCAAACACAGTAGAAGTGAAATCTTCAAATGAAATGAAATAACTAAAATTATTTCACGGCAAATAGCATAATTTTCAATGACAAGTGCGGCATAAAAATAAGATAATTTATAAATATTAAACTTTTAGTTTTATAGCAAATAAACGTTACAATCCTTAATTACACACAGAGTTTATTTTAGTGTAATAAATCAAAAGAATATTTTCATTCGAGTAAATTTGCTTTGTAATAGCGCCATCTATTTCATTCTAAAGATATAAGTAAAGTAATGAACAAACATTATCTACGACTTTATCTACCACCAGGGCTGTGACACTTTGGAAATAGGTGATATATTTGACAGATTTTTTTGAGTTTTTGAATTTTTATTGTTAAGAAAACAATAAGGTTTTTCTATCAGTTTTATATTTTATATTAATTAGATTAAAATGGATAAATAAAAGTACGGATACTTCTTAAATCAAAGAACCAAGAAGAGAGATAAGTAGTATATTAAATAGATGTACACCATTACCTCTGTAGAAACCATCTTCCTTTTTTTTTTTGCGAGTTTTTTACAAAGTTGCATTGTCCGTAGGTTACAAAACTATCGTGCTACTCAATTTTAGATGGAATGCAAACTCATTGTCACTGGAAGTAATAAAAATACCGAAGTACCGACTGTAAATGGATTTCAAAGCTGTGTTTAAAAATTCTTAAGATAGAACTATTAAGTCGTAAGCGCGACTGCTTATCACGATATCCCGGGTACAAATCCCGTATTGGACCAAAATTGGTTATAGAGATTTTCTGCCAAGAATTTCTCAGTAGCAGTCTAAAATCAGGAAGTTGGCGGTATTTCACCCACATTGGACATGAGAGTGAGGGCATAAAAAGTGCACTCTTGCTGGGCGCACACTCGTACACTATAATCTTATCCTGCGCAAATGGACTCTCCGTGGAGGCTGGCCACTGTGACTGAAATTCGGATGTCAGCAGTAGTTCTACAACTTCGGAGTAGGTGCACAAGAAGATTTGATGGTAATATGCCAACTTACCTTTAACTTGCATCCTTGAATGATTTTTATAACATAAACAGGAAATAAGTGTGACGAAGTAGAGTCGTGGTACTTCATAGGCTTAGCCCACACTCGCTGTAAATGTCACAGTATGCGACTACCCCGTGCTCGATTTCCGCTTGCACCAATGAAGGAAAGACCACGATCTCACAGAATACAGACTTAAAATAGTAGCTAAATACTGCTGCGTTTTGTATGATGATTTTAGGTAACTAGAGAAATTTTTAATGAATTCGAGGCATTCTATCTTAATCCCTATAGTTGAAACAAGGATATATGTCAACTACACCTATCCTTGCTTAAGAATTATCTACGGGCCACAGCATCTATTTACCATCAGGTGGACAGTGTGCTTGTTTGACACCCTTATTCATAAAATAATTACAGTACGCTTGCAACCTGAGATAGATTCCCGTTGGCACGTCTGGACTAGGACTAACAGCTTTATAACCTTCAAAGAAATGAAAGGAGACCCAGCAGCGGGACGTATTTTATTTCAACTCAAAGGAGGATTATATACAAAGAGAATTTTAATACCATTATAATATCTCGTTAGGGACATAACTGTAATAATTGAACAACATAACTTGTGTTATGCGTTCCACTCTGTAGTAATGCGACGACAACAACCCTTCTCAGAATCGCTACTAAGATTTAAGTTAACGCTAACTTTGTGAAACGATGTTATATCGTTCGAATTAATAATTCCCTTTAAAGTTCTTAACTAAGTAACAGATCTCGCCGTTTTATTAGCTTCCCATTTGGGGGTTTTTGTAATAGGGTAATCAAAAATTCAACATGTATTCAAGTTTGAAATTCCATAGAGTTCGATATAACCATATCTTGATATTAAATTTGAAATAATATGTGCGTTGTATTATAGCATAAGTTATATACGAGCTGCAGAATGTTGCCGATGATAGCATTTTTACGTGGTAGAGCCATGCTGCAGCTATATTTGTAGTATAGTTGTAGCATGAATGGGTCGGTTTGATCGGAAAAGGACCACGCTCTCACAGAATACCAATATAAAATAGTAGCTAAAAACACTGCTGAGTTTTGTATGAAAATGTGAGTGTACAGAACCGGAGACCCTTTTTACTGGAAACGATTTTTTTTGGAATCAATCTATACATTCATAATATTTAGATTTTTGATCCGTTAAGCAATGTGGGTTACTCTTGTTGTTTTGCGGATATCACCTTTACGGAATTCGTCGTACAGAGAAGCTCTGAGCAAAGACCCATCTCACTTAGTGATCCTGACCTTCCTTAGACGGTCAGCAGTGAAAGAACTAATCGCAGCTCCATATATCATATATAGACTGCCGAACATGGTCTAGTTGAACATAGAACCCCATAGATTTCCTCATAAAGGAAATATTGCCATAACTGTTGCTAAGCTTGGCAAGCGGGTTGGCAACCACAGTTTATTTATTAAAATTTTTTTTTGTACAACGTTTTTTTTGTACGACAATGGTGACAAACTAGGACACAGTTCACCTGATGGTAAGTGGTTGCTTTGGCCCATAGACATATAAATCTATCCTTGATATGAATCAACATGCAGATGCGTTGTCACCCCTAAAGACTAAGATGGAACGCTTCGTTTCGAACGTAAAGGGCTCACCATACATAACACAGCAGCATTAACCCCTCAATAGTAAATGTCATCCACTCCGGCTATGCGATGGTCAATTCCTGCCATTTTCCGCCATTTTTTTAAATTACTGGTAACTAATACTATACTTTACTACGAACACTAATGTTATAATTATATATAAATTTAGATGAGAAAAACAATATATTTATATGTTTTTTTTTTTTATAGAAATAGGGTGACAAACGAGTACACAGTCCACCTGATGGTAAGTGGTTGCTATAGCCCATAGACATCTACATCTATCCTCGTTTGCGAGTTAAAATGCAGATGCGTTGTCTGCCTTGAGGACGAAGATGGAATGCCTCTTTTCCAGTAAAAAGGGTCTCCGGTTCTATACACTCACCATACGAAACACAGCAGCATTAAGCTGCTATTTTACGCTGGTATTCTGTGAGAGCGTGGTCCTTCCCCAGTCGAGCCGACCCACTCGTGCTACAACTATACCCGTGATATAGCTGCATATATATGTGTGTGTGTGTGTGTGTGTGTTATATGCTGGCATGAATAGGTACACTGTCCCTATCTTTGGACATTTACACACACATACAAAAGGTGATTACGTATGTACTCATGCAAACTAACATACTCCAGAATACTCCGTTCCATTGCTCTTTGACAAATCCCAAGTGTGGACCTCTCCTGGACTGTCAAGACTAGTCTGAGCACCATAGGTAACTATGGGAAGTATGCACACGTCCATGAGTTTCTTTTTCAGGGATAAAGGTAGACCAACCTTCATAAGATCCTTCATAGACCAATAGCTCTTCCAGTCGTTTTCGGTGCTATTATATATTATATTATATTATATAGACTATTTGACCCAAATACAGATAATCATCGACGCATGCAATCTATACACCCCCAAAAGTAATCTTGTAATGTGTGCTGTTTGTCCATCAACTTTGTCTTTGACATGTTCATCCGAAATCCAAACTCAAGGCTTGCCTTGCTAAGATCGTCTAGCATCTGAGTCAACTCGTCGGCTCAAGATGAAAACAGGACAATACCATTGGCGAAACGGAGATTGTTCAACTTGAATGCCCCTATTCACCCAGCTAGTTGCCAGTGTTTTAAATACCAAGGAGGGAGAGTAGTAAGGCGGACTTAAGATTACATCATCTCTCTTTTTAAATAAGTTTTAAAAATATAAATAATTAATAATGATTTCTTATATTTACGCGAATAATATACATTAAATGAAACTAATATTTACAGATTTTATCGCGTTTAATTTAACTTTTTCATTCCCGACGTTTTACGAAGATCTTATATCTGCGTATCTTGAAGTTTTGCGGTGGTATGCTTGAGTTTGGATTTAATTTTACTAATTATAGGATCCCAAGCAGCACCTTCTCTTTTGAAATTAGGATGTTTTTTAATTTCAGTAGCCTCGCGAATCATACTTGGTAGGAATCGGTGTTCTTTTGCGAGAATTTGTAGTTTATCAAATCTAATGTAATGGCGGGGACGATCTAGAACATGTTCACACACTGCAGACTTCCCGGAACGTCGGTGCTTTTAGTCAGCTATATGTTCTTTCACGCGTGAAAGAGCATATAGCTGACTTCCGTACCAAACACCTCAGTTTCCCCGTGATCACGGGTGCTGTAAAGCACCCGAAACGTCGGGAAATAAAAAGTTAAATTAAACGCGATAGAATCCGTAAAATTAGTTTAATTTAATAAATAATTTATAATTTTGTGATCGTGTTATTATTAACAGTTCAACAAGTGACAACAATTTATTATTATTTACAAAACAATAAAGTGTTTATTTTGCTCGAAGTAAGTTTATTAGAACTTTTCAATTGAACTCACTAAACTATTAAAAGTTAAGTGAAACAATCAGCGACAGTGAATACAGAATGTTTAAAATAGTTTAAATAACTTATTAAGCTTACAAAATATCAATATTCCGTTTTTTAATATTCAGTGAAAGAGCAAAAGAACTATTTGAAAATTAAGTCAAAGTAACGGCTGTTCATATTTGAAAATAAAACTGTGACAACGGAACTTTATAAACAATTTTACGTTTTGAATGTAAGTGATTGCTACTTTAGCAAACGTATTATTTCAAGCTCCAAGTGTTTCAAATAAAAAGAGATAAAATCTTCCTTCTTAATTAAAATAAAATTGTTATACTCATTATTATTTTTAAAACATATTATATCATTTTATGACATATGATGACTACATATTATATACATATATGAAGTTATGTATTACATATATTAAAAAGGGAAAAAAAGGAAAATAAAAATAAAGATTCAGAATAAAATCTTTGATTAGAAAAATTAATCCATTGACAAGTATAGCCATCTAACGGTATCTACTAAAACTACTTTCACTAACACTGTACTACTAAGATCATTGAGCTTTGAATACACTATAATAGTGAGATATAGGCACTATTGTTGTTACAACGCAAAAGAGAGCGCATCTAATAAGCCGAATAATTAATATTATATTAACTTAACACGTAACAACAGAAATTGATCATGGGAAATAACAATATAACTTTTAGAAAGACATTGCTGCGCAAACGAAAATCGAACATGAACATATCCAATTTAAATTTAAATGACACCTACATTAGCTCCACTCCTTCTGAACATTTAGATTTGTCATCAAAAAGTATTCCCGAATTATTAGAAAATGAATTGTCAGCGATATTTGAATTAAATAAGAAAATCTAAATTTTACAAACTGAGAATGCAAGCGCTCACCAAGAAATAATAAATCTAAACACTGAATGCACTCATTTAAGGAAAATATTATCAGAAAAAAAAAATAAGCAAATACAGTTACTTAAAAATATATCTAGCAGCTCAATATCAACCACTCCATTTTGCGACGACATCTTGCCGAAATTCACCAACGATAAAGAGGCTTACAAATATTCGAATGAAAATACCTCGCTTGTCAGCTGTCAACAACTCAGAAAACGGACATCATCTCAATGAAACGCCTAAAAGTTGCTGTAATCCGTCCCTACTACTACAAATTTTATTTCACCCCTTAAACGTTTTGCCATGGCATGTTCTTTTTTTTTATAGGATAAGGGTGACAAACGAGCACACAGTCCACCTGATGGTAAGTGGTTGCTGCGGCCCATAGACATCTACATCTATCCTCTATTACAAATCAAAATATAGATGCGTTGTCAGCCGTGAGGACTAAGATGGAATGCCTCATTTCCAGTAAGAAGGGCCTCCGGCCACCTGCACTCACCAAGCAAAACGCAGAGGTAAACCTCTACTTCACGCTGGTTTTCAAAAGAAAATTCCACACCCATAGATGGCGCCACCAGTATTCCAAAGAAGAAAATATATATAATAGGTGATGAGCATGCTCGTTGATTAGCTTCTCAAATATATTATGATAGGCGAAAAAAAATAACGACGATATGTACGATGTTCTAAGCATAATTATACCATCAGCAAAAAGCTGTTAAATATTGAAATCTTGTATAAGTATAATGCCATCGCTGAAAAGTGAAGACATTGTGATTTTGGCATTTGGTTCGATTGACAAAAATCCCTACAAAATACTTTCAGACCTAAGTAATATGCTATACCTTTTGCGAAATCACAATGTTTTCGTTATAGATGCCAGTACAATCCCTTTCTAAATGAAAATTTGTTAAATTGTAATATAAAATTAATAGCTAATAATTATTGTAATTGTCGATATGTAAAACTAAAATATAATGAATTTTTTCATAATAATTTAAAACGGTTTACTAGAATGTTAAGTTTTAAATTGCACGCGGAAATCGAGTTCCTGTCATATATGTAATAAGCTGTTTAAAAAATTAAAGGCATCTACTATTTCTAGTAATAGCACAGGTAATATCCGAAATAATGAGTCACACACAAACTTCAACCTGGTCTGAACCAGATAAGCGAGAAAATTGAGAACAAAGGTTTGACCTATAAATAAGGTACCTTACTACTTTTAAAAAAATCAAATTGAATAGGATTAGTAACAATGAAAATCGATAATCATCTACTTCACGCTGGTTTTCTGTGAGGTCGTGGTACTACCCCGGTTCGAACCAGCCCATCCATGCGACAGCAAAAAGCTGCCGCGTGGCTCTACCACTGTTAAAGAACCTCCCTCTACCAAAAAAAAATATAATGAAACGAAATACAATAAAAAATATAGGTAAGACTCACATGATTTTCTGCTTTTTATTTTGCTCTTGTTAGTTGAAATTTAAAGTAGTATCATAGTAAAAACAAAAATAAAATATTTAGTTAACACATAAGAGATTTTGGTTATGCTTTATTTATCAAATCAGAGCTTTTGAACAAAAATGCCTCTAATAAATAAAATAAAACAAAAACTATTAATCTTATTGAAATAATTTATTTATTGAAATAATTTCTCCGGAAACACTAATTAGTATAGGATAACAATTGAACCACAAGTTAGAATAAAATAAAAATTGCAAATCAAATTACCTATTTTCTGAGCTAATTATACATTAAGTACCCGGATTAAATTGTAATACATACTTCGTAAAACGGATGGTAATCCTGATCTATTACCATTTTCAGTTCCTGTAAATGTTTAAACTTGCTCTCAGTAATTTTAATGGAGATCTGTACAAGTGGTTTGGAGATACCAGACCCTTTCTTTGACTATTTCTTCGCTGTGGAAGTACAGACCACTGGACATGTTTTAACCTATAAAATATTGAGCCATTGGATAAATATTTAAGACCTCTAATATCCACCACGACAAGATCTCCCTTCTTTTTCCCAGGCCATATGGATTTTAGGTTCGATTCCATCTCTTTAAAATTTAGAAATCATGGTGGATGAATTTGATATCATAGAGCTTTTGTGGTAGAGCTTGTTTTATCCGGGTGATGTAATCACTGGGAGTGAAAATTGGTGGTTTTATGTATTGTTCAATTGTGGAGCGAACACTATCCACTTCCATCATACTATGCCCCTTTTCCAGGTAAAGTTGTTCGATACAAATTTTCCTTTTCCTGGCATTTCACAAAATTCGGTTATGGTTTTGGTGTCCGCATCCATCAGAAATAATGATAACGCGCTCTGTTTAAAGTGGCACGTTTTGATAGTAATCTATTAAACAAGATGTGAATGCATTAGCAGTAACATTACCATCTACCTCGTGCCAAAAGTAAATTGTCACGTCTTTGGATAGCACGTGAATTATGGCAACAGTTGCCACGTTACCACAAATACGACGCTTCGCTAGACTAAAATTTTACTTTTGATGTGGCCAGTATTTTATATGCGTAACGACATATGTCTCGATGGATAAACGCAATTGAATAGGGGAGAAAAAAATGCAGTATACCAATTGCCCGGTAACGTCCTCGCCCCATGTTAGTGCTAACTGCCACATGTTAATAATCAAAACTAGATACATATAATTACAAGTATCAGTTGATGTATGTAGCAACATAATTTTATGTAAAATAACCAGTTTATTTTTCAGTAACTCGATAAATTAAATATTTCCATAACTGAACACTACGATCAATCAAATCAAACAATACATTCCATTGAGAATTAATGCGACAACGGCATCTCTGGGACGGTTCTGCGGTTTCTAAAATTATTCGCTCTTTCATTTCCGTAACTCTAAATTATTATTCATGAGTAATGTTTTGAAGTTTATTCGTTAAAAATTATAGGTTTGACTGTACCTGAAAGATTTATTTCTGTAGTTATTTTATTTTTAAAGGTATATATGAACAGGTATACCGTTACTTCGTACCAATAGTCCACTACTGAACATAGGACCAGCTGCTATCAGGCAGATACTGCTGCCCATCCCTGGGTTCAGCTTCCCTCTGTCTTACGACAACCAGGGGATGATATTAGGTAGTGGATATTCTTACACCGCCACTACACGGGACATTTTCTTTATTGCACCATTATAGTGTACATAATTTTAATATTACATTTTTTGTTAAGAGTACCTTTAACCGACGAACGTGTATGATAGGTATATGGATGGGGAGGAAGCGAGCGAGGTGTGTCAGGATCGTGCCAAATGGAAGTCCATAGTCTTTGCCTATCCCCCTTGGGTGACAGGTGTGAGTGTTTTATGAATTTATAAAAATTTTGTACAACTGACTTCAAAACAAATTATAAAGAATAACTCAAAAACTATTGGTCAGACCTTGATCAAATTGATATGGGACCACATGAGAAGCAGCAGCTTTCAAATAAAAAAGAAATATCAAAATCGGTGCAGCCAAAAAAGTTATGAGGTAACACACATAAAAAAACATACAGTCGAAATGAGTACCGTCTCCTTTTTGGAGTCGGTAGAAAAGTAAGAGCTTAATGCACTCATGTGATTCTCTACACCCTAACCTTTTGCAGAAGTGTCAGTTTTGGACAGTAGTAAAAAATTAAATCTAAGTTGAGCACTCTTCAGCTTTTAGTTATTTTTATTATTAAGTGCAAACTCAATTTGGAGAGTTATTAAAATAATTATTTACCATTAAGGGATTTTTTTTTGTTTTATGTCCTAATTTTGCCGTGTTGTATCATCCCGGGGGTGTCAAAATAAACAGAGAATAATTAAACGGGATATGAGCAGAAGCACCTTTCTGATAAAATCTCAAAATGATAAGAAACTGCGGTTGCCAATATGTATGCGTATAATGCGGTATAAGTAATGAATTTTTTTACAGTCTTCAAAATTATCTTATACTTACTTTATTCAGTATATAAAGGTGAAGTTCCGATAAGTGAGAAAAAATTAACACAAAATCACACTCCACTAAAAGCTATAAACCTTCGTCATTTGATCCCGCCATATATCAGAGCAATGAGATAAAAGCGGAACACGAAGTCTATTCGAGTACTCGATAGAACATAAATCCATCAAAGCGGTAAAAATATGGCGGAAGTTATTATTGCGTAGACTGCGTGAACAATATGCGATCTCTTTTTATATAAGTTTAAAATGCTTTTAGAACAAAATGACGTCACGGAAAGGACTGATTAAGTTTTTATTATAATTTCATTAATTAATTAATTACAGCCCATCACAAGTCCACTGCTGAAAACAGGCCTCACCCAATGAAAGCCACAAAGCACGGTCCCGAGCCACCTGCATCCATCGACTTCCGGCATGTCACAAAAGGTCATCACTCCATCTAGTGGAGAGCCACCATAACTTCGCCTACCGATACGAGGTTGCCACTCGAGAATCTTTCCTCCCCTTTGGTTACCGGTTCTTTGTGCTACATAGCCAGCCCATTGCAACTTCAGGTCAATAATTCGTTAGGCTATGTTGGTTACTCTGCGTTTCGGTTACGGTTCTACTGCGGATATCCTCATTTTTAAATATATCAAGCAGAGAAACTTTGAGCCCTCTCCATAGCTTGCTCAGCAATCTCGAGATTCCTCATTCTTTTCCCTCCTTTCCTTCTTTTATTTTTGTTAACTTCTTTTAACCATTAATAAATGTTTTTAACCAGATTAAATTTATTAATATTTGAACCTTACAAAAGAGAGAGTTTCCTTCTTTAAGGTCTTCCACTTTTTTTGTAAATTTAAGGGTGACAAAGTAACATACTGATGGTAACTGTCTACTGCAGCCCATGGACACCTGCAGCCAACTTCATATAAAGAATACAATGACAGCAGATGTGTTGCCTAAGGACTTCAAAACAACTTAAGCTTGTACGAATGGATCGGCTTGGTTGGGGAAGAACCACACTCTCACAGGATACTAGCGTAAAATATCGGTACAATGTTGTGTCAAAATATCCACATACCATCTGGTGAGCCGTGGGCTGTGTGCTCGTTCGTAGTTGTACTCCTACCTTTATTTAAAAAAAGCAACGCTTTTTTTTCTATTTCTCGCCCGAGAAATTACCAATACAAACATTTCCTTAAAATCACTTTAGGAAATTTGTCGAGAAACCAAAAAACAAATGGATCACGTGCAAATCTACATTCTGTAGTTTTTATTTATTGTATTCCAAATTGGAAAAAGCTTCCATAAAGTCAACACAGTGGACTATTTTCTAGTATAAACTTTGTGTCTCCGTACGCTATACGTTGCTGCTTGGTAATAATTGACAGCAGAAACGATTCTGAAAAACAAAAAGTGAGTATAATACTGTCAGTTTGTTTAGACCAGTTGAACTAAAATAGCTCACATTACAGTAATCGCGCATAAAGTTAATGTTACAGACTATATACGTTACATTGCTCAATACAGGCCTCCTCTCATTTCCAGTAAATGGTAGTTGGTTACTTTACATGTTCTAGAATATTTTATTCCTCTGACACGGTGGTTTCCTTATTACGTATTTTTTCACTGTCGAGCACATGGTAAAGTAGCACTTAACATTGCAATTAATAATTACGTTCTAAATTATTAATTGCAATTTTTAATTACGTTGCTTGACCATGTAGTGGCGGTATAAGAATATTTACTATCCCATATCTTCCCGTGGGTGCCGTAACATTCTCCCTTTAAAAACTAAAAATATATAACTGCTGGTACTATGAGTCAACCAAGAGGTTCAGTAGTGAACTATATATAATATGTAATGGACGGATAACGAAATTA
The DNA here is from genome assembly GCA_963668995.1 of Parnassius mnemosyne. Taxonomy (NCBI): domain Eukaryota; kingdom Metazoa; phylum Arthropoda; class Insecta; order Lepidoptera; family Papilionidae; genus Parnassius; species Parnassius mnemosyne. The sequence continues at coordinate 54,429,988 of CAVLGL010000104.1, read as the reverse complement.
CGTAGCTGCCTGCAGGTATCGGACCCTCGTTTCTCGCTTACTGTGAAATTCATGGAGAGCGCCTAGCCCCCAAGCTACGATGGTTTCGCATAGCTTGGGGCAAAATTGCTTCTAAATTGATAAAAATAGTTTCACGTAAATGTAAGAAAACATGAAATTATTTTCGCTTAGTACTACGGGAGCCGATGCGGGGCTCGCAAGTTACATCTGTATAAATTACCCCGTGTGGACATATTTATTTTGCTATAGTAATGCAACTGCGTTTTGTTTTACGTTAAAACAAGTAATAAATACAGTTTTCTGGACAAATGCTACAATATTTATGCTTGCATTTGACTCCTATCTTCTTGTACGTCACGCTTAGAGTCCCCGAGGTCTCAAGTCCAAAGAGTCCAAAGAGTGCGAGCTTGAACCATTTTAAGCGAAAAATATGAGTACAGATGGAAAATTGTGAAAGAAATGATCGTTGGCTAACCCATCGCCCACTCAGTCATGAAGTCTATATCCTATTAGTCGCCTTTTAACGCCTTTTTGTAAGAGTGGACACATTATTTTTTGTTATAAGTTCCACACAAACATTGGGTTCTATAAATCCCAGACCAAAATGAGACTATGTTCTTGCTTATCTATGTACTAGCTTGTGATATATTTTTGATTATTATAATGTGTTTCACAAAACATGTTTTACTTACTTCTTATAATTAACATTATCTGCAAGAATAAGAAAAGAAATAAGTCAAATTGGATATGAAAATCTGTACAGGAGCCCCGTGATTTTAGAAGAAGAAAAATACATGATATTTAATACCTACTTAGACTTGTGGAAAAAATAGTTGTTGTATATAACCTTCTAGGGTTTTTTTTTATAGAAATAGGGTGACAACCGAGCATACAGTCCACCTGATGGTAAGTGGTTGCTATGGCCCATAGACATCTACATCTATCCTCGTTTGCGAGTCAAAATGCAGATGCGTTGAATTGGACTAAGATGGAATGTCTCTTTTCCAGTAAAAAGGGTCTCCGATTCTCTACACTCACCATACTAAATACAGCAGCATTAAGCTGCTATTTTACGCTGGTATTGTGTGAGAGCGTGGTCCTTACCCGGTCGAGCCGACCCACTCGTGCTACAACTATACTTCATACGTTGATGCTTCATTACTACTTACCCAAAAAAATCACTAAACTTCTTGAAAATTCCTTATCACCTTCATAGATACAGATATTATGAAAAATTGTATTGATGTCCCATAAGGGCTTTATTTCTGCAAAATGTAACTGAAAAAATAATTATCAGTTTAAGATGTGTAAATTTAGATTTGAATAAATTTGAAATCGACCGCTATATTAATTTACACACTTTATATATTTCGCTTCAAAATAATAAAGGAAGGAAAGTCGTTTGATATCTATTGGAGGGACAATCTATCAACCTAAGAAAAAAAGAAATGGGAAAAGTTATTTTGGTGCGAGGATTGCGAAAAAGATTTAATGATACATAACATCATTTGAACTTTTTTACTACAATTCCTTACGTCTCATAAAAATACAACATCATTGTTTATAAATATATATTTTTTTAATTTTATAAATGCTCAAAGTTTAAAAGGCTATCTGCCTAGTCGAACTAAAAACTTTTGTTTTAAGACATTTGGTATGTAACCTTTTACGAGTTGTCGTTTTTGTATTTTAGCTTATCCGGAGACACTGTAGTGTCTCACGCCAAGTACACGTTCAACATATGTATATGTATGTAAACGTGTAGGCGTGAGACTACAGTGTATATATTCTCGAATCAGATGTCAACATAACCCCACCAAATTTTTAACTTCATATATTTAATAATTAACGAAATGTCAACACTTTATACAGTCATTTATTATTTTGTTTATCAGTTGTTTCCATAAAACACTAAAAATTATTTCTATCTATGAATTAATTCATACTTTTCAATATCTCAAATTTTTGCTTGCTCAGGTTTCCGATTGCACAAAAGATTTTATTAATTTTGGTGGAATTTTTTTATCTTTTTAAAGATTGTTGACTTGAATGCTTGTCTTTTAAGCCATATTTTCATATACTTATTTTCAAGATTTTTGGCTTGGATGCTTGTCTTTTAAGCCATGGTTTCATTTATTGCAACTTGAGCCAGCAGATAGTTGGCAATATTTTCTCAAGGCGTCTAAGCGATATTAGAACCTCGATATTTTCGAAAGTGAAACATCGATTTTAAAAAAGGGTTATTATAGTATAAATGAATACATGGTTCATAATAACCCCTGGGAATAAGGTAATCGCTTCCAAGCAGTTGCTAAAATAAATTTTGTAAATAGTTTGTAATAATTTTGTATTGTAAAATTTATTTAAAAAAAGTCCCGCTGGGTTTCTTGCTGGTTCTAACCAGGACAGAGGATTTTTTTTCGAACTAATGGTAAAGTAAAAAATGACTTTCAATAAGAATTACTCATGTAATGTATATTGAATAAAAATTATTCTATTCTATTCTACTCTTATCTAATTCTAAAACATCAAAGTATATGAATAGAATGTTACTACATTGTATTGACGATGGAGCTATTAATCAAATGGGATCACTCTTTCTCAAAACTAATTCTAAATTAACTAATAGCAATAGAGGTGGAGCAATTTTGGATTTTTCTGGAGCATTTAAGGAGCAATTAATAGGCATTTTGTTTTATTTTAAAAAGTAGATATGTTTTATAGCAAAATAAAATTTTTGATACTTAAATTTTTAAAAATTAATCATAAATTAACTAATAGCAATAGAGATAAAGCAATTTCGGATTCTGCTGGAGCAATTAAGAAGCAATTAATTGACATACAGTTTAATTTTAAAAAGTAGGTATTTAATGTTTTATAGCAAAATAAAATTTAAGATAATTAATTTTTTTAAATTTATTATGAATTAACTAATAGCAACAGAGGTGGAGCAATATTGGATTTTTCTGGAGCATTTAATAAAGTTTACGAAACGAAATAAAGTTTTGTTGTTCCATGGAATTGTCGAAAAGCAAAATGAAAACCTCCGTGACGTTATTTTTAATATAATATCTAATCAATTAAAGCTAACAGATATTGAAAAGGATTGTGTTAAGGTTTGCCACCGACTTGGATCATCTCAAAGTAAGACACGACCAGTTTTGGTTCGATTTTTTGATACTGAGCATAGGCGGATTATTTGGGACAACAAAGCCAATCTCAAAGGCTCCGGTATCACCATCTCAGAGTTTTTAACGAAAACCAGGCATCACATATTTACTACAGCACGTAAACACTTTGGAATTAAACATTGTTGGTCATCTGAAGGAAAAATTGTTATAATGCTCCCCGATAAAACTCGACAAAAAATTGAAACGCTGGCTGAACTGGAACTACTCATCGTGAAATATCCTTCTAGCTCCGCTACTAACGATAACGTATCACATTCCGTTAATTTAACATCGATAACCGTTAATGCCCCGAAGAAATCACGCCGACGCATAAATAACTAAAAAACAGTAGTATTGTTTTCTTTAAAAATTGCATTACTATAATCGCAGCATTCAACTTTTTAATTTATTATTGTTATATAATAATGAAGTTAACTGACATAGGCGGAACGCATAAACGCCACATATAATGCACTTTCAATTTCAAGGTTAATAAAGATTGCTGCAATGCAATGAACACAAATAAAACAAACTTATTAAGTTTTTAATACCTACCTACTTTTTAAGCTTATTTCTAATGTTTACATTACTTTGTCTTATTGTATACTCGAAGGTTTAAAATAACGTTCCGTTTTCTCCTTGTTAATTTTGTATTGCAATTAGTATTTTTAGTTTTCTTCTTCTAGTATTAATATAATATTGTCTATTTATAGATTAATTTAAAAAATCATTACGCTAGTGAGTTGCACTGAGTTGAGTTGTCTTTGTTCTTATTTAATTTCGTTTTTGTTTATCATAAGTTAGATAGTATTTTTTTCTTTTAACATTGGTATATTTTTCTAATAGGATATTGCTTTTTTTATTATTAAGTTATTTTTTTTTATTTTTATTTTATAGTATATAATATATATATTATTTTTTATTGTCATAATTATGGAAAGTCCAACTGATTTTAATGATGGTTTTTTCTCGTGTAATTCATCTTCAACCAGTTTCTTAAGCGCAGATACCGAGTCATCTGAACCTCTTGGACTGCATGATCATATTTCTGCCATATTTTCTCCTTATCCCAATAATTTTAATGTTGCCCATATCAACGCACAAAGTATTCCTGCCCACTACCCTGACCTTCTTGCATCCATTAGCAGTAATCTAATCGACGCACTTCTTATATCTGAAACTTTTTTCAAGTCTTCTCTTCCTTCTTTTCAGTTTTCACTTCCTGGTTACGTTTTGATACGTAATGACAGGATCGGTAAGGGAGGAGGTGGTGTAGCTATTTACCTGCGTTCTGAAATCCCTTACAAACAAATCTCTGCTTCCCCGTCAACTTATTCTGAATCTGCAGAGTACCTTTTTCTTGAGGTTACACTTTACCACACAAAAATTCTTCTTGGTGTGATATACAGCCCTAATATACAAATTAATTATTTTGACGTATTTGAAAATCTACTTACAGACTTTTGTCCTATATACAGTCATGTGATCGTGATGGGAGATTTCAACACTTGCTTACTCAAAAACGATTCACGTGCATATAAGTTGAAGTCTATTGTGTCCTCACATAATCTACAAATTTTACCCCTCTCTGCTACCCATCATTTTCCCAACTGTACTCCGTCTTTACTTGACCTTATAATAGTTTCATCTTTAAATAACATCGCGAATCATGGACAAATAACAGCTTCTTTTTCGTATCATGACCTCATTTTCATTTCATATCGTGTTCGTCCACCAAAGCGTAAACCACATTTTCGATTTCTTCGTAGCTATAAGGGTATTGACTTGGAAGCCATAAGACGAGATGCAAGTGGAATGGACTGGTCTTCCGTAATGGATTGTCAAAATAAATAATATGGTGAATAACTTTACTACTTTAATTCTTAGATTGTATGATTGCCATGCACCTCTCAAACGTATAAAAATAAAACATTGTCCTGCGCCCTGGATTACAAAAGATATAAAAGAGCTTATGGCACGTAGGGATAAAGCCAGAAGTAGATATAAACATTGTCGCTTGGAAAGAAATCTAATCAAGTTTAAGATTCTACGTAACCGCTGCAATCGTCTGTGTAGAGATGCTAAAAGACGCTACTTTCATGACTCACTTTCAAATTGCGATTCAGGAAAAGCCTGGAGTTTTCTCAAAACAATCGGCATTGGCAAACATCCTGCGCTTGCGATTGGAAATCTTGATATAGATACTCTCCATCGACATTTTTCTCTTCCACCTGTTTCCTTATCTTCATTTATAAAGGCTAAGACCTTGTTAGAATTATCCAGATGCCCTGTACAACATTTCCCCCAGTTTGAATTTGTACCAGTATCAGAAGATGAAGTAAAACGGTCAGTGCTATCCATATCTTCTACTGCGTCGGGAAACGATAAAATTTCTTCCACAATGATAACTATGATTTTACCTTGTATTCTCCCAGTTCTTACTTACATATTTAATTTTTCATTGTCTTTCTCCTGTTTTCCATATTCGTGGAAGTTAGCACACATTATTCCTATAGCCAAGGTTGCTAACCCTACATTACCTTCTGAATTTCGACCTATATCTATATTACCATTCCTCTCTAAAGTACTGGAACATATTGTTCACAATCAATTTTCTTCTTATCTTAACTCCAACAATATTTTAAGTACATTTCAATCTGGATTCCGGCCCGGTCACAGTACAACAACTGCTCTTCTTCAGGTAACTGATGATATCCGTCGAGCCATAGATCAAAAACAATTAACAGTACTCGTTTTATTAGATTTTAGTAGTGCCTTCAATTCTGTTGACTTTGATATCCTCCTTAAAATTCTTCAGGCTATCAATGTTTCATCTTCGGCGATTCTTTGGTTTGATTCCTATCTTCGGGGACGCTCGCAATGTATCCGCTCCAATGACACTTATTCCAACTGGTGTAATCTTATTGCAGGTGTACCCCAAGGTGGAGTCTTGTCTCCTTTACTCTTCACCGTTTTTATTAATTCTATAACGAAAATAATATCCTCCAACTTCCATCTTTATGCAGACGATTTGCAGCTTTACCGTCACTTTGAGGCATCTGAGGCTAAAATGGCGATAGATGCACTGAATGACGATTTGGACAGAATTAATCGTTGGTCCAGTTCCATGGTTTGTCTATAAATCCAAGTAAGTCTCAAGCGTTAATAGTAAGCAGCAGATATAATAGTAGTATTATTGATAACTACACCCTGCCAAATGTGATTATCAATGGCACATCAATTGCTTATTCGGAATCCGCGAAGAACTTGGGCCTAATTATTGACAATAGGTTATCATGGGGTGCTCATATAACGGACTTAAGCAGAAAAGTACATTATACTTTTCACTCGTTAAAACGATTTCAAAGTTTTTTACCCTTATCAACTAAAATCTCTCTTGTCCAAACTCTCATTTTGCCAATCTTAGATTACGCTGATGTCTGTTTTTTGGATGCTACAGAGGAGCAATTAAACAAACTTGAGCGATTGCAAAACCTATGCATTCGGTATATTTTTGGACTCAAGAAGTTTGACCACGTCTCTAAATACAGAAAGCAGCTCAAGTGGCTCCCGATCCGATTTCGCAGGAACACTTGTATCCTTTGTCTTCTTTTTAATATCTTACACAGTCCGAATTTCCCTTCATACCTTCGTAATCGATTCACCTTTTTTAAATCTCCAGATGCAATTTGTAGATCTCACCTAAAAACCCTCTTAAAATTCCCATCCTTTAAAGCTCATTCATATTCCCGTTCATTCTCTGTACATGCAGTAAGACTCTGGAATTCACTTCCTCCTACAATTCGAGAAATCAAAACAGTGACATTATTCAAAAAACGTGTAAAAGAACATTATTTATCTCTGTCTTCTGTGTAAGTTTCCATATTTTTGATATTTACTATACTTTTATTATTTATATATATTTAATTATGACTATACATATATATATTTTATCTTGTATGTATATATGTATGTATGTGTATATAATAACAAAGTGCACACCTTACTATCTTTTATTTATCACATATCTTTTTAACTGGCCTACTGGAAGAAATTTCATAATGAGATAAGTAGCGCCCTTGTACAAACTGTTCATCATGTTGTGTTCTTTCCTTTGTTTGTGTGTACATAAATTGTTAAATAAATAAATAAATAAATAAGATAATTATTTTTTTTAAATTTATTATGAATTAACTAATAGCAACAGAGGTGGAGCAATATTGGATTTTGCTGGAGCATTTAAGGAGCAATTAATTGACATACAGTTTTATTTTAAAAAGTAGATATTTTATGTTTTATAGCAAAATTAAATTTTCAATACTTAAATTTTTTAAATTAATTATAAATTAACTAATAGCAATAGAGGTGGATCAATTTCAGATTCTGCTGGAACATTTAAGGAGCAATTAGTTGCTTACAGTTTATTTTAAAAAGTAGATGTTTAATACCAAAATTAAATTTTCGATAAAATTTTTTTTAATTAATTCTAAATTAACTAATAGCAACAAAGGTGGAGCAATTTCGGATTCTGCTGGAGCATTTAAGGAGCAATTAAGTAGCATACAGTTTAATTTTAAAAAGTAGGTATTTAATGTTTTATAGCAAAATAAAATTTAAGATAATTAATTTTTTTAAATTTATTATGAATTAACTAATAGCAACAGAGGTGGAGCAATATTGGATTTTGCTGGAGCATTTAAGGAGCAATTAATTGACATACAGTTTTATTTTAAAAAGTAGATATTTTATGTTTTATAGCAAAATTAAATTTTCAATACTTAAATTTTTTAAATTAATTATAAATTAACTAATAGCAATAGAGGTGGATCAATTTCGGATTCTGCTGGAACATTTAAGGAGCAATTAGTTGCTTACAGTTTATTTTAAAAAGTAGATGTTAATTACCAAAATTAAATTTTCGATAAATTTTTTTTTAATTAATTCTAAATTAACTAATAGCAACAAAGGTGGAGCAATTTCGGATTCTGCTGGAGCATTTAAGGAGCAATTAAGTAGCATACAGTTTAATTTTAAAAAGTAGGTATTTAATGTTTTATGGCAAAATTAAATTTTCGATTATTTTTTTTTTAATTAATTCTAAATTAACTAATAGCAATAGAGCTGGAACAATTTCGGATTCTGCTGGAGCATTTAAGGAGCAATTAAGTGGCATACAGTTTAATTTTAAAAAGTAGATATTTTTTGTTTTATAGCAAAATGAAATTTTCGATACTTAAATTTTTAAAAATTAATTATAAATTAACTAATAGCAATAGAGGTGGAGCAATTTTGGATTCTGCTGGAGCATTTAAGGAGCAATTAATTGGCATACAGTTTAATTAAAAAAAATAATGTTCTACGCTAACTTCCTTCTGGTGTTTTGTATACTGACATTTTACTAACTACTCTCAGTCATGACATTTTTTAAATATTTGAATTCAGCTGACTTCACTCCGCCTACAACAGCTATATTCATATCGTAGTTTTTCAGACACCAGCGCTATTGTGGTAGATTTTGGAAACTATTTTCAGTATATAGTGGGACACTTTTTCAACTTTCGCACCTTATAAGATGGTTATCCTTCTACTCTACACTCCATACTTTCACTCCACAGTTCACACCACAGACACAGACTAACTAGTAGATTATACTTAGTCTAGTTACGCCTTAGTTACTCCACTCCACCCAGTCAGTAATCCGTTCTTGGGGCGATGTATACGCTTTTACAACAACTGGAATTTTTTAAATATACTAAATTTGACCTGCTCAATGTTCAAAAACATTATTAAACTAAGTTTGTATAAAAAGGGTTATTATAATAGTAAGGAATTTATGGATGACAATAACCCCTGGGAATGAGGTGATCACTACCATACTATTTCTAGTTTGTTGTGTAGTTAATTGTGTACATGATTGTAAGCTGTTATTTAAAAAAAAGTCCCGCTGGGTTTCTTGCTGGTTCTTCCCAGGACAGAGTTTTTTTCCGAACCAGTGGTAATAAAACAAAAGAGTAACTTTCAATAAGTATCATTTATAATCTATATTGAATAAAAAAGTTTCTGTTTCTGTTTCTACCGAATGTCCACACGATACTTTTCTACATGGATACTCTGGTAAAGTTGTAAAAAAAATTTAATTATTAGTAGAGTTTTATTCAGAGTTACATTGAAATTCAAAGTTAAAGTATTATACCTAAGTTGACTGTATAATGAATGGAGACTTCATTATATAAAAAACATCACTATTGTTATGAAATAAGTACCTTTTTAATATAATTCTTAAAAAAATAAACAAAACCCGGTCTCGATACGTTAAATTCTTCGAGAGTTATCGTGACCACGTAAAAAAAAATCTGGACGTCCACGAAAGTTTTTTTCAGTTTTCTTAAAATAGCAAAATAAAATAGATTTGTACAAAGTATGAGATAGATTGATTAAATTTTCTTGAAATAAATCTACTCATATTATTTTATGAGTGCAAATAAATTGTTGTAGAGGTAGTTAAAGAGCAAAAAAATTTCTTGACCTTGACGTGTTGAGAGTAAAGCACAAACTCAACCGCTTCGCGGTATGAGGTGTGCAATATTTGAAAAAAAAAAAGAAAAGAAATTGTGTACTTTACAAAAAGATATAAAATCCGAACAAAAACAGTTTCACTGTAAAGCATCGCGCCAAGTACACTTTCAACTATAGTTACAAAAATGATAATTACATTTTTACAAAAAATTATAAAATAAAAAAAAACCAAGTACATAACCGTTAAACTACATAACATAAAAACAATCTCTGGATGATGCAACAATTAGAGAATTATTGAAAGGCCTTAATTTTGCTATAACACTAAAAAATTACCGTACGAGAAAATTATCTGCAGTGTAGAGGACTGTTTATTTGAAAATAATATGTGAAAGGAAGATTTGGAGGCGATATGTCAAGACCACTGAAAATATTAAATAATTGATAGTAGATAATCAGAAAATTACAGATCCTCAGAAAATAGCAGAATAGTTCAATAATTACTATGCAGACTTGGTTAAACCTAAAAAACATAAATAATGCCCCTAAAAAGCAAAAATGCTCGTATAACTCATCAAATTCCTTCTTTTGAGTCCCACTGACCCCTATGACATATCTTCTATCATAAATAATTAAAAAAAAAAACACTAAAACTACTGAGTTTGATGACAATTGTGTATCAGTGTTAAAATATGTTTGTCCTAGTATTGCGCTCGTACTTAGCCACATTATTAACTTATCTTTTGAATAGGGTATTTTTCCATCAATATTAAATACTACAATATTTAAACCCCATAAAAAAGAAGCTAAATGCGATTTGAAAAATTATAGACCAATAGCCCTAACTCCTACGTTTCTAAAATAATTAAAAAGGTTATGTATAATAAATTATATAATTACTTCGAACGGATCGACATCTTTATCGCTGATCTAAAAAGATTCCGAAAGAATATGTCAATAAACCTAGCTATTTATGATTTTTTAAGTATGATATACCCAAGAGTGGATGCTAGACAACCTTCTTATGCATTGTTTATGGATATGTCAAAGGCCTTTGACTTTGTGGATTATGCATTTAAATAAATTTGAGATTTACGGTGTAAGGGGCAATACCCTCTATTTATTAAATTTGTACCTCAGTGAAAGAACGCCAATCACGAAAATAAGCAAAATTGTTCCAAACATAAAAATAAAATCCTGAAATCTAAGACAATAATAGCAATAGACTAAGGCATATCTACTCTATAAGGCAATTCATATCAATGAATACGTCCGCTGTATGCTCTACTTTGGCCATTAAAGTATAATTAAATAAATAAATGTAAAATAGACAAACCGATAATCAGAGCAGTATCAAATATCTGGTACTGCCTGCGGTCGTCATTCCGCTTATCAAGCGTGACTATTAAGTCAAATTTTCTAGAATTTGATAGGTTCCTGCTGTTTTCTTTTACAGACTGATGATAAAGAAGTTGGATGTACTGGTATGAGCAATGATATAATTTCTTCTCTAATAATTCGCAATACCAGTTCCGAGAACCAACAAAATAAACACAGAGCGAAATTATAAATTAAACGTTTATTTAATATCATTTTATCCCATTGTACATTACCGTGTAGTGGCAGTGTAACAATATACACCACCCCATATCACCCCGTGGGTATCGTAAGAGGCAACAGACGGAAACAAATCAGGAGATGGGCAGCAACGTCCTCCTAATAACGACTAAAATTTAAAAAAAAGAAACTTCGGTTACCAACCAGCTTGCCAAGCGTGGAAAGTATGGCAAATATCCCCCCTACAAGGCAATCTATGGGGGAGGTCTATGATAAATGTTAATAGCCTGTGATAATGGTAATTAACATCAAAGGAATAAAAGTGAAACAGAAAATCGGTTGAAGTATTCGATAAATAAATCTTCGATAAATACATAAATCCATCAAATTTCATAATAATACGAGAGAAGTTGAAAATTGCATTAGGACTGCGAAAACGATTTGATTCCTTTATTTACCCCTGTTATAATATTGATTTAATAGTTTAAAGTAAATCAAATTTACTATGCAATAATCTAATTTCAAATACTTTAAAAACAAACTTAAATTTTGGGAGTTCCCGGAATACGAATTTCTCCTGTATCGAGACGGCGTTTTTACATTATATAAATCGTGCCTGTATAAACTCGTTATCAAGACAATTATTTTTAGGCTCTGGCTATTAATTAATACTTCTTTCAAATGGAAATCGAATCCATGGCAAATCTCCAGTGTAGCAGTGGACATTTACATATCTAGAAAGCTCACTTATGAATCTTAACAAGATGGATTAATTGCAGACAAATCTTTGAAATCCAATGAATTGAATGATGATGATGATCATTATGGTAAAGATTCGAAATCATTTTAATTTTATATTAAATTAAAAAATTACATTTTAAAGTAAAATAATACTGAAACGGAACATACGAGAAAACATAGTTGTAAGATAATAAATAAGGCAATAAATATAAGAGAACATGAGACAAATCATCTTTTTCTTTCCGGGGGACACGGCTAATTTATAAATAAATATACACACAATGCAAATCTGGGTAATTCATGCCAAAGTATTTCATAAGAGTATGTTATACTATTTGCGCACACAATTTTAATTCAAATGTTTTGAAATGATTCCCACACAGGACAGCTTTGCTTGCGTGTCCTGTGTGGGAGTAATAACAACAATGAATGTGTATGTATTAACTGTGTAGACGCAGTGCAAGAATATCAACTACCCCATATCATTCCTCGGGTATCAGAGGTGAGGGTGACAGATGAAAACTGAAACAGGAGATGGGCAGCAGCTTCCTGATAACAACTGAAAATAATAAAAAAAACTGGCTTCCTTTAAGAAATTTTCCCCTATGAGGCAACTTATGTGGGAGGCCTATGTTCAGCAGTAGACTTCTATAAGATGTAATGGATTGCATCACGATGTTAAAGTGTATTGCTTAACGGAATAACATATACAAATTTTTTTAATGCTCTTTATTTAATATTTTACTTCTATTATTATATATTTACGTCAATCTCTATCTTGTTGCTTGCGCCCTATGATCAACGTTTTTAACTTGGTAAAGCCACGTTTTAGAAAATTACAGTTGCAGTACAAATGGGTTGTTTTAAACGGGAAGGACCACGCTATCACAGAATACCAGCGTTAAAAAGCAGATTGATTTGCCGTGTGTCGTGTGGTGAGTATAGACAACTGGAAACTCTTTTTACGGCAATATGGCATCCTATCTTCGTCCTTAGGACAACGCATCTTTATTTTGATTCTCGAACATGGATATTTAGATATTTATGTCTATGAACCACAGCATCTACTTGCTTTCAGGTTCACTGTGTGTTCTTTTGTCACCGTATTGTACTCTTTAAAATAATTAAATAAATATTGCGGGCCATGGATGAGGTTCTCATTTTGCGATGACAAATTGTATGTATGTAACATGCGATATATAGTTAGACGTACAAATTAAATTGAAAGACAATCGACGCTCGATATTTCACAATTCATATTGTGACTTTTTTATATAGAAGTGTGGGCAAATAGTAAGTGTTAATGATAGTAAGGGTTAATCGCCAGCTATGAAAAAAAAAATAACTTCAACACCAGGGGAATAGCAGGTGAGTTGCTGGTCTTTTAAAACCAGTAAGCTCGTTTCTTGAAAATCCCTAATTCGTATCGATTCGAAAAAAAATCGCCGGTGGTAAACAATACCAAAAATAAACCGTGCGAGAAAGAATACTCCTTATAAATCGTAGTAAACTAAAAAAAGAAGCAATACCGCTGAAAAAAATTTATCCACTTATCTTCTTACCTCCAGCAACGATTGCCAGACAATTATTGGTACAAAAATTACTCGTGTTAATTCACCTTTAGGGACAGCATACCTATCTGCATTTTATTTCGTAATCGAGAATAGATTTATGGGCTTTTTCTTTCAGGTACTATAAGGTGGACTGTGATCTCTTTTGTCTCGACAACTTCAAAAGAAATTAAATCGGACATATCCAAACAATAATTTTTAATACCACAGGCAATGTCGCTGCCAATTCGGGTCCAATCATCAAGAAGTTCGTAAATAAAAAGAAACATCAAATAAAAATAAAAACCAAACGATGAAAAATCGTTCTCTTCATAAATTCCCCGACTGCAGATAAAAGTGAAAACAAAGTACTTTTTGATGTTGAATGGGACAACAATCCATCAAACCTGAAAGAAAAAGGAAACTGAGAAAAGTTATTTCTCCGTTACGATAGCGAAAACGATGTATTGCTAATTTTAACATTTATCTGACATACTTGAATAATGTATTTGTTGGGAATGAGTGTAAAAATATAAAAAAAATACGAAGAGTTAATGGTAAAATTCCCACCACTCGTTTGAGCAGTATAAAAGACTATCCTGGCACCTAGCTTGGGTTAGTCATTTTACAATTGATTATAGAAAACCCTGCAATTTAAACTCCGGTCGTCCACAATAAAGTTTAAGTAACTCAGAAGCCTCTAATCCAAGTATGCGCGACATAAACATCTCATAGCAATTTCCAGCTTTATTAAACCGTACACTGTACTCGTAACTCCTACTTTATGAAAACAAACCAGAGTTGGGAGAAGTAAAAAGTACTAACTTTGATGATTCTAATGAAATAAAAAGTATAAAAACTGAAACTTTTTAAGATTTTTTGTTCGCAAGCCGTATAAGGTTCGCAAAGCTGTTACTTAGAATTCGGTTACACAGTCGGTAAGTGTTATAAAGTAACTGCCGTGTTTGAAATCGGTCAGGAAAATATTATCTTCACCATAATAATAATCAATAAATATAACTCAACACGAGCAGGCAAGAAACCATGAATCTCCTGATTTTTTCCCTCTGTATAAGGCTATACGACACTCACAGGATGATATAGGGTAGTGGATATTCTTACGCCGCCATTACACGATATATTTTTGTTTATATATTTAATCTATATATAAAAATCAAGTGCTATCAGTTAGTCTCGCTAAAACTCGAAAACAGCTCCAACGAATTTGTTAAAAATTTTAGTGTGCGTTGGTGTGGGTCTTTGAGTGGTTTAGATTTGCAATTGAACCCGGTATGTGGCGCTGTTGTCGATATGCAGATAACACCTGTGCGAAGCCGGGGCAGATGGCTAGTATTTACTAAATAACGGCCCGGTCTCTTGGCTCACATATAATTTTAGCTTTTCTTACTCAGAAATCACGGAATTATACGAAAGTAATACTTACAATTTGATACAATATAGAAATATAGAAGAAAATTCTTTCCTATTTTATTATAATTTATTATTTTACTGTTTATATTTGCTTAAAGTTTATAAATAATCCTTGTATGAGGCTGCTTTTGTTTCTAGAATCTTCGTTTAGGTTTTCTAATTACACATTCGCTATTTTATTTATTTTAATCACAGTATAAAAAAATAAGCGAAATCAAAAATTATTAAGATTTTTCATGAATTGTTTGGACTAAGACCTTCGAAAAAGCCAAAGTTAATATATTTCGATTACCGTCTAACTATAAACAGTTTAATATTGTTATCCTACCGATTTCACAACAAAATTAAAAATATAACTTCTCGTACTAGTACATAATTAATTATTGTTATATTTTTAACTCCAAATGTTCAACCATTGATAGGTTATAAAATCGTCGTAAATTATTCTAAGATATTTAGCTCAGTATATTTTATGTAGATATAAAAATAAATAAAGTTTGAAGCGACAGTGGCTTAATTGGAAACGTAAAAGGTATCGACTGCAAAACTAAAAGGATTTGAACTCGCCCTTCAACTAATGTCGTGAACCAGTAGCGTTAGCATTTTTAAATAAATTGTAATTCATTATCGAGAGCAGCCAGTGGTGAATGCGTACGACAACCCATCACCTCATTTCGTCCCGTAGGTGTCGAAAAGGCGACTAGAAAAATAAATTGGCCCCGGATAATCATCTTCTTTCGTATAAACATCTTCTTTACGCCAAACGTAAAATACAACGGAGAGCAGCACTAAAGGTGTGAGATGTTTGGATATACAACTGCCAATCCGCTTGCCAAGATTGTCAAATAAGGCAAACCCTTTCTACAGCGAAAGAAGCCCATATCCAGCAGTTGAATTATGCAGGCAGATAAAGAAGTTAATAAGTGAAGTAAAAATAAAAACAAAATGATAATAAAAACACGGGTACTTACGGACCCAGAATTGTATTCAATAACTGTGAAAAGGTGTGGTTCGTAAGGGTTAAAAGCAGTTCGGGAAAATGCATTCACACAGAACTTGTTTCCAATCTTCTGTAATATTTGGAATTGCCTGCAACGTAGATAAACCGTGCATGGTTGTTTCATGACGTTGTGCTTTTAGTACGCTATCGGGCAATGTATTCAGTGCAATAAAAATACATTATTGTTCATGGGCTCGTTGTTCACAGCATAATTTGCTTTATTTGATGTAGATTTATTTAGAAATGTTACTTGTACTTTCTGAAAATGGTGGACGCCTATACATATATACACGCTTTTATAACTGTAAGCTACTATGTAGTTCGAAAATGATGAATGACGGAAAATGAACTCGAAAATGAATGATAGTCATAAACTCAATAGACTAAGAGTCAAATTATTTATTCAAAATTAGGTACTTCATTTTTAGATAATAGTGGTTACGATATGAAGTTGCTTGAACAAAACAATTTTTTACGGATTTTACCGTGTTTAATTCTACTTATTTTTAATTCCCGATGTTTCGGGTGCATTGCAGTACCCATGGTAACAAAGGACTAAGGTGATTGTCGTCCCGATGTCAAAGATAACCCGGAGTACCTTCAGATTTTAAATTATTACTATTATTCCGATATATGCAGAATGAAATTATTGTGTCTTGAAGTTTTGCAGTGTTATGCTTGGGTTTAGTTTTAATTTGCTGCTGCTAAGCGCGAATGGTGATCATGTGGTGCCTGGTTCAAACTCAGATCGAGACAGAAATCTGCTATTGGATTTATCTGTTGAGAAATTCTTAGCAGCTCTTTTTCAGCTTAGACACTCAGGAAATTGGCAGTGTTTCATATCCGTGCCACGGAAAGCACGTAAAGTCCTGCGTCTTATTTATGTTCGGTCGTTCCAGTTTGCCGTCCTATCGGATTATGAAAGTGAGGGAAAAGAGAATATACCCGTGCACTATAAGCCATATTCAAGTCACTCCTGCACTATAAGCCTATTCTGCGGTAATAGCGAATCTTCGTTAACTGGCCTCGCCAGTATGACCGAAATTGAGTCATCTATGTCACTTCCCAGCTCATATTTAAATTATAATATCTATACCTTGCCTCGTCGTGAAATATGGACGAACAGACAAACACATTTTCGCGTTTATTATATGAGTATTACCGGAACATGTCGTTAACGGTTTACTTTTATTGTCGGATGGCACTAACATAAACATGTCCCAAGAAATCGAGCTAGGACACCTTCACGTCTGATTGCTCAAAACGTCACTCGATTTGAAGTTAAATTGTAATTCGCATCATACAAAATAATTATTTTATTCGATATGTGATATTTGGGATTGCATGATAAAAAATTTATATTTATATTTTACCTTACTAAAGGTTATAATAAGAATAAAATCCATATAATAAGTAGCGAACGTGTTTACTTATCCAATACAAAGGGCGAAACGCAGAGCTGGTATGCCGCATACCGCTTTTATTTAAAAATACAAAGTTACTAATAGTAGTACGTGGCCAGGATTTAACGATTCACGATCAAGATTTTAAGAAACTAGTCTTAAAAAAATCTGCGAACCTAGAAAACCTTATTTAAAATCATATTTTTTTAATATTGAAATTGGAACGTGCTACGTGTCGAAAAAGACGCATGGTTTTTGCCTGCAACTTTTTTCGCATAGTTTTGATGTCCCATTATATCATCCACCTGATGGTAAATGAATACTGTGGCTCATGAATATCTAAATTTTTCTCGAATAATAACCAACATATTGTGTGCCTTGTTTCCAGTAAAATGTTTGTTTGGTTCTCTCCTCTTACCCATACGGAACACAGCAGCATTAATCTGCTATTTTAGCTGGTTATATGTGAGTATATGATTATTCCACGGTTGAGCCTGCCTATGCGTGCAACAACTAAATAGCTGCATCATGACTCTTCCACGTATATTAATTAGGCATAAAGCTATAATTTTTAAAAATAAAAGCGTGCAGCTGTAACGGAAAATGCTTTATTGAAAAAGGAAGATGAATGTACTGCAGTACCTGTGCTAAGGGAAATATCGTTAAAACGGTTCTATCCATTCAATAAACCTTAGTCTAACTTATATTCTACGATAATTATCACTCCGAAATATGAGAAAGTTTTCATATGATTTCATGCTCATAATAAGTGTACCCTAGGCTTTATGCCATGACTGTATAGATTCTAGACTCTAGACGTAACACCTTAAAACTTGTGAGGTAATACCGCTGTGCGAAAAGCTAGTTTACAACAAAACAACACTAAATACGGAAAATATGTAAGGCTTCTACAATATCGTGTGTAATATCACTTATGTGAAATATATCTTTTTTTAATTTAATTAATATAACTTTTTACAAAACCTTTAATAATAAAAAAAAAAATCGACTAAAATAAACACAGTATAAAACAACAGTGTTAGACCATAGTAGATTACATTTGCACTCGAGTACCTACTACAACTATTCCACATGTTGTCACTGAAATTCACCCGTCTGCGCTTTGCTATTACCCATAGACTTAAAGTATATTCTAAGTTTATGGATAATTACCCAATTTAGAATATTTTGATATTGAATTTGAAATTGTTTATACAACTTTTTTATATCTACTATTATGTTCTATTTTAGAGACTGAATGTGCTCTTATATTTTTTCTGGTAATTAAAGATAGTAATGCATAAATTAATGTAGTAATGCTGAATATCATGCAGTTTATATTTAGTACTAAACAATATTCAGTCATTCAGAAGTTTTAGCTCGTTCATGAAAGCTACTAATCTAAGTTGGGACGACAGAAACATCGCATCGCAATATCTAACTTTATTAAGACAACGATATCAATTTTCGATTATATGAAACAAAAGTTATCAAATATATAAATTTATATGATGTTTACCTTCACGAATTCACATAGTCTATTCATGTGCCCATTTTCAACCAAATGCGTTCAGCCGTTATTGTGTGATTGAGAAGGGAATACCCAAACATATTTATTAGGTTTTAAATATATATAGCCGTATAATACTTATATAGATAGGGATATTACTCTATAGAAATTAATTCAGTTACGCAAGGGACTTCTTTGGAAAAACCTTTGTATTGAGAACTGATGGTATGAAAGAAGGGAAAATAATTTATAAATATAATCTTCCATCGACGTATATACACAAGATCAAATTAAAAAATATACTTTTCCTTCCATCCATTACGGCCTAAAGTACACTGATGAACATAGGTCTGTTCAATAAATTGTTTGATAGGCGGGATTTCGCCATAGTTGCCACGCTTGGCATGCGGGTTGGCAATTCCAGTTTTTTTTAAATATTTTGAGCTATTTTCAGGAAAATGCTGCTGCCCATTTCCTGTTTTAGTTTACCTCTAAACTTAAAAAAAAACTATTAATATAAAGTAAAAACCGACTACATTAACTAAAACAAATTCCACATAATAGCTTCCGGAGTCGAACTTCAAACCTTTTGAAGACAAGCACGGTAATAAATAGTAAAAAGTACGGTAGTTAGATTTTACTTTTTACAAAATCTTTAATTTCTTTATCGGTTGGTCAAGGAGTCACAAGTACAATGTAGCTAGTGGAATGTTGTCTAAATGAAAAAAAGAACATGAATGTTGAAGATTTTTCCCCATTTTCGCGCCTTCTACTACTTCTAACTAACTACTACAAACTTCTCGTTTTTTGAGCATGGTTAGTAACAAAAACAAGTAAAACGTACTAAAATCTCCAGTTATCGGATTATGGTGGACAAAATGGGTCTTAACAACTTCTGTTATATTATTATAGCCTGGATACCATCACTTTTTGAATATTAATTTTTGGTTCGATTTACGTAGGATAAGCTTATAGTATCTTGAAGTTTGCAGTGGTATACTTAGATTTGGATTTAATTTTGTTAACAAGATCCCAAGCAGATGGCAGCACACATTTATCTTCTCTTAAAATGCGGATGTTTTTTAATTTCCATAGCCGTATCATCATTGGTAGGGATCTTTCGTGTCATCCTTGGTAGGGATCGGAGTTCTTTTGCGAGGATTTGTGGTCTATCCAATCTGATGTAATGACGGCGGGGTCGATTTTGAAAATGTTCACAGACTTTTTTATTTTGTTAATTATAATTAATCTATTAGGTCATTACATATGAAATTAGCGTTTTGTCGTACTGACCACTTTGATATGAAAAAACCTCCTCTTTGGTTAAGAATTCCAAATACAAATTTATAAATTCATTTAGCTGGTACATTTGAGTTTTGAAAACAGTCATTCGTTTGTTTTTTTTCCTTATTATTTTTTTCTTTGGCATCGCTTGTTAACGTACAACAGAAAACATGAAATATCGGTATATTTAGGAGTACGAGTTCTATCGTGGCACCAGTGCTGCAGAAACAGCTCGAAGGAATAATGACGTGTACGGCGTTGGTGTCGCAAAAAAAGTACGGTACGTTCTTGGATTCAACGTTTTCGTTCTGGAAATTTCGACCTTCAGAATCAACCTCATGGACGGCCGGGACCAAAGTGGAAAATGAAGAATTAAAGGCTATTGTGGAAGCAGATCCATCACAACGCACTTCAAAGATAGCTGCAGGCTTCGGGGTAAGTGATAAAACTGTATTAATCCACTTGAAGCAAATCGGGAAAGTAAAAAAAAAATTGAACGTTGAGTATATCATGAATTGAGTGAATTGAACTTGCAAACACGCGTACTGCTGACTTACTTTGCTCAACCGACACAATAATGAAGGGATTTTAAATCGAATCATTACTTGTGATGAAAAGTGGACACTGTACGATAGTCGGAAGTGCTCGTCGCAATGGCTGAACCCTGGAGACCCAGCCAAATCCTGCTCTAAACGAAAATTGGCTCAGAAAGTTACTTCTGAGTGTTTGGTGGACTAGCGCCGGTGTCGTTCACTACAGCTATCTAAAATCTGGCCATACGATTAAGGCAGATATCTATTGTCAGCAACTGCAAACCATGAAGGAATAACTAGCTGCTAAACAACCGAGATTGGTCAATCGCTCTAGGCCACTGCTGCTTCACGACAACGCAAGACATCACACCATCTTAGTCTTCAGGGGTGACAACGCATCTGCATTTTGATTTTAGACTGAGGATAGATTTAGATGCTTATGGGCCACAGTATCCACTCAAGATCAAGTGGACTGTGTGCTTGTTTGTCAACCTTATTCTATAAAAAACATGGGCCGCACCGATTTTAAGAGCATTTCATTATTTAATCGACACGCTTGGTAGACGGATTAGTGATCTCAGTACCAAATGTCTCATATTTTTGCCATTGTTCTCCGTCGCTGGTGTGATTACTTTACGTCTGACAATCATATTGCTGGAATCTTGGCGGCCATAACGTCGTTCTGGCATATTCCATAGTTGCCACTTACAAAAGACAAAAAAGATGTGAATAATTAATTACTAGTTATTTATTAATTATCATCATCATCATTATCATTACAGCTCTACTGGACATAGGCCTCCCTCAAGTAATGTTATAAAGTACGTCTTGAACTACCTGCATCCAGTGACTTCCTGCATATCTTACCAGGTCTTCACTCCGTGTAGTGGAGGCCACCCTATACATGATTTGTACATACGGGCAGCCCGTAGAACCTCTCAATCTCAATCAATCTAAGGTCTCCCGGAACTACCAGAACTATTACACCGGATATCACATTCGCTCATTAACTTTGACAGATAATCCTCATACATCATCGCAAATACTCTATTTCTTCTTCCAGCTCCAGGAACTTGTCAGCTCGTCAGTCTTCAGGGTGCGTGCGTTGAATTTTTCCAGGTCGAGTCATCTTGGCTTGGCGTGCTCAGCAGAGCGGGACAGTATTTCACGCCGGCACACCGGCTGCAAATTTCAAGGCGCAGGTTCGGTCTCACATAGAATACTGTTCCCATCTCTTGGCTTGCGCTCCCCAATGCCAGCTCCTTCCACTTGATCGCATTAAGCACACAGGGGCTCGAATCGTCAACGACCGAGTCCTTTCCGATCGGCTCGATTCACTGGCGCTGCGAAGAGATGCGGGGAGTGCTCTAAGAAATTGTTTGGATTAATCCCAGCCGCTAAATTTCACGAACGCACATCGCTGCAAAATTCCCGATACCGTCCACACCATCTGTATGCTTGGCAGTCCACCTCTGTACGTTTCACTAGGAATTTTCTTCCGCGTACGACCTCTCTGTGGAAAAGCTTACCACCGGTGATTTTTGCGAACCGATATGACTAAGGGACTTTCAAGAAAATAGCTTACTTCTTTCTAAAAGGCCGGCAACGCACCTGCAATACCCCTGGTATTGCAGTTGTTTATGGGCGGCGATAGTCACTTACCATCAGTTTAGCCGTATGCTTGTTTGCCCCCTCTCCTATAAAAAAAATCTTGAGTGGCGACCGAACTTCCACCGGGGATTCTAAGCACCTCTGCCCCTCCGTTACCGTGGTTGCCACCGTAGTCAGAATAGTGGAGCTGCCGGGGACTAGGAGCCGTTACCTTATGTCGTTGTTCATCAATGGTTAATAATGATAAATAATAATTTATTGATCATTGACTATCGCTTACTTAAATTAAGTATTATTAGATTTATTTCGTATAGAGGGAGAGGGCAACTTTAAGCATTTCTTCAAATGACGACGATTTTTATTATCACGTTCCTATTAATTCGCTTTCGTGTTCTGGTTGAAATTAGTTATTGATTTTAAACCAATTTCCCGATGAGCTGGACACTTAAATTTGGAACATAGATCAGAATCGGGTGAAATGTAAGAATATGAAATAAAAAACGTGATAGATGTATTTATAAAATCAATACATATTTTTAAATTTCTCTTGTTTTGAGTAAGATCATTAATTCAGATCATAAAATAAATGAGGAAAATTTACAAGTGTAGACAATAAAAACCCTAAACTTATGATTTATATTCTAACCTGAGATCATTCTGAATAAAAAAATTTAAAGGTTAATCTGGAAAACAACATTTGGTAAATATTGTGGTAAAGAAGTTTTTTTTTAAACACAACGAAATATAAATGATAATGTAGTAAGAAAAGGACAACCATAAATAATTATATTTGCCTGAACCATTTTATCTTTCCGACAGAACGGAGGATTTGGCGAGCCAGGCGTGAAAAACAGATAAATGTGGAATTCCTGTAAATCCCATGCCGAAAACTTTTGGCTCGAAATAGCTTTTGGCATATCACGGGAACATTGCAGGTTTCGTAAGATTTATACATAAATTTCAAAAATCTCCAATAATATGCGACATTTTGTAGAGTTAAAGTTTCAGTAGTTTGTGTTCCGTTTAGATTTTCGTTTTAGACCAATAAACTACGTTGTATACCTGTATGTATACAATGCAATCTGAAAATAACAAAATGTTAAAAATCTGGGATATTTAATTTTATTTATAAAATCCTAAAACTTTAGATTATTAAAACATCATATGCTTAATATTTTTGTTAAAAAATTGGACTTTAAGTAATATAATAAGTATTTATTAAAATAAATATAATAATGATAGTGTCCCCCAGACTGAATTTCGGTCACAACGGCCAGTCATCGTCATCCAGGCCTAGTCAGTAGAGACAGGTCATCTACACAGGGCAGGCTCATATCGCTTGAGTGAAAGAAAGCACAGGTTCACTGTGTATTCCTTCACTCTCAAAGTCCGATGGGATAGCAATCCACCAAGTTAGAGAGACGCAAGAATACCTGGTTTACGTGCTTTCCGAATCACGAGGGTGAAGCAACGCCAATTTCCCGACTCCGAGCTGTTTTTTGATAATTTATTGACAGAAAAACCAAAACTGATTTTGGACTTATACAGGGTTCGAACTTAGAACTACATTATCAGCAATAATGTGTATGACCACTAAACCATCGAAGCAGTCATGCAACTGCTATGTAGTTGTAGCGTGGCTTTGCCACGTAAAACATATCTTTAAGGACCAAAAAGATTCAAAATGCTATCTAATTACCAACAATCTTGAAGCCCCCGTTTAAAGTACATAGATACTTTCTTGCTCGATCTTTCAGCGTATGTTGACGTTAATTTTGAGTGTGGAGCAACTTTATGAGTGTATAATCAGGGACATGACTAACTTTACGTGCTAACTTCTGACGTACTTTATATAAAAACTTCCGCTTGCTAATATGTTATCTTATGTTGCTTAAATTTTATTAAATTAAATTAATTTTACAGATTTTATCGTGTTTAATTTTAGTTTTCTTAATATACACCGTTTTGGGTACTTTACAGCACACATGGTCACGTGGAACTAAGATGTTTGACGTTCTGACGTCGTAGTTAACGGAAGCTACCTTTAACATTTGAAAACATGTTCCTTTTTAGAATCGTTGTGATTTGAAACTGGATGAATCCAAAAAGCGACAAACATGGATAAGGATGACAAGCGAGTACACAGTTACTCTGAAATGCAGATGCGTTGTCACAACTGAGGACTAAGATGGAATGCCTCGTTTCCAGTAAAAAGGTCCGGTTCTCTACGCATATCATACGAAACACAGCAGAATAAAGCTGCTATTTCACACTGGTATTCTCCGAGAGCGTGGTCCCACCCTAGTCGAGCCAAATCGTACTACAACCATAATATAGCTGCTGCATGACTCAACCATGTATAAAACACAGCAGGTTTTGTAACTAAGTTTCTTTAACCGACGCGAACGTAGTGACTTAATTTCCATGACTTCTTAAGCTGAAAATCAAAGTCAAATCTTTATATTTAATTAGCAACCTGCTCCTACTTTACCTGGGTGAGATACAGATGAAGCGTCATTTAAATTTTTCTTCTTCACAAAATAAATCTACAAATTTTTGGGATAAAGTTTTTTGTACGTGATAGAGCCATGCTGCAGCTATATTACTGGTATAGTTGTAGCACGAATGGGTCGGCTCGACCGGGGAAGGACCACGCTCTCACAGAATACCAACGGAAAATAGCAGCTTAACGCTCCTGTGTTTCCTATGGTAAGTCTAGAGAACCGGAGACCCCTTTTAACTGGAATCGAGGCATTCCATGTTAGTCCTCACGGGTGACAACGCATCTGCATTTTTATTCGTAATCGAAGATAGATGTAGATGTCTATGGGCCACAGCAACCACTTACCATCAGGTGGACTGTGTGATCGTTTGTCACCCTTATCCTAAAAAAAATATACTTGGTAAAGATTACACCAAACATCGTTCTTATGAAGTTTCATCAGAATAGGTTCAGCCATTTTGAATATTAGCCCGGACACATGGATATAGACAAACAGACATTTCACAAACGATTTAAATGTCTTCATTTCGTTTAAATAACCCCTGAACTCGATAATAGGCGGTTATTTCGATATTAAAGACAAACACTTCAATTTTAATTTGTATATGTATATGTATGTGTAAATTGTATATGTGTAATGTTTACCTTGTTAAGAGATTTAAGTAAACCTAATACTTAAATCTCTTAATAAGGTAAACATTTTACATCGATCACAAGACCTTCTTCTTCCAGAAAGGAACCGAAAAGAACGTCTGGCGTATTTATTTTTCTTTCAAAATCCATGTTTTATATTACTTTCAATGTACATTACAGACGAAACTAATTTTACGGTGTTTATCGCGTTTTATTTTAGCTGTATAATCCCAGACATTTCGGGGGGTTTACAGAACTCATACAACGTCATGGGTGGGACTGAGCTCAGCTCAGCTCAGCAGTGTTTGACGTGATGATGTTATAGTTAACGAAGGCTACCTTTAATCTTTGGTCCGATCTACACAGTATCTAGAAGTCTTGCAGTAGTATACTTAGGCTTGGATTTAATTTAATAATGTAAGGATCCCAAACAGATCATGATAGCACCCAGCTATGTTGAAATTAGGATATTTTTTTAATTGCAATAGTTTCGCGAATTACTCTTGGAAGAAGAAGGTTTTTATTTGTACATTATTACCCTAAAAGTGCCACAAAATGGTTCGGTTATACCAGCGGGGATAAAAGTAAAATTTTGGTTTCTCGCCTATTATGAAATTTAAGGTTAAGGTGATACCACGACCAAAACCTTGCGATAGTGCGTTTTTCTTCGTTATTCAATTAGCTTATCTCATTAGTTAAGCGAAATAAACTACATCTAAAAGCACATTATTAATATTTGATAGTCTATCATCACATTCTACGTTATAATTTGTTTTTATGTGTTATAAATACATTTAAAATCTACTTTAAAAAAATGACTAAAATTATTGATTATATGCATCTGTGGCTGAACTCAACGCTCTAATCATTTAAGGATTACATTAATGGATAGATAATTTAATAATCTATATTATTCACGTTTTATTTTATTTTTAAATTCGTTTTTCTTTTTTAATTCAAATTAATTCCGAAAATTGTGTGAATTCTATGATAAATGGGCGGAGGCAGAGTGCGGGCGCCGCAATGCACTGCTTGTTCAAGGTTATTTGGTCAGGGATACGCCTTAACACCCAACAGAAGGGCAGCAGTCATCATATGAAGTGAGTACGTAAATTCAATTGTTTTATATAATTCTAGAAAAATATATCCACATGATGTTCGTGACGAAATATTTTCCCTCCAAGAAATTGAATCTAGACGTTAATTCGATAATACCTGCGTGTGCCAAACCAACGAAGTTGTATGGCTTACCAAAAATACACAAACCGAACGCTCCAATAGAGAGTCAGATCGATTCGCCAACTTACAGTTTGACTCAACACCTAGCAAAAGTACTATCACCACTCAGAGGACACACAAGACCATTTTGTCAGCAAGATAAAAAACCTGTGTCTTACTGACAATGAAACTATGGTCAGTTTTGATGTTCAGTCTCTATTTACATGCCTACCCGTTGAAGACTGTATATCAATTGTAACTAAGAAACTAGAGGAAAACAACATTATTACATACATTTACATTACTTAGGCATTGCCTTACATCTGGCTATCTATTGTGGAAGGAAGAGTTTTACAAGCAAGTAGATGGTGTTGCGATGGGCTCACCGGTATCACCCATTGTCGCCGATATTTTCATGGAGGACTTTGAGGTGAAAGCCCTCCTTACTGCACCAGTAACTCTAAGGTTCTACAAGCGGTACGTAGACGATACTTTCACAATTTTACCATCAGACAAAGTAACTGCATTTTTAGAACATCTCAATTCCATAAACTCTAAAATTCAATTTACTATAGAGTTAGAGGAAAATAATTCTTTGCCTTTCCTAGATGTGTTAGTTATTCGAAATCCTAATAACACCATAGGTCACACTGTGTATAGAAAAAAGACCCATACAAACCCATATTTAAACGATGAATCCTACCATCATCCTTCTCAGTTAGCTACCACGGTAGCTAACTGTGAAGGATCTTTGCAAATCTTTGTTGCAGAGAGCACGAGGAATCTGTGACAGCAAACACCTGACCGCCGAGCTTCAGCACGTCAAGCAGGTTCTGCACGACAACAAGCTTCGGATCCCGCGCCTACGTCACAGTGACCGAGTGAAGCCGGCCACAGTCGAGCGTGTGCCTGCTGTACTACCATATGTTAGAGTTGTCACAGACAAGATTGGCTACATCTTGAAGCGAGCTTCTATTAGAACATTCTTCAAGCTGCCGCAAAAGATTAGTCAGTTCTTACCCTCCGCCAAGTGCAATATTCCTCTACAAGATCCAGGAGTGTACAAGCTTGATTGTGAATGTGGTCTCTCATATATAGTGCAAACAAAACGATCAATAAAAACCCGCGTAAAAGAACACATAGCTGACGTGAAACACCAACGTTCCGGGAAGTCTGCAGTTTGTGATAGACGGCCCCCGCCATTACATTAGATTTAATAAACCACAAATTCTCGCGAAAGAACATCGATTGCTGCCAAGGATGATACGTGAGGCTATTGAAATTAAAAAAACATCCTAATTTCAATAAAGAGGGAGGCTGGGTACTACTACCTTCTTGGGATCCTGTAATTAATAAAATTAAAACTAAACCCAAGCATACCACTGCAAGACTTCAATATACAGTAAGCTCGTTCTGCGTAGATCGGACCAAAATTAATAATCAAAAAAGCTGAAGGTACTCGGGATTAACTCTGACATCGGGACGTCAATCACCTCAGTGACCATGGGTGCTGGAAAGCACCCGAAACGTCGGAAATTAATAAAAATAAGCAAAATAACTTAATTAAACGCGATAAAATCCGTAAAAGTAGTTTTATGCAATGAATATATTATATTCACCCTCTTTTTGACGTATGTACCTAATCAGATTTACGAGTTGTTTTAATTTATTCGTGATGACCTACGGGTAAGAATTCATTGACTTAAATAATTATTACGTATTAATTTTTTTTTATCATTAACAGCTTATACAAACTCCTCCTCATCTTTACCATAAATTGCTTCATGTTGATCCCCAATATTGCTATAGCTGTTACGCTTGACAAGCGGGTTGGCAACCTCAGTTATTTTATTATTTTATAAGTTTTATCAGGCAGATGCTGTTAACCAAATCCTTTTTCATTTCCCTCTGTCGGCACTTACGTTACCTACGAGATGATATGATATGGGGTAGCGGATTATCATACGCCACCACTACATGGCACTATATTTTATTGTTATATTAGTTGGGCCTTGAATTGTGGCATTCTTTTGGAGGAAACCAATGTTCAGCAGTAGACTTGTAAAGGCCTTTAAAGACGATGATCATGATGATGAAATGTAGCCATGTGATGGTGGAGCTAGATAAGCGTTTGTCTTTCTATCTGATTACAATATGTTTTAAAGATTCAATTTGCTTTTGCTACGCTAAGAGAGTGCAACTGACTGCTGTTTTTAGATGAAGAAAAGTGTAGGCAACACATACCCACCTCGCGGAGGCAAGGACGGGTTATTTCGGATTCGCGTCGACTAAAACCCCGCTCCATGGCAGCCCCTGTTCGGCGGAGGATTACTCCTCTCGTTTTTATTCTCGGGTAAGTCGAACCAGGAACACAAGGCACGCCTTCCTCCGCGGCCTCAACTCTACCTGCGCAATGGACCGTCGAGCCCGATACGGGGAAGCCATGGGGCCAGGAAAAAACAAACACTCGAAATAATCCGATTTCCTGACCCCAGCGGTGTATTGGTCGACGGCTTCGATGCCAACCAATTTTTAGCTACAGAGGGTAGGGAGAGCCTCGCAATACCGTCACTTCTCTCTCCCTGCAGCCCAACCACCACCTGCATCACCGGTGCGGCCCCGCCAGAGTTGCGGATGATAGGGCGAGTGGCGCATCATCATACCAGCACTCCTCTTCCACCGCGTCTCCACCTGAGCTGTGGACGAGAGGACACCCCTCTCGACGCAGTCCACCGACTCACATCTGAAGTGGGCTCGCCAAGCCAACTCAAAATGGCCACCTCGGGCCGGACTTTCACGTTGGGGAGGGGGGATTGACTAACTAATGCTTTATGTCCACTAACATGTGTATTACTCACTTTTCTCACCAACTCACCGACTTAAAGATGTGAAGAAGAGAAGGATCTGGCCTCCAACAACAGAGCACGCTACTCTTCCTACCTCTGTGCCATTAAGGTTCAGTAGGTATATCAAGTATATGGTGCAGCTCTTGGTCTTTCCCAGCAGGTGACACACATATTATACTATTTAATTAATTATAATTAAAAAGACAAATCTCAACTCAAAATACATGTCCTATAAGTTTAAAAAAGGTTGTGCATTCCATTTTTTAATAACATTATAAAGACTGCATGTACTTTTGGCATGCAATACAGCAATCTTAAAGACCTGCACTAAGCTATTACCGTTATGTTAGCGAGGTACGAGTATTGTACCGATTACCTTATCAAAATTATTGTAATTTTTTGTTTCGTAATTTTATTTTCGCAACTATAAGGTTTATAATTTTCTGCTGTCGTGTAAATAAATAAAAAAAGCTCTTACAGCAAAGTATTTTATGCAAAACAAAGGTACACCTTTTATGAATCTGTACGTTTCTAAAATCTAAAATAATCTAAGAGGACAAGATGTAAAATCTATACAAGGTCGAATAATAGTATAATAAGATTATGTCAGTGAGAGCGATAAAGGACATAGCATAAGTCGTAACAGCAATAGAATCTCTCATTATTACTTGTAACTGAATTATATATGATGGGCTTGCCGAGAAATTGTGCAATTGGGTTATCAGTTTTTTGCAGATCGGAACATCAAGGTCGTAGTAGACGGTGCATGCTCCGGTCATAAGCCTATTAATGCTGGTGTTCCACAAGGCTGCGTAATACCACCATATTTTTTTTTATTATATTATATTGTTTCTTCTGCATATCAATGATATGTTGCAAGCTGGTGATATTCATTGCTATGCGGACGACAGCACTGGTGATGATTTATACACCGGCCGTGTCAAAATTTCTCAGGAAAACGGCCGAGTACCAGAGCTTGTGTCTGAAGTCGAATCCTCGTTGAAATGGGGCGAATAAATCTAGTCCAGTTTAATCCTCAGAAGACACAATTTTGCGAATTTACCGCTAAAGAGAACCCTCCTCAGTTTTAAGGTACTCCCCTTGTTGCCTCAGCCAGTACCGATATCTTGGCGTCGATATATCAAACGATGTGCAGTTTCGTGGTCACTTGGAAGAGAAGGTCAAATTGACCTCTAAAAATATTGGCATACTCAGCAGAGCGGGACAGTATTTTATGCCGGTACACCGCTTCCAACTTTACAAGGCGCAGGTTTTGTCTCATATGGAATACTGTTCCCATCTTTGGGCAGGTCTCCCCAGTGCCAGCTTCTTCCACTTGACCCCATCCAGCGCAGAGCAGCTCGAATATTCGACGACCAAGTTCTTTCCGATCGGCTTGACACACTGGCATTGCGAAGAGACGTTGCATCTCTTTGCATATTTTATCGCATTTACCACGGGGAGTGCTCTGAGGAATAGTTCGGACTAATTCCAACCGCTCAATTTCACCATCGCACATCGCGACAAAACTCCCGATACCACCATACCATTTTCTTTTCGCACATCTTTCTTGTAGAATCGCATACCACCAGAGATTTTTCTGGACCGATACAACTTCGGGACCCTCAAGAAAAGAGTGTACTCTTTTTTAAAAGCAAGGCAACGCATCTGCAATTCCCCTGGTGTTGCGGTTGTTTATGGCTGTATTCACTTACCATCAGGTATGCCAATGCTCGTTTGCCCCTTCTGCTATTAAAAAACACAAACATCTTATATTCCGAAATGAAGAGAAATGAGATTCTAAATATTTGTTTTTCTGTTGTTTTGTCCTATAATTTTCTAAATATTTAGTCCAGTCAAATTAGCGATCTACCACGGAACGAGAGATAATAAGTTGAGTTTTTGCAAATACTTTCACTTTGGCGTTCTGAAACTGGTCTTAAAATTCTCATGAAATCTAGTATCTGCCTCGTAAGTTATTCAAGGTGAAAGATAAAAAAACATTAAATAATAATAATCATTTAATTATAGCTCAAGTTTTACTACAATAAAATTATTTTGGGGCACTACTACAAGAGTGTTGTCACGAGCTTGGGGTTCGAGACAATTAAAAACTGCCGAGTGAAATACCAAAATAGACTTTAATTACAGACCACTAATAACAACTTAAAACCACACTAATAACAAAACACAATTGTACTACTGACCACTTTAGTTCGCAGTTATATCGCTTCTAAGTATTCACTTGTATCGCCAATTCAATACTGAACCGGTAGCGGTCTATACCGGCCTTATATAGGGCCTCAGGTAGTTTCCAGAACCTTCTACTATAGAAACTTCTAGAATGGTCTTGACTCTCCTAGTTCTGCTACTCGATACTAGAGGGCGCTAGTGGTAACTAGTGTCGCTAAGTACCATGTATTAATCGTGGCGCACAACAATATCATCAAAATTGTAATCATCTAGAAAGCTCACTTATGCATTTTTTCAAACTTGAGCAACAAAGAAGCAATTGTTGCATAATTGTCTTAACAAGATGGATTAAATGCAGACAAAGGTTTGAAATCGAAACAATTGAATGATGATGATGATCATTATGATAAAGATTCGAAATCATTTTAATTTTATATTAAATTAAAAATTTCCATTTTAAAGTGAAATAATACTGAAACGGAATAAGCGAGAAAACATTGCTGTGAGAAAATAAATTACGCAATAAATATAACAGAACACGAAACAAATCATCTTGACATGTTGTCTCCTGCTGGACACGGCTGATTAAATAAATATACACGCGATGCAGATCTGGGTAATTCTTCCGAGTTTTAAATGATATTACAAATATAAAGTAAAGTAAAATTACAACTTATAAACGCCCCGCTGCGTCCCGTCCTGTCACTTTAGTTCGCAGTTGATCGCTTCGAAGTATTCGCTTGTATCGCTAACTCAACACTGACTCCAGTCGCGGTATATAACGGCCTCATATAGGGCCTCAGATTGTTCCATAAACTTCTACTGTAGAAACATCTAAAAAGTTCGAGTACATACCGGTTCCGATTGACTAGGTATCAATAGTTCTAGAAAGTTATTCCATGGAAATTTCTAAAAGGATCTTGACTCTCCTAGTTCTGCTACTCGAAACTAGAGGACGCTTGTATATTACCATTGCCGCCATTTACCAGGCATTAATGGTGGTGCTGTCCTTGGTGAGGTGAGTGATGTCCTTGCCATTAAAGTTAACGTTCCTTTCCAGTCCAGTAGCTTGAAAACGTCTTCCAATGCAACGGTGAAAAGTTTCGTGGATATAATGTCACTTTGTCTTACATTTCTCTGCAGTTTGATAGGTTTCGTACTCTGGGTCTATTCTGGCTTCAAAATGTAACATTTAGATAATTTTTCGCATTACATATACATCTCAAAGGGTAGTCAAAATCGTTGAAGTTATAGTAAATGCTATTTACGCGGTCCTTTCATGAATGGAAATTTTCTAATGATATTCCAAGAAAATTAAGAGACAGTTTCAAACAGAGATACCCCGATTTCATTTAATGCACATTTATAATCAATACTATCTGCAAAGTCGTTTATGTATAGTAAGAATAGAGGCGGGCCTAAAATACTGCCTTGAGACATACTGTAAACATTTCACAAAAGCGAAAATTGAAATGATATTATGTTGCTTCCACCTTTTTTTAATATCGTGCTGTAAAGATATGAATGTATAAACGACTATCCATTTATTTTATTTTGATATTTTGATAAATCAATAGTTTTAGTTTAAAATTAAAAATAATCGCACTGCAGTATTATGTCGAGTGGTGCAATTTGGTGAAGGATTTGGTCCATAATAATAATAATCATTTATGTACTGCAAATATAATGCGATGGTTGTTTGGTATAATTAATTATTTTTATTCAATTGGATAGACGCTTCTCAAAAGTTATAGCCATATTAATAAAAAAAAAACTTTAAATCCTTCCTATAGGATTTTCGGAAGTACAGCTACATCACTCTTCCATGCTAGTAGTGTATGTCAACTGTCGTGTTTTTTAAGAAACCTCTATCCAGCTGTGGCCTTAAAAAAACTGTAGATTTTACGTTTAGTATTACTTATATTAATTTAATTATATCTACAATTAATTATAATACAGAACGCGCATAACTTATATCTAAAAATTTAATTAAAATTTGAAATATGACAGTATCTCCTACACCTGTTTCTTAACTTCATTATGACTTTTGACACTTCCAATTCCTCCCTCCGATCTAATAGCGATGTATAATAAGCTCAAATTTCATTTTAGCATTAAAAAAAACATTATCCGTCTACACCACTCACATGGTCTTCGAAAGTTAGTCTCGGTCTACCTCGACACCTTTTAATATTTACTTTCGCGCCATATATTTTCTTCACCATTCGGTCTTCACTCATTCGCTCAAAGTGCCCAAACCATCGAAGCACGCCCTTATCAATTTCGGGATAAGGTCATCTTTCAAACCTGCCATATTGCGAATCTCTTCGTTTCGCTTTCGGTCGGCCATGGTAACGCCGCACATTTTACGAAGAGATCGCATCTCCACTGCATTCAACTTACTTTTATGCTTCTTTTGGCATACTCAGGTTTCGCTGCCATATAACAAAGTCGGTACCAACACTGCGCTATGTATTGCAAGGCGTGCACTCTTCACTACGCCTTGCCTTTTGACTAACGCAGTCAGGGCACCATTGACTTTGTTCCCGGCAGCAACACGCCTGTCCACATCTAAATCACATCTTCCATCCCGGCTGAAAGCACTCCCTAAGTATACAATTTCATTTACCTGTTCTAGACATTCCTGATTTACCCATATTTCAAACTTCGTTCTCTCTTACATGAGTAAAGTAAGGACGCATTTGATTAACTTAAACTTCATATCAAGACAAAGCCGCAATTATTATCAATCCACCAAATTAAGTTTGCAGAGGCCATGGCTGCTCGTGGGTATTTCAGGTTGTTGTGAAAGCTTTCCTGAATCGTGTTATCCCGGTAGCGTCTCGCAGTTTAGACGCTGCTCCTCGTATTTTTCAAACGTCGTGAGGTGGCTGTACCGCCATCTTTCGGAAGTCATACGGTCCTGCTTCACATAGTCGTAATTTAAGACAACTTTGGGACCAAATGGCACAATGAATGGGGATCCATTAGCACACGAAAAAATAAATTACCAGTATCCTGAAGCTTTAAGTTATGTTGCTATGCTTGTGTAACGAGTAATAAAAATTAATCGAATTAATATCGAGACATATATTCTATTACATTTACATTATTTTCTAATTCTGATTGTAATCAATTATTAAATATAACTTTCTTTATTATTATTAAATTTATATTAGAAGTTTCAATGTACTTAATACGAAATAGAAAAGAAGGTAATAACATTTTGCCGTCCAAATTCCTAAGCTGACGTCGATTTCCTCTGGGACGTGCCATTTAATTACGTTTTCCAACGCTCACTTTACATTTTCTTTAAAAGATTTCTTTTTGTTTTTGTAATATTTAGACTTTCATATAAAAATGTAATTTATTTCTTCTTTGATTGTAATGAAATTTCTCTTGTATTGAATTTAAAATAAAAAGTGAATGTATATTTCGCCCACAAATGCAACTGCAGGACACTAACTTTAACAAGTGGGATTTTCGGCGAAATCCTACTTGTTAAACGACAGCTAAGACGACTAAGAACCTGGTAAGACATGCGGGAAGTCGATAGATGAACTCAATTAATAAATAAAATACAGATGCGTTATCAAGACGCAAGAATAGCTTCATTGTGAATGTGATCTCTCATACATATATAGGTGAAACAAAAATATCGATAATACCCGCGTAATAGAACAACTCACAACAACATCAACAACAAGCATCCGCACTAATTTCTTTGTACAGTAAACAACAACTTAACGAGTGTATTCCGTGTTGCAACTTTTCATGTCTTCTGATCTATTTTTTAACTAAGGAACTGGCCGTTTTGATTTCGCTTGTCGCTCACTGCTCAGATTTTTAATAAGAATCAAAGCCGAGTTCAACAAACTAAAAAAATAATATAATTGCGACTTAATAGCTTCATAAGTAGTAGCTAAGTCTTAGTATGCAGAAGTAATAAAGCTCCGATTTCAGAAGGTAATATTAAGGTATTTTACTTTTTACTAAAAATTAATTTTTTGACCTTTTGAGCATTTTTTTAAAATTATTATCCAGTATTACCAGTGATTGTCCAGAATCGCACGTGATGATAAGTCTTCACAAAGCCCTAGATGGTAAATCGCATTGTCTTCGCGTAATAAACGTCTATAGCATAATACAACAACTCACATGTCGTCTAAATACTTTTATGAAAAATTTTATCTGCCGATTTTGCCACCCTTGGAGTTGGACTTTTTCATAACTTATGTGAAACTACCTCCATATAACATATTTAATAAAAATAATCATTAAAATATGTTTCCAATTAAGGAATATATCGCATAAGATACTAACATACAAAAAAGATTCAGTTGACCATTTTTAAATTTTTGGCTATATATATGACTTTTGCAATTGGATCACCAGCTTCCTTGCAGATCGGAGCATCAAGGTCGTTGTAGACGGTGCATTTTCTGACTACAAGCCTATTAACGCTGGTGTTCCACAAGGCTGTGTGCTATCACCAACGCTGTTTCTTCTGCATATCAATGATATGTTGCTAACTGGTAACATTCATTGCTATGCGGATGACAGCACTGGTGATGCTCTATACACCGGCCGGGCCAATATTTCTCGGGAAAACGTCGCGGAGTACCGGAACAAACTTGTGTCTGAAGTCGAGTCTTTGCTGGACAAAGTCTCGGATTGGGGGCGACTAAATCTAGTCCAGTTTAATCCTCAGAAGACACAAGTTTGCGCGTTTACCGCTAAAAAGAACCCCTTTGTCGTATCTCCTCAGTTTCAAGGCACTCCTCTTCTTGCCTCAGCCAGTATCGGTATCCTCGGAGTCGACATATCGAGTGACGTGCAGTTTCGTGGTCACTTGGAAGAGAAGGCCAAATTGGCCTCTAAAAAGCTTGGCGTGCTCAGCAGAGCGGGACAGTATTTCATGCCGGCACACCGCCTGCAACTTTACAAGGCGCAGGTTCGGCCTCAAATGGAATACTGTTCCCATCTCTGGGCAGGGGCTCCCCAGTACCAGCTCCTTCCACTTGACCGCATCCAGCACAGAGCGGCTCGAATCGTCGACGACCGAGCCCTTTCCGATCGGCTCGATTCATTGGCACTGCGAAGAGATGTTGCATCTCTTTGCATTTTCTTTTGCATCTACCATGGGAAGTGCTCTGAGGAATTGTTCGGATTAATTCCAGCCGCCAAATTTCATGAACGCACATCGCGGCAGAACTCCCGATACCATCCACACCATCTGGATGATTGGCGGTCCACCACTGTGCGATTTAGAAGATGTTTTCTTCCTCGCACGACTTCCCTGTGGAATCGATTACCATCAGCGATTTTTCCGGACCGATACGACTTAGGGACCTTCAAGAAAAGAGCCTACTCCTTTTTAAAAGGCCGGCAACGCATCTGCAATTCCCCTGGTGTTGCGGTTGTTCATGGGCGGCGGTAGTCACTTACCATCAGGTGAGCCGCATGCTCGTTTGCCGCCTCTCCTATAAAAAAAAATGGCTGAGCTAATCCACGATATGGCTGAACCTGCTATAATAAACTTCACGAACAGATATAGAGCAATACCACAAGTGATCTAGGCTATATTTTATCCGAAAATCTTACAGATTTATTTTCTAGAAAAAAGGAAAAATATATAAAATAAATAATCTTTGATTACTCAAGCAAAGCTGAAGTGGATAGTTACTTCTTCCATATAATTATGATGGCGGCTCCGTGGCGCAGTGGCTTAGCAATGAGTCACAACGCTAAGGGCCGTGGGTTCGAATCCCGCACGGAACAAGTATTTGTATGGCCTATAAATTGTTCCGTGTCTGGATGTTTGCCCTTGTAAAATTTATGTATGTTAACTGCCCCCACGATAGACGAGAAAATCCTAGTGTGGAGGTAACCTTTTTTAAAAGAAAAAAAAATTGATACCATATTTAAATTACTACACCTAATTTAGCCCAATGAAATGATATTCTTCAACAAGGATGTATCATAATGTATACTCGCTGTTCACAAATACGCGGGGACGTGCGCTGTAAAGTAATTAAAACGCTAATTATAAGCGCGCGTGCGTTCTTAGCTCCGACAATAAACTAAACTAACCAGAAGCGATAGGAAAGTACGATTAAAAACTAAAATTTTTTTTCTTCGCTCCTAGCTTTCGTGAATCTAATAGTGTTAAAATGATATGCATACAACAGCCAACGTGAGGTATGAGAAGAATTTAATTTTTCAAATGTATGATCATGTCACTAAATATTGTAACATCACATATATTGAAAGAAAAAATGAAAATTATTTACACTGCAGATGATTTATTTATACCCTGATACGTCGAACGTGTTGAATTGATTGCTTCACGTGGTAGAGCCATGCTGCAGCTATATTAGTAGTATAGTTGTAGCACGAATGGGTCGGCTCGACCGGGGAAGGACCACGCTCTCACAGAAAACCAGCATAAAATAGCAGCTTAACACTGCTGTGTTTCGTATGGTGAGTGTAGAGAACCGGAGACCCTTATTACTGGCAAAGAGGCTTTCCATCTTAGTCCTCACGGGTGGCAACGCATCTGCATCTTGAGTCTTTATTGATGATAGATGTAGATGTCTATTGGTCACAGTAACCACTTACCATCAGGTGGACTGTGTGCTCGTTTGTCATCCTATCCTATAAAAAAAAAAACTGTTGCAAGCAGCGTCCAAAGCAAAGCGTGACATGAATTAAATTTGTAATAAAATTAAAAAAGTATAAAATGCTATTTATCTCTATATATAAAAAGCAATTGCTGTCCGTTAGTCTCGCAAAAACTCGAAAATAGCAGAAAAAGGCAATCGAACCAGAAATTGATGAATTTCTTTGTGTTTGAGTGGGTCGCTGGATGGCTTAGATTCACAATTGAACCCGGTGAGTGGCACTGTTGTCGAAATCCAGAAATCATCCGTGCGAAGCCGGTTTCTGCCTTTGGTTAGTAATATAAATAACAATAGTACTTAATAACGTTTTTTTAAAAAAAAAAAAAAAAAAAATTATGATTTTTACGTATTTTATGTAATAAAACTAAAATAAACGGTGAAACATACTTAATATAACAAGGTATTTCAAGGCCTCTGGTTTAAATCCCGCATGGAACTAGTGTTTGAACGGCTTAGAAATAATTGTTCCGGGTTTGTTTTTTCTAAAATAAGAACACAATTCTTGTAGTTGGACCTTTTATGGATATGATGTTCTACGCGGTTCAAAATAAAATAGCTATATATTCTTTCTTTTACAAGGTTGTGTGAGTGAAAAAAAAGTTTTCGATAAATTCATTTAGTCTATGATTTAGTAAATTTATGGAATTTGGCTAATCCCGTTCGTAATGCTTAAATAAATCAATGTACGTTAATATAAGCTTCATCTGACACCTTAAAATGTGTGCTTTATAATTAATTGATAAAGCAGACATACATTAGCGTGAAATTACGTCAGCTTACACACATTATCAAATGCAATACACACATATATTTCCCCATGTCCCCGTTTTTTTAATAAACACTAAAAATGTTAGACTATTTTCGATGTTCATGTGTTAATACGAGATTTTTATTAAGCAGTAATGGCGGTGATATTCTGAGGGATTACTCCACGGTGTCAAATTTTGAATTGTTTTAGAAGTAACTAACATCGTAATAGACTTTATAGTGCCCTAATCACAAGTATGCGGGAATACACAGGGGTACTCACTTGTAGTAACTACCCGTGCTTAATGTAGTTCCTTAGCATAAAGCTCAATTCAGGCTACGCTGTAATATATATAATATAGCAAATATTGTACAACAACAATCATTGTGAACATATATACTATGGCAGAATAGTATAGCATAGTATGAAGTGAGCTTTACATAGGGTAAGGTTACAGTCGGAGGTGGACTCAGATGAATAAAAAGGGATTAGGGAGAAAAAAAATTATGTAGAAGTGAGTAGAAGAGTCTTCATTAGCAATAAAAAGTAGCAGAGTATTCACTAGATGGATATTTATCGACATATTTGGCGATATATTGAAGCTATAACCGATGACAACCGAGTACTTTCGGTGTAAGAGAATCCAGAACTCCATATCATCGTGCCGTGATATCATCGTGAAGGAAATTATATGTGAAGCAATCTATGGGATAGGCCTATGTTCAGCAGTGGAGGCTTTAATAGATGGAATGAATTGAGGACAGCCAATGAGCATAGGCATTTGAAGTAGCGAGAGAGGTGTGCCAAGATCGTGTCATTTGTAGTACTATTATGCCCGTCATGGAGACAAGTGTGACGTTTCGTTATATATTTATGTAGCCTAAAGTGCAATGTCAAAGACACGGGAATAATCACATCACAGTCAGACTCGGAGCAAAACATCAAGAAAGTTCAACCATAAAAAAAACATGTTTTCTTAAGGACATATAAGGTACGACAAAAATACGACCTATGAGCTCCAGTCGCCACTGCCATTTATGCTACGCTCACCATAAATTGTATTTGTATCTTAAAATGAAAAAGAAGATTCAAAAGTACTTTACAGATCTGAATTTATAAGAAAATAACTTAAGGTACGCTCAGTTGTGATCACAACAGGCGTCGTCGCTTGTCGCTTTCTAAATTTCATTTCGTATAAAATTCAAGATTAACTTCTCGTGTTATGATAATACAGGAAGAACCAAGAGCAACCACCAGCGGTCAATAACAGATTTTCGTCTCAACTCAGGATTCTAACCCGGGATCACACTTTTTTTTAATTTTTTTCAACCAAGATTATTAACCGTTAATTTTTATAGAACAATGAGAATAATCAGAAGGAGGTAAACAAACATACGGCTCCACTATTGGTAAGTGACTACTGCCCAGGATCATCTCTCATACCACAGTCTTGTACACATAATATAAGCAGCCAAACTTGTTTATAATTACGAGATTATTACACGATATCTCAAGAAACGTGCCTTAGTACCGCTCTGGATAGTATCGCGCCCCACATTTCGCTTTCCTCGTGTTTATTTGTGTTTAGAGTAATAGTTGAGCTTCATTTTTCACCGTCTTGTTTTAGGCAACAATTCGTCTTCATTTCTGACGTCGTCATGTCAGAGAACTCTTTGGTTATTTCAGTAAAAGAAATTATACTTTTTTTGTTGTAGTGATATATTTCGTTTCTTACACACTTTGCTGTCAAACATATTAAACAAACCTTGTTTTCTTTTTATTTATTCATTTACATCGTCTACTAGCGAACCGTCCCGGCTTCGCATAGCTAATTTCTGAATCTTGACAACAGTGCCTCCTACCGGTTGGCTAAATAAAGCTATGTATCATCGATGTGACCCCATATAAATGGTGTAATTCTTAATAAGTTTAAAGATAATGAAGTATTTAAAAACATTGCTAATTTAAGTTCATAGTTAATGTTTATAATATTTTAAGTTTGAATTCAAGATGCGTACATAGTATGTAAATGGGTGATGAATTCAGCAACAAAGTGCCCTATAGTTTGGCAAAATTAGTTTAAGATACAACCGACTGTATTTTTATATAATAAAATAAATAAATGTATAAAAACAACATCAAAATCGGGAAAGGCATTTAGCTCATATTGAAGTCTGCTGTACAAAAATTTTAATTTCAAATTATGTACTCTATGTTGTAACGCACGCATTTTTGCGTCATCTATCATGAGTGCATGTGAGGATGATTCTTTTTCGCCTTCATATATATAAACAATATTTGCAACATCATCATTACTGTTGCAGCCCGTCAGAAGTCTACTGCTAACCATAGGCCTTTTAGATTTTCACAAAATTAACTTCGTACGTCGCTGTGCTATTTTTAAAAAAACGTCATTATAGTTAAGTCAGTATAAGTTCACTGCCATACGTTAGGACTCCTTGCATGTTTCATCTAAAGTTTTATACTAATCAAATTAATTATCTTATATTTGGCCTAATTCTCATGCAACAAGAACACTGGTTGCTGAATGAGTTATTCTTAACTTGTGGCGAGACAG
Organism: Parnassius mnemosyne; assembly: GCA_963668995.1. Taxonomy (NCBI): domain Eukaryota; kingdom Metazoa; phylum Arthropoda; class Insecta; order Lepidoptera; family Papilionidae; genus Parnassius; species Parnassius mnemosyne. Next base: position 54,388,280 of record CAVLGL010000104.1, on the reverse strand, counting down.
GAACCAGCCAGCCATATTTCAAAATTTGTAAGTAATTTTATAACAATATTTTAAGCAATATTTATTAGTTACCATAAATAAGCAAGCGCATGTAAATCTCGGGAAGATTCACGAAGATTTTTCGTAATGAGTAAATCATTTTGTATTACTGGTTTAGCAAACATAAACTGTTTGACGTTCCATAAACATGTACCAAGTCACCTGTTCCCCGTGTCCTCAGCGTCGTCAACGATCTCTTACTCTATTACTATACAAACCCTAAATGCAACCTATTTGCGAGTAAAAAAGCGGCACTCAGCCCCGAAACTCAAGCTAAGCCACTGCCTCATGGAGTCATCAAATGCCTGAAGGTCTGTGAGTTGTTTCTTATTAATGTTTTTTTTTTCAATTCAAATAAAAAATACCTGTTCACTTAAATACCGTTTATATTCCATTATACTGCTAATTATATTAAGTTTTCAAAGCGGAAGTATAAATAAAGTTCTCGCATGTGTCGTGAGATATACACGTCGACACCTGCAGGTGCGCTCTTCGAATATTTTCTGCTTCTTTAAACATCTGCAACTTCTCGAAGGAACAAGTATGTTCAACGGCACTTAACGCACTTGTAGACTTTCGTAACGTGCAATTTATAACATAAGATTTATATTACCTGAAATATATCCTCTACGAATTCTGATGCTAATAAGAAATACTCGCTGAAATGTTTCATGGTACCTCGGCATTAGATTATAATCTCAAGTATTACGCTTAACTAAGTATATTAATATGAAAAGTAAATTTATAACTACATACAAAAATTCAGATAAATCTATAAAGCCATTTGTGAGAAACATATATTGCAAGAACTGCAAATTCAAACCCCCTAGAGAACAAGTATTTGTACGGCTTGCAAACAATAACTCGGGTCTGGACGTTTGTTTATCCATATTACGTTATTTATGTATATAAAACGCGTCTACAAAACTGGAGAAATTCATAGTGGGCGTAACGTTTATCTTAATGAAGATGAAAGCTTTTAGAATTGTTATTGCTGATACTCTCCCATACGTAGTACGTAGAGAAGATATCGTAAGTAGAAAAAGTCTCGAACCTAGCGGTGGATATTTTGTAACCTAGATTATTCATTCATTCGTTACAGTCCACTGTTGAAAATAGGCTTTGACGTAGATTGCCACACAAGGCATATATTTTCCTTAGTTTTTTTTTAGTTGTTATTAAGAAGACGTAGATACCCATTTCGTGGTTTGTTTTACTCCATCGCCTCTATCGACACGCACGGAATGATATTAGTGGATACCTAATCTTACATCGCCACTAAACAGTCAAAAATCAATCAATCCATCAAGACAATCTAGACTACTACTATACTTTTTTTTCTAGTTTTAATATACGTCTTATTATAACTTATACTTTAAACATAAAACATGTTGAGTAAATTTTGTTATGAAAAAAATAATAACCGGTTAATTTTACGGGCCTATAGGACATAGAGACCTGCAAGAAATGAGCTTACTCTATTTAAAAAAAAACCGGCCAAGTGCGAGTCGAACTCGCGCACTGAGGGTTCCGAACTAATCCGTAGGTATATAAGTTTAAAATTATTAAAAATATTTTTATTATATGATGTAACTAAAAATTTAGGCTTTTCGCAATTTTTCCTTTATCTGTGCTATAAAACGTTGCTTTGTACCAAATTTCAAGATTTTGAGCTCACGGGAAGTACCCTGTAGGTATTGATTCCTTTGCTAATGTCGAAAATTTGCGGCATAAACGGCTGTATCTTTTGATTGCGTTGGCATAGAAATTGATATTTTCACAGCTCCAAGGGACAGTAGACCTGAGTATTTGATATGAATTTCAGCTTGATACCTCCACGTGTTCCTGAGAAAAAGGGTCATGACAGACAGACAGACAGACAGACAGACAGACAGACGGACAACAAAGTGATCCTATAAGGGTTCCGTTTTTTCCTTTTGAGGTACGGAACCCTAAAAAACTGACAACGCACTTGCAATTCAGCTTTTTTTATTCAAATTCAAGTTATAAAAGAGCCTAAAAGGACGGATATTCATAAGCACTTGTACTGCCTTCAGGCAGGCTTAGTAGCAAAGAAGATCACAGATATAAGTTTGGTCAGTCAGGATTTGGTACCGACATACTTTTAAACAAATATCTATATTTACTGCATATAAAACTATAATATAAAAATATCATAGAGCTAGTTTTGCGAATCCTAAAAGTGTAGGTGATGAAGGTAAATTGTCTTATAAAGCATTTTAGACTTTAATATTATATAGTAAGGTAAAGTTAGAGCCTTTATAATATGTCCCACTGCTGGGCACAGGACTTATATCATTTCTGAGAGTGTAATGTTGCTATTAGCCGGTTGGGACTGAACCCAGGTCGCTTGTGTATTGTGGTATTTACGGCGAGCACTTAGCCTTTGAGCTGATACGGTCTTATAGGCTGTTACATATTGCATGCCGTAAGCGCAAATCGCGCAGGTATGTTCTGCTAGGGTCTAAAAGTTAAGATTCCAACGTTTTGTCGCATGAAATCGTATCTAGCAATCATATTATACATATAAATGATATAAAATACACATGGTCTGAAAGATAAACGATTGTTGAACTTACTAATAATTTTTTTAAATCGTTTAATTGCTATTTTTCCATAAAAAAGGGGTTTTAGTGGCTAATGGTGTGGATTTATCAAGACCGCATGGCTTCGTAAACACGATAACTTTTGAAAATATCAATTGTTCAACTCAATCTATTTTTAGAACTCTTCATCTATCACGTGGGAAGCCATGGAATGTAAATGGCAGTTTAATTTTGTTTTTTTAGTTATAATTAATTTTTTTCGGTTAAAAAATGGCGAAATTTTCGGTGATTTGTGAGCGTTGTATTAATTTATCTTAGTAAATACAGTGTTTGACTCCGTCATTCGTCATACTGGCCTCGGTCGCCGTTGTAAGTGGATATTGTATCGCTTGTTTTCAGCGGAAAAGAATCCCGTAGAAATACAAAATATTCCAAAAACCAAATTTAATACATACTTGACCACGGTAAGATATTATTATTATTTTTATAATCACAGATTTTTATTACAATATTTTGTTTCCCTAAAAGCACGCAGGATTTATATATAAATATACTTGTAAGTCTTGGACTTTATAGACCTGAAAGTGTACTTTGGTATCTGCTAGTGGAACTCCTCGACTTGGAGAACTAGATGTGCCGAGTTTGGCCTCGTTTTGTTAGTTATGATGAGACCTTACCTCTGGACTTGATAGAGTGACTTGAAAATGTACTTTGATGACTGCTACAGGAACTTCTCGACGAGGAGAACTAGATGTGCCATGTTTGGGGATAAATTGCACGCCTGTCTTGTTACCGCGTAGGTCTTTCACGCTCCAGAGAGAGGTTTTGCCAAGGTATAGACGAGTTAATGCTTCTTCCTTTCTTTACGGACACGAAACTTCACTAATTTGATTATATAATATGGCTTATGAAGTATTAATACGCGGTGCGGTTTCTTCTCTTTTCCATAACTTGCGTGGCTATTCACAGCATTATAAATATACCAGGCTTGTGGGTGAGGGGATACGAATCCGCAAAATCTTATAAGAAAATATAGAGGGTAAACATAGACAAAATGTATAATATAAAATAAACTAGATGGCGCCAACAATATCTGTATTTAATTATTGTACATATTTTAACTGTAATTGTTTCTAAAGACTTACAAATAAAGCAACCTAAATAATATATACCTATGTAACTAGTTTTGTTCCAATTATTGTTAATTAAATAGAGATTTCAGGAAATATTTTATAACCAATTGCTGTAGCCCTTTAACATCGCCATTTTTCCTCGAATAAGATTAAAAAGGATGCGTTTCACCCTTGAGGGCTAAGATGAAATGCCAAAACACCAGTACAATTATCATTCATCATCATAATAACAGCCCTTCAAAAGTTCACTGCTGAACATACGCCTCCCACAAAGAATGCCACAAAGGATGGTCCTGAGCCACTTGCATCCATCGACATCCTCCTGCATGTCTTACCAGGTCTTCACTCCATTAATATGGGGTCGCCCTACACTTCGCTTACCGGTACGACGCTGTCACTCGAGAACTTTTTCATCATCGGTTGTCGTTACTCATATTCTCATTATTCATTATTTTGTTGCCAGTTTCTAAGGAGCCCACCTCCACCGAAAGTTAGCATTTCTCGTTGTTCCCTCTTTCGCCACTTAGATGGAATGCTTCACCGTCTGTAATGATATTGACTCTATATTCTTCTCACAGAAATACAGTAGGTGCCTGCACTGATATTTGGTAGCAAAAATAAATAAAAGGGTGGTACCTACTATGACGGACTTTTTGGCACAAAAGTTACTGCCACCTAGTAGTTTGTCTTCTACACATCTGTACAGATTATGAATATACTCATTTTCCTATTGATTACCGCTCATTTACCGATCTTTAAATAAGTTATATTACATTTTATTCATAATTTAATGAATGTTCTGAATACAAATTAAATACAATAAATGTTTTTTTATAAGATAAGGGTAACAAACGAGCACACAGTCAACCTGATGGTAAGTGGTTGCTGTGGCCCATAGACATCTATATCTATCCTCAACTATGAATCAAAATGCAGATGCGTTGTCACCCGTGAGGAATAAGATGGAATGCCTCGTTGCTAGTAAATAGGGTGGGTCTTGGGTTTCTTCAGCATTGAGATGCTATTTTACGCTGGTATTCTATGAAAGCGTAGTCCTTTCCCGGTCGAGCCGACCCATTCGTGCTACAACCATACTAATAATATAGCTGCAGCATGGCTCTACCACGTATAAAAAAGAGCAAAATAAAATAACTAATATTATATTATTTCGGATAACGTCTGTAAATCCAGTTGCTTGCAATAAATCTGAACAGCAAAACGTAGGATATTTCTGTTTAAAGGTGTTGAAACAAGGTTAGAGCGCTGTTTTTTTTTCTTACCTTCAAGAGTTGCTTTGTAAATACAGATTACCTCCACAATAGAGGGAGACAATAATAAACATATACTTTGAACTCTTTCAATACAAGCTGTGAATATCAGCAATAATCAATATTTTATATATTATACTACTCAAATAACTACAAAGTTTTGTCACTTAATTTACAGAAAATTCAAAATGACATGCTTTTAATGTAGCAAAGGACTATTTGTTCTGATATATAAACAGGCAGATTATTTGCTTTAAGTTCATCTGCAACTTCAGTACACGCCAACATTATCATCATTATCATTACATCCCTTCACAAGTCCACTGCTGAACATAGGCCTCCTCCAAGGAATGCCACAATGCACGGTCCTGAGCCACCTGCATCCATCGACTTCCAGCATATCTTTTTTTATAGTATAAGGGTGACAAACGAGCACACAGTCCACCTGATGGTAAGTGGTTGCTGCGGCCCATAGACATCTACATCTATCCTCGTTTGCGAATCAAATGGAGATGCGTTGCCACCCGTGAGGACTAAGACGGAATGCCTCATTTTCCAGTAAAAAGGGCCTCCGGCCACCTGCACTCACCAAGCTAAACGCAGAAGTAAACCTCTAATTTACGCTGGTATTCTGTGAGGTCGTGGTACCACCCCGGTTCGAGCCGGCCCATCCGTGCGACAGCAAAAGCTGCCGCATGACTCTACCACTGTTATAAGATCTTACCAGATCGTCACTCCATCTAGTGGGGGGACGCCCTACACTTCGTCCGCCGGTACGAGGTCGCCACTCGAGAACCTTTTTTCCCCATCGATTGTCGGTTCTTCGAGCTATATGGCCGGCTCATTGCCACTTCAGCTTACTAATCCGTTGGGCTATGTCGGTCACTCTGGTTCTACTGCGGATATCCTCATATCTGAGTTTATCACGCAGAGAAACTCCGAGCATAGCCCTCTGCATAGCTCGCTGATCGACCTTGAGCTTCCTCATACGGCCAGCAGTGAAGGACCACGTCTCAGTTCCGTATGTCATCACTGGCAACACGCACTGGTTGTACAGTCTCGTTTTCAAGTTTTGAGGTTTACCTGACGAGAAGATATGCCGTAATTTCTCGAACGCTGCCCAACCGAGTTGAATCCGTCGATTAACCTCTCGGTCGAAGTTAGACTTACCTAGTCGGACTATTTGTCCCAGGTAAACATACTCGTCAACAACTTCGAGCTTAGTGCTCCCAACATCTACTGGCATAGGTGTGACATGGACATTAAACATGATCTTTGTTTTGTCCATGTTCATCTTAAGATAGGTCTTAAGATGAACATGGACATGTCCGTTGGGAAACAATATTGAGGTCATTGAGCATAGTGCTTAGGTCCTCCAGCGGTTCTGCCATAAGGACTATATCGTCGGCAAATCGAAGGTGAGTGATGTACTCGCCATTGATGTTAATACCGTATCCTTTCTAGTCCAGAAGCTTGAAAAACCAACATTATATAAATTGTTAATTGCAGTTTGAATTACTAACAAAGGAAAGCAACACAATAAAAAAAGCAAGCAAATACGTCCAAGATATAATATTCCCATCCTTAATGGATGGGAATATATATCTTGGACGTATTTGTTGACGTAATATGAATGACAGTAACAAAGAAACGGCCCCCAGTCCCCGGCGGCCCAGCTATTCCTAGCTACGGTGGCGACCATGGTAACGGCGGGGCAGGGGGTGCTAAGAATCTCCGGTGGAGGTTCGGTTGCCACCTTAGACGAGTCAACCTGGCAACGTACAACGCACGCACCCTGAGGACTGACGAGAAGATCGTGGAACTGGAAGAAGAGATAGACAAGTTGCGCTGGCATATTATAGGATTATCCGAAGTCCGAAGAGAAGGGGAGGACACGGTCATCCTCGAATCCGGCAACTTGCTCTATCACCGGGAGGGCGACCATCTGTCCCAAGGAGGTGTCGGATTTATCGTCCACAAGTCTCTCGTTAACAACGTTGTAAAGATCGGTAGTGTGTCGACGAGGGTTGCGTACGTTATACTCAGAATCACCAAACGGTATTCGTTGAAGGTCATACAGGTTTACGCACCAACCTCGGCACACCCCGATGAGGAGGTGGAGGAAATGTATGAGGATATCTCTAGAGCCATGCATTCCTCCAAAACCCAATGTACGGTGTTAATGGGAGACTTTAATGCAAAACTAGGCACAAGAGAGAACGGTGAGCTGAAAGTAGGGAAATTTGGAATAGGGCAACGGAACCCAAGGGGCCAGCAGCTGGCCGACTTCATGGAGAAAGAGGGACTCTTTATGATGAACTCTTTCTTCCAGAAGCGGCCCCACAGGAACTGGACCTGGTCGAGCCCCGACGGTTCGACAAAAAATGAGACTGACTTCATTATCACGACCAGACGACAACTGTTCAGTGATGTCTCAGTGATCGCGAGGGTGAAAACCGGCAGCGATCACCGAATGGTTAGAGGCACACTGAACCTAAACGTTAAGTTGGAGAGGTCTAGTCTAATGAAGTCAACGCTCCGTCCCCCTCATGCTCTAATCCAAAGTCCCGAAACCTTTCAGCTCGAGTTGCAAACCCGTTTTCAGTGCCTAGAAGACTGCAATGAAGTGGACGATTTGAATGACAAGCTCGTGGAAACTGTCCATGCGGTCGGAGCTAAGTTCTGCAAGACCCGCCGCAGAAGAACACAAAAACTCTCCGATCACACTCTTAATCTCATGGATGTTAGACGGGAGATGAAGCTACATTCTTCAACAGATTTGACAGCATACAGGCAATTGAACAGACAGATCTCCAAATGCATGCGGCGGGACTTACGCAACTTTAATACAGCTCGTATTGAAGAAGCGATCGAGCGGAACCAAGGCTCCAAAGTCTTTGCCAGAGATCTGTCTGCCAGAAAGAGCCAACTGTCAAATCTGAAGACCAAATGTGGCAGCATCGTTTTTGGGGCACCTGAGATTTTGAGTAAGATTGAGAGGTTCTATGGGCAGCTGTACACGTCATCGTTGGAGCCACACGCAAGTGTGAGTAACGATCCAAGAGCGAGTCTTATCCGACATTATTCCGATGATATCCCGGACGTCAGTCTGAGCGAGATTAGAATGGTTCTCCAGCACCTTAAAAACGGCAAGGCCCCAGGCCAGGATGGAATTACAGCGGAGCTTCTGAAAGCGGGTGGAAAACCGGTACTTGAAGTCCTTCAGAAGCTCTTTAATTCCGTCCTCCATGGTGGCATTACACCGGAGGCGTGGAGCAGAAATGCGGTGGTCTTGTTCTTCAAGAAAGGCGACAACGCTCTCTTGACGAACTACAGACCGATTTCCCTTCTGAGCCGCTTCGTAATGACTCTCGAAAACAGCTCGTCTGTTTTCGAGAGTCATTACGAATCGTCTCGCGCGCAGACTTGACGACTTCCAGCCTCCCGAACAAGCCGGTTTCCGAAAGGGCTTTAGCACCATAGACTACATACATACCCTTCGGCAAATTGTACAGAAGTCCGAAGAGTACAATTTGCCACTATGCCTGGCGTATGTGGACTATGAGAAAGCCTTTGATTCCGTCGAAATTTGGGCGGTGCTGCAGTCCCTTCAGCGGTGCCAAGTTGACTGTCGGTATATCGAAGTGTTGAAGTGCTTGTACAGTAGGGCTACGATGGCTATCCGAGTACAGAACCAGAGTACGAAACCTATCCAATTGCAGAGAGGTGTAAGACAGGGTGACGTCATATCCCCGAAACTCTTCACCGCTGCATTGGAAGACGTTTTCAAGCTTCTGGACTGGAAAGGATACGGTATCAACATCAATGGCGAGTACATCACTCACCTTCGATTTGCCGACGATATAGTCCTTATGGCAGAATCGCTGGAGGACCTAAGCACTATGCTCAATGACCTCAATAGTGTTTCCCAACGGATAGGTCTTAAGATGAACTTGGACAAAACTAAGATCATGTTTAATGTCCATGTCACACCTATGCCGGTAGTTGTTGGGAACACTAAGCTCGAAGTTGTTGACGAGTATGTTTACCTGGGACAATTAGTACGACTAGGAAAGTCCAACTTCGACCGAGAGGTCAATCGACGGATTCAACTCGGTTGGGCAGCGTTCGGGAAATTACGGCACATCTTTCCGTCAGGTATACCTCAAACCTTGAAAACGAGACTGTACACCCAGTGCGTGTTGCCAGTGATGACATACGGAACTGAGACGTGGTCCTTCACTGCTGGCCGTATGAGGAAGCTCAAGGTCGCTCAGCGAGCTATGGAGAGGGCTATGCTCGGAGTTTCTCTGCGTGATAAACTTAGGAATGAGGATATCCGCAGTAGAACCAGAGTAACCGACATAGCCCAACGGATTAGTAAGCTGAAGTGGCAATGGGCCGGCCATATAGCTCGAAGAACCGACAACCGATGGGGAAGAAAGGTTCTCGAGTGGCAGCCTCGTACCGGTAGGCGAAGTGTAGGGCGTCCCCCCACGAGATGGAGTGACGACCTGGTAAGACATGCAGGAAGTCGATGGATGCAGGTGGCTCAGGACCGTGCTTTGTGGCATTCTTTGGGGGAGGCCTATATTCAGCAGTGGACTTGTGAAGGGCTGTAATGATGATGATAATGGATGGGAATATCATATGTTGGACGTATTTGCCTACCATAAACAAACTGCTGAAAATAGGCCTCATCGATAGATTGCCTCTTAGGGAATCTTTACCGATTCATTTGGCAGGCGTATTGGTAACCGTATGAGGAAGTTACTGATGCCCATCTCCTGTTTTATTTCCCTTTGTTGCCTCTTACGATATCCACGGGACGAAATGGGTTAGTGGATTTTCTTACAACGCCTGTACACTGTAAATAGGCAATCAATTTCGAAGATTTTTTGAATCCGTCAATAGCGCCGTACTTATTCTCCATAGTTGGACGAGGTTCAAACGTTAAAATCCCAAGTTTTACAAGCCTGTATAATTATATCCATAGAGCGAAAATTAGAAGCAGTATACACAAGTAAATGGAGTTCCTCACTCTATTGTGGTACGTCAGAGTATTTAGATATAAGGATTTGAAAGAAGGGAGACAGGTGTTTCAGGATCATGCTAAATGGAAATCCGTATTTTCTGCCTACTCTTCTGGGTGGCAGGCGTGAGAGTAATTGTAGTTATGGTATTGTTATTGTTTTAAGGAAGAACATCGCAACTTTTCCAAGTGCTAACCTCACAAAACACAGAGCTGACTGATAAACGGCTATGGATCGATTAATGTAGCAAAATCTATTTCACTGTTATTTGGATCTCAAAGATCTATAGACTAGTGATGGGAAGAAGCTTTACGAGTTTTTTTTATAGGATAGGGTGACAAACGAGCACACAGTCCACCTGATGGTAAGTGGTTGCTGTGGCCCATATACATCTACATCTATCTTCGTTTGCGAATCAAAATGCAGATGCGTTGTCACCCGTGAGGGCTAAGCTGGAATGCTTCTTTTATTGTAAAAAGGGTCTCCGGTTCTCTACACTCATCATACGAAACACAGCAGTATTAAGCTGCTATTTTACGCTGGTATTCTGTGAGAGCGTGATCCTTTCCGGGTCGAGCCGACCCATTCGTGCTACAGCTATACTACTAATATAGCTGCAGCATGGCTCTACCACGTACAAATGATTGCATAATACCAATTATTCGCCTTGTAGTAGCGGCGTAACAAAATTCACTATCCAATATTATTCAGTGTGTGTCGTAAGAGGCGACAGAAGGGAATGAAACAAACATTCGGCAGCGCCATCTTTCTGATAACAACTCAAAAATAATATTTTTGACAAGCGTAGCAGCAATGGAAAATATCCATTCTATGAGGCAACCTATAGGGGAGGCTTAAAATTATCAGCAGCGGACTTTTAGACTGTAATGAGTATAGCATGTATATAGATATCATACATGTATTAGACTGTCCATCTGAAAGAAGTATCTGCAAACACTCTGTATTATTAGTACTCTTTACCTGGATTACTATACAGAACAAAATGAAAAGAGTGGAATAAAACAATTCACAATTTAGTGCCGTGCTTAAAATAATCCTTGTTTTATCATACGACTGTGAGTAAAAGACTGTTCATTCGAGAATTTATTAAATTTATCGTAGCTTCTTTCTTTTACTTCTCAATTAGATTTTTATTCTTTAAATGATACTCATATTTCTTTCTAGTTTTGCAGCTGCACGTATTATTATTTTAAATTAAAGTAGTTAGTAGTAAAATAAGAAACAAAATACATAATTTTGTTTCTTATTTTTAACTTTCAAGCATTTTAAGTTCTTTATAAAAGAAATAAGCACACAGGGACGTGTTCACGTGACATCATAGAAAAACTGCAAATTTACTGGAGTTCCTTAGCTTTAATTATTAATTTTGAATTATTAATTTTTCTTGCGGTGTTATTATTATGTTCACTTTAAGTTTTAGAAATTACAGAATCTCAAGCCGTTGGTAACAACCAACCCAACTTATTGTGAGAACACGCACTCACATACACATCTAAATCATTTACAAACAACAACATGGATTTAGGTGTATATGAGTATGCAGTGGACTTATCTTGATTATGACAGTATCTATGCTGTTAAAGAAATAATAAGGAGAATTGAATGCGTGAATACGTCAAGAATTTGAGTATAGTTTCGGTGTCTCTTGAAATGTACGCAACGCTCCGTCAATTTTTTTTTGTTGGTCTGTGCTCAAGAATAGTTAGTATAATTTAATTTTATAAATTAATTGATGTTTTTCTAAGTTCATTAGATGAAAAGGCAGCAGAAATATTTAAGATTTTTAATTACCACACTACGCGATGATATCAAAAAATACTTCATAGTTACATTAACCCCATACTACATATATAATAAACATGCTACAGATTAACCGAGGTGAGTTCATACGTGTTAATTTATTGTGAGTACGTACCAGTTAAAATAGGCATACCACAATATAACATTAGTTTGAACCGGCAGTAAAGTGAATTTGTTATTTATATATGACTATTGTTTATCTATATGTGAAAACTTTTTATTGGCTTAGAATGTAATTTACATGTATGTTACATTTTGTTAAGATTAAGCTGTTAGTTTTCCAGTAAATAAATAAATAAGTAAAAAAAGTAAAGTTACAGCCTATGTACTTCCTACTGATGGGTGCCCACCTTTTTTTAATTCTGAGAATCCGTTATGGAACGATTAGTCTACTGCGATGCTTCTGCTGCTGCAGCTGCTCTGTTTTAATTTTAGTCGTTATTAGAAGACGTTGCTGCCCATCTCCTGATTTGTTTCCCTCTGTCGTCTTTTACGACACCCACGGTATTATATGGGGCAGTGGATATTCTAACACCGCCTCCACACGGTATGGAAATATATATATATATATATATATATATATGCTGTGACATATTTAGACAAATGCACAGATCAGAATTATAATGTTTGCTAACATGACAACGAAACAATAAATATGCTATATGTATGCAGAGTAAACGACATAGCCCAACGGATTAGTAAGATTAGGTGGCGTTGGGCCGGCCATATAGCACGAAAAACCGACAACCGACAATCGACCGTGCTTTGTGGCATTCCTTGGGGGAGGCCTATGTACAGCAATGGACTAGTGAAGGGCTGTAATTATGATGATGATGTATGCTTAGCAATGTTCCTTACCCTCGTATTATTTAACTTACATAAAAAACTCTTCAAATGGTTTATAAAGTTCATTATATCCCTTAAATTTGTGTGACGAGTAAGTTGAGCGTGTAAGAGAGCTTATTGACTTAGTTGATTGCTTTTCCTAAACTTCGTCTTCGTTGCAGCTTAAGCAAAGTCGTAAAGCATGTTAATAAAATATTATTAGCGATTTTACAGCCGTACGCTGATAGAGTAAATTGTGTTAATCTTTTAGAAGCTTACTTCAATTATAATTTGACAATTTGGACGACCGTTTCCGTGGCGCAGTGGCTTTTGCAGCGCTGAGAGCCGTGAGTTCCAATCCCGCTCAGAACAAGCATTTGTATGGTCTACAAATAATTGTTACAGGTCTAGTTGTATGTCCTAGTGTAACCAACATTTTTTATAAAAAATAAAACACAGAATAGTAAATACATTTTAATTTACGTGGAAGAACCATGCTGCAGTTTTATTATAGTTGTAGCACGAATGGATCCGCTCGACTAGGGAAGGACCACGCTTTCTCAGAATACCAGCGTAAAATAGCAGCTCAATGCTGCTATGTTTCGTATAGTGAGTATAAAGAACCGGAGATCCTTTTTACTGAAAACGAGGTATTCCATCTTAGTCCTCAGGGGTGGCAACGCATTTGCATTTTGATTCTTAATCAGGTGGACTATGTGCTTGTTTGTCGCTCTAATTCTGTAACGATAAAATATATCAAGTTACATTTACATATTACGTTCTAGAAAATTTTGCCAGAGCTTGTGATAAATATATATATATATGTAGGAAGGGTAATTGAGTATAGTACAGAGACTAATTTTGTAGTTAGGAATAATACGAATTAATTATCCAACGAGTCGAGGATAAACTAGTACAGGTGGCAATGCAGGTGCAATGCCGCAGGTGTGCGGTACACGTGTCGTTTACAAGAATTCTGTCTAGCTAGACCGACGCCACCGCACCTACAACGGTGCAGGTGCCGTCACGGCCATACTGACATGCGTGCGTCCTCGCACGCGCTCCATCACAATTTTAGTTATCTGTAGACAAAAAAAAACATCGTTCGACTATCCTGACATAACAGCGTCTGGTCCGGTCTATATTGACCCTTCAGACTTGGGTGACAGTCAGTTTTGTTCCGGCAGTAAGCCCTACAAAACTTTAATCATCTTTATGTTAGATCGGAATGATTAGTCTGTAGCTTTTTCTATTTCCTCTTTTTTTTTTCAAGTACTGTTTTCGCTAGTCCGGAATAGCAACTATTCCCTATAGCCATATCATTGCACCGGCACAAAGCCCTGCAATGATAGTAAGAACTATTTTTTTTTCTTACGCTTTTTTTTTCAAGTACTATTTATGCTAGTCCGGAATCACTATTCCCTTTAGCTATATCATTGGACCGGCAAACGCCCTGCAATGATAGTAAGAACCACATTTTTTTTTCTTACTCTTTTTTTTCGTATCAGTATAGAACAGTTACAGACCAACCATACCGCAAACATGTCCCCGTCACAATCACACAAAAGTGTATCGTGAGGGACGTAGTGACACACGATAACACCTAAGTATGTAAACCAACAGCAACTCGACACATATCCCAGTGCAGCACAGACCAGCCTCCCTGCAACTTCATGTTCCTTTCTTGCACTGGAATAATTACTTCGCTAGAGTGTTGCAACGTCTCTAGTATTTTCTAGATGCACAGACACGGCTACCTCTGACTGTCGCACGTCCTCGTGCGGTTGACAGTGAACAGCATACGGTCTATCAGTTATCACCACCTGCTAACAGATATTAACTCTTGTTAAATATTACAACGGTCGAACATCCCAGACTTCATTTAAGTCATGGACGCGCCGATATGGCTACCTCCAGGCAAACGCACTCCAACTTTTCGTTCTGCTGAGTTCGTGCCACATTTGCGCCAGCAAGCCGTCGCGCCGTACTAGCGATATCGAATCGTCGCACTGCTTTGCAAAATTAAAAGAAATCGAGATAAATGTATTGCGAACCATGAAATTCCGCGCTTCCAAAATTCATCACATATTCTCTTAAGAAACGGCAACTGTATGGACATTTGAAAACATTGCAAAAAACGGCAACTTTGTGTAGAGACGGATACCATCACATATTTTAAATGGAAGGAGGCAACTGCGCAAAATCTACGAAAGCCGACCAAGCCTCAGACGTTCATTTCCAGCACCAAAGACGATGTGTTCGGCGGCCGCTTGAATTGCCTTGCCGTAAGATCTGCCGATAATTTACAGACTTTAGCGATGTAGACTCAATCTTATTAGCGCTCGGCCGTACCTGACCATGTTCGATTAGCCGTCACAACATCTTCCTCATTGATCATTGTTGTAGAGACTTCTACGAATCTCTCGACATCAAACCCCAATCTTGTCGACCACACAGTATTCGGAGCAAACTGCAACACTGATCAACACATTAGAACACAAAAATGTCACTTATTATTTTTAATTCATAGCGTGTTAAAGTTAATCCTTTATTGTAGTACAACCCTTAAAAGTCTTGAACTTCAAAATATAGCAAATGATAATCATGTTTCGCGTGAACTATCAAATTACAACAAAACGAGAGCAGCAGGAGCACCTGAGGGTTTACAAGCATCGTCGGGGTTGTAGTCATCATGATCTGCGTGAAAAACAAATTGTTAACTATAAGGACAACATACACATTTGCCTGTTCTCTCATCTATCACACATACGAGGCCCTAAAACAGAAATACGTTCTCATACCTTGGACTATAATAAAGCACTTCGCTATCACAAGTAAACATAGGTCTTCATACGAAGTATCTGACACATACTCTTACTTGAACTTGCGAGATCCCACGTTAACTACGTGAACCACATTAAAAACGTGAACCAGGACAGCGCCTGCCAGGACAGAGCCTAATACATGTTCAGAAAACATTACCGTGCACACAGCATACGACTTCCGCGCACACAGTGTGACTCCCACGCATACAGAGTACACGACTTCCGAGGCATCGCCATGTACAGCATACGCGCGCTCCGGGATGGCGCCTGCGTATACGCGCATACGCATCTGCCGAAACCAGGCCATGTTACAGCTGGACCTGGCAGTCTGTTACGACTAGCAAGGCACACACTCACGCACTTGTAATCACATCACACGTGCTACTGTAACACATAAAAGAAAACATTAAAAATACTCAGTCGGAACTTGATTTCAAGAAATGCAGCACTACTCTTGGTACACCATTCGCCTTTCTAGGGCACCAAATACTGAGCTGCGGCTACACGACAACCTCTGGTATGGTCCGATCCTCATGTAAACTTAAATACTCTCTTCAATGTCGGAACCAATTGGCTCTACTTCACTTTCATCAGTTATACTTCGGTTTTCCGGCATTTTTCGCAACCAATTAAAAATGTAAACACTCATTCTTACAAAATAGTTTCTGAGCCAATGTTTAGGATAAATTTACTTTCCTCATGTATCTAATGGTGATCAGTAGCAGCGACAAATAATAAGTCCGCGACGTCATAAGCCGACAGCATACTCAAAAGCGAGCGCTACAGCTCCACGCTTTCCACTAAACCATTCCAAGTTTGTCGACTACGTAATGCTCGGAGTAAACTGTAACACTTATCATCACATTAGATCACAAAAATACTACTTAGTGTTTTAAGTCATAGCACGTTAAAGTAATCATGTTCTTTTTTCGGTACATCGTTTAAACATTTTGAACTTTAAAACTAGGCCATGTAAATCACACCTCGTGTATCAAATTATAACATTACTTGAGCAAGTTAAACTTCCACTGAATGCAAACTATAACTCATTCAGAATATCTCCAACATTTCTTTCGACATTTTTTATCATATTTGGGTACGTTAAGAAATAATGAAATTACTTGCGGGTACTTTCTATTATAAATTGAATAAAAAGATTTAACTTTTGACTTATTCACTTTATCTTTTCTCTACACTTTAATGATACGATAATATCGTAAGTAAGACAGCAAATTTCATTACGGTATTTAACATAAAAATAGAATCATCAATGCAGAATGCATTATAGTCTTTCACAAATGTAATAATCCTCATACTATTCGAAGATTGTATGTGGGCAAAAATGGGGACTTTATCCCACTTCTGATGTAGGAAGGGTAATTGAGTATAGTACAGAGACTAATTTTGTAGTTAGGAATAATACGAATTAATTATCCAACGAGTCGAGGATAAACTAGTAAGGGAATACGACAAGCGCACCGTTCCACGTCAGAGCCAAGACTGTCTTAACGGCGGCCGCTCCGTCCGTTTTATACAAGCAGGACGGGTGGCAATGCAGGTGCAATGCCGCAGGTGTGCGTACACGTGTCGTTTACAAGAATTCTGTCTAGCTAGACCGACGCCACCGCACCTACAACGGTGCAGGTGCCGTCATATATATATATATAGGTGCCCAGATGACCGATTTCGGCGAAACCCGTATTGCCGGTCACTAAGAAAGTCATTCTGTTCTAGATATTTATGTCACTAAGCGGGCGTTCAATATACGCTCCATAATCTTGAAGAGTATGGAGGTAATTGAGATTGACCGATGATTGGCAGAGTTCTCACGGCTACCTTTTTTTTGGAATAGGCTACACGTTTGCCAGCTCCCAGGATTTTGGTACTATTCCAGTGAAGCCAAAATGGTGTGTCAGCATAGAAGAAAAGTCAGGTGCACAAGCCTTTAGAACTATAGCTGGTATACCATTTGGTTCACCAGCTTTATTCACGTCTAGAGACCGCGAGGTCTTAAGAACCTCCTTATTAAACTCTGACATAGAGGTCGCGCAGTGAGGTAATTTAGGTGGAATGTTGTTGTCTTTAGCCTTTTACGCCAGCGTGCCATCCGGTTTTACCAGCGGAGGCAGTGTAGGCCGACACAAGTTTGTATCGATCACTTTGGCAAGAGACCAACAAGCTCTAGTGCCGGATAGTCTGGCAGAGCGTTTTGCGCCAATATGTTTAATGCAGTCGAAACTGCCTTTCCGTAATGCTTTTTTACACTAATATATATTTATTTTCCTAATAGTGCCGCTTAGCCTGATTGTCGAGTTCAAATATTAAGTTTTCTACTAGATTTCTTTTCATATTTTGCAACTCAAACAATTCTCCACAACTTCTTCTTCTTCTTCTCCTACCTTCAAATCTTTGATTTGCACTCATTCACAAAATCGTCTTATTGAAAATTGTATTGTTTAGTTACCTTATTATTATTAAATCCCGACTTTTCGGGTTCCTGTAATTAATAAAATGGAGGCTGAGGACTACAACCTGCTTGGGATCTTGTAATTAATAAAATTAAAATTAAACCCAAGCATACCACTGCAAGACTTTCATTCTGCGTAGATCGGACCAAAACAAATAATAAAAAACTGAAAGTATTTCGGGTTAACTCTGAGATCGGGACGTCATTCACCTCAGTTCGCCGTGACCATGGGTGCTGGAAAGCACCCCAAACGTCAGAAATTTAAACACAAGTATAATTGAACGCGATAAAATCTGTAAAATTAGTTTGATTCAATGAGTAGTGTTGGCTTAAATATAAGAAATCATTAATCAATTATAAGGCCAAAATGTGTATGCACACTGGATATTATTTTCATAAAACTAACTTTTGCGCTAATGCTTATTTTCTTATATCTTCTTTACAATATTATATTGCGCTTAAATAACTTAAACATCAAATCACTACGTTGGTAAATTAATCTTCCAACAACACGCTTATCACTTTCAGACACAAAACGTGCCAGGGAACCAGATGAATATTAATAGTATTAACTGTTAATTTAACAAAAGTTTTATTATAAATGTAAACAATTATTGGCCAAATATTGATATTATGTAAAACAATTCAAAAACTACAGTGGTATTTGGGTCAATCAACTATTCGACCCACATTTTGAAGAGGTCAGGCAAAATATTTTTTTGTGAAATAAATATTTAATATGTACATTCCGACATGAAAAGTGTGTTAGAAATATAAACTACTTTATATATTTCAAAGGGCCACGACGTTCATTTATTATTTTGGCCACAATTTGCGAAAATGTATGAGCACCCTCTAAAAACTGTCTACTGCGTAACCTATATATAGTGATCGTAATAGTCTGAATAAAACAAATATATAAATGATTCGTAGCCTTTATTTACTTTTATACGCAAAATTAATTGCTGTAATAAAGTCAGTCTTAACAATTGTTTAGTTTTTATCTTAAAAGTAATCAATTAATTGTATCTTGTGTTACCAACATCCAAATAAAACACGCAACTTTTCATTAAATCTAAATAGGTAATAAGATAAACGTAAAAAATCTTTCCTACAGATGCCCTTTTATCAACAGTATATTAAGATATAAAATATAGATTCTGATGTAGGCAGGAAGATCGCTACGTTTAAAAACAAAAATTTAAATTAAGGGACAAAAAGTAACTTCAGAGACAAACTTGGTAACGGCTATGACATAAAATCAAAAAACTTAAAAAATTTAATTACTTTAAACATAATGACTTTGAAGTAAGTAACAATCATAAGTAAGGAACAAAATAATATAACATTTAGGATAAACATTCTACTATTAATAATCAATCTATATGAATATCTTTAGATCAAATCTCGACAGTAATTACTTTTTAAACATATCAATGGAAACGGGAAATTGGTACATATTATCTTCTTCCAGAAGACTTGGTACCGGCAAGATACTAATAACATCTTCATAATTTACGTAGCTGATATCCCACTTGTCTAGTCTGAACTTCTTCGCATCATTACCAACTACCCGTAAAAACACCTAACGCAAAAGTTTAATTTCACCGTCTTCTTCTATAGAGGACAAAGCCTTGCAAACGTAACAATAAATATTCTTTTTTTTATTACTGCCATAAACATAAACATGTAAAAAATCACCAATTGATACCTGTCGAGGAATTTTGTCGTAACTAGTGGAAGCTACTTGGTCCCTTTGAAAAGGAAATTTATCATTTAAAGCCATCGATTTACGATTTTCCTTATCAATTTGTGACTCGTCTTAATCACTATCGGATGAAGATCCATAGACAGCTCGATAAATACTTCGTTGGGATGGTATATTTTGGATTTGTTTGAGCACTGCAAGAGGAACGTCTTCATCAGACGGATCTTGAAGATCGTGTCTTTCTGGTTCAAGGATT
Organism: Parnassius mnemosyne; assembly: GCA_963668995.1. Classification (NCBI taxonomy): domain Eukaryota; kingdom Metazoa; phylum Arthropoda; class Insecta; order Lepidoptera; family Papilionidae; genus Parnassius; species Parnassius mnemosyne. Next base: position 54,368,338 of record CAVLGL010000104.1, on the reverse strand, counting down.
TGCTTAGCAGAGTTAACATTTGCAGTATTACAATTCACTTGGTAAGTTTTGGGGTTCAGGCAGTTGCAAAAACCTCTCTTTATAAATTTACAAAAACAGGAAAGCTCTCTATATTTTAAGGTATTTCTTTTATCTGTAAATACTTGATGAACCTGCAATGTTCCAATCAGACGTGGGATATTTTTCGGCAGATCATCTTGCAATTTCTTGATAGCCTCCTCTTTTATCAAAAACATCTTGATTTTACTGGTGTTTTCAAGTTGCTTGAAAAACGCATATGCATTCGGAATATCTGCGCCTGTAGCCACCAACTTATCAGCTTTACGCTTTAAAACCCTCCAATTCCATCTGCAGGGCCTTTACCGTGGGCGGCTTCATAGAAAGACCAAGTAGCTGCAGTAAACCCATAATCAAAATATTTTGTGCAAAGCAGATAGAAGTTTTGCTTTTGGCGATATTGAGTCGATGGTCCGTCTGAGAAGAAATGAATAGTATCAACAGCTTCATGTGAATTTCTTATCCATTCAAAAATCGGCTGTAAGTGGCTCCAGATGGCGGCAGGCTGATGACAATTTGAGGCAGAAACAGATCAGAAGGAATTAGCTGCATGTTGTGTTTCGTGGTTGTGAGTGTAAACCATTACAGTATGTAGTGTTATTTGGTTTCTAGACCCTCCGAAATGATGAGATTGCACCACTTCGTGATATTTACAATTATAATTTTCACTAAAGTCGACTACAATAGCGCACTCATTGGGTTGCGGATTACTCAAACACTCGCGAAAGTTGTGAAATTGGATTTTGATATTGTATATATGCTTTTTAAAAGAAATAATATCCTTCTCAAATTTTTGCCTTAGATGTGCAACTTCTTCAATTTTTTCCTCTTTTACATTCTTGATAGCCTATATTATTTAATGATTTCTTATATTTACGCGAACACTACACATTGAATAAAACTATTTTTACGGATTTTATCGCGTTTAATTAACTTATTTTATATTCCCGACGTTTCGGTTGCTTTCCAGCAACCGTGGTCACGGGGGACTGAGGTGATTGACGTCCCGATGTCAAAGTTAACCCGGAGTAACTTCAGTTTTTTAATTATTAATTTTGGTCCGATCTACGCAGAATGAACTAACTGTGTCTTGAAGTCTTGCAGTGGTATGCTTGGGTTTAGTTTTAATTTTATGAATTACAGGATCCCAAGCAGGTGGTAGTACCCAGCCTCCCTCTCTATTGAAATTAGGATGTTTTTTAATTTCAATAGCCTCACGTATCATCCTTGGCAGGAATCGATGTTCTTTCGCGAGGACTTGTGGTTTATCAAATCTAATGTAATGGCGGGGGCCGTCTAGAATATGATCACAAACTGCAGACTTCCCGGAACGTTGGTGCTTCACGTCAGCTATGTGTTCTTTTACGCGGGTAAAAGAACAGATGATACGTGAGGCTATTGAAATTAAAAAACATCCTAATTTCAATAGAGAGGGAGGCTGGGTACTACCACCTGCTTGGGATCCTGTAATTCATAAAATTAAAACTAAACCCAAGCATACCACTGCAAGACTTCAAGACACAGTTAGTTCATTCTGCGTAGATCGGACCAAAATTAATAATTAAAAAGCTGAAGGTACTCCGGGTTAACTTTGACATCGGTACGTCAATCACCTCAGTCTCCCGTGACCACGGTTACTGGAAAGCAACCAAAACGTCGGGAATATAAAATAAGTTAATTAAACGCGATAAAATCCGTAAAAATAGTTTTATTCAAAACTTTTATTATTTTTTCGTTTTTCTCGAATTTGACTTCTTTCCTCACCCATTCACTGTATTTTACAGTGCCATCAATTTTGTTTTGATCGTAGTCTATCTTCTGGTTCTTAAATTTTTCACACTCATTGTACATACAATCCTTTAACCGATCGCTGCATACTGTCTTTCGTATAATGACATTCAAATCACTTGTTTTCAGTAGACCTTGTTTTGTTAACGCCTGAGCCATGTACGACATGTTTGCGTGCGTTTTACACATACATGTTTCCCTAGCATCAATGGAAGGAGCAATGACATAAAATGGTCGATGCTTCGTGAAATAATAATATGAGCACGGTGTGTTTGGATATTCTTTCTTGAATTCTATGTGAAGTTTTTTCATTGTATCCAGTAAGTATCTTCTCTGCATTTTATTTCCGTTTCCGTTTCAAGTTTTCACTTCTCAATTTTTCTGGGTATCCTGCTAAAATCTATTCTTATAGGTATAGGCAAAAAAAAAACAAAAACATCTCGGGATTCTCTCCCTATCTCTCTTTTAAAGAACTTTTTTTTTACATTTTCAAATAAGCTCGTAAACATGGAGGAATGTTAGCGAAAGTCATGTATGTATTTTGAGACTTATTTAGTATTCCATACTCGGATATCTTATAAGGGTTTGCGAAGATTCAAAGTATTTGAATTTTATATTAGTTTTCATATTTCCACGTTCATAATACGTTATGCATTTGCACGTTATTCACTTACATATTTATGTAAGTGAATAATTCATTAAATTCGAGATTTCGTATCCGCCATTCGACTACTACTTATTGTTACTAATTAATTTGTTCTATTTTTAGTTAGAAATTCATTAATCATGATACATCTTTTGTATGAATCCAATAGAGTTTTGCTATTATTCTCATTTATTTCTGAGCGTTTAAAAGTTTCTGAGAAAATGGTGTATGCCAGCGTCACTTATGGATCAACTTCGGCTTATTTAATCTTTTGTATGAATGTGGGGTATATACCCATAGTTTGTATCCTGGTGGAGGCCAATGATCATCTGTGTACTAACGATGTGCTGTGATAATGATGACGATGATGATTATATATCCCAGAACAAAGGTTCCTTACCCTTTTTTTCTAATTTACTAATACCGATGAAATGAAATACTTTACTTTTAAAAGAGAAAGTTGTGAACTATTTCCTATTTAACTTATTTACTTAAGAATCTAAATGACTTATTTAACACTATTAATCCCGTGTAGTGGCGGGTAAGAATAACCCACTACCCCATATCTTCGCGTAGGTGTCGTAAGAGGCGATAGTGGCAAACTAAGGCGGAAGATGGGCAGCAGCATCTTTCTGATAACAACAAAAAAACAATAAAAAACTACGGTTGCCAACCCACTCGCCAAGCGTGACAACTAAGGCGATATTAAAGATACAAAGAGACGGCCCCCAGTCCCCGGCGGTCCCGGTATTTCTGGCTACGGTGGCGATTACGGTAATGGCGGGGTGTGCTAAGAATCTCCGATGGAATTTCGGTTGCCACCTAAGATGACTCGATTTGGCAGCATATAAAAAAAAAATAAAAAAAATTATCTGAGGTACGAAAAGAGGGGAGGACATGATTATCCTTGAATCAGGCAACTTGTTCTATCACCGGGAGGAGGACCATCTGTCCCAAGGTGTTGTCGGATTTATCGTCCACAAGTCTCTCGTTAACAACGTTGTAAAGATTGAGTGTGTGTTGACGAGGGTTGCGTACCTTATACTCAGAATCACCAAACTGTATTCGCTGAAGGCTCTATTTGCTAAAGGCACCAACCTAGCACATCCTGATGAAGAGGTGGAGGATATATATGAGGATATATATTTCCTCCATGCATGGTTCTGCATTCCTACAAAACCCACTATAAGGTGTTAATGTGAGACTTCAACGCAAAACTAGACACATGAGACAACGGTTAACTGAAGGTAGGGAAGTTTGGAATAAGGCAATGAAACCCAAGGAGTCAGCAGCTGGCCGACTTCATGGAGATAATGAGACTCTTTATGATGAAGTCTTTCTTTCAGAAGCGGCCTGACAGGAAGTGGACCTAGTCGAGTCCCAACGGTTCGATAAAATATGAGATTGAATTCATTATGACGACTAGACGACAACTGTTTAGTGATGTCTTAGTGATCGCGAGGGTGAAAACCGGCTGCGATCACCGAATGGGGAGAGGCACATTGAATCTAAACGTTAAGTTGGAGAGCTCACGTCTAATGAAGTTAACGCTCCGTACTCCTCGTGCTCTAATCCAGGACCCTGAAAACTTTTAGCTCGATCAAAAAAACCGTTTTCAGTGCCTAGAAGATTGCTATGCAGTGGACGATATGAATGACAAGCTCATGGAAACTGTCCATGTGGTGGAGCTAAGTTTTGCAAGACCCGCCGCAAAAGAACACAAAAACTCTCCGATTACACTCTTAATCTCATGGCTGTTAGACGGGAAATGAAGCTGCAGTCTTCAGCAGATTTGATAGGGTACAGGCAACTGAACAGACAGATCTCCAAATGTATGCATCGGGACTTACGCAACTTTAATACTGCTCGTATTGAAGAAGCGATCGAGCAGAACCAGGGCTCCAAAGTCTTTGTCAGAGATCTGTCTGCCAGAAAGAGCCAGCTGTCGAAGCTCATGACCGAGTATAGCAGCGTCGTTTCCGGGACACCTGAGATTTGCGTGGAAGGAATTACAGCGGAGCTTCTGAAAGCGGATGGAAAACCGGTACTTGAAGTCTTACAGAAGCTGTTTAGTTTTTCCCTCCATGGTGGCACTACACCGGAGGCGTGGACCAGAAATGCGGTGTTTTTGTTATTCAAGAAAGGTGACAACGCTCTCTTAAAGAACTACAGACCGGTTTCCATTCTGAGCCGCGTCTACGTGCTATTTTTGAGAGTCATTACGAATCGTCTCGTATGCAGACTCAACGACGTCCAGCCTCCTGAACAAGCCGGTTTCCGAAAAGGCTTTAGCACTATAGACCACATACATACCCTCCGGAAAATTGTACAGAAGTCCGAGGTGTACAATTTTCCACTCGTCTGTCGTATGTGGACTATGAGAAAGCCTTTGATTCCGTCGAAATTTAGGCAGTGCTGCAGTCCCTTCATCGGTGCCAAGTTTATTGTCGGTATATCGAAGTGTTGAAGTATTTGTACAGTAGGGCTACGATGGCTATCCGAGTACAGAACCAGAGTACAAAACTAATCCAACTGCAGAGACTTGTAAGAGAGTGTAAGTAATAGTGTCTCCCAACGGATAGGTCTTAAGATGAATATGGACAAATATGTATAACGTCCATGTCATATGCCGGTAGTTATCGTTAGCACTAAGCTCGATGTTGTTGATGAGTATGTTTACCTGGGACAAATAGTCCGACTAAGTAAATCTAACTTTGACTGAGAGGTCAGCCGACGCATTCAACTCGGCTGGGCAGCGTTCGGGAAATTACGACACATCTTCTCTTCAGGTATACCTCAAAACTATTAAAACTAAAAACGAGACTGTACAGCCAGTGCGTGTTGCCAGTGATGATCTATGGAACTGAGACCAGGTCCTTTACTGCTGGCTGGATGAGAAAGCTCAAGGTCACTCTGCGAGCTATGATTATGTCATAGGGCTATGCTCAGAGTTTCTCTGCGTGATAAACTTAGAAATGAGGATATCCGCGTAGAACCATATTGACCGACAAATCCCAATGGAGTAGTAAACTGAAGTGGCAATGGGCCGGCCATATAGCTCAAAGAACCGACCACCGATGGGAAAAAAAGGTTCTCGAGTGGAGGCCTCGTACCGGTGGACGAAATGTAGGGCGTCTCACCGCTAGATTGAGTGACGATCTGGTAAGACATGCAGGAAGTCAATGGATGCATTTGGTTCAGGACCGTGGTTTGTGGCATTCCTTGGAGGACACCTATGTTTAGCAGTAGACTCGTGAAGGGCTGTAATGTTGAAATGCGCCACCAGTTATTTTATTGACTAATTGTCGTTAAAAGTTTATGGCACGGAAACGGCGAGACTTTTTTTCTACTTTTATCTCGGGAATATTTTTATAATCTATGCTTCTGCAACAAATAGTGGGAGTTTTATCACGTAATAATTTTTACTAATGACGCCTTCTAAAACCTGCATGGCTTGGAATACCATATATATATATATATGGAGCATTTGAGGAGCAGCGCAGGAGACCAATCGACCCATTACCCTCTCAGAAATGCGAAGAAGCCGGTGCACACAATATACTTTGTAAAAAGGGATGATATATCGATAATAATATGATGACCATCCGTGGATAAGAATTTAAAATTTGTTAAAAATATACTAACATTTACTAATATAGGTTATAACTTCCAGCATATTGTTATAACTTATAGCATCCAAAAGTTAAGGATAATTGAATAAGGAACGGACGTTTTTCCCTCAAGACCGACAATCACCGAGCCTTGCTCAACAAATTGATAAGATTTACGATGCCTCAAGAAGTTAGGCGTTGCAATCTAATTTACACCCAAGTTGCCCGTTTTGTAGTTGCGAGTAAATTTTTCTAACGAAATGCATTTCACACTTATATGGTATGTACGAGCAGTCTTTTACATTTAGGTACGTTTTAAGCTATTATTTCTATTTGTTAATCGGCTTGTAACGGTTCACTGCTGGGCTGCTCCCGTTTCAAAGAGGTTTTGCCTTATTTATAGCGTACAAGACGTCTCGCATTTGACGCTGCTATCCGGTGCCGGACTAAATATTTTTCGCCTCGTATTCTTATACTACCTTTATAGATACAATGTCATATATCGAAAGATATAAAAATTACTGGCAATTAGTATTATTTCATACGCTTTAGAACGATTCTGCAGCTATAGTATAGTTGTAGCACGAATGGGACGGCTTGAAAGGGGAAGGAATATCAGTGTGTAAGTGTGTAATCAGTGTATAACTGCCATAATATGCTGCTGTGTTTTGTATGTAGAGTGTAGATAACTGGAGAACCTTTTTACTGGAAACAAGGCATTCCATTCCAAGGAATAAGTCCTTAGAAATTACATGGTATATACGTTTTGATTCTTAATCGAGTATGAGAATATCTATGGACCACAGCATCCACATACCACCAGGTAGACTATGTGCTCGTTTATCACCATTATTTTATATAAAAATGCTGCCTCTTAAGAGATTGCCGGAACGAAATGAGCCACCACACGCTTTCAAATAGGTATTATTAAATCACGTTACTTAAATTGGACAATTTAATTTAAATATCAGGGTTTAAGAACAATTTTTCCGTTTAATGTGTAATCCTATTTTATAAAAAATGTATTTACCGTTAAAGAAAATATTTTGAGAAAAAAGAATAGTCTTAGTTATTACCCGTACAATCATTAAATTTTTGCCATATTGGGAAAAGGATGCTTAAAACTTCTATAAAAAATCCTGTTGGCTTTGAATACTGTAAAATTCAAACTAGAGAAAGAGTTTACTTATCCCTTTGACTTTTTATAGTTTTTGAAGCTGACAGATAGCTAGGTAAAAAATTTTTAGAAAGTCAAAGAGTTTATATTTCCCTTTGACTCTCTATAGCTTTAAAACCGACAGATAAATGCCTTCTTTCAACTTACATCTTTCAAATTATTCATTTTTTTACGTTTCAATGAAATAAAATGTATTACAACAGAACAAAAAAGGTAATTGTCATAGTGCCTCGTATGTATAGTGATTGTAAGCATACTGCTGATCCTGTGATCCCGGGTAAAAATCTCTAGTCGAGACAAAAAGCACCTACAAAATTCTAGAAGCAAGCAGTCAAGAAATTCTCAATAGTTAGTCCGTAGGAAAGAAGTTAGCGGTGTTTACTGGCGCTGGTCCTGCGCCTAAGCTCTCTCCGACCATGTTGGATTACCGTCCTATCGGACTATGAGAGGGAGGAATAGAGATTTTTCAGCAGTGCTTCCGTACACACTCGTACTTGTAATATACTGTCCTGCGCAAATGGCTCGTCTCCGTTATGACTAGCCACCGTGACCGAAATTGGGTCTAGAGGACATTATTATTATAAAGTGTGTATATTTAAATTAGTTTCAATTCCCCAAAAACTATGGCTGCGTAATATGGTTTTACGCATTTTTGTTTCTGTTGATGGATCGAAACGAATCTCTGACGTCATTACTCAAGCGTCACAACATAAAGCAAGCGATACATGCTCTTTTTACGCCAAATAAAAAGTCTTAATTGTTTTATTCTAATTTGTATTTTAACTTTTAAATAGCCTTATAAAATATAAAATTGCACATCGTGCAAGTTATTGAATTCCTTATTAACATCTATACATTCTAGTGCTGCATAATAATACTGTTACATATTATTCGAATTCAACATCCATGACTCAACAGGTTTGTTATTCTACTGAGCTATGTGTGAAACTATCACTTGTTTGGAGACAATTTTTTTTAATATGCGAGTAGTGAGAACAGTTAATTTTAAAAAACTAAACGAACATGTCAAGTTTAATTAAATGTGTTGTGAGAGATTTTCATTCAAAATACATGTACACTTTTATCGTCTCCCACAAATAATTCAAACAAGTCGAGTGCTAAGTACGTAGAATCGATATTGACTTATTTCAAGATCAGAATATTCTTATCTTGTATTCTTATTTCATAACCTATCTCCGATAACTTCGAAAACATATATTTCCCAATTTTGTTTATTATGCAAATTGTAAGTAAACATATTTCCAGGAAAAGCGAACGTTCATTCTTCCTTCAACACTTCTCATTAATATGGGAATATTCTCATTATTATTATATCGTATTACATCGCTTATCCGTGTAGAATCCATCACCCCCTTTAGTCTCGTGGGTGTGAGGTATGAAAGACAACTCAGGATAATGGCAGAAAAATATTTTACCAATAAATAGCGGTACTTAGCAATGGACGTATGTAACGATTATGGCAAATCATCCCTACAAAGAAAGTAACTCGTTTTCAGCAGTGCACCTATGATAAAGAAGGCGTAAATTCAATAATTAGAGAACGTTCCTACTTCTTCAGATATCTAATTATTATCAGAAAATAAATCATTTTATATGCTTTGGCTAGGCACAGGGCTTATTATTATTTCAGAATAACAAATAACCTAACTGTAATGTAAGCTAATAGTAAGTGGCTTCTGCAGCATATGGACACCAGAAACAGTGAGCATTGCATCAACCGCGTTTTAAAATAATTTTACTATTAGAAACGAATAATATTTTCGATATAAAATAACTTGTCTAAATAATATTTAACAAATGATTTAAAAAAAAAAAAACTTAATTTCCTACCGTACATTGTTTTTAGCTAAATAAAGGTCTTATTTAAGCAGCAATAGTAATTTAGTTTCTTTCCGTTCCGTTACAGCCTATTAAAGTCCACTGATGAACATAGGCCTCTCTCTTAGATTACCTCATAAGGGGGATATTTGCCATAGTTGCCGCGCTTGGCAGTGGTTGCCAACGCAACGTAAGGGGGATATTGACAACCTTGCTTAAAGAAGCCCATATGCATGTGCGTAAATCGTCGCAGGGAGGATTCATTCTTCTACATTTCCAAACAACCAATACATTCCTTTCTTAATTTTTAGGTATCAACATCTTCTTCAAATCACACTTTTCTTTTATCACACTATTTTCACCCCATTTTTTCAGAGTTACTTTAAATATTAATATACTCCTTAATCTGCATTTGGATAGCTGTAATTATACTCTCATGCTTCTTCTGCCACACCCAACTTTTACTACAATACATTAAGATGGGGCTTAGCACAGCATTGAAAATTGCCATATTAAGTGCCTTTTTGGCATATTCTGACTTACTAAATAGATTTAAAAGCCCACTTTGTGTTTTGACGCTACCACATGGTTAATAGGTCGTGTACACTTATTACCGAATTTAAACATAGATGGCTACATGTGCATTGCCACGCCTTTTGGACTAACTTGGAATGCCTGAACTTATATTTAATTTTGTCCTGCTCACCCCTTTACGTTGATAAAGTAGCAAATTAATTTTAAGATTTTTAGTTTTCTTTTCTAATATTACAGCGTTGTTAATGTTGGATGTGGAATGATGAAAATCGCAAAAGGTTTGGAACCATAACGAACAGCTCATATTGTTCTTTCGACAATGTTTGTTTCGGCCGGGGTTTAATTTGACAACCCGACTTATTTTACGTGGTAGTGCCACGCCCTTTCTATGGCTACTGTACGAATAAATCGATTATAGTGGCTACAGCAGGAATGGATCGGCTTGACCGGTGATGGAACACGCTCACATAGAATACCAGCATAAAGTAGAAGCATATTGATTCCGTGTACTGTTCGAATGGTATCCAGAACTGCCTACACTTTTAAATTGTAACATTTTAATTCTCAGGGGTAACAACATAATAAAAACTTTTTGATTAATAGAAGATAGATTTAGATGTCCATGGACTGTAGTATATGTAGTATAATAAATACAATACTTTATCCAAGGTAATAATTAATAATATTGGTCGTGACTGGCAGTACTTATAAATAAATGAGTCTTGATCAAAATGGCGTTTACTACATGGACAACAGCATCCACTTAGCATCAGGTGAACTATGTGCACGTTTGTAAACAAACTTCTATAAAAAAGAAATACTTTGACAATTTATGCTATGAGAGGTTAGCTTCGGTTTCTGATTAGAAGATGTTTTAATGTTCTCAGTAAACTACGATCTGCGATAGAAAAACTGCACTGAATAACTTTTATTTACAAGAGATAAAAGTTTACAGCGAAACAAAGGTTCTAAGGAAACACTTTTACAGTAAAGCTACAAATCTGTTCGGTCCGCCATTAATCTCAAGACAATAATATAGAGGACTTTCTTTATTTAGTTCTATACAAAAGGTTTTGTGCTTCCAATTGCTTAAAGAAGGATATAACTCCGCTGTTATCGAAATACAGAAACCACTGCTAAGAAGCGGCCCTTCAAGTGCAGAACATCTCCATATATTGAAGATCTTGTGGAAACATATTGTAATTTTTTATAAATTTAAGTGATAAGCGAACTTACAATCCACCTTATGTTAACTTGCTATTGCAGCTCACGGACACCTGACGCTATCTTTAAATAAATACACATGCACTATAAATGCGTTATCACTTTTGAGGACTAAGATGTAATGCCTCAAACATATGTGTATGTATTTCGCAAATTATTTAATACTTTCGTATGAGACGTGCCCGAGAGCGATCTTCAATCATCCCCCATAACGCCTCTCGCTAACTCGTACCATTACCTCGTAAAATAAAGTGACAGCCTCTGTACGTCCCACTGCTGGGCTCAGGCTTTCCCTCATTTATGAGAGGGTTTTAGGGCAATGTACCCACCGTGCTGCCCCAATGCGTGTTGACGGACTTCACATGTCGTCGAAATAATTATTTTTCTTTCTAAGAGATGCAGGTTTCCTCACAATGTTTGCTTCACCGCCGAGCATGTGGTAATTAAGATATTATAATATTGAGTAATATTGAGTAAGTTCGTGTTCGTATTCTTTAAAAAATTCGTTATCCCCCCCCCACTAGGATTTTCTCCTGTATCGTGGAGATATTTTACATACATCAACACCACAGGCACAATCATTCAGACCCGGAACAATTATTTGCAGGCCATACAAATACTTGTTCCGTACGAACAAATACGATTCGAACCCGCGGCTCTCAGCGCCTCTTATGGGCATTCATGAGCGCAGTGGCTTATCAATTAGTACAAAAGAAAATATGTAATACAACTTTTCAGTGACAATTTATCAATGTCATTATTCCACCTTCTGTAGAGTCGAGTAAAGTTTTCATTTGTTATCAACACATATAATAATATATCAAAATTCTATTTACCCGAGCCCAATATTTTGTCCCCAATTCTTTGCCCACAATAGCTTTACAAGGTAGTCGTCAACTATTCAATCTATGTATGAGTAACATAGGCTAATTGTAACAAATCCGGAGGACGTTAAACTGTAGAAAATTAAGACCAAAAAAGGAATAAGTTTGCGGCGTATGTATTAAATTAAAAATATTAATAAGTACATTTCTAAAGATATAAAATATATATTTGATACCACGTACTTTTTAATTAAAAAATGACTCTAAGGAATACAAATTTAAAAAAATCATATGCTAAATCATTACTCTTTTCTTCACTTTTTCATCAAAACTACTTGTCTGTATAAAAGGCACTTGTTTTGGCTCGCCGCTCACTTAGCGGTTAGCCACCGTAGAGTCTATATCACCTGAGGATGCCTCGTGTAGAGGCGAAGCACGTGTCGTATTATCGTCAGTGGTGTGTCTTGCCTATTGTAGTGGTGTTGGGAGTAGCGGTGCTGGGATTAGTGGTGACGGGGATAGTGCACGCAATTGACGGAGGGGGGAGGTGCTCTTCATACTAGATAAGACACATCATTTTATTTTATAACGCGGATATTTGCGAAGTAAAAATTTTTCTAAAAGCTTTTATACTTGAAAAACATTGTTGAGAGTCCAATATAATACGCCGTATTCCTAGGAGTATTTTTATGGAGGTGATTTATTTAAAAAAGCCCTTCATAATCTCAAAACATGTGAGATGTTTCAACCCATTTTTAAATAAATCTCCGAAGGAGAATAAAAAATACCTAAAAACGGCCTCTTTACCGTGGGTTGGCAGTGTAAGAGTATACACTACCCTATATCGTCCTGTACGTGTCGTAAGAGGCGACAGGGGAAAATAAATCAGGAGATCGGCAGCAGCGTCTTCCCAAAAACGATTCAAAATAAATACAGCGACTGCCAACCCGCTTGCCAAGCGTGGCAACTAAAGCAAATATCCTACTCTATGAGGCAATCTATGGAGGAGGCCTATGTTCAGCAGTGGACTTTAATAGGCGGTAACGGTAAAACATTCTCTATTATAAAAGACTCCTTAAACTATACTAACTATAAGTAATAAAAAATACTAACATAATGCATTACTCGTAATGCAAAACACGTGCAAAATCGGTGTAAATTAGATTGTGACGCTTAACGTCTTGGGGTATCGTAAATCTTATCAATTTGTTGAGAAAGGCTCGCTGATTGTCAGTCTTGAGGGTAAAACGTCCGTTCCTTATTAAATTATCCTTAACTTTCGGTTTCTGGATTCAGCATAAATTCTACATACTATATCGGTAAATATTATTCTTTATTAATATAGTTAACATTCCCACATTCAGATTTTAATAATATAATCATCATCATCATCATCATCATCATCATCATCATCATCATTACAGCCCTTCTCAATTCCACTGCTGAATATAGTCCTACCCCAAGGAATGCCACAAAGCACGGTCCTGAGCAACCTGCATCTATCGACTTCCTGCATGTATTACCAGGTTACCATTTCATCTAGTAGGGGGTCGCCCTACACTTGGCTTACCAGTACGAGGCTACCACTCGAGAACCTTTTTTCGCCATCGGTTGTCGGTTCTTCGAGCTATATGGCCGGTCCATTGCCACTTCAGCTTACTAATTCGTTGAGCTATAACGTTCATTCTGGTTCTACTCCGGATATCCTTATTTCTAAATTTATCACGTAGGGGAACCCCGGGCGTAGCCCTCTTCATAGCTCGCTGAGCGACCTTGAGCTTTCTCATACGGCCAGCAGTGAAGGACCACGTCTCAGTTCCATAAATCATCACTGGCAACACGCACTTGTTGTACAGTCTCGTTTTCAAGGTTTGAGGTATACTTGAAGAGATTATCTGCCGCAATTTTCCGAACGCTGCCTAGTCGAGTTGAACTTGACTTGATTTCTCGGTCGAAGTTGGACTTACCTAGGCGGACTATTTGTCCCAGGATACTCGTCAACAACTTCGAGCTTAATACTTCCAAAAACTACTGGCATAGGTGTGACATGGACGTTATTCATTATCTTTGTTTGTCCATGTTCATCTTAAGACCTATCCGTTGGGATGCTTTATAGAGGTCATTAATCGAAGGTGAGTGATGTACTCGCCATTGATGTTAATACCGTATCATTATCAGTCCAGTAGCTTGAAAATGTCTTCCAATGCAGCGATGAAGAATTTCGGGAATATAATGGCACCCTATCTGACACCTCTATGCAGTTGGATAGGTTTCGTACTCTGGTTACTAGACTCTCGCTAGTAACGCTATAACGTTAATTACGTTATAAATTGTGTTTTGTATAACGACTAGTACTATGTACTAGTCGTTATACACTACACAAGTACATCGTAGTACATGGTAGGTAGCCATACTGTACCAACACTTCAGCACTTTGATATACCGACAGTTAACTTGGCAACTTAAAAAAATTAAAATAACAAATGCTTATCTAGTTGTCTACGTTTCATAAATAACTTTCAATTTTATTTTGTACACTGATCTAAATTATAAAGTCATGTAATTCAAATGACCTATGATAACAACGCAGTTTCACAGAGCTATTCTGTACAATGTTTCAGGGAAGAATTTCATTACAACATTTCATATTTTTCTCAGCAGGCAACCTGAAAAGTAAACTAATTAAAGCGGTAATAACTTGGAAACGAATAATATAACTTTGTACAAACTAGTTTCAACAAATGAGAAGTATTTACACAGTAATTGTTAGTGTAAGTGTAAAAAAAAAATATAACGTTGTTTTAGAAGATATGAAAGAAAGTATATTACACATGTTTCCTGGCTGACCAAGAATTTTATTAAGTGTTAGTACTTACGGACGAGTGTTGCTATTGCACGGTTCTTCCTTCTATTTGTGGCAAGTTCAACTCTATATTTTTGGACCCTATGGCCTCTGCGTAGACTCGAAGAAGAGAGCGCCTTGCATTGGTAGAAATGGAAGGAGTCTTGTGTTTCCAATGCGTCTTTCAAGAAGGAACAGGGAGAATATTAAAACACATTCAAGGGCCACCTGTTGTCATCCGGCGCTGTATCCGTGAACTTTCCTAAGACTAATTTTAAGCTAGTGTTATGTATCACCAAGTTAAACTTAATTTAATGACTGTTAAAACTTTCAAGTAATAAATTTAGTGTCAAAGAACGTATTTATTACATAAATATTCTTTTAAAAATCAATTGTTGTCAAGTTTCACATTCATATTATATAACTGTCTATTATTTAAGGAATTACTACGGTGCTTGGCACCCGTTCCAATCTCAGGAAGGGTGAGTTAGTTGCTGGAAGCAATACGCTCTAAGTTGTCGATAATTATGTTTATCTAGAGCAAATTATAGGTAAATCCCATTTCGACCAGTGCTTGTTGTAAGTGATGACATATGGATCTGATACATGATCGTGGTCCTTCACGACTAGCCGTATGAGGAAGCTCACGGTCGCACAGCGAGCTATGGAGATGGCTATGCTCGGAAATTTTCTACGTGGAAAACTTCGAAATAAGGATATCCGTAATAGTACCAGTGTAACCGTCGAACCGCAACAGGTCAGTAAACTGAAATACCAATGGGTCGGCCATATAGCTCGAGTAACCGACAACTGATATGCAAGAAAGGTTCTCGAGTAGTGTTCTCGTAACGGTAAGCGAAGTGTAGGGCGATGCCCCACTAGATGTTGTGACGACCTGTAAAGAGATGCAAGAAGTCGATGTATATAGCTCACGACCGTGCTATGTGTAATTCCTTAGGTTAGGCCTATGTTCATCATCATTCATCATCATTACAGCCCTTCACAAGTCCACTGCTGAACATAGGCCTCCCTCAAAGAATGCCACAAAGCACGGTCCTGAGCCACCTGCATCCATCGACTTCCTGCATGTCTTACCAGGTCGTCACTCCATCTCGTGGGGAGACACCCTACAATTCGCCTATCGGTACGAGGCTGCCACTCGAGAACCTTTCTTCCCCAACGGTTGTCGGTTCCTCGAGCTAAATGGCCGGACCACTGCTGGGCTATGTCGGTTACTCTGGTTCTACTGCGGATATCCTCATTCCTAAGTGTATCACGCAGAGAAACTCCGAGCATAGCCCTCTCCATAGCTCGCTGAGCGACCTTGAGTTCCTCATATGGCCAGCAGTGAAGGACCACGTCTCAGTTCCGTAATTCATCACTGGCAACACGCACTGATTGTACAATTTCGTTTTAAGGTTTTGAGGTATGTCTGACGAGAAGATGTGTCGTAGCTTCCCGAACGCTGCCCAGCCGAGTTGAATCCGTCGATTGACCTCTCGGTCGAAGTTGGACTTACCTAGTCGGATTATTTGTCCCAGGTAAACATACTCGTCAACAACTTCGAGCTTAGTGCTCTCAACAACTACCGGCATAGGTGTGACATGGACATTAAACATGATCTTTGTTTTGTCCATGTTCATCTTAAGACCTATCCGTTGGGAAACACAATCGAGGTCATTGAGTATAGTGCTTAGGTCCTCCAGTGATTCTGCCATAAGGATCGTCGGCAAATCGAAGGTGAGTGATGTACTCGCCATTGATGTTGATACCGTATCGTTTCCAGTCCAGAAGCTTGAAAACGTCTTCCAATTCATCGGTGAAGAGTTTCGGGGATATGACGTCACCCTGTCTTACACCTCTCTGCAATTGGATAGGTTTCCCACTCTGGTTCTATACTCGAATAGCCATCGTAGCCCTACTGTACAAGCACTTCAACACTTCGATATACCGACAGTCAACTTGGCACAGCTGAAGGGACTGCAGCACCGCCCAAATTTCGACGGAATCAAAGGCTTTCTCATAGTCCACATACGCCAGACATAGTGGCAAATTGTACTCTTCGGACTTCTGTACAATTTGCCGAAGGGTATGTATGTGGTCTATGGTGCTAAAGCCCTTTCGGAAACCGGCTTGTTCGGGAGGCTGGAAGTCGTCAAGTCTGCGCGCGAGACGATTCGTAATGACTTTCGAAAACAGCACGTAGACGCGGCTCAGAGGGGAAATCAGTCTGTAGTTCTTCAAGAGAGCGTTGTCACCTTTCTTGAAGAACAAGACCACCGCACTTCTGCTCCACGCCTCCGGTGTAATGCCACCATGGAGGACGGAATTAAAGAGCTTCTGAAGGACTTCAAGTACCGGTCTTCCACCCGCTTTCAGAAGCTTCGCTGTAATTCCATCCTCGCCTGGGGCCTTACCGTTTTTAAGGTGCTGAAGAGCCATTCTAATCTCGCTCAGACTGACGTCCGGGATATCTTCGGAATAGTGTCGGATGAGACTCGCTCTTGGATCGTTACTCACACTTGCGTGTGGCTCCAACGATGACGTGTATAGCTGCCCATAGAACCTTTCAATCTCACTCAAAATCTCAGGTGTCCCGGAAACGATGCTGCCACATTCTGTCTTCAGCTTTGACAGTTGGCTCTTTCTGGCAGACAGATCTCTGGCAAAGACTTTGGAACCTTGGTTCCGCTCGATCGCTTCTTCAATATGAGCTGTATTGAAGTTGCGTAAGTCCCGCCGCATGCATTTGGAGATCTGTCTGTTCAGATGCCTGTATGCTGTCAAGTCTGTTGAAGAATGAAGCTTCATCTCCCGTCTAACAGCCATGAGATTAAGAGTGTGATCGGAAAGTTATTGTGTTCTTCTGCGGCGGGTCTTGCAGAACTTAGCTCCGACCGCATGGACAGTTTCCACGAGCTTGTCATTCATATCGTCTACTTCATTGCAGTCTTCTAGGCACTGAAAACGGTTTTGTAACTTGAGCTGAAAGGTTTCGGGACTTTGGAACAGAGCACGAGGGGGATAAAGCGTTGACTTCATTAGACGAGACCTCTCCAACTTAACGTTTAGGTTCAGTGTGCCTCTAACCATTCGGTGATCGCTACCAGTTTTCACCCTCGCGATCACGGAGACATCACTGAACAGTTGTCGTCTGGTCGTCATAATGAAGTCAATCTCATTTTTTGTCGAACCCTCGGGGCTCGACCAGGTCCACTTCCTGTGGGGCCGCTTCTGGAAGAAAGAGTTCATCATAAAGAGTCCCTCTTTCTCCATGAAGTCGGCCAGCTGCTGGCCCCTTGGGTTCCGTTGCCCTATTCCAAATTTCCCTACTTTCAGCTCACCGTTCTCTCTTGTGCCTAGTTTTGCATTGAAGTCTCCCATTAACACCGTATATTGGGGTTTGGAGGAATGAATGGCTCTAGAGATATCCTCATACATTTCCTCCACCTCCTCATCGGGGTATGCCGAGGTTGGTGCGTAAAACCTGTATGACCTTCAGCGAATACCGTTTGGTGATTCTGAGTATAAGGTACGCAAACCTCGTCGACACACTCCCGATCTTTACAACGTTGTTAACGAGAGACTTGTGGACGATAAATCCGACACCTCCTTGGGACAGATGGTCGCCCTCCCGGTGATAGAGCAAGTTGCCGGATTCGAGGATTACCGTGTCCTCCCCCTCTCTTCGGACTTCGGAAAATCGTATAATATGCCAGCGCAACTTGTCTATCTCTTCTTCCAGCTCCACGATCTTCTCGTCAGTCCTCAGGGTGCGTGCGTTGTACGTTGCCAGGTCGAGTCGTCTATGGTGGCAACCGAACCTCCACCGGAGATTCTTAGCACCCCCTGCCCCGCCGTTACCATGGTCGCCACCGTAGCCAGGAATAGCGGGGCCGCCGGGGACTGGGGGCCGTCTGTTTTTTGCTTTAATCATTGGGGAGTATTTGCCATAGTTGCCACGCTTGGCGAGTAGGTTGGCAACCGCAAATTTTTTATTGTAATTTTGGCTATTACCAGGAAGATGCTGCTGCCCATCTCCTGCCTGTTTCCCTTTGTCGCCATTTACGACACCCACGGGAGGATATGGGGTAGTGGATATTCTTGACGGCCACTTCACGGCCCACAACTATGGTAAATAAATATAAACTATGGCCCCGTTTGAGACATCTATGGGGAAGGCCTATTTTCAGTGTTGTACTTTAATAAGCTGTAATGGTAACGGTACCGATAATTCGGTTAAAACGGTTCCGGGTGGGTTGACGTCTTTTCCAGACGCCTCGCACCTTGACGTTGATGCTCGTCGTTGGTCTGCCGTGACTCTTAAAATATTGAAAAAAAAAAATGATACACTTACTTCTTTTATTTATACTTTCAGCCATTAATTCATTCATAATCACCTTTTGAAAGTCCACTACTGAATATAGGCCTCCCCAACACTCATATAGTACCTTATAGCGGTATATTGGTGGTTACAGTAATTACTTTCAGTTGTTATTAGAAAGATATTGCTACTAATTTCCTGTTTCATATTCTTCTGTTCACTCTTAAGCCAGCCACAGTATGATATGAGGTGCAATAAATATATAAATGCATTTATTTATTATCATAACTGTTTTAGTTTTATACGAACGATAAACGATACTGCAGCTTTTTTTTAAATTCTTTTAATAAACATTATCTCCAAACTAAGAGTTTCTCCTATATCGTGTAGGCAGTTTACTAACATAAATTGCACAAGGACAAACATCTACACCCGGAACATTATTGGTAGGCCATACAAATACTTTTTCCGTGCGGGATTCAAATCCGCTGCTCCCAGCGCTACAACTCATTGCTAAGCCACTGCTACACAGTGCCATCAAAACTAGATTACAACTAACACGAATGGGTCGGCTCAACCTGGAAAGGACCACGTGCTCACAGAATACCAGCGTAAAATAGCAGCTTCGCATTTTACTGGAAAATACGCATCCTATCTCAGGCCTCACGGGTGACAAGGCATCTGCATTTTGATGCTTAATCGAGAATAGATCAGGTAGACTTTGTGTTCATTTTTTTTTCAGATTTTAACATAAAAAGTATTTACACAACTGACTGTCAGAGATACAACTAGTTATAGTTTTCATTGTTGTAAAGTGTGCAAGAACCGGCTTTGTTAGTTTATAAGAAATACTTACTTACTTACTTATCTTCACGCACAATCCCTGACGGGGTAGCCAGAGAGAACAGATCGCCAAGTGTCACGATCCTTACATACCTCTTTCGCTTCTTTCAGATTCATTATCTTCTTCATGCATGCACGTCTAAGTATCCGAGTACTTTTGACCCTACCCTCTTCGAGCAATTTGCTCACATGGTCTTCGAAAGTTAGTCTCGGTCTACCTCGACACCTTTTAATATTAACTTTGTTTATAAGAAATGTAGCGCAATAATTCAGTTAGAACCATTCAAAGCGGAATCGTCGAAAATAAGACTTGATAAGACTTCCCCATAGTTCTCCTAATAGGGAGGCAACCTTTGGGGAGGTCTATGGTCAGCAGTGGGCTTTAGAAAGGCTGTAATGGTTTGGTAATATTTTATATGACATGTTAAATAATATTATATATTATATTAACGGGAACACAGTAGTCAGGGTCTTTGTTTATATATAATTATTTATTTTATTTTAATCATACTTTGTATGTATTTTTGATACTGTAATAAAGAATTTTCCACTGAACACGCGTGAGCCTTTCATGACTCCGTTAGCAGTAGTAACGAACCGTAAAGCAAACGTTGCGTCTGCTATTTGATTTAATACAGAAATAATGTTCACTTTTACTTACACCGTTAGTTGACGTTATTAATAATACTGCTTGTTCTCTATTTTCCCATCTTATAAATGGGTATATATACATATTACTCTTTTAGTTGTCCCTTTTTACGTTAATTTACATATTACTATTAGTACTGTGCCGGTTTAGGAATATCAACTAACCCATATCTTCCAGTGGGTGTCGTAAGAGGTGACAGAGAGAAACAAACCAGGAGACGGACAGCAACTAGAAAATTAAAAAAATTAGGTTGTCAAGGTGGGTTGACAAACACAGTTTTTCAAGCACAACAACAATAGAAAATATCCCTGTTATGAGGAAATCTGTCGGGAGACCTATTTTCAAAGCAAATTTGTTAGGCTGTAACGGTAAAAAGTAAAAGCCGACGTCAAAGAACTTAAAATAAACTGCTAAATGCGAGTCGGACTCGCGCATGAAGGGTTCCGTGTCATAATTATACACGGTGAAAATTTCAATCTATTACGGATCATGGGATACAGCCCGCTGACAGACGGACAGTCAGCGGAGGCAAAGTAATAGGGTCCCGTTGGTTATCCTTTCGGTTTGGAACCAAAAAAATATTGAAATAATTTAACATTCTTAAGGCGGTTCTAAGACAGGGGAGAGAAGCATTAAAACCACGACAGGAACATGAAATTATTTTTTAATTATTCTAGAAGTTCTTTAAAGTCGACTTTTACCTTTTATCAATATTTTTAACCTTTGAGTGGGCTTAGGAATATAACAATCTCAATGTTGTCTGAATAGTTATAATTAGAAACTTCGCATCCTATTTTGCCGTCCAATTTCAAATTCATATAAGACCACCCCTGATATTTTACCTATTTAAAATCGTGTAAAACAGTTTACAGTCGACGAAAATATTGCTGCACTGCACTTTAATACCAGCGACCCCTTTTTAAAAACAATCACCTAAAGTTACAAAGGTACAAAGTAATAAAGTTAAAGGTGTTAAACTTTTATAAAGGCAGAATAATGGCCTTGTTTACTTTTCTTTTTACAAGCTATAAATTAGCTTGACCTGAATGTATCTATGTACGTATGTATGAATATAACGTAATTTTGTTTTCTTCCACTTCCAGACGTCTGAAGAATCTGAAAATTCGCAGACGTAATAAAACCGATGACAATACAAAAAAAATCATGCCTATAATCTAGTATTCACTTTGACGTATGACGGCTCTCTGGCGTAGTGGCTTTTTTTGAGGGTTCGAATCTCGCACGGAACAATATTTATGTAGCGTACAAGTAATTTACGCCATTTATCCTTGTGCAATATATGTATGTTAAAAACCTCCACGAAACAGGAAAAAATCTTAGTGTGAAAAAACTTTTGGGATTCTTGATTTAAAAAAAAAAAGAACTTTAGGATCATCACAACTCACGATAAAATGTTTTATTTTAGTTTTTTTTTTAACTCTGTTTTTATCTTTAACTTGTCAGCCTATGCATTGTATTTTACACATTATATTACAATGTATAGCAGTTGTATCACAAAGCAAAGAGGTTGTAGTATGTTGAAGTTTACAAGAGAGCAATGATTGTAGTGATTTGTGGCTATTTAACACTCTTGTGCCACATGAGTAAAGAAACTATGGTTTCTTTACTCATGTGGTTGTGCCTTGTTTGATTCATAAGCGTAACGGTATAGGTTACTTTGACTATATTATTTTCCTTACGTGGTAGAGCCATACTGCAGCTATATTATGGTTGTAGCACGAATGGGTCGTCTCGACCGGGGAAGGACCACGCTCTCACAGAATACCAGCGTAAAATAGCAGATTAACGCTGCTGTGTTTCGTATGGTGAGTATAGAGAACCCTTTTTACTGGAAACGCGGCATTCCATCTTAGCCCTCACGGGTGACAACGCATCTGCATTTTGATTCGTAATCGAAGATAGATGTAGATGTCTATGGGCCACAGCAACCACTTACCATCAGGTGGACTGTGTTCTCGTTTGTCACCCTATCCTATATAAAAAAAAATATTAGAATAAATTATAGTTTACACGGCAATTTTATTCTTCTCTTGAATTTCGATGTTTCGGATGCTTTGTAGCGCTCGTGGTCACCAAAAACCGAAGAGTTTAACTTCCTAACGTTATATTTGACCCAGGCTACCTTGATAGACTTATAACATACACGACATGAAACAATGCTACGTTCCGATGCTCCGAATGATTTATATGCAAACATGTTCAGTGATGTCTCCGTGATCGCGAGGGTGAAAACTGGTAGCGATCACCGAATGGTTAGAGGCACACTGAACCTAAACGTTAAGTTGGAAAGGTCTCGTCTAATGAAGTCAACGCTCCGTCCCCCTCGTGCTCTGTTTCAAAGTCCCGAAACCTTTCAGCTCGAGTTACAAAACCGTTTTCAGTGCCTAGAAGACTGCAATGAAGTGGACGATATGAATGACAAGCTCGTGGAAACTGTCCATGCGGTTGGAGCTAAGTTCTGCAAGACCCGCCGCAGAAGAACACAAAAACTCTCCGATCACACTCTTAATCTCATGGCTGTTAGACGGGAGATGAAGCTACATTCTTCAACAGACTTGACAGCATACAGGCATCTGAACAGACAGATCTCCAAATGCATGCGGCGGGACTTACGCAACTTCAATACAGCTCGTATTGAAGAAGCGATCGAGCGGAACCAAGGCTCCAAAGTCTTTGCCAGAGATCTGTTTGCCAGAAAGAGCCAACTGTCAAAGCTGAAGACAGAATGTGGCAGCATCGTTTCCGGGACACCTGAGATTTTGAGTGAGATTGAGAGGTTCTATGGGCAGCTGTACACATCATCGTTGGAGCCACACGCAAGTGTGAGTAACGATCCAAGAGCGAGTCTCATCCGACACTATTCCGAAGATATCCCGGATGTCAGTCTGAGCGAGATTAGGATGGCTCTCTAGCACCTTAAAAACGGTAAGGCCCCAGGCGAGGATGGAATTACAGCGGAGCTTCTGAAAGCGGGTGGAAGACCGGTACTTGAAGTCCTTCAGAAGCTCTTTAATTCCGTCCTCAATGGTGGCATTACACCGGAGGCGTGGAGCAGAAGTGCGGTGGTCTTGTTCTTCAAGAAAGGTGACAACGCTCTCTTGAAGAACTACAGACCGATTTCCCTTCTGAGCCGCGTCTACGTGCTGTTTTCGAGAGTCATTACGAATCGTCTCGCGCGCAGACTTGACGACTTCCAGCCTCCCGAACAAGCCGGTTTCCGAAAAGGCTTTAGCACCATAGACCACATACATACCCTTCGGCAAGTTGTGCAGAAGTCCGAAGAGTACAATTTGCCACTATGTCTGGCGTATGTGGACTATGAGAAAGCCTTTGATTCCGTCGAAATTTGGGCGGTGCTGCAGTCCCTTCAGCGGTGCCAAGTTGACTGTCGGTATATCGAAGTGTTGAAGTGCTTGTACAGTAGGGCTACGATGGCTATCCGAGTACAGAACCAGAGTACGAAACCTATCCAATTGCAGAGAGGTGTAAGACAGGGTGACGTCATATCCCCGAAACTCTTCACCGCTGCATTGGAAGACGTTTTCAAGCTTCTGGACTGGAAAGGATACGGTATCAACATCAATGGCGAGTACATCACTCACCTTCGATTTGCCGACGATATAGTCCTTATGGCAGAATCGCTGGAGGACCTAAGCACTATGCTCAATGACCTCAATAGTGTTTCCCAACGGATAGGTCTTAAGATGAACATGGACAAAACTAAGATCATGTTTAATGTCCATGTCACACCTATGCCGATAGTTGTTGGGAACACTAAGCTCGAAGTTGTCGACGAGTATGTTTACCTGGGACAAATAGTCCGACTGGGTAAGTCCAACTTCGACAGAGAGGTCAATCGACGGATTCAACTCGGCTGGGCAGCGTTCGGGAAGTTACGACACATCTTCTCGTCGGACATACCTCAAAACCTTAAAACGAAATTGTACAACCAGTGCGTGTTGCCAGTGATGACTTACGGAACTGAGACGTGGTCCTTCACTGCTGGCCGTATGAGGAAGCTCAAGGTCGCTCAGCGAGCTATGGAGAGGGCTATGCTCGGAGTTTCTCTGCGTGATAAACTTAGGAATGAGGATATCCGCAGTAGAACCAGAGTGACCGACATAGCCCAACGGATTAGTAAGCTGAAGTGGCAGTGGGCCGGCCATATAGCTCGAAGAACCGACAACCGATGGGGAAGAAAGGTTCTCGAGTGGCAGCCTCGTACCGGTAGGCGAAGTGTAGGGCGTCCCCCCACGAGATGGAGTGACGACCTGGTAAGACATGCAGGAAGTCGATGGATGCAGGTGGCTCAGGACCGTATTTTGTGGCATTCTTTGGGGGACGCCTATGTTCAGCAGTGGACTTGTGAAGGGCTGTAATGATGATGTCTTGGATAGCCCCTGCTATTAATTTTCAACAAATCCTCATTATCACGGATGATTCGTAAAGCTACTGAAATTTAACAAAAAACACTATTCAATAGGCAGAATACTTGGAATGAGTGCACGTGTGAGGGACATACAAAATGTTCCTGGCATTTTCCATAATATATTTTACGATATGCAGAGGGTAAATGGGATGATATATTTTCTGAGGCTGCTATGTTATTGTTATAATGTTAGATATGAGAGAAAGTGCGACACTTCACCGTTGTGTCGGTATTTGGGGGATTGGAACTCTCATTTTAAAAAGAGTTATTTAATTAGTGGCCATAATATAGCATATAATTAATCGACTTGAAACACTTTATATTAAAAGAAACCCACACAATTATTAATACTGTAAATTATAGGGATCCTTATACGGCCCTCTGTTTCAGAACTGAGGAGCGATTTTCAGGTCTGAGAGTAATAACACACTTAAGCCTGTAATTTATATCCCCATAATTTATGTTATGATTTAATATATGAGTTTGTAGAGACCATCTTATTAAATCCTTATCCTCTACAAATCTGTAGAGCTTGTGGTAGCTCAGGTGCTAATCGCTCGCTGTAAATTTTACAATACGCTAACAACTCTGGTTCGATTCCCGCCGGCACCAATGATTGCAATTTTAAGTGTTGATTTAACACGTGCTCGGTCACCGTTCACCGGCTCACCTTCATGTCAGGGAAATTAGAAAAAAAATATGTTTGGAAGACATGTGAAGTTTGCCAACACGCATTGGACAGCAACCATGTCCTTGCTCTAAACCCCTCTCAGAAATAAGAGAGGACCTATGCCCCTCACTGGGTCGTATAATATAGGCTGTAACTTTAAATTTAACTTTTTTAGAAATCTGGGATATAATAATACAGTAAATCATAAATAAAATTCTTCTAATTAATATTATAAATGAAATCCCATGCATGGAATCACATCGTGCGTGGAATCACATGCATGGAATCACATGCATGGAATCACATCATGCGTGGAATCACATGCATGGAATCACATCATGCGTAGAATCACATGCATGGAATCACATGCATGGAATCACATCATGCGTGGAATCACATGCATGGAATCACATCATGCGTGGAATCACATGCATGGAATCAGATCATGCGTGGAATCACATGCATGGAATCACATCATGCATACAGCATGGAAACAATCGTGCTCTATAATCTTTAAGTACGCAGATGTCTAGTCTCCATTAAAACTAGCCGATATTCAAATCGGTCTGGAAGATATTATTTATTTATTTTTAATACAGTAGTAAATTATGTAATGGTATATATATTTAAAAAAGCGTGAAAAATGCTGAACTATAATTTTATTATGTCAACGAAAGTTCGTTAATTTATGACTTTCGTAAAAATTTTAGTACTTACTCCCGCTGACAGCTTGGTAATGAACTACCGGCACTAAAACCAAAACAACACTCTGCTGATTAACCTCGCCTGTTATGAAACTGGCAGTCGAGTTTAAATCCTTACAGGTATATTACCGGAGCTTTAAACAGGTGAGCACGTTACTCAGTACTTAAGTAGAAAATTTACTACGTTATTATCTTTTTTACTATCGCTACTTATAAAATCGTTCACAGGAAATAGAAAAATTTTATATGACGACGATACACTGAACGATATAAATCATCATCATCATTCATCATCATTACAACCCTTCACAAGTCCACTGGTGAACATAGGCCTCCCCCAATTAATGCCACAAAGCACGGTCCTGAGACACTTGCATCTATCGACTTCCTGCATGTCTTACCAGGTTGTCACTCCATCTAGTGGGGGGTCGCTTTAAACTTCGCCTACCTGTACAAGGCTCCCACACGAGAACTTCTTTTCTCCATCGGTTGTCGGTTCTTCGAGCTGCATAGCGGCCCTATATCCAACTTTAGCTTACTAATACGTTGGGCTGTGTCGGTCACTCTGGTTCTACTGTGGATATCCTCATTTCTAAGTTTACCACGCAAAGAAACCCCGGGTATAGCCCTCTCCATAGCTCCCTGAGCGACCTTGAGCTTCCTCATACGGCCAGCAGTGAAGGACCACGTCTCAGTTCCATAAGTCATCACTGGCAACACCCACTGGTTGTAGTCTCGTTTTCAAGTTTTGAGGTATACCTGACGAGTAGATGTGTCGTGATTTCACGAACGCTGCCCAGCCGAGTTGAATCCGTCAATTGACCTCTCGGTCGAAGTTGGACTTACCTGGTCGGACTATTTGTCCCAGGTAAACATACTCGTCAACAATTTTGAGTTTAGTGCTCCCAACAACTACCGGCATGTGACATGGACGTTTTATATGATCTTTGTTTTGTCCTGTGGAGTTTGTGAGTCCTGTTAGGAGGCACTATTGAGATCATTGAGCATAGTGCTTAGGTTATCCAGCGATTCACCGATAAGGCCTATATAGTCGGCATCGAAGGTGAGTAATGTATTCGCCATTGATATTAATACCGTATTCTTTCCAGTCCAGTATCCTGAAAACGTCTTCAGATGCAGCGGTGAAGATTCTCGGGAATATAAAGTCATCTTGTTTTACACCTCTCTGCAGTTGGAAAGGTTCCGTACTCTTGTTCCGTACTCGGATAGCCATCGTAGCCCTACTGTACAAACACTACAGCACTTCGATATACAGACAGTCAACTTGGCACCGCTGAAGGGACTGCAGCACCACCTAACTTTCGACGGAATCAAAGGCTTTCTCATAGTTCACATACGCAACACAAAGTAGCAAATTATACTCCTCGGTATTCTGTACAATTTTACGAAGGGTATGTATGTTATCTACGGGGGACTGATGTCCGGAATATCATCGGAATAGTGTGAGAAAAGCCTTGCTCTTGGATCGCTACTCACTCTTGCGTCTGGCTCTTACGATAATGTGTACAGCTGCCCATAGAACCTCTCAATCTCACTCAAAATCTCAGGTGTCCTGGAAATAATGCTGCCACACTCGGTATTCAGCTTCGACTGTTGGCTCTTTCGAGCAGACAGATCGCTAACAAGGACTTTTGAGCCACTCGATCGCTTCTTCACGACGAGCTGTATTGAAATTTCGTAAGTCCCGGTGTATACATTTAGAGATATATCTGTTCAGTTTCCTGTATGCTGTTAAATCTGCTGAAGACTGTAGCTTCATTTCCCGTCTAACAGCCATGAGATCAAGAGTGTGAATGAAGAGTTTTTGTGTTCTTCTGAGGCGGGTTATGCAAAACTTAGCTCCTAATGCATGGACGGTTTCACGAGCTTGTCATTCATATAGTCCAATGCATTGCAATCGTCTAGGTACTAAAAGTGATTTTTTAACTCGGGCTGAAAGGTTTTGGGACTTTGAATTAGAGTACGAAGAGGACGGAGCGTTGATTTCATTAGATGCAACCTTTCCAACTTAACGTTTAGGGCAATGTGCCTCTTAACATTCGGTGATTGCTGCCGGTTTTCACTATCGCGATCACTGAGACATTACTGAACAGTTGCCGTCTAGTTGTCATAATAAAGTCAATCTCATTTTTGTCGGATCGTGGTGGCTCGACTAGGTCCACTTCCTGTGGGACTGCTTCTGGAAGAAAGGGTTCATTATAAAGAGTCCCTCTTTATCCACGAAGTCGGCCAACTGCTGGGCTCTTGGGTTCCATTGCCCTATTCTAAATTTCCTTTCATTTAGCTCACCGTTCTCTCTTGTGCCTAGGTTTACGTTGAAATCTCCCATTAACACCGTATAGTGGGCTCTAGATATATCCTCATACATTTTCTTCACTTCATCATCGGAATGTGTCAAGGTTGGTGTGGCAACCCGTATGACCTTCAGCAAATACCGTTTTAAGGTACGCAACCTTTGTCAACATACTCCCAATCTTTACAACGTTATAAATGAGAGATTTGTGGACGATAAATCCGACATCTACTTGGGACAGATGGTCGCCCCTCGGTGATAGAAGAAGTTGCCAGATTCGAGGATTATCCAGTCCTCACTCTCTCTTCAGAACTTGGATAGTCCTATAATATTCAACCGCAATGTTTTTATTTCTTCTTTTAGCTCCAGGATTTTCTCGTCAGTGCTCAGGGTGCGTGCGTTATATGTTGCAAGGTCTAGTCGTCGTAGGTGGCAACAGAACCTCTACCGGAGATTCTTAGTACACACTGCCCCGCCGTTACCATGGTTGCCACCGTAGCCAGAAATAGCGGGGCCGCCGGGGACTGGGGTCGTCTCTTCGTAACTTTATTCATGGGGGGGGGGATTTCCATAGTTGCCACGCTCGGTGAGCGAGGTGGCAACCGCAGTATTTTATTGTTATTTTGCTATTATCTAAAAGATTCCCGAGCCCATCTTCTGCCTCACTTTCCCTCTGTCCTCTATTACGACACCCACGGGAAGACATGGGGTAGTGGGTATTCTTACTCGCAACTACACGGGGTCAACAATTGGTAAAGAAGCACGCTTGTTTTGTGATACATTTACTGACGCATGTGTAAAGAAAATGTAGCTTCAGACTATAAATCATGAAATGGACCGAATTAAGAGTACCCTTTTTCGATAAGCATGTATGCGTAGGTATGGATGTAAAGGAGGCGAGAACGGTGTCAGGATTGTGCAAAATTTTTGATATTGGATTGTGTGGCGTGAGTGTTTATATATGTATATTTGTACGTACATAATAAAATAATGTACTGAGTATTCACTGACTGATTGATAATAATTAAAATTAATTTTTTAACGAATGTAATTTAAAAAAACCACTATGGTCTATTAATTTTAATTAGACTATAAATATTAAATAAAATTACAACAATTTTATGTGTAGCCAACCGTAACTTTATTTGTCACGCAAGTTTCTTCGTCCTTTAGTTGGTTAGATGCATTATTATCTAGTGTCCATTATACCCTTACGGTGATTAATTATATGTGACGGCGGCGG
Organism: Parnassius mnemosyne; assembly: GCA_963668995.1. Taxonomy (NCBI): domain Eukaryota; kingdom Metazoa; phylum Arthropoda; class Insecta; order Lepidoptera; family Papilionidae; genus Parnassius; species Parnassius mnemosyne. The sequence goes on along the minus strand of CAVLGL010000104.1, from coordinate 54,338,599 downwards.
ATACTAAAGTACACAAGACGGCTATAATTCAATTTATGGTTGCTTTACTGAAATTATTAGCGGAGTTAGCCAATTTGACTTTATACGTTTAGGAACCCATAAAAATTTACGGGAATGACATATTTGAAAGAATTCGTTATCACATCACGTGACTTAGCGTTGATTACATTCATTCTTATAGTTTTCTACAGCATTAATGATCGTAGATTATCTTCTTGGCAACGCAATTTTGTCTCAAGTTGAGTGGAGCTATAATAACAATGATTGGAAAAAAAATTTAAGCTGCCCACAGTTCATTTAATATTGTACAAAGGTGGTTGTGCTCTAATAAATTAATTTTAAATGTGGAGAAAACTGACCTTTTCCATTAATGATGTGACGCAATCGGGAAACGCTTTCTTTCTACGTGCACATAGCTGTATTTTAAAAAATCCTAGCTCTCTAGCAAGAGTTGAGTTTGTCAGGTATTTGGATGTCCTTCTAGACAAAAATCTCTCTTTAGACACCTTAATAGAATAAAATAATATAGCCTTTAATTGCCAAAATAAAATATTACTATTTTTTTATAAATTGACCTTATTCAATTAGTACTACCATTAATATCATTATCAATTATGAACATTATTAAAATATTTTGACATTTAAAAATTAACTAATTAATGAATACGTATTTGATGTTACATCTTATATAAATTAATCAGTACAATTACATTTATTTAGATCATTATTAATAAATATTTAAATTAATTAAAACAGGACTTAGCATAACAATATATTTACTATATAAAGTCCCTGATTTCGGAATATCTATTGACAAAGGTAACGTCCATGTCACACCTATGCCGGTAGTTGTTAGGAGCACTAAACTCGAAGTTGTTGACGAGTATGTTTACCTGAGACAAATAGTCCGACTAGATAAGTCCAACTTCGACTGAGAGGTCAATCGACAGATTCAACTCGGCTGAGCAGAATTCGGGAAACTACGACACATATTCTCGTTAGACATACCTCAAGACTTTAAAACGAAATTGTACAACTACTGCCTGTTGCCAGTGATGACTTACGGATCTGAGACGTGGTCCTTCACTGCTGGCCGTATGAGGAAGCTCAAGGTCGCTCAGCAAGTTATGGAGTTTCTCTGCGTGATAAACTTAGAAATGAGGATATGCGCAGTAGAACCAGAGTAAGCGACATAGCCCAACGGATTAGTAAGCTGAAGTGGCAATGCGTCGGCTATATAGCTCGAAGAACTGACAACCGATGGGGAAGAAATGTTCTTGAGTGGCAGCCTCGTACCGGTTTGTTGCTCTTCATTATTTCTTTTAGTGACCAATATTTTTTCACCTATTCGCTATTCTTTTATTTATTTCCGTGTATGTTAGGTCTTTCGGTGATATGATTTGGCCTAAGTAAGTGTATACTTGTACATATTTTAGTACTTCACCGTCAACAGCTATTGATATCTGATCTCTTTTATAATATCTTTGATTTTATGACGTGCTTTTCAATAACTTACAATCTTTGTTTCTTCCGGTCATGTTTAATGACTTTATAAATAGTTTTACTTAATACGACAAGCTCTTTTTCTTTAAGTTTTCTGTCTTTCCAAGTTTTTGACATTAAATTTTTTCTCTCCTTTATAAGTTCGATAGTTTTTGTACTCAATTTATGTATATTCTCTTTGAAGGAAGTTGATGGGCCACTCAGTTGATTTTTTCTTAAGGTGTATCTTGTCTGTAGATCTAGTGCTTTCAGGTTCTCTCTTAGAGGGGTGCTATGTTTTGAATGAAACAAATAAGACATTTTTATTTCTTTAATTTTGTTACTTTTCCCGAGGTTTTTGTAATTATTATTCTTTATAGGTAACTACAGAAGAGATAAGCTAACCATACGATGGTTAGTGTTGAAATTTAGTGTATGGATTACTTCAATGTTTGTGAAACCTCTGTGATTATTAGTTGTAATATAATCTATTTCATTCCAATATTTTCCATCCGGTGATTTCCAAGTCCATTTGGTTTTGTAGTTCTTTTTTATAGAGGCTATTTAGTACAATTAATAAGCTTAAAGCATGCAAGCAATCATTCTTTGCCCATTCTTGCTTCTTTTACCGTGACCAAATTTACCAAAAACATTCTCTCCACCGCTACTTCTTACTCCAACCTGTGCAATAAAGTAACCCATTAGTATGTTAAGGTTATTTTTTACTTTATTTATTGTGTCCCGGAATCACACCTTTATAGTAAAGTATATATTGATAACGGTCTTTAATTGATTCTCCAAGTCTGCGCATTTCGCTAATCCCCAAAATGTCCCATCGTATTTCTAATAGCGCGATTTCAAGCTCTTGAAGGTGTTCTTCTGTTCTTAGAGCTCTTGTGTTAGGAGTTGATATTTCGATTGTACTTCTTTTTTTTTTAGAATCTTGTTCTATAAATAGAGTTTGTTTTTTATTTGATGTTAGTAGAATTTGTTTTTTATTAGATGTAAGTAGAGTTTGTATTTTATTAGCTGAACTATCGCTGGAGGTTTCTGGTCTTAAGCTCCCGCAGTGGTAGGAGCTGTGTTTTGTATTTCTGTAGATTTTCCTTCTGCTGGTTTAATAGATTTGGAGGGGGCACTGCTTGTTTCTATTCCGTAGATTCCACCGTTTCCTTAACCTTAACCTAACTGTTTGCGAACTATTTGTCCTAAATGTATTAAAAATCAGTATTAGTCTATAAATTATGAAATCAGTCTATAAAATCCAGTTTTAAACCCAACACAAAGTTCATAAAAAAATATATGTGTTTTCGTGGCCCATTTTTATATAATAAAGTAATCAAACTTGTTCATATATATTCTATGCATAGGCATGAATGCAACATTGCCCTCAGAAAATGGCTTCAACTTAAGTCTTATGAAGAAACTGAGAATTTGTTGACTGTAGTGGCCTAAGTTTTCGTAGATGTCAATTTGTTACTTCTCTCTTAAATTTTTTTGATCTGTGCATGTGTTTTAGATTCTTAAAAATCAATTTCTTTTTGGTTACTCTTGTATTATTTCAATATATATATTTGTGTATCTTATTTAAGGATTTGTGTAAATGGGAAGAGCTTTGATTAACCTAAAACACAGGGTTTACCCTAACTTTGGAAGAAAGTTCATGTTTAAGAACATAATTAGTATATAAGATGCATTGTTTGAATGTTAATTTGTATCACTTTTCTATCGGAATAAAATATATTATTACTATTATAACATTTATTATATAAAATAAGTTAAACTAGACTGTAACCGGTTTATGCATATCCACTACTCCATATCATCCCGTGCGCATTGTAAGAGGCGACCGAGCGAAATAAACCAGGATATGGGTAGCAGCGTGTTCCTAATAACAACAAATAAACTTGTTGTTGGTTGCCAACCCGCTCGCCCAGAGTAGCAACTACTATAGCAATATCCTCCTTAAAAGACAATCTAGTGGAGTCCAATGTATAACAATGGACTTTGGTATGCTGTAATGGATAAATTAAACATTATATTAAGGATCTCACCTTTTTCTTCTTTAAGGAACATCGAAGCTCATGTAATAAACACGTCTAATAATTACTTAGGTCCTAAAATTGTAAAAGTTAGAGATAAAAACAACAGAATCATGAAAAGAAAGCAAAAATAAACTGACGTGAAAATATGACATTCAAATTAGAAAATGTATGCGCGACTCATATCGTCACTATTCAGTCAACAAGTTCAAAACTATATACCTAGCGTAACTATCCATCTGTGTATTTAATTTAATCATTACTATAGAACATTAGAATACACATTAAATTCATTTGCAGCCTATCAAAAGTCAACTGCTGAACATAAGCCTCCCCCATAGATTGCCTCATAAAGGCAACCATGGCAGACAGGTTGGCAATCGCAGTTTTTTAAATATTTTTTATTATATCGGGGTCCTTACAACACAAATGGGACGATATGGGTGACGAATATTCTTACACCGCGGTCTCTTTATTTGCATTTATTTATATACACATACAAATTTGTGTGAATATGAAAATTATCTATGCACTGTTCGCACTACGAAGATTACTCATGCGAAGTTTCATGGAAATCGGACAATTGATGACTGCTCGTAGCATAGAGTAATACGGGCCACCGGCGGACCGGTAGGTGGCCCTTGTTGTTCTATGGCTCGTAGGATTGTTAGTGGCGCCGACCGAATAGAGCGCTGCTACAATACTGCAGCATAAGCCTGAGTCGGTGCCCTTTTCATTGCTGCTATTCAATTAATTACTTATTATTTATATATATTTCATTGGTGCCGGCGGGGATCGAACCCGGGTTGCTCGAGTACTGTGAAGCTTACAGCGAGCGCTAACCATCTGAGCTACCACGGTTCATGAAATTGTTAATTTTAATTTGAAGTGCTGATTTACCACGTGCTCTGCGGTGAAGGAAACCTGCATGTCTGAGAAATAAGATAAAAAAATATTTCGAAGACATGTGAAGTTCGCAAATACAAAAAAAAAATAATTGGGGCAGCGCGGCGGACACTTCCTAGTCCTAAACCCTCTCAGAAATGAGAGGAGTCCTGTGCCCAGCTGTGGGACGTAATATATATATATATATATATATATATATATATATATATATATATATATATATAGGTTTTGTAGTAGTAGGAATGAATATATTTTCATTATTCTTTTCTTCAATTAATTTTAATAAAAAAAATTACATCTGAGTCAGAGCTCTATACTCCTACCGAATAAAATAATTTGTTAAACTACAGGCACTATTTTAACATAATTTTATTTAAAAAACACGAAGCAAATAAATCTATTGTGGACAATAGCAAACTAGAATAATCAGATCGAAATGTAATCAAAAGTTGTTGTTGATTTCAGCAGAAACTAAAATCTCTTAAATCCACAAAACGTGCTCATCAACCAGACGAATGCAGTTTTAGCCTAATATCAACAAGCTGCTCATTATTCAATAAATGTACAATCATTATTTTTATTTGTAGCGCTCATGATTTAGGGACAGAAATATAAAATATTGGCTTCACGTCAAAAAATTGTTTGAAAGAAGCTATTATTCGCGACTCATTATATTTGTCTGGTTCCTATCTATTATTCTACTATTCAGTTCCATAATTAATTTTATTTGTAGTGCTGCAGCGAAATGAACATGACTCAACCTCAAAAAACTGTTTAAAAGTAGTTATTACCCGCGACGTATTTCATTTGTATGTTTTTATCTACTCAGTATTCCTTTTGTATTAAGAAATAGCAACCCACGGAGACGGCACGTTCGCGAGTGGCATCCTCGTATCGGTAAGGGCGTCCTCCATTTACATCTAGTGGCGATCTGGTAAGACCTGCTAGAATTCGACCGAATCAGGTGACACGGGACTGCGTTAGATATTCCTAGAGAGAAACTTATGTTCAGCAATGGATTTGTGAGGCAAATTTAATGATGATTTCATATTGAAATTTATACCTACATTTTGCAAAAGTGCAAAAGTGAATTCCCTCCATCTATCTATAACTGCCTATAAAAAGGTTTCGGCCGGCAGACCACCCCACATGTCGGTCACCTCGTGAGCCAGGTCCAGATATTTTGTCAGCTTATCTGTTTCGGCTTTCACGAGGTTCTCGTCATAGGGAATGGTAATGTCGACCAAAAATATCCTTGACTGTGCCCGGTCCATCAGCACAATATCAGGCTTATTCGCAAGAATAGTCCTGTCTGTGATGATGGCCCGGTCCCAGTAGAGCCTGGCGCGGTCATTTTCGAGCACGGCTTCCGGTAAGTACTTATAATATGGCAGTTTCCGATCCACGAGACCGTATTTCAGAGCGAGCTCCTGATGTAGAATCCTGGCTACTAGGTTGTGTCTGTGCAAATACTCAGAATTAGAAAGCGCCGAACAACCGGAGATGACATGCCTAAGTGACTCACCGGGATGGCGACAAGCTCGACAGATGTCGACGGTGACATCCTTTAGGATGTATCTCCGATAATTGTTGGTCTTAATAACCTGATCCTGTATTGCACAGACAAAACCCTCAGTTTCCCCAAAGAGGTCACTGAAACGTAGCCAGTGGAGGGAGGCGACTGTGTCTACGAAAGGCTCATGAAGGGCCTTGTAGAACCTCCCGTGGAGCTCCTTCTCCTTCCATACGGTCTCCCGGTCGGAAATGCTCTGTACTGCCGGGTCTTGCCATTGCTCGTTGGCCAAGGATAGAGGGGTTAGCCCTTTATCACAAGAAATAACGTCCCTATAGTATGGATCATCCGCTCTCGTCAGAAAGTAATTACGGAGGCTGCACACTTCGCGATTATGCATGATAAGCGTGCTTAAAAAGCCGCGCCCACCATGCTTTCGCGGCAAGTACAGCCTCATTACTGACGATCTCGGATGATGCATCCTGTGGGACGTCATTATAGTGCGGACTTTTCTGTCCAGAGCGTTCAGTTCGGTCTGAGTCCACCTGAGTATGCCAAAGGTATACATGAGAACAGGCATGATCCAACCGTTATATGCGTGCGTCTTATTCACACCGGACAAAAGGCTATTAAGCACTTTGGTCAAGCGTGCATAAAACACATCGCAAACTGACCGTTTCATACCCGACTCATCCACACCGATGTTCTGTGACATACCCAGGTATCGGTATGTTTCAGCCTCGGAAAGGGTCCTTATGCTGATGGGCATAGATAAGTCTATGCCCTCAGAGTTAGCAACCCTTCCCCTTTCGACATGGAGGATCGCACACTTATCCGTCCCCAGCTCCATTCTAATAGAATTGCTAAAATCACAAGTGATGTTTAGCAATTCCATAAGATGAGAGCGACTGGAGGCGAATAATTTGAGATCATCCATATAGAAAAGAGGGGTCACTTTTGTACCTCCTCTCCGAAGCTGAAATCCCCTCCCGGAGCCCTCCAGTAAGGTACTGAGAGGGTTTAGAGAGAGGCAGAACCAGGTTGGACTCAAACAATCGCCCTGGAAGATACCCCTTCTTATCCTTATGTGGTTCTCCGCAGCCGTCATCCGCTCGCCTAGATGACAAAGGATCGTACTCCATTGCCCCATACACTGCCCGAGGAAGTCTCGAACTGTACAGTCAACCTTGTACAGCTCGAGGACCCTCTTAAGCCATGTATGAGGCACCGAGTCGAATGCCTTTTTGTAGTCTATCCAGGCGGCGGAGAGGTTCCGACGGTTGCGTTTAACCACCTTGCCAATGACCGCGTCAATGAGGAGTGGTTCCTTGGTTCCACGACCACCGCCCCGACATCCATTTTGAGCGCGCGACATCACCTGGTTTGAGTTCAGGTGACGAATGATTCTCGCGCTCAAAATGGATGTTAGTGTCTTGTATATGGTAGGTAGACACGTTATGGGGCGGTATTTGCTCGGGTCTGTGGAATCCCGGTCCTTAGGAACCAAATGAGTGATCCCAGTAGTGAAGAGGCTCGAGAGCGACTTTTGGTCGAGAGCCTCTTGAAACTGTCGGGCGAGCACAGTGTGACACACCATGAACCCCTTCAGCCAGTAGTGATGCAGTCCGTCGAGTCCCGGACTTTTCCAATTCGGGGCCCTACGGACCGCCTCAGCTACGTCATCCGGCGTTATGAGGACGGGGTCCATGGGTGTAACATTCGCACACTGACTCGCCACGACTTCCGTCCAAGGGCCCTCGCTGTGGTTTACGGGCTCTGACCACAGGCCGCGCCAGAATGCGCGCAGAATGTCGGCCTGATTCGGTGCTGGGCCCGTTCCACGTACCATTGGTCGCTCCAGTGATTCATAGAGCCTCTTCTGATCACTCTGGAAGAGACAATTCTGGTTGAACCGTGTCGACCTCTCGGTATATCGCCGAATCCGCTTCCCCCAAGCAGCGATTCTCTGCTTCAGGTCGTCTATGCGCTCCGTCAGTTTTTGCGTTATATCCGGCTGGGACAAACTGATATTTGTCCCAGCAAACGCCATCCTGACGGTGCGCACAATTCTCGGCCTATTATTGCCTGACCTGAAGCTTATCAGTCTGCCGATAAGGGCCCTTGCCTTTGCGATACGGTCCTCAATCCTTCTTCTCCAGGCTGGGATGGCGCTACTTTGTCTAGTAGCGCGTCCAGCCGTGGGAACTTTGGCGCCAATAATGCGGCAAACTGCCAGTGCGGCGCCAAAAAGAATTGAGTCCGTCTCGCAAAGGTCCTGGCTGGCTTCTAAATAGGTCACCAGCATTGGGTTGAGAGCCCTCACGACAGCCCGATTCCGCTTGCTAGGGGCATGCGCGGGAGTCGCGGTCGATTTTCGAGAGGCATACTGCGCGTTTCCAAAATAGCCTCTTCCAATGTACTCCTCATTTGCTCTAGTTCTAGTTCCTGGGGGACTGTTCCATCATCGTCTGAACCAACCATAACTGAAAGATTCACGGCGGCATCCACGTGTGCTGGTTGCTCTGCATTTTGTGGCGCCGCATCCTCAGCCATAGCATTGTCATCCGATGAGGGTACAGCCTCACGTCGTAGCCGTTCGAGTTCGGTGCTATCGAATATGTTTGAGCGCAAGATATACCGAACTCGGTCTGCCAGGTTTTGCTCGGTGACGGTTATAGTTGGCTCCAGCTCAGCAAAAAGTCGATGCATCCTAGCCCGATACGCAAAACCTCCAATTTCTCCCCCTTTCGCCCTAAAATACGCCCGCAATGCGTTGCTATTCATCTGCATTGACCAACGCATGCGGCGTACTCCACCAGTGGCGGGTGCTGATTGATGGGCCCACGAAGACCCTGCCAACACCAAGCCAGCTGGTGGGGATGATGGATGCGAGGGGCTGCTAGGTGGTCGTGCAGCAACTCGCACTCGGCTGGCGGCCCGCATGCTGTCGCGTCCAGCGCCAGCTCCAGACGCGCCCCGGCGACCCCCAGGCAGCGGCCCTAAACGCAGTCTATTTCCTTCCATCATCCATAAATTGATCTCCCGTTAATTGACGCCCAGGCCCGGCACCGTTTCATGATTTGGCCGAAAGCACAAGCGGGCCCAAATTAGCACCCTCAATTCTGCCGAGGCACGGCGCTCACACCTCTTGGCAAGATGCTGACTGACTGCGCTGACGTAGCAGTTTTGTCAAATAACCATTACGTCAGCGGGCGATGGGGTCGTCACTTCCCTACGCCTAAAAAATTATTATTATTATTATTAATAGCAGTGCTTGCATTGCTGTGTCTTATGGGAATTGCAAACCAGTATAGTCACAGGCTGAGAGTCTTTCGATCGTAGTCCTCAGAGGTAAGACAACGCATCTGTAGACCTCTTTGTATAAAGTTGGCTGCAAGTGTCTATGGACTGTAGTAGTCATTTCCCATCAGGTGGTTTGTTTATTACTTTAGTTTTATAAAAAAAGTATCATAAAATATTTCAAGTGCACGCCTCAGTGGGCATACTTACCAGTTGTTTAATAACGTAATTGTGAAAGTTACATACTGAAATACATAGTTTTGAAATATACAAATAACCAATATTAATTATAGTAGTAGTTGAACCAATGTAAATTCAATAATTCTGGATGTAAAGCATTATTCGTTTCTCACCACAAAACGTGCCTTCTCAACCATTTGAATGCAGATATAATTTTAATAGTGTATTAATTGCGGATTAAGTCTGTCAAGCCTGAGATTCTATACGTATATGTTTAAACAGCGACAGTTAATAATTTACAGACCTGGGAGCCAATTCACCGTTCTCCATGATATCCCAACTATATAACAAGTGGGGTAGGTCAATAGATGTACATCTTATTTTTTTATAGAATATAGGTGACAAACGAGCACAGAGTCCATCTGATGGTAAGTGGATGCTGTGACTGTTGCTGTGCTGTGTTTCTTGTTTATCGGTCTTCTACAGAATGCACTTCGGAAAGTGTGCCTATGAGCTTCATAACTCATACAGCCATCTCCATTCGCCTACCGGAGTACAAGACGTACTGCAGGTTACCATCCACACTTGGTTGAAATTCCGAATATTCGCACTAAGCTCTATAAATCATCTTTTATAATGTGCAAAAACCAAGGAGTGGAATGTCCTGCCGGCATCTGTTTTTCCGAGTGCTTATAACCTGGACCTCTACAAAGTGCGTGTTATCAAGCTTCTCCTGGGCAAACTCGCTCTATCGTAGACCTAATTTTTGCCCTCAGGCCAAATCGAGGTCAAGAGTGAGCCAGTTTTTAATTAAAAAATATCATAAAGAAGAAAAGTTCATCACTTGTCGAACGCCATGAAGACTTCCTTGTGGTACTCTTTTTTGCCTTACACGGCTAAACTAAGCCATCTGGTACTTTTATTCTACTCGCACTCCCAAGTAATTTCTACTAAGAGATAAAATATTATACTTTACACACGTGCGTGTGTGCGGGTGTGTGTACGTGCGTGCGTTTGTGTGTGTGTGTGTGTGTGTGTGTGTGTGTGTGTGTCTGTGGTATCTCTCTCTCTCTCTCTCTCTCTCTCTCTCTCTCTCTCTCTCTCTCTCTATGTGCGTGCGTGTGTGTGTGTGTGTGTGTGTGTGTGTGTGTGTGTGTGCGTGCGTGTGTGTGTGTGTGTTTGTGTGTGTGTTCGTGTGTGCACGCATGTGTGGGTATGCTAGTATTTGTCTTACTTCATTATGTGGTTACCATCTTCTATTCAGGGATCATCCATTGTTGGATGTAGGCCTGCTCCATCTTGTGCCATATGTCTCTACCTTTTCCAGTACTTGTCCACAGGCTTCCCGCTACTACCTCTATATCATCGTTCCATCTTCTAAGAAGTCAACCACGGTCTCTCTTGCTATCACGAGGGAACCAATCTAGTACGCACTCGTTCCATCTATCGTCACTGGATCTTGTGACATGTCCCACCCATTTCTATTTAAGCCTCGCTATCGTCGTAGGGGCATCTGTGATTTTTATGTTCCTGAGTTTTTTGCTCACATCATTACATTTGCACAAGATACATATCGCCTAGTAGGCGATTTAGTTTTTCCGTTAAAACTAGAAGGCTTAACTTATAAGTTTCTTATTGAAAAGATTGAGAACCAGTTTTCCTCAAAGAAATGTATGTTTGCGGAGCAACGACCAGGCGAAGACTTAACTGAATGTGCGGCCCGGGTTCGTCATCTCGCAAAGTTTTGTGGTTTTAAAATAGAACTCAAGACAGCATTAAGAGACAATTTTATGCTAGGATTGGCAATGCCGAGGAAAAAGAAAAGTTTTTTAGTGACAGCATCGATAGCTTGACATTCGATTTGATGTGCTCGAGTTGCAGTTCAAAGGTCGTTGCAAGATGAAGGACTAGCCATATCATCAGCGGCAGCGCAATTTGTTTTCGCTTTACGAGCCCAAGAAAATTCTGTTCATCAAACTACAGAAAAAAATCATATCTTGCTTGGTTTGTAGATATAACACCTTACTAAACATAAATATTATGCATGCATGTATATGCGAATTTTTTTTTGTCAAAAGTGTAATAAAAAGGGCATATAAAACGTATTTGTAAGAGTGGTTACAAGAGTAACAATTATTTGGAGGTGGATAACAAAGATTTAATAAAAGGTACTTCGGTACTTCATACGATTTTTATAATATAGGATGTTTAAATGGTATACCGCTGAGAGCGGTCGATCTAAGGGAGTATGATAATTCAAATACTGTAACCTATTCTGCTGAAAATGGATGTTTCAAAATATATAGTTCATAATACTACATTCATAACAATAAAATGATGTTCTTGATATCTTACTGCGTATATTAAGAATAGTGTAGACAAAATAATTGTATATAAGTTGAATTATTATTTTGTGCCGTGTAGTGGCGGTTAAGAATATCCACTACCCCATATCTTCCCGTGGGTGTCGTAAAAGGCGACAAAGGGAAACAGGCAGGAGATGGGCAGCAGCATCTTCCTGATAATAGCCAAAATAACAATAAAAAAACTGCGGTTGCCAACCCGCTCGCCAAGCGTGGCAACTATGGCAATATACCCCCCATGAGCAATGACAATAATAAACGGCCCCCAGTCCCCGGCGGCCCCGCTATTCCTGGCTACGGTGGCGACCATGGTAACGGCGGGGCAGGGGGTGCTAAGAATCTCCGGTGGAGGTTCGGTTGCCACCTACGACGACTCGACCTGGCAACATACAACGCACGCACCCTGAGGACTGACGAGAAGATTGTGGAGCTGGAAGAAGAGATAGACAAGTTACGCTGGCATATTATAGGATTATCCGAAGTCCGAAGAGAGGGGGAGGACACGGTAATCCTCGAATCCGGCAACTTGCTCTATTACCGGGAGGGCGACCATCTGTCCCAAGGAGGTGTCGGATTTATCGTCCACAAGTCTCTCGTTAACAACGTTGTAAAGATTGAGAGTGTGTCGACGAGGGTTGCGTACCTTATACTCAGAATCACCAAACGGTATTCGCTGAAGGTCATACAGGTTTACGCACCAACCTCGGCACACCCCGATCAGGAGGTGGAGGAAATGTATGAGGATATCTCTAGAGCCATGCATTCCTCCAAAACCCAATATACGGTGTTAATGGGAGACTTCAATGCAAAACTAGGCACAAGAGAGAACGGTGAGCTGAAAGTAGGGAAATTTGGAATAGGGCAACGGAACCCAAGGGGCCAGCAGCTGGCCGACTTCATGAAGAAAGAGGGACTCTTTATGATGAACTCTTTCTTCCAGAAGCGGCCCCACAGGAAGTGGACCTGGTCGAGCCCCGACGGTTCGACAAAAAATGAGATTGACTTCATTATGACGACCAGACGACAACTGTTCAGTGATGTCTCAGTGATCGCGAGGGTGAAAACCGGCAGCGATCACCGAATGGTTAGAGGCACACTGAACCTAAACGTTAAGTTGGAGAGGTCTCGTCTAATGAAGTCAACGCTCCGTCCCCCTCGTGCTCTAATCCAAAGTCCCGAAACCTTTCAGCTCGAGTTACAAAACCGTTTTCAGTGCCTAGAAGACTGCAATGAAGTGGACGATTTGAATGACAAGCTCGTGGAAACTGTCCATGCGGTCGGAGCTAAGTTCTGCAAGACCCGCCGCAGAAGAACACAAAAACTCTCCGATCACACTCTTAATCTCATGGCTGTTAGACGGGAGATGAAGCTACATTCTTCAACAGATTTAACAGCATACAGGCATCTGAACAGACAGATCTCCAAATGCATGCGGCGGGACTTACGCAACTTCAATACAGCTCGTATTGAAGAAGCGATCGAGCGGAACCAAGGCTCCAAAGTCTTTGCCAGAGATCTGTTTGCCAGAAAGAGCCAACTGTCAAAGCTGAAGACAGAATGTGGCAGCATCGTTTCCGGGGCACCTGAGATTTTGAGTGAGATTGAGAGGTTCTATGGGCAGCTGTACACGTCATCGTTGGAGCCGCACGCAAGTGTGAGTAACGATCCAAGAGCGAGTCTTATCCGACATTATTCCGATGATATCCCGGACGTCAGTCTGAGCGAGATTAGAATGGCTCTCCAGCACCTTAAAAACGGCAAGGCCCCAGGCGAGGATGGAATTACAGCGGAGCTTCTGCAAGCGGGTGGAAAACCGGTACTTGAAGTCCTTCAGAAGCTCTTTAATTCCGTCCTCCATGGTGGCATTACACCGGAGGCGTGGAGCAGAAGTGCGGTGGTCTTGTTCTTCAAGAAAGGCGACAACGCTCTCTTGAAGAACTACAGACCGATTTCCCTTCTGAGCCGCGCCTACGTGCTGTTTTCGAGAGTCATTACGAATCGTCTCGCGCGCAGACTTGACGACTTCCAGCCTCCCGAACAAGCTGGTTTCCGAAAAGGCTTTAGCACCATAGACCACATACATACCCTTCGGCAAATTGTACAGAAGTCCGAGGAGTACAATTTGCCACTATGTCTGGCGTATGTGGACTATGAGAAAGCCTTTGATTCCGTCGAAATTTGGGCGGTGCTGCAGTCCCTTCAGCGATGCCAAGTTGACTGTCGGTATATCGAAGTGTTGAAGTGCTTGTACAGTAGGGCTACGATGGCTATCCGAGTACAGAACCAGAGTACGAAACCTATCCAATTGCAGAGAGGTGTAAGACAGGGTGACGTCATATCCCCGAAACTCTTTACCGCTGCATTGGAAGATGTTTTCAAGCTTCTGGACTGGAAAGGATACGGTATCAACATCAATGGCGAGTACATCACTCACCTTCGATTTGCCGACGATATAGTCCTTATGGCAGAATCGCTGGAGGACCTAAGCACTATGCTCAATGACCTCAATAGTGTTTCCCAACGGATAGGTCTTAAGATGAACATGGACAAAACAAAGATCATGTTTAATGTCCATGTCACACCTATGCCGGTAGTTGTTGGGAACACTAAGCTCGAAGTTGTTGACGAGTATGTTTACCTGGGACAAATAGTCCGACTAGGTAATTCCAACTTCGACCGAGAGGTCAATCGACGGATTCAACTCGGTTGGGCAGCGTTCGGGAAATTACGGCACATCTTCTCGTCAGGTATACCTCAAAACTTGAAAACGAGACTGTACACCCAGTGCGTGTTGCCAGTGATGACATACGGAACTGAGACGTGGTCCTTCACTGCTGGCCGGATGAGGAAGCTCAAGGTCGCTCAGCGAGCTATGGAGAGGGCTATGCTCGGAGTTTCTCTGCGTGATAAACTCAGAAATGAGGATATCCGCAGTAGAACTAGAGTGACCGACATAGCCCAACGGATTAGTAAGCTGAAGTGGCAATGGGCCGGCCATATAGCTCGAAGAACCGACAACCGATGGGGAAGAAAGGTTCTCGAGTGACAGCCTCGTACCGGCAGGCGAAGTGTAGGGCGTCCCCCCACTAGATGGAGTGACGACCTGGTAAGATATGCAGGAAGTCGATGGATGCAGGTGGCTCAGGACCGTGCTTTGTGGCATTCTTTGGGGGAGGCCTATGTTCAGCAGTGGACTTGTGAAGGGCTGTAATGATGATGATGATGAATTATTATTTTATATATTATTGTTAAACTGGATTATATGTAAGATTGCCCTTGTATTACATAAGTTCTATGAAAGAACTCTGCCTTGTCTATTTAATTTGTTTGAATTCCACGTTGATCTTCATCTTCAGACATATTGAACGAGTACCTATCTTAACTGATAATACTAAATCAATCAGTTGTGTTGAAGTAACACCAAGAAAGAGGGAAAGGTTAAAACAATATCAAAATTAAAGATAAGAATAATTTACAGAGAAAAAAGTAAAAGTGGGTATGTTCAAATGAAAGTATAGGATCTAAAATAATTCAACATATATACTATATTTATATAATACGAATTATCTGCCAATTCAAAGTACATTAGCATTAAATGATTTACTTTCCATGCGCATTAGAAAAAAAATATTTTGTTATATATTAAATGTGAATAGAGAGTAAGAGTTATGTAAAACAAACTTAGGTGTTGAGATTATATCGCAGTTTTGTATTCTCAGCATAATAAATAATCCTACGATAATGATAATTCCTACGTGTGCACATAAGAACACACACATGTTTTTTATTCAATGTAGTTAACAAGTGATTATTATTGAAAGTCATATTTTACTTTTAACACTGGTTCGGAGAAAAACCACCAAGTAACCATAAGAGACTTTTTGCACGAGAAGGCATTCCATTTAGTCAATTCTGCTGGTCCCTATAACCTAATGTTCCGATGGATAATGGAAGAGCCACGCTAACATTTATAATACTGTTTGTGTTTTGTTTCGGGAATGACAAAACCGCAGAACTTTTTGAACTGGTCACGAGGCATTCCATCTTAGTCCTCAGGGGTGACAACTCATCTGGATTTTTATTCTAATTCCTGCATCGAAATCTGAGAAATTTCGGTTCAATAGTTATGAATTTTCAACAAAACAATGTTGATCAACAAAATTTATCGGTATTGTACACCGCATGCAGTTTAAATTGGCATATGGACAAAAGGAAAACATATTCTCCCTATGTCCGTGCCACGTGCTACGCATAAGCCTCCTCTCATTTCGGAAAGGGTATGGAGCAAAAAAATTTGCGCCGCGCTATCCCAATGTGTTTTGGCGGAATTCACATGTCTTTGAAATATTTTTTATCTTCTCTCAGATATGTTGGTTTCCTCACGATATTTTTCTCCACCGCTGAACACGTGGTAAATCAGAACTTAAAATTGTCATTAACAATTTCATTGGTGCCAGTGGGGATCGTACTGTGAAACTAACAGCTAGCACTTAGCCCTTGAGCTACCATGGCTCTTTTTCCTTACATTTTTGTAATTTTCAAGTTTTATGAAAAATCATCGAATGAAAATACAACGTAAACGTACATGACCACTTTACGAACGACGTTTCTCGAACCAAAATCAATATAAAATCATTATTTCCATTTCTTAGTACCTCAAGTACGTTTTAGACATTAGGAGAAAAATAATTCCAAATTAAAACCAGCCATATAAGCACAAATATCTTATACCACACGGCTGCAAATAGAAAGAATTTACTTAGCTGCAGGGCACCGCTGCGACCAGCGTAGAAATAGTACAGTCATAATGCACGCTTTAATCCTTTGTTATATAGTGGCGTCCCATACAGTTTACACCAATATATGTTCGCAGTGAAAGCATTTGCGCTATAAATATTGTGTAAGTACCGTAACAAAGTTGTGTGTGAAGTCGAATATTTGCTGAACAAAGTCTCGGATTGAGAGCTACTAAATCTAGTCCAGTTTAAACCCCAAAAGACACAAGTTTGCGCGTTAACCGCTCAAAAAAAAAAACCCTTTGTCGGATCTCCTTTTAAGTTTCAAGGCACTCCCTTTGTTGTCTTAGCCAGTATCGGAATCCTTGGCGTCGACATATCAAATTATGTGAGGTTTCGTGGTCACTTGGCAGAAAAGGCCAAATTGGCCTCTAAAAAGCTTGGCGTGCTCAGCAGAGCAGAACAGTATTTCATGCCGGCACACTACCTAACAAGGCGCAGGTTAGGCCTCACATGTAATACTGTTCTGATCTCTGGGCTAGGGCTTCAGTGCAGATCAGCTTGTATTGTCGACGACCGAGTCCTCTCCGATCGGCTCGATTGACTGGCGCTGCGAAGAGATGTTGCATCCCTTGGCATTTTCTTGCACATCTACTACGGTGAGTGCTCTGAGGAATTGTTTGGATTAATTCGAGCCACCAAATTTCACGAACGCACATTGCGACAAAACTCCCGACACCATCCACAACATCTGGATGCTTGGCAGTCCACCACTGTACGTTTTACTAGAAGTTTTCTTCTTCGTACGACATACCTGTGGAAAAGTTTATCACCAGTGATTATTCCAGAACTTAAAAAAAAAGAGTTTACTCCTTTCTTAAAGGCTGGCAACGCAACTGCAATTTTCCTGGCGCTGCAATCGTGAAAAGTGAGCCGTATGCTCGTTTTACTATCTCCAATAAAAAAAAAACATGCGTGAGTGTCGTGGAACACTCGGTTGGAACGAAGTTCCTTTCATAGTATATTATTATTGATAAACGTATTATATTATTGATTAACAAATATAAATAAATTGATTATTAGCGTCTATTAAAATGAAACGTCATTAAATATAAAATACACTATGGCGCAAGGGGTAGTAATGAAAAAATCTTACACTTTTTGTCGCCTGTATTCAGAATTGGCTATAGATACACATGGACTACGCAGCAATACCTTACCATCAGATAAACAGAAAGGTTGTTTGTTAATCTATTCCTTTAAAGGGATCTTCAGTTAAAACAAAATCTGTAGATAAATGTAATTTTTATTATACGTATGTGGTTGAGCCACGCTGTAGCTATATTATGGTTGTAGCACTATTGAATTGGCTTATTCTGGACAACGCTCGGAATCGCGCTTAAAGCCGTATAGTGAGTTTAGAGAACCGGATACTTTTATTTACTAGAATCAAGGCATTGTCTCTTAGTCCTCAGGTGTGACAACGCATGTGCATTTTGATTCTTAATTAAAGATAAATGTCGGGCAAACTGCTCGTGCTCGCTTGTTACCAATTTTCTATAAAAAAGTATTTTATACGTCAAAAAATGAAAAGTAGATTGATATTTAGCAGTCTATTATGAATGAAATCCATGAATATTTCCGCTCGTCACAAAACATTTTTGTTGGCGCTTAGCAACGAAGGGAAAGTAACAAATGGCTATTTTTATTAGTAGCAAGTTAGCCAATTCTCATTATATTTTCTCGACAAAATAATTTTCTTTTTCACAGACCTTTAATTTTTTTCCTCGTACTGATAGATATTTTTATGCTTCTTAGTATTCCGTGCCAAATTCAGGAAAACAAAACATGTAATCACATCTGTGTCTGTACAAAGTCTGATTGTCTATCATAGAGGTTTTTCTCCTTGTGTTTTCCGTAGATGATTGAAATTTTGCTTGGGGCGACTATTCGGCATATGTGTTTTGTTTGCCTGGTGATGAGACGAAAATACATAACACTTTGCTAGATACACTAGATTGGTGTCGTAACGTAACTAAATAACATACCAATATAAATAGTAATTGTAATGTTATTTTGTTATTTAATTATATTACTATGTAGAGGCGGTGTAAGAATATTAACTACCCAAATCATCCCTTAGGTGTAGTAAGAGGCGACAGAGACAAACAAATCAGGAGATGGGCAGCAGCATCTTCCTAATAATGACTTAAAATAAAAAAATATAAAACTGCGATAACCAACTTGGCAAGCAAGGCTGGCATATCTCTTAAAGATAAAAGCCGCAACAAAAGTAAAATAAAAAATAATTCCGTCATATTTACTACTTGGTTCATGGAAGTATAAGTAAATAAAAAAAAAACATGTGCTTGCTTGCTTGCCAAGCGTGGCTACTATGGCAAATGTCCCTCCTATGAGGCAATCTTGGGGGAGGCTTATGTTCAGCAGTGGACTTTAATAAGCTTTAACGTAACGTAACTTTTGAAACCAATCAAATAAATGTTTGCATAGTCAGCCATCTAAAATATTCGTGCGACGTTATAAAATAGCGAATTGAAGGAAAATAGTAAGAATCGATTAAATAAATTATGTTTGCAGCTAGTTTTAAAAATCACATTCTGAACCACGTTTAGACTTTATGGTTTTTACCAGCAGATACCCAGCGGGACTTTATTAAAAAAGAAGAACTGATTACAACCATCTAATATGTAGCAAAATGAGCATAATATTATGAATAGCTTGGTAGCGATCACCTTATTCCCAGGGGTTATCAACATCCATAAATTTCTTAATATTAATAAGCTTTACTAATCCGTTGGATTATGTCGGTTACTCTGGTTCTACTGCGGATGTCCTCGTTTTTAAGTCTATCGTGCAGAGAAACCACGAGCATAGCTCTCTCCAGGGCTTCGTAAGTCATGCAGGAAGTTAATGCATGAAGTCTATACAGGTGGCTTGGGACCGTGCTTTGAGGCATTCTTTGGGAGAGGCCTATGTTCAGCAGTGGACTTCTGAAGGGCTGTAATGATGATGACGACGATGATGATAGTAAGCATTACTGTACAATCTTTGTTTAATAATGTTTATGAATTTGGCAGTGGACAAAATTTGTATATTTTCTGGGATTTACTGACACTGTGGAATCGAGTAACCGGTACTACAACTTGTATCTATTTCTCATATTTGTGGAAGTAAAATCACTTGTTTTTAATTTATTTTATTTACGACTAGCGATCCGCCCCGGCTTCGTCTGGCGATCTATTAACATGGCGTCATCAACGTATGTTTAAAATAGTCATTTAATAATTTTTTCGATTTCAAAAAAAAAAAATATATATATATATATAGGCATAGTTGGATCCGGTAAGTGGCGCTGTTGTAGAATCCAGATGTCACTTCATGTCATCGCTAGTTTTATATAAAAAAAAGTGACACACTCCTTTCTTGGCGGACGCTCCGCTAGGATAAGGATCGATTCATACGAAGTTATTTCGATATAAGATAATCATTTAAGACCACTTCATCTCATCGACTCATCTACCGACTTCAAAAAGGAGCCGGTAATTTTTTACTGGGGAAACCGATTCCGATATTTCTTTTTTAATTTGAAAGCTGGTGCTTCAGAAGTGGTCCCTTATAAATTTGATCAAGGTCTGACCAATAGTTTTTGAGTTATTCTTAATAATTTATATGGAAGTCGGTTGTACAAATTTTTTAATTTTAAATTACTTTATAAACTTTTTTATTTCTCAAAAAAAAAATGTTACGTATGAGATGTAGTCTAGATTACTCCTCACTTTACTCCCTATCTGTTTATTTAGTTTCACTACAATCGGTTCAGCCATTCCAAAGATAACCCCAAACAAACAGACAGACAGATAAACCCCTCAACTCAATTAATGTCAGTTATTTCTATATTACAAACAGACACTTCAATTTTATTTCTATGTATAGATATTATCCTATTTCACATTTTGGATTATCTAATGTAAGATATGCACGCTGAAATTGAGTATTACAAAGTTGCAATATGTTGTGAAAGTCTTGTGAAGTCGTCCCGCCCGCATCGTTAAAACTCATACACAGTACAGTAAATTTTAGAATACACTCATTTTAGAATTCACAATAAATAACTTACATTTGAAGCTACATATTTCAACCATTTAAAAAAGTAATTATAATCATATCATGTTTTTTTTAAACGGTTAAAATGAACCGCCTTGCCATGTTTTATCCTTTACCATGTAGTTCACTTCTCTATAACGTCCCATGGGTGTCGTAAGAAGCGACAGAAGGAAACAAACCAGGCTATGGGCAGCACCGTTTTTCTAATAACAACTAAAAAATCTGCAGTTGCCAACGTACCTGCCAAGCTTCGCAACTATGGCTAGAATCCGCCCTAAGAGACAATCTATGGGGAGACCTAGGTACAGCAATGGACTTTTGATTCACCGTCACGGTAGCTGGCAGTATATGAATTTAAAAAAACGCGTCTATTTATTCTAAAAAATCTCATGGTGTGAGTACAATGTTGCAATCTAAACTAATCTTTTATGATATTAATATGGTGAATGTGTTGTTACAAGTTATAAATCTTACTAGCGCTTATTTTCACGTATGACTTATATTAATATTTATTTAAAATATTTTATAAAGCAATGATATAAATAAAATAAAGTTCAGATGTGAACGGTCTGAATAATATGGAATTTTGTACTTGGAAAATGATTTACTTTACATGTTATTCTAGATAGTTATAATCCCTGATACAAAAAATCTAATATCGAGCAAAATTTAGTCACCCACGTGCTAGATATTAAATATAATACAAATACGCCCAAACAGAGTGAATTGCTAGAATATTTGGGAGATAAAAATAAAATCAAATTGCATGTGAATGAAAAACATCGTAGTTTGAACTGCGTTCCATTTCAATTTTATGTTAAAATTCACAATTCAATCGCTTTTTGTTACAAAGGAGCTTCAAACAACGAAATATATTAGTATTTTTAAATAAAATATTTTATTTTGAAACAGAAACTTTTTATTCAAAAATATTTTTATCAAATAACCCAAAACAAATAAGAAATAGCTTGGTAGCGATCACCTAATTTCCGGGGGTTATTGTCATCCACAAGTTCTTTAATGATGACCCTTTTTATACAAACTTTTTTTTTTTAGTTTTAGAACTTTGAGGATTTAACAATGAAGGAAACAGCTGTTACTATTTAAAGATTAATTATCGGTCAAATTGAACAAAGACAACGGATGATAATATTTGTGATGACCTCCTAATATCTTGTGCAATATCAGCGCATTTTTTAGTAATGAAATTATTTTAACTGAGTTGTGGAAAGTTCAACTGCAATACACTGCTATAGAAGTGTGTTGCAGTTGAACTTGAAATTTCAATTATTTAAATACCGAACTCGTCAATATACAAAGATATACATATAGCATGAGGAGTTATCATCCTTCTAATATTTGCATAAAATGCGTTCAAACTATTCACAATATTTTTATTATTTTTGGAAACAAAACTCATTGTGACTGATCTTATGATAGCAAGACATAGTGTATCGCGGATTTTTCGTAAGAAGTCTAATTAGTCAGCATATTTAATAGCAAAGAAATAAAATTATAATTTTTATTAAAATTCACTATTTTCACCACCACAGATTAATTGTAATTTAGGACATTCAAAATGTATTCTTATTAAAATACATTTAGTCTTTTTTTGTAATTGATATATAAACATAGAAAATCCAAACAAACTTTCACATTCATAATAACAAAGAGATTTAAATATATATTACTACTACTACTTAAATGTCTTTGCATAATAATGATAATAAGATCCTTAAGACCGAATTTCGTTCACGACAGATAGGAGAGGATTATAGTGCACGAGTGTACGCGCAAGCACAGGTGCAATGCGATAATCCGATAGAACGGTAATTCGACATGATCGGAGAGAAATCAGGCGCATAATCAACGGCTTTACGTACTTTCCGAGATATGGGGATGAAACATCGCCAAATTCCTGAAAGAAAATCCAATAACACATTTAGGATTTGAACCCAGGACCTCATAATCTGCAATCGCGTTTACGACCACTAGAACAACCAGGCAGTGGATTAATAGGATCTGTTTAACCATAATTTAGAAAATGGATACATATACAGATGACACTGCTAATGTTTTATGAAGGTAACATATTGTGACGCCTCATAATTATTATTAATGAATAATAATTAAATTCATTATACAGACATTTGAAAATGTCATAGAAATTATAATTTAAACAAATGCAAATAATAAGCATAAAGTTCAAAAATATCCATTTGGAATATTGAGTATTATAACATTAGTAAACGCATAAAATGTCTCTAAAAATCTCTAAATTTATATTAAAAACCTGCTTAAAATGTTCAAAATGTATCAAATCATATAAATACAAGGCGATTATATTGCAATAACAAAGATAAATAACATTTGTAATATAATAGAAAAAAATGGATCAAAATTTTCTAACTTGATAAAGGTGTTCTTGTAATAATTGGAAAATTTCTAAGTTGATGAACGTGTTCTTGTAATGTTCCCTTATATTGGGGCGTTGCCGGAGACACATACCCAAGGTTGTACATATATATGGGGTGGTCGGCTGACCGACTGCTAGTACTAAGGTTGCACAATGACTAGTCCTATATTAGGGACTTATCATAGTAAGGTCTAACGAACCAAAGCATTAATATAGAAGGTCTCTATGATGCATAAGCATTATGATAGCAGAGTTATGACTTGAAGTCCCATATGAATAAGACATACAGTAGTATGGTCAATGAAATAAAGCAAATATGTGGAAGGTCTCAAATATGTAAAAGCATTATATTGAAAGAAATGGGACTTGAAAAGGATTATTATAGTGGCATGTAGGTTGCTTCGCAGCCTCTGAGACCGAGGTAAACTTGGACATACTAACCGATGTGTGTGTCCTAGACATATCATCTTAGTGCCGGTGGTAAGTGGGTTTGTTGTAGCAATACGACTTGCCCGTGGACATCGCACTCCCTACCGTTTGTGGGCGGCGTCTTAGCGCATAGCGTTATGATACGTCGGCTATCTTTCGGATTAGGGTGAGTGTGTTTGGTAGTACTTTTAAGTGCAGCAAGTATACTCAACTTCATGTCTTAGTGCAATAGCGCTATGATACGTGGAGTTTTGGCTACTGACGTCTTAGTACCGTACTACTATGATACGTTGGTGGTATTTTTAGTTAACAACATTATCAAATTTTGTTACCAAAGTCGATAGGGATCATGTAGGTGTGTTGTGAGGGGGCGCCATCCGTATGATAGTTGCATTGATGCTTATACTGCTACTTGCAGTATTGCGTCTTGTGATGGATCTGCGGGTGTACTGCACCTGAATTGACGCATCTTGTGGTTCTGGTCGATGGAGGTATGCGGGTGGTGATGGCTGCTGGGACTGTATGGGGGACCTTGGGATGGTGTAAGCCCGACGATAGTCGTATTGATGCTTGTTGCATTCTGTAGCATTGCGTCTCTACGATGGTTGTTTGGCGGGTCGCTATTCT
The DNA here is from genome assembly GCA_963668995.1 of Parnassius mnemosyne. Lineage (NCBI taxonomy): Eukaryota > Metazoa > Arthropoda > Insecta > Lepidoptera > Papilionidae > Parnassius > Parnassius mnemosyne. Next base: position 54,314,480 of record CAVLGL010000104.1, on the reverse strand, counting down.
CAATGGCGCTCTCTGCGTCTTGGTTTGACTCACAACCTAAGTAGCTTTACCCAAGTCGGGTCCCTTCATTGCGGGGCTGCAGACTATCTGTCCTCCATGATGTTTTATATAACAACTTAATAATATATCTCTATAAAGTTCCCACCTTTGAGAGATTGAAGGCAACTTGTTGGTGGGTGAGACAAACATGATCGAAAAATGCATATACTCAACGTCAGTGACACAAACCCTTTCTGATGGCGAATTATTAATATTATCTTATAACTGGCTATTGGCTATATCTGCCATTGTATTGGTTGGTGGAGCATATGTGTCGACCTCATGCGGGTGGTAGCTGGAGGGAGAATCTGAGGAGACTCTCAAGGCTGCGGCCGAAAGCCACGCAACGTGGGACCCCATTCCCTTGAGGTGAGCGGTAGACTCATGACACGCTCTGCGGCCAATTGGCCGTGCTGACCATGCAATTGGTGGTGATGCCTTACACTTACATCACGTCTGCAGGAACGGCGGTCTGGCAGGTGGTGGCGCTCACGGAGGGCTTTTTATGGTCAGTGTGCCGATTGTTGCCTAACCCGTGTGAAGTACATTTCACTGAGGCTGGATTTGATCGTATTCTGTATGGCGTTTACACGCATTGACATGCGCGACTTCGGTCGATGTTTGTGCTTACGCACTATCAAGAGGCCAAGTCCTCTTTTACTGGTTCGCCAGTTATTTTGCTGTGGACTACGGTCCAGTTCCCAACTTTGCGTACCCTTCGGGGGGAGCGCATTAACATGGATGGCGCTCACCGTGCGCGGAGTGTGTGGGGCCGTGTAACTCCTCCACATTTTTTTTAAAATGTGGGAGAGCGAAGCCCTTGTAGCTGGTATTTGATATAAATATTGTGAGCCTTTTCCAAGCGGGAAGGGATTAATTAATAAGGAATTAACTGTTGTGAACCAGATACAAGTGGAATAGGGACAATTCATTGTTCTTAACCTTTTTGAGCTCTGTCTTCGTGAACGGGGTTCTTTAGCTTATAAGACTCTACCAACAGCTTTTGATTGCTCTCGTGAATATTCATTCTTCCAAGATACACCTGAAAGAACTAAGTTACTATACAAACACAACGTAAAAAAGGGTCCTTACTAAGACGATCACGCCATAAATTTATTAAACGGCCTATATTTAAACCTTTAGAAAGATCAAGATATACTGGTCACGTAAATTAGATATATTTATATATCTTACAGATATAGATTCTAAAGAAATACAAGTATAAGTGGATATATAGTAAAAAAAGAAAATAAGAGAGGGGGGGGGGGGGGGTTCGTTACAATATGAATGGATATTATTAACAATATTGGATATATTTCATAATAAATTGTAAAATATAATATTATATTGTAAAATTATCTTTAAAAAAAATCCACTGGGTTTCTTGCTGGTTCTTCCCAGAACCAAAGTGTTTTCCTAAGCAATGGTAAAAACAGAAATGACTTGGAATAAGTATTCTTGTGGTCTATAGTGAATAAAAATTATATTATTCTATTAAATTCTAATATATTCTTAAAATCACATGCAAAAGTGTCATTCGTGCATCCCCGTAGCAAAATAACATATGAAATCATGCAATGGAAATAGCTAAAGTAAAGAAGTCTAGCTGTTTCAACACTTGTAAGATTTGTTATCTTTTTACGGTATAATATGCTGCAGAACTAAGTCTGCTTGCTAGTTTTGATATATGGGGGCTCCATTGAAGCTTCGCGTCTAGTCTCTAGTCTGTTATTCCAAATAAAATGGTGTTATCGACAAGACTCATTTCCTTCCCATTAAAAATTACATTATTATTTAAATGTTTGATATTTGGAGTCATGAATTTCATACATTTCGTTTTAGTGCCATATAAATGCAAGTTATTCACATTAAACCATTTTACTAATTTATTTTCTCCTACCCTAGAATTTAAAAAGTTGAAGTTTTAATATATTGTATATTAAGTACGAGATGCACGCTTCAAAACACATATGCATGCACGTCCGTACACACACATACACTCTCACATACTTGTCTTAGTAATCTTAGTCCCTTAGAACCTGGTGTCCTATTATACAAATGCAAAAAATCTACCATGTTTAGCACACAGAATAGTTAAGATACAAAAAATTAAGTGTTGCGTTTAACTACTCGTATAATTTATAGTTTTGAAATGGACATAATTATGTAGTAAAAACGGAATCCTATTTTAATATTATTCCACGAAATTCTGTGAACTCAAAACAGTTTAGTTGACCGCAAGGCATCGTTGAAAACATGAGATCGTTGAAATGCTCGTAGCCTAGCCATATTGCACGCTTTAGTCCATCGTTATAGTCGTGTCCAATTCCCATACAAGCATGCTTCTGTATTGCGTCCACAGTATAGGAATTTCTACAATTAAAACATTTATTAATTTACAAACTCTAGTGGATTATATGGCGAAAGAAAACAATATATTCAAGGTCGTTCGCCTCTTGTCGCTTTTTCCTTGTAGTCCAAAGCGCATTAAAAAAATTACAAATAACATGATTATACGGAATTTTTTAAAGTAGTTTAAATACATTTCGACAGCACTATCGGCTTTAACACCCTCGAAAATCATGAAAATGAGACCCATGATGAAAAAATGGTACCTAATTCAGCTGCCATCTTGGATTTACATTTCGACAGCACTATCGGCTTCAACACCCTCAAAACTCATTAAAATGACACCCATGATGAAAAAATTGATACCTATTGCATCCACCACCTTGGATTAACATTTCGGCAGCACTATCGGCTTAAACACCCTCGAAAACCATGAAAATTACACCCATGACGAAAAAATTGATACTACTTACTTTTAGTACGTACTACTATTATTTATTCTGTGCTTTTAAAATATTGTAATAAAAAAAACCTCTCATTATTATTATAATCAAGTACCTATTTAAGAAATTTGGTTATTCGAATATTGTGTATTTGTACAGCGATCTTTTTGAGCCGCTGCAAACAACCGAAAAAATGTCCACTCACGACCGCGACTGACGCCGAACTGTGTGACGCAGTCTCTATTCTATTTAATAATAATTTTTCATACAAGGTTGGTTTCATACACCGAAAATTTCGCCATTTCGCAGCCGAATAAAATTTATTATAACTAAACTAAACAAAATTAAACTGCCATTTACATTCTATGGCTTTCCACATGATAGATGAAGAGTTTTAAAAATATGTTGAGCTGAATAATTGATATTTTCAAAAGTTATCGTGTTTACAAGCCTTGCGCACTTGATAAATCCACACCATAAGCCACTAAAACCCCCTTTTTATGTAAAAATAGCAGTTAATCGATTTAAAAAAATATTAATAAGTTCAACAATCATTTGTCTTTCTAACAATGTGCTTTTTATATCATTTATATGTATAATATGATTGCTAGATACGATTTCATGCGATAAAATGTTGGAATCTTAATTTTTAGGCGATAGTAGAACATACCTTGCGCTTTCGCTTAAGGCATGCAATACTTTATCGACTTTAAAACTGTTTTCATGCATATACATTAGTTAATACGATTTTACTTTACCTATTTACATATATCTTATAAATTAATAATCGCAACTGCAACAGCTATTAAACAAATAGACGTTTAACTAGCTTAGTTTGGTCGCAACACCAAGTTTTATATTCCAAGTTTGCACACTACGGAAACATTATAAACTAATTATACAAATAACCGATAAGGAAGAATTACGTTTAGTGCTTTGTGTACGAGTAGTTGCAAGTATAATGCGTTTGCATGCCACAGCAATATTAGTATAAGACAAATAAACTACACTTATGTGTATAGTGGCGGAATTAGAGAATTCATACCCAGTCAGTCCAGTGAGTTTCATTAGAAGCCAATATTTTAGACCAGAGCTTGAATGCGGTTAAGGTATGAGAATACAGCACCAGTATGAAAAAACGATGGCACTTTTTAGGGCTATTGTTATATCTTTGTATAACCTTCACATAACCGAAATTATTTCGGTAACGAAAAGTGAAGGTGCAAGCCTCTCGGCGGATAATAACAAGAAATTCTAATTTAATCACAAGGAAAAGAAAACGAGAGTAGGAAGCTAGGAGGTGGGGGGTAAACATAAGGGAACAACATTGTTCTTGGTGTTATGGTTAACTTATTGTAAACTATAAACATTAGCATATAATATTACAATCGAATTAGTGTGGCTTCTAAGTATAAAGTATACAGGTCTTATAACATAAAGTAAATAGTATCCTTTGACATAACACCTCCCATAATTAGGTAGCGACAAAATTAACGATAGCGTTATTTTTCGGTATCAACAAAATTGCGTATCGTATTATTAAGATATCGCTATAAAAAATTATGACGTCAAACCTTTAAGCGTTAACACCTATAATTATTTGGTAATGCAAGCCCTATTTCAGACTAATTATTTAAAATGTTAAAACACGTTTCTTGCGTGGCAGAGCCACGCTGCAGCTATGTTATCGTTATAGCACGAACGGGGCTGCTCGACCGGGGAAGGACCACGCTCTTACATAAAACATTTATATTTAGAATTATTTAAAATATATTTAGCGTTAAATAGAAGCTTAATGCTGCTGTATTTTGTATGTTAAGTGAAGAAAACTGGAGATTATTTTTAATGGAAACGAGGCATTCCACCTTACCGTCAAATATACCGCCGACTGACACAAGAATCACAGTGTAATCTGGTAGTGTTTATCAAAAGGTACGTTTTCACAATGTTTTCTTAGTGATATAGCTATGCTCACTGACCATAAAATAATAGAGGTCTTATAGAACCTCACCAGATAGATGTTTTAATCATAGAATACTATAATGGTTTTAATAGAATAAGGTTGACAACGAGCACACAGTCAATCTGATGAGGTAAGTGAATGTTGGGATCTATGGTACCTACATTTATCCTTGATTATAAGTCACAATTAAATGGGGATTCACCCCTGAGAACTAAGATAGAATGCCTCGTTAATCTATCGCCTCGTTAACATTAAAATGTCTCCGGTTCTCTACACCCAACGTAGCAGAATTTAGTAGTTATACGAAACAAAGCAGTATTAAGCTGCCATTTTATGCTAATAATATTCGAGGACGTGGTTCTTCTACGAGCTATTAGTGAATCGTTATGAGTTTTATTATGGTACATCGGATAACGTTAGCATTACTATCTATATTTGAAAATTGACAATTTTACATGAACCTGTAATCTAACAATACCTAGTCATAGAAAAGTTGTCACCACAACTATTTTCGTTTTTAGTGTCAGTAAGAGGTAATAAAACCTCATAAAATGAAAAAAAAATATTTTAATAACATTAAAAAAAATATGGTCTAGATTTTAAAAAGAAGTTATTTCTATAGGTTTGAATACTGATCCTGATAACGTACTTAACGGGAACCACGGGGTTTTTGTTGCATGTTGTATAAATTTATCAAAAATATAAAAAGCTAGCAAATATGTATATAAAAAGTGTTAAAATGTGAAGGGAGGGGAAACCACTTCGCAGTATCAAATAGCAGCAATATACTACCTCTTCCTTTGCGTTATAAAAAAGAAATTACGATACGTTAAAATTTTAATTTCTTTATGATTATAAACTGTAACAAGTGACATCAATAAAAAATATAAAAAAAAAACAGTTCTTACGTGTAAGTATAGAACCCATGTCGCAGCGTTGGCTATTTTAGGATCCATAAACGGAGTTTATCTTTATACAGTACAATAAAAATCTCAATATTTTATCGTTTGTACAAACTATTGCGTACTCTGTGTTCACATGTCCATACTTTGTCGTTTCTACTAAATGTAAATGTGTTAACATATTATTGTGTCTGTGTGAAAATGAAAAAATACCCCACGAAATAATAAAATAAAATTTTAACAACACACACACACAAATCTCATAGGAAAGCAATATCATAACAGTAGAGGTAACAAACTTTCACCTCTATTTTTTGCTTATGGTCGCTTTGCTCAGTCACAAAATTCTCTTGATTAGGGTACGATATTTCGCAGAACACAATCACTAGAATCAACAAAGCAACGGAAATGAGTGTTCTAAAGCAATCTGTGTACGAAACTGACAGAGTTCGAAATTACAAGGTTAGGAAGTCAACTTACATATAACATCGGATCTTTTGATCGCTCTTCTTATAATGTGCCGCGGTGCTACTGTTGTAGGATATTTGTTGACAATATTGACACTAATACCGCAACACATTCAAAGATACCGTCGCCGATATCGGTGTAGCCAGACTTGAAATAAATTTTAAGCAAAATGTGGTTAAAACAAACATTTATTTTACGTTAAACAAATAACAAACAAAAATATATGATTTTTATTTGAATGAAGTTCCTTATGTCTGACTCTATCTACGTTTATACTTTTGAAACGAAGTACTTTATCGTACGGTACGAATTTGGTGGATGGGGGCTAAGCGAGAAAAAGAGTAAGATTTTTCCGTCGCGACCTCCCTTCTATAGTGGGAGCGAGTTGTAATAATATCCATCTCCGTCGCAGTCTTTCTTATATTGCCATGAAAGAAATATTATTTTGAATGAAGCTTCATTTTAACAGACACTAGTAATTCATTTATTTGTATTTGTTAATCAATAACATTATACGTTTATCTATAATAATATATTACGAAAGGAACTACGTTCCAACTACGTGGAACACTCCACGACACTCACGCATTTTTTTAATGCAAAATATTTATTGTTTATATCTTATATGAGATTAATGCTAGCCTTTTATTTATTTATTTTTATATCTAAAAGCATATTCAAACGTATCACATAAAACTTGATAGCCACATTAGCTTTTTAAATATTGACAAGGTTAGCCTAAACAAAGACGTCAATTTCCTGACAATAAGGGATATGTGGCAAGACCCGCAGGTGCGGCTCAACTATAATGATAGCAATTACTAGTGTTCAACGCAAAACTTTTAGAATAATTGAACACCATATTCACTTAGTGTTGTACGACTAAATAGTTTCCTCAGTATCATTAGCAACTTTAGTGATAAATGCAATTCATTACTTTGATACAATTATGCAATAATATGATAATTTTGTGCTCTTTTAGAAACTGAATGTATTCACTGTGTTATTTAAAATATTATTACTCAATTGATCTTTAGAATGAATAATTACCACAATGATAAATGTATCGCTTTAAATTCTAAGAAACTTATAGTACAGGTGCATTTCAAACAACGTAATTATTTATTATGTGGATAAATTGAGAAAATAAAAAAAATATGACACCATAACTAAAATGAATATGAATGTTTGTTAAAGGTTATGTTAATTGTATAGACAAAATAATTATCGCTATTTTTAAACGATGATAACAGATTTTATTGTAGTACAAATCAAACTCATATGAGAAAAGATAATAAAGACTACAAATATCTATAAAATCATTAATAGATATCAATAATGTAAATATAACATCACTAAGCTCTGCTGCTCTACACAACTTGCGACTATTGTTTAATAGCAGCGTTGATCGATTTGACTCCAGTACTTCCAAAGCAAATTGCCTGTAGGCACTATAGCACGGCTTGTGCAGGATGTGTAAAACCACAAGGTACGAGTATTTAACATCCTGACGTTGACATATGTATAAAGATAGCGTGTTATACGGTTGGATTTTACACCTCATGTTTCACTTATAGCAATAGTACAAAAAAAATTAAGCAAATAAATTATATTTATCAAAGTCGGTTTTCACAAGAAAGTGTATTTATTGTTTTAAGCTTCTATGAAATATTAATTCCAGGATAAAACCAGTGGTTGCTAAGCACGCAGAACAACGACACGGCAGACAAGAGTACTCATTACAGATATCTTGTTAACTTTTAAAATAATCCATTTTAAAACAAAGTAAACAAACCCTTTTTATAAATACGAGGTATTTAGATCACAGACGCTCAAGTATATTTTTCTCAACAAAAAGTACCTTGGAGACAAAGCATGAAGTTTTCAAAGCGCAATTAAGTACGTATTTCATTGTTACAGTCGTGTCACATTGCAGTTAATTTCGTTTATATTTAACGTACGTTTTACTTCATTTTCACTGACAATAACAATGTTGTTTCGGTCACTTATTATTAATTTGATTTTTCTATCAAGCAATTCTCAATAACAGCCCAGAGTCAACAATTTGGTGGTGTTTCATCCCCTCCCCACACCTCACATCGAAAAGTACGTAAAGCCGTTGGTCTTGCGCCTGATCTTTATCCGTTTGTGTCGGATTGCCGTCCCATCAGACTATGAGAGTGAGGGATTAGATATTGCGCACACATTCGAGTAGTATAATTCTGTCAACGGAATTAGCCGCCAAGATTAAAATCCAGTCTTGGCGACATTGTTATCAAAATATCCAGGAAAACAAATAAAACCTTTGGCGTTGAAATGCTCAAAATCATTTTCTTAGACGAAATAAGATGAAACTTGTTTCAATCTTCACTCTTTTTCTAAGGGATACTTAAGCTTACAATATATTTCTCTGTATTGAAATTTGATTTCAATTCTTTGACAGGTTTCGTTTAAAGAATCGAGGAGGCGAAAGATATTTTTATAATGATATTATGATAAAAACTCAAAATAATAAAATAGTGCGATTGCTAACCCTAGGCGTAGCAACTATGGCAAATATCTCCACTCACACAGGCTGTAATGATGATGATTGATATATAATAATTGGCTTGTAATAGGAAACTTGCAAGCAAAATACGGATACGTTAATTACAGTTGAAAATGATTCTAAACTTGAGGGGTTATTATACTTAATGAAGAAGTATATCACTACTACGACTCTGATAATGTAAAGCGACCAATGTGGAGGCCAAAACAGAAATATTAAACAATCAGCAATACGCAATTACATAGTAAGTTCAAATAAGTTCACAATAAAAAAATAGATCACATGTTTTCCTTGTGACCGTGATTTTGGTTTGCTGGAGAAGGAGAATAAACATAGTAAGGACATTTTTGTTTCTGAAGACTGGAGTCATGTTATTTCATATGTCAAGAAAAAGAGTCCAAAATTTTTGATTATGAAGATGATGACTGAAGACTTAAAAATCACTGAAAATTGGAGAAGTATCTTAAAAAATATATCTAAAAAAGTTTCTTAAATTTGGGTAAATAAATTGAACATACTCGTACCTCACGCAGTTGTAGCTAGTTACTCCAGAGAAATTAAAAGAAACGGATGTCTAGATTTATGTAGTCTCCAGATTAGACATAGTTAGAGAAAATACTTACTTATTAAAAGGATGCCCCAATTTGAAGTATCATGGTCTGAAGATTTATGACCATTCAACACAGCCTAGTAAAAGACCACTTCTGTACACAGGCCTCCGTCATAAATTGCCTCTTAAGTGTAGGCTATAGTTGCCACGCTTGGTAAGCGGCACTTAATAGGAATATGCTGCTGTCCATCTTCTGTTTCAGTTTCACTCTGTCGCCTCTTACGATCCTCAAGAGATGATATGGGATATTGGACATTCTTGCACTATCACTACATGGTGCAACATTCTAATCAATGTAACATTTAATTGTTTCTTAAACATATTTAGAAAGTCCCTCATAGATTTCTGACAATGAGACGCTATTTGTTAGTATAGTAATGAAGATATTATAACTGTCCTGTCCGGACTAACGTTTACCGGATTAGGTGCGATCCGGGCTTCCGATACTGCATTGTAGTGTACTCTACATGCAGTTTCAGAAGTTATTTTTATGACTTCCCTAGCTAATAATTTTATTTTACTTTTTCTTTTTTATTACGCTCGCTTGTAGTGTAAGCTGAACATATTTCTCGTATAATTGCTATAATCCAATTCCCGTTGACAACCCTCTCGTGATATATAATTTAATACGATAGTAATTTTTGATTTACTTTCATATGCCGAGACTTGTACAAATAATTAGCAAGATGCATTGCGATTGCATTGGGTATCGTATGAATTCAACATAATATTGTAATTAAATTTTGCACTTTTGCTGTAAAATTGTTTTAAATAAATACTAACTAGGTGATAGAACAGGTTGGTACTCCCGTCTAACCTATTTCTGCAGCCTAACACCGGTATTTTCCTACTACTTACTGCACCGTTTTGGTGTAAATGACAAGAGAGCCTAATAATAAACTGTAGTGCATTCCATCTTACTCCTCAGGGGTGTAGACACATCTGTCGTAATCCTTGTTTTATGTTGGTTATAGTTTTCTATATGTTGCAGAACTTGTAACAAGCAACAACACAGCTCCTTAACATGTAAATGCAGATGCGTTGTTCATCCGTGAGGACTAAGACGGAATGCCTCTTTTCGAGTAAAAAGGGTCGTCGGTTCTCTACACTCACCATACAAAACACAGCAGCGTTAAGCTGCTATTTTACGCTGGTATTCTGTGAGTGCGTGGTCCTTCTCCGGTCGAGCCAACCCATTCGTGCTACAACTACACTACTAATATAGCTGTAGCATGGCTCTACAACGTATACAATTCCTATTATTATTATTATTATTAATTCCTAAAATCGGCTTTTAGTTTTTATTTAAAGTTAATTTTTCCAAGTCTCATTTGAGTTGTTGAACCAGCAGGTTGGTAACCACAGACACGATTTCCGCGCTCTGGTACTGCTGTGCTGTTTGTCATTAGCGGTTGGTGTCAATTTAGGTTCAACGTTTTACCATCAGCCGGGCACTTTAGCCTCGTCCGTATTATAACAACAGGTTGCAACGCGTGCATCCTGTGTTTATGATACGGTCGAGAAATAGGATTTTGTTATGAAAATAATATTGAATTTTGCAAGAGTGCGAATCAGTGTAATTTTGCTATTCCTCTTTTAAGTTATTTAAAAATCTTTCTTAGAAGTTCTTTAAATTAAGCTGAAAACTCATCAAAATCCATCAAACATTTTTAAAGCTCAACATAATATACTTCTAAAGACTCTTGATAACTCAAGGGCTAAGCGCTTGCTGTGAATTTCATGTGTGGCTGAGGCATAAAATTCTTCGACTACATGTGAAATCCACGAACACGCGATGGAGCAGTGGGGCGGACTAAATACTCCATTAACATCTCAGAAAAAAGAGCAAGCCAATGTCAGCAGTGAGATGTATGAGAAGATATAGATGGGTAAGAATACGAGGTTGTTACTTTACTTTTTGTAGCGACTACATAGACAGACACAGATAAACGAATTTGTTTTACACTATTTATTGTATCAATCAAAAATAGTAATATCAAAACCATCCAACTCCAACTTTTTACCTGAACCATGGCGTACTTATTTTTACACTAAACAGTATCTCAATACAACGGACAACGCAAAACTAAAAACTAATTATACATCAAAATAAAATAGTCTCATAATGTACATGACAATCTTTTGCGTGATAACAAACTTGTTCACATTCCTTTCATGTGGTGCCGATTTACCGCATCAACGCCGATTGTCGGCGTAACTCGGGCGAAAAATCCATTCGTTGAAGGGTTGCACGATTAGTGTATAGCCGACATAAGAATTTTATAAAAGTTTAGATAACTTTTAATTTTATGTTAAAGTTATTTATATAAAGTTATTTTTATACGTGGTAGAGCCATGCTGCAGCTATATTACTAGTATAGTTGTAGCACGAATGGATCAGCTCGACCGGGGAAGGACCACGCTCTCACAGAATACTAGCGTAAAATAGCAGCTTAACGCTGCTGTGTTTCGTATAGTAAGTGTAGAGAACCGGAGACTCTTTTACTGGAAAAGAGGCGTTCTATCTTAGTCCTCACGGGTGAAACGCATCTGCATTTTGATTCGCAAACGAAGATAGATGTAAATGACTATGGGCCACAGAAACCACTTACCAACAGGTGGACTGTGTGCTCGTTTGTCACCCTATCCTATAAAAAATTATTACGGCAGTATTTGAAAATAAGATTTTATAGATTATATAAAAATATTGTTTCACTGTATGCATCGTATGTATTCCTGTACCATCCATCAGGATTACGATAAAACTTTAGTAAGTTGTTGTGTGTGCGCCTACGAAAGTTTCCGCCAGAGAAAAATTAATATTTCTTTGTTCATTTTCTATAAAATTTATCCGATTATATATCCGTATATGTTCGTGTATCCATTCTGAAAATCCAGTCTGTCCTTCTTAATTAATTCGACTTACAACTTCACTGTTCTAAAAGGCGACTAATTACAAGGTATATAGTGGACATGTCTTGTAATTAGTACAAATAACGAGTACAATGCGCGATTGACCTATTTGTCTTAACTGAGCTAGTTTTACGACTCATTCACTACTACATAAATACCGCTACTAGCTACACCGTGCCGTGAAGTGTGGCTTAAGAGAATGCCCTATTTCAAATCATCTCGTGGAATTTGATAGGCTCTAATGAATTAATGAATGAAAAAAACTCAGAAATTATGGAAATGCGAAACAAGGGGCTTCAAGTGTACAATTTCAATTTTAAAATCGGAATACGTTTTACAAATATAATACATAAAACAGTGTGCGATTCCTACAGCACAAATAAATCGGTTAGACCAAAGAAGGATCTCGATCACACAGATTACCAGCTTTAAATACTATATTCCATATAAATATATGTATTCTTTATTCATTATAGAGCAGTTACAATTACCATAATACTAATAAATACACTTATTCAGACTTGTACAATGTACAAAAACTTAGACGGAATTTCCCTCATACAGCCCCTGCGTTGTACTTAAAATTGCACAAATAAATTAAGTTAAATTTGTGACTTTGACAAAATGTTAAATAACATTTTAGGAACTCTAGCATAGTGGGGTTCGAGTGCTTCGATATATAAGTAATTTGGTGGAATATCTCCGCCCCCTTTTCCTTAAATAGAGTCGCTTTCGATTCGGCAGATAGGTCATATAGGCCAATGCCAGTCTCACAGGTGGTGTTTAGTGGGTAGGCACTTAGGTTTCGCAGTGAGTACCACATGACCACGCAGCCGGCTGTCATGGTATGCTTAGAGCATTCACCACCTCCCTCCCCCGCTTCCCGGAGGGTAGTCCTTTTCATTGCTTCTGGGCGCAAAAAAAAAGACTACTAGAACTACTGAAGTACTACTAGACGGAATCTGCGGCCTTACATACATTGCGCACTAAGTTACGTTCAATACTCCGTAATTCATTTACTCGACTGCGAACAGGTGAAAAGAATAGATCTTTGTTTTGTAAACTGCCAACGTTATTTCTAACAACCTACTGATTTTGTTTGATCTAACTAAGAAAAAGCTGTTATTATTTATGTGCACACTTTGCCAACATACTTAGTTTGAAGTTTATTTCGTAATTGCGTAAAAACAGTAAAGTTAGTAAATGAAAATATAACCCTCTCACAAGCGCGCCCGCATGATCTACAGCTAGGACACAATTCTTTAGCGTTTTCAAAAAGGAGACGGTACTCAATTCGACTGTATTTTTTTATGTGTGTTACCTCATAACCTTTCACTGAGTGAACCGATTTCGATGATTTTTATATTTGAAAGCTGGTACTTCACATGTGGTCCCATATAAATTTGATCAAGGTCAGATCATTAGTTTTTCAGTTATTCTTAATAATTTATATTGATGTCGACTCTACAAAATTTTTAATTTTTAATTATTATTTAGAAATTCCAGTCTACTAGTATATGTAAAAGTCTTTGGGTGGAAGGAACATTATATTTTTACTTACATAAAATAAATACTTAAATTTTAAAAGTGATTTTATTACTATATATGTTTTGAAAAACTAAAGCATTATCTTCATCAATATCATCATTACAGCCCTTCACAAGTCCACGGCTGAACATAGGCCTCCCCCAAGGAATGTCACAAAGAACGGTCCTGTGTCACATGCATCCATCGAGTTTCTGCATGTAGTCACGACTTACCAGGTCGTCACTCCCTCTAGTGAGCGGTCGCCCTATACTTCGCCTATAGTACGAGGCTGCCACTTGAGAAAAAAAATGTTAAAGCCTTTTCGGAAACCGGCTTGCTTGGAAGGCTAGAAGTAATCCAGTATGCGTGCGATGAGATTCGTTATGACTCGAAAACAGTACGTAGACTAGTTCTTCAATAGAGCGTTGTCGCCTTTCTTGAAGAACTGACTTGCCATTTTTAAGTTCCTGGAGAGTTTTTATCTTGTTTATTCCGAATTTCATCAATCATCTGAAAAAATATATCATCAAAAAATTTACTTAATAAATTCTAAAATATATCGAACACTCTTTATTTAAATTGTCTAGTATACTCTACATTTATTGTTTTACTACTGACATGCATCCTTCCATTAATGTGGAAATAATCACTAGCACGTTGAGGAAATGTAAGCATTTTGACGTGAATTTTTCAAATTAAGAGAAAACTCTGACTGTCTGAAAGAAAACCATGACTAACAAGTAATCGATGTTTTAAATATTTTAAGTGAATCGTCTATTACTATCGATGACTATCACTAACTTAAAATAAGCATTAACTTTTACATCTCTGTCTATTCGAAATAAATAAAAGAAGAAAGAGTAACTTTAAGCATTTCTGAATATGATGTCGATTTATATGAGAGAAGCCGTAAATTTTTAGGATTGCTTTTATTACATTTTGAATTTAAAGATATCGTGTGCTCTATTTTAGGTAAATGGGTTGAAAACGATTAAAGTATATCCTCCTTCTTATGGCACTTATATTTTACTATCCGCACTAGAAACTGACTAACCGACGTATTTCAACGAATTAGTATGTTAAAGTGACAATTGGTCGGTCATATAGCTTGAAAAACCGACAACCAATGGGTAGAAATTGAAATAAAATAAAACTCCCACTAAATGGAGTTATGAGCTGGTGAGTCATGCCGGAAGTCGATGGATGTAGGTGACACAGGACAGTGTTTTGTCAGGACTGTTCTTGTAGGAAATAGGTTATGTATAGCACAGAAATTGTGAAGAGCTGTAATAGTTATAGATCAAAATAGCCAGCAGTGTACCCCTTGCAACCTCAGACCAACAAAGTAAGATAGAAGGAGCGCTGTGTAAGGTTTTTTTACTGGAAAGAGTTCTATCTTTGTCCTCAGGGGTAACAACACATCTGCATTTTGCTTCTTAATTGAGGGTTAATCGAGAATAGACGTAATACACAGAGTCACAGAATCCACTTGTCATAAAGTGGAATATGTGCTCGTTTTGTTACTTTTACTCTATTAAAAAAATATAACCTATACGAGACAAGCGCAGCAGCACTGCAAAACGCTACCTTTTGCATGTCTAGTGACAAACTATCTCTATGCAAAACAAAATATGCTAGGTATAAATAATACTAAGTGTTTCATATGCACACAAACACGTGCTTTGTTTCAAACAGGTACGTGAAAAAAGACAGACAGGCAAAAAAGAGAATGCCTTTATATTGAATTTACTACTTCTTTTTAATCGTACAAAATAAAACACAACAACCAAAGCGACAACGCTCTGCTCCTTCTTTGTTTGGAAAGCGCAAACACTAACCCGATTATAAATTAATAGGAAGCGAGCTTGCGTGCTACCAACAGTAACGTGTGGACTGTTAGTAGCTCTAATAGCTATTATCTAGTTATAATTTCGCGATGTTGGAAGTTAAATAAAATTAAAAAAATATTTTGTAGAAAATAATTACATAATAATATTATAAGAGTTTAATGACTATAAGAACCAGATTTTAACATGTACTCTGATGATAACTTAACAATGAGTGCAGCGTTAAAAGCCGCGGGTTTGAATCCCGAACGGAAGAAGTATTTGTATGGCCTACAAATGATTGTTCCGGTTCTGGATGTTTGTCCTTGTGAAATTTATGTATGTAAACTACCCCACGATACAGGAGAAAATCCTAGTGTGGAAATTACATTTTTTTAGAAAAATTAACAATAAAATACAAATATACGAGTATATAATCCTAGTGGGAATAATAGGTCATGGTCATAAAAGAATATTATAATCGGTGTTTAATATGCATTTGACGTACAAGAAATTTCAAGAATTGCTACATAACATACTAAAACCTATTTAAAACAATTTTGAAACAAAAGTCGAAACCACCAATTTTAGTGAAAAATCCACTAAGTTGGCAACATTAAACAACACCGAGTATCAACAAGCGCCAGACGCGCCGCGTTATATGACGTCATCAGCATGCCCCCTTCAATATTCGGATACTAAGGTACTGCATTTTATAAAATACGTTGCGTACGATGCGGCTGCATAGTGAGGTTACATATGTTCGTATAGAATGAATTCTAAAATGCAGTGCTGGCAAATGTTCATTCATCATCATTCATTCATCATTCATTACAGCTTTTCATAAGTCCACTGCTGAACATAGGCCTCCCCCAAGATATGCCACAAAGCACGGTCCTGAACCACCTGCATCCATCGACTTACTGCATGTCTTACCAGGTCGTCACTCCATCTCGTGGGGGGGTCACCTTGCACTTCGCCTACCGGTACGAGGTTGCCACTCAAGAACCTTTCTTCCCCATCGGTTATCGGTTCTTCGAGCTATATGGCCGGCCCACTGCCACTTCAGCTTACTACTCCGTTATGCTATGTCGGTTACTCTGGTTCTACTGCGGATATACTCATTTCTAAGTTTATCACGCAGAGAAATCCCGAGCATAGCCCTCTCCATAGCTCGCTGAGCGACCATGAGCTTCCTTATACGGCCAGCAGTGAAGGACCGCGTCTCAGAACCGTAAGTCATCACTGGCAACACGCACTGGTTGTACAATTTCGTTTTGAGGTTTTGAGGTATGTCTGACGAGAAGATGTGTCGTAGTTTCCCGAACACTGCCCAGCCGAGTTGAATCCGTCAATTGACCTCTCGGTCGAAGTTGGACTTACCTAGTCGGACTATTTGTCCTAGGTAATCATATTCGTCAACAACTTCGAGCTTAGTAAGCATAGTGCTTAGGTCCTCCAGCGATTCTGCCATAAGGACTATATCGTCGTCAAATCGAAGGTGAGTGATGTACTTGCCATTGATGTTAATACTGTATACTTTCCAGTCCAGAAGCTTGAAAACGTCTTCCAATGCAGCGGTGAATCGTACTCTATAACATCGTAGCTCTACTGTACAAATACTTCAGCACTTCGATATACCGACGGTCAACTTGGCACCGCTGAAGGGACTGCAGCACCGCCCAAATTTTGACGGAATCAAAGGCTTTCTCATAGTCCACATACGCCACACAGCGTGGCAATTTGTACTCTTCGGACTTATGTACAGTTTGCCGAAGGGTTTGTATGTGGTCTATGGTGCTAAAGCCCTTTCGGAAACCGGCTTGTTCGGGTGACTGGAAGTCGTCAAGTCTGCGCACGAGAAGATTCGTAATGAATCTCGAAATCAGCACGTAGACGCGGCTCAGAAGCGAAATCGGTCTGTAGTTCTTCAAGAGAACGTTGTCAACTTTCTTAAAGAACAAGAACACCGCACTTCTCCACGCTCCGGTGTAATGCCACCATGGAGGACGGAATTAAAGAGCTTCGGAAGGACTTCAAGTACCGGTCTTCCACCCGCTTTCAGAAGCTCCGCTGTAATTCCATCCTCGCCCGGGGCCTTGCCGTTTTTAAGGTGCTGGAAAGTCATTCTAATTTCGCTCAGATTGACGTCTGGGATATCCTCGGAATAGTGTCGGATAAGACTCGCTCTTGGATCGTTACTCACACTTGCGTGTGGCTCCAACGATGACGTGTAAAGCTGTAAAAGGAACAATTCTGCCACACTCGTTATTCAGCTTCGACAGTTGCCTCTATCTGGCAGACAGATCTCTGGCAAAGACTTTGGAGCCTTGGTTCCGCTTAATCGCTTCTTCAATACGAGCTGTATTGAAGTTGCGTAAGTCTTGCCGCATGCATTTGGAGATCTGTCTGTTCAGTTGCCTGTATGCTATCAAATTTGTTGAAGAATGTAGCTTCAGCCATGAGATTGAGAGTGTGATCGGAGAGTTTTTGTGTTCTTCTACGGCGGGTCTTGCAGAACTTAGCTCCGACCGCATGGATACTTTCTAGGAGCTTGTCGTTCATATTGTCCACTTCATTGCAGTCTTCTAGGCACTGAAAACAGTTTTGTAACTCGAGCTGAAAGGTTTTGGGACTTTGGAACAGAGCACGAGGGGGACGGAGCGTTGACTTCATTAGACGAGACCTCTCCAACTTAACGTTTAGGTTCAGTGTGCCTCTAACCATTCGGTGATCGCTACCAGTTTTCACCCTCGCGATCACGGAGACATCACTGAATAGTTGTCGTCTGGTCGTCATAATGAAGTCAATCTCATTTTTTTGTCGAACCGTCGGGGCTCGACCAGATCCACTTCCTGTGGGGCCGCTTCTGGAAGAAAGAGTTCATCATAAAGAGTCCCTCTTTCTCCATGAAGTCGGCCAACTGCTGGCCGTTGAGTTCCGTTGCCCTATTCCAAATTTTCCTACTTTCAGCTCACCGTTCTCTCTTGTACCTAGTTTTGCATTGAAGTCTCCCATTAATACCGTATATTGGGTTTTGGAGGAACGTATGACTCTAGAGATATCCTCATACATTTCCTCCACCTCCTCATCGGGGTGTGCCGAGGTTGGTGCGTAAGCCTGTATGACCTTCAGCGAATACCGTTTGGTGATTCTGAGTATAAGGTACGCAACTCTCGTCGACACACTCTCAATCTTTACAATGTTGTTAACGAGAGACTTGTGGACGATAAATGCGACACCTCCTTGGGACAGATGGTCGCCCTCCCGGTGATAGAGCAAGTTGCCGGAATCGAGGATTACCGTGTCCTCCCCCTCTCTTCGGACATCGGATAATCCTATTGTTACGGCCTACAGCTGCCCCTGCAAATGTAGAATCTCCCGGGGCCCATGAGCGTAAGATTCAAAAATTGGTTCGATATCCGCCGGAGCCAATTGTAATTTTGATTGCAATTTAAAATGCTGATTTAGTTAGTGCTCAGCTGTGAAGGAAAACAGTGTGAGGCAAAAAACATGATATCCATCCTAGAACATCCGCCAACACTATTCAACACGTTCTGAAGGAGCGAATCGAAATAATTGCTCCATAAGCCTCTCCGAAATGAAAGGAGGCCTGTGTCCAGATGTGGAACATACGCTCTAAGTTTTCACACACGAGATACACACAATGTTCTATTATTATGTATTATAATATTGATAGCGATTCGCCCCGGCTTCGCACGGGTGATTTCTGGATCTCGACAAAAGCGCAACTTACGGGGTCCAATTGTAAGTCTAAACCATTCCCGAATCAACTTAATCACACACGAAATTTCATCAAAATTAGTCCAGGCGTTTAGGAGTTCAGTCATTTACATACGGACAGAAGATTTATATATGCCTATTAAGAATATGTAATTCATCAGATTCTAAGCTATGTTCAGTTATATATTATAAAATCTATTACTATATTCAATCGGAACAGCTACACAAAAGCAAGTTAATAAAAATGTGATAAAAAAATGAACTAACACCATCAGCACATTATTTTATACGTAATACCTAAGCTTAGTTAAAGTAAGTTTTCATGTAGCAATTTAAATAAATTGGGTACAAAATTTTTCAACGTACCCATAGCGTGTCAGTTCTGGTATCCTAGTAAACGAACAACGTCGACCCAACACAAAGACTTGCCTGTTTGAACACGTGAGACCTAACAGGTTCCAATCTATTCAGTATGCAAGCGGCTGTTTTATAACAGAGGAGTGGAAATATCGGATATTGAGTCTACTTAAATACCTATCACATAACATCTCGTAGCCCGTTTAACAGGAGATTATATCAAATATGATTATATCAATATTATATGATACACAACGAACAAGTTGATGATTGAACAAAGTCAATTTTATCTTACCTTGAAGACAGAGATTATATCAATAATATATGATACACAACAAACAAGTTGATGATTGAACAAAGTCAATTTTATCTTACCTTGAAGACACCCATGTTGTAATCCGATGGATAGAGAGATACTGACAAACTATTCTACTCCTTTTCAAAGAATACTAGTGCTTTTAACACTATTAATACTTCCGTTAACCACTCCAGCTAAAAGATCGAATGGCGGATTTGAAGCCCCGACTTTTGAGTTATGACTTTTTATTAGACTACTATCGCATTTGCTGTAGGAATTATAAGCGTTCAAGCAAACTGCCAGCTAGGAAACTAGGCGAGCATGTAGTTGTACGATTATGAAACGGAGAGGGAGTAATTAAGTCATGCAATTCCTGCGCACTCTCCAAAACGAATACTGTGAACACCGAAAGGCTGGCTTCTTTGTACCTGTGCTCGAGAATTTTCAAACCACGCACTGTCCGTATTAACATAAAAAGAAGTGGATTATTCATATAGGATCACGTAATATCTACCTAATATAACACGTTATGTAATGTAGATATTATATGATAGAGCAACATTGAAAAGTATTAAAGGCTATAGCACGAATGACTCGGCACAATTTGACAGACATATGCCCAAATCTCAAACGTTGCGCTTAAGATGCCACTAAGTCTCGTGCTGTCTCTATCACTTTAAGTCAAAGTGTAAAACTGCTCCTTCATTTTCTGGATGTAGGTAAATAAAACTTGGTTCTATTTACGTTACTACTTTATTAAATCACACTTTAGTCTAATCAAAGAACATTATTATATGATTACGATAGATTACGATTACACTTACACTTACGATTACTCGTTACGATTACTTATTTCACATGAACGGACAATTGAATTAAGACATATATAACAGTCTAAACAGATATGTATAATAAAAAATCAAGATGTAATAAAAAGAATCTGTTTTCTGCGCAGTCTACTTTTTCGAGAGAGCTCATTGACTGATAATGCGCCAACCCAATGCAAATCTAAAGCAAGTTCATGTGTTGCCAGGTTAATAATTAAATATGACTACGTTAGATTACAAAAGTGACTGTACTACCACGAGACTTAACGATACTTGCAATTTTAGTAGCGTTTGAGTATTTGGCCATAGTTTATTATTTTATATATTACGTATATTTTGAATATCCCAACGGATCAATAAGCTGAGTTGGTTAGTAAGCTAAAATGGCAATGGGCCAGCCACATAGCTTCTAAAGTGGCAGCCTCGTACCGGCCCCCCACGAGATGGAGAAACGACCTAGCTAGAGATACAGAAAATCGACCGGTAGGAATATGAAAAAACCGTGGTGTATAATTTTTTTTAGGAGAAAATATTAAAAAAGAAACTTATTTATCATCATTACTACTCTTTTGAGTTTATACTATGTATAAATAAGTCAATTAACAACGATAATATATTTTCCACTACAACGCACATATTACCTATCTTTCTGAGTGGGTTTCTAAGCAAAGATTTGACGGACTTCACTTGACCGATACGATTAAGAGTTCATCAAGAAAAGAGCCCTCTTTTAAAAAGGCCGTCAACTCACCTGCGATTCCTTTGATGTTGCATTTGATCATGGGCAGCAGTAGTCATTTACCATCAGGTGAGCCGCATATTCGTTTGCCCCTTTCATATAAATAAATATTTTAAAATATTAATTATTTACCTTGAAATCAACTGAAGGTCGAGTATTACAGTCACTTGTACTCACTAATTGCGTGCAAGCAAAGCGGAGTGCTGTAATTCCATTTCTTTGTGTACTACCGTCTGCTGAATTCCCGCGACGAGTTGCCGTTCGCAAATAATAAAATAAAACTAATTATGTAAGTTGTAGAATTAAACTCGAGCGGATATTTCGTAAATACACAATATAAATACTTTGAGCATACTTAGGTACAGTTTTAGACTGCCTCGTTGGTCTATTGTTGGGCCAAAATCAGTTATTGGGTTTTTCTGTCAAGAAACTCTAAGTTGCAGCCCGGAGTCAGGAAGATGGCGTTGTTTCACCCCGTGCCTCAGAAAAGCACGTGTATTCGTGATGGATAACCGACTCATCGAATTCTGTGAGAGTGAGGGAATAGAGAGTGCACTTGTGCTTGCGTATAAACTTGGGCACTATGATTTTGTTCTGCGTTTGTCAAGATCAATAAAAATCCGCATTACATAATTCATAGCTCCGGGAAGTCCGCAGTCTGTGAACACGTATAGAATCGCCCCCATCACAAGATTAGATTTGATAGACCACAAATCCTCACTAAAGAATACCGATTCCTTCCAAGAATAATTCGCGAAGCTATTGAAATCAAAAAACATCCTAATTTCAATAGAGAAGATGGCTGGGTGCCATCATCTGCTAGAGATCCTATAATTATTAAAATTAAATCCCAACCCAACATACAACTGCAAGGCTTCAAGATACTGTAAGTTCATACTGCATAGATCGGAACAAAAATTAATAATTTTAATCTGGAGATAGCCGTTGTTAACTGTGACATTGGGAAGTCAAACACCTCAGTTCCCTCGTGACCATGGGTGCTGTAAAGTGCTCGAAACGTCGGGAATGTAAAATAAGTTAATATACGCGATAAAATTCGTAAAAATGGTTTTATTTTAATGTGTAATGTTCGCGTAAATATATGAAATCATTATGATAATAAATCTGTAACATTTATTGCGAGTTTTTTTTTTTGAAGAGTTGTAGTATCTGTAGGTACTTCATTTTACATGAAATGCAAACTCATTGTCACTGAAAGTAATAAAAAATACCGAAGTACCAACTGTAAATGGATTTCAAAGCTGTGTTTAATTTTATTTCATGTGAATTCATTTCACGACTGACTCTGAGTTAGAGCCATTAGTGTCAATTACAATAAGCGCAGCACGCAAGCGACCTAAGCCCTGTGTAATTACATTTCTTTGTGTATTCCCCGCCGCGCACAATTACCAGCATGTTCCGTTCCTGTCTATATTGTATTAAATGATTAGTGGAAATAAAATTAAAACGAACATACTATCCAACCAACCACCTGTTTCGTGCCTCATTTTGACTGCATCGTTGGTGTAATTTTTCCATATTTGGCGCTAAACATGGTTCAAACTCGCTACACTTTACCTCGGGGATTCTAAGCGTGACGTACATGAAGATAATATAAAGGAGGCAAATGCAAGCAAAACTACTGTATCCTTTGTCCACTAAACTGTATTTTTAACTTGTTTTTACGTTAAACAAAACGCAGTTGCATTCCATTAAAGTAAAATAAATATGTCCACACGGCGTAATTTACACAGACGTATCCTGCGAGCCCTGCTGCGTCGCGCTCGAGTAATAACACTAAGCGAAAATAATTTCATGTTTTCTTAAATTTATATGAAATTATTTTGATCAATTTAAGCAATTTTACCTCAGAATATGGGCGATGGAACCATCGTAGCTTAGGGCCTAAGCACTGTCCATGAATTTCACAATACGCGAGAAATAAGGGTCCGACACCTGACGGCACCTACGTAGTTTCGTTATCCATCCGTTACATCTATCTAGTCCACTACCAAACCTTACTCATAGCTTAGTACCCGGAGTTTTTTCTTTTTTACTTTTTATAGGAAAATATTGCTGTCCATCTCTTGCTTCAGTTTCCTTTTGTCGGCTCTTACGGCACCCATGGGACGATATGGGGTAGTAAATATTCATACAACGCAACCATTAATAACGTCATTAATAATTGCAATTTTAAGCGCTGCTTTACCACGGGCTCTGCGGTGAAAAAAAAAATAGTGAGGAAACCTCCATGTCAAAGGCATGGAATATTCTAGGACATTTAAAGTAACGGACCAGCATGTCAACTCGTATTGGAAATGAGAGGAGGCCTGTACTTAGCAGTAGGATGTAAATAGTCTGCGACTTTAATTTTATGCGCGATTAATGTAATGTGAGCTATTTTAGTTCAACTGCTCTCAACAAATTGGCAGCATTTTGTTTTTTATATTCGTTTCTCCTGTCAATTATTACCAAGCCGCAACAGCCTACGGAGACACAAAGCTTCTTCCAGAAAATAATTCACTGTGTTGACTTTATGGAAACTTTGTTCCAATTTGTTATTAGTTTCTCGAAAAATGTTGGAAAAGTGATTTTAAGGAAATGTTTGTATTGGTAATTTCTTGGGTGAGAATTAAAAAAAAACATTGTTTTTTTAAAATAAAAGTAAAACGAACACACACACACACGAACTACGTACGATAGTTTGTTACTCTTACTTCTACAAAAAAGTGTAAGAGCTTACAGAGGGAAAGCCTCTCGTTTTTAAGGTTTAAAGATTAAGTAAAAGAACTTCACAAAAATTAAAGAAAATAGGTAATTATATTAAAAGACAAAAAAGAATAAGGAAGATCAAGATCGCTCAGCGAGCTATGCAGAGGGCTATACTAGGTTTCTCTGCGCAATATTTTTTTTTATAGGATAAGGGTGACAAACGAGCACACAGCCCACCTGATGGTAAGTGGCTGCTGCGGCCCATAGACATCTACATCTATCCTCTATTACAAATCAAAATGCAGATGCGTTGTCACCCGTGAGGACTAAGATGGAATGCCTCATTTCCAGTAAAAAGGGCCTCCGGCCACCTGCACTCACCAAGCGAAACGCAGAGGCAAACCTCTACTTCACGCTGGTTTTCTGTGAGGTCATGGTACCACCCCGGTTCGAGCCGGCCCATCCGTGCGACAGCAAAAGCTGCCGCGTGGCTCTACCACTGTTAAAAAAATAATAGCCTTAGAAACGGGGATATCCACAGTAAAACCAGAGTAACCGACATATCCCAACGGATTAGTAAGCTGAAACGGCAAGAGGAACCGATAACCGATGAGGAAAGTTTCTCAAGTGGCAGCCTCGTATCGGTAGGCGAAGTGTAGGGTGGCCTCCCACTAGATTGAGTGAAGACCTGCTAAGAGATAGTGGATCGGAAGTAGATGGGTGCAGGTAGCTCAGGACCGTGTTTTGTTGCATTCCTTGGGGGAGGCCTGTGTTTAGCAGTGGACTTGTGAAGGACTGAATGAAATCATAATAAAAATTTTTACAATATAATAGCCTAAACAGTCCTATCCGTAACGTCATTTTAACGTAGACAAAATGAAATAGGAAATTGTCCGCGCAGTCTATGCAGTACTTGTATAGTGACTTCCACCATATTTTTACCGCTTTGATGGATTAATGTTCTATCGAGTACTCGAATAGACTTCGTGTTCCGCTTTTATCTCATTGCTCTGATATATTCCGGGATCAAATGACGAAGGTTTATAGCGTTTAGTTCAGTTTGATTTCGTGTTATTTTTGGATTTTCACTTATCTGACATTTATATATTGAATAAAGTAAGTATAAGATAATTTCAAAGTCTGCAAAAATTAATTACAAAAGGAAAAGTCAAGACTTATGGAGTGACATTCATTAGTTCCTTCAGTACAGCCTACTAAAACTTTACTGCTAATCATAGGCCTCTCCTATGGATTGCCTCGTAGGGCGACATTTTGTAACCGCAGCTTCTTATCATTTTGAGTTTTAATTATAAAGATGCTGCTGCTTAAATCCTATGTAATTTCACGATACCTCTTACGATACCCACGGGATGACAAAACACGGTGAAAGGAGTAAAATAAAACAAAACAAACTTTAAAAAATGTAAATATACTGCTGTAATTAAGGATACAAAACTTAAATTAGTATAATAATATTATCAAAAACAAGCATTACTAAAAACGAATAACTCTATTGATTCAACTTGCACTAAATAATAATAGTAAATTAAATATAAAGAGTGCTTTACTTAGATTTTAATTTTTAACAACTGTCCAAAACTAACACTATTCTGCAAAAGGTTAGGGTGTAGAGAATGACATGAAAGCATTATGCTCTCTCTATTGTACAGTATAATGGTACAACAAAGAAAATAAAAAAATGAAGCTGAACCAAGAGGTGGGCACCAGCATCTGCCTGATAACAACTGAATATTGCGGTTGCCAGCCTGCTTGCCAAGCATGGCAACTATGGCCCATTATCAGGCAATCTATGGAGGAGTCCTATGTTCAGTAGTGGACTATTGATACTCTGTAATGGTATAACCATTAAAGAATTAATATAACTACATAAATAAATCTTTTAGATATAGCCAAAGCCGTAATAAGGAAATAAACTTCAAAACATTAATCATGAATAATAAGGTATAATTACGGATATGATAGAGCAAATAATTTTAGAATGTGTATAACCCTCCCAGAGATGCCGTTGTCGCATTAATTCTTAATGGAATGTATTATTTGATACCGTAGTGTACAGTTACGGAAATATTTAATTTATCGAGTTACTGGAAAATAAACTGGTACTTTTACATAAAGTCATATTGTTTCATACATCAACTGAATCTTGTAATTATATGTATCTAGTTTTGTTTATAAACTTGTGGTGATTAGCACTAAAAGGGGGCGAGGATGTTACCGGCCAAATGTTGTACGGTATTTTTTTCTCCCCTTTTCGACCGCGTTTATCCATTTAGACATGTATATAATCCTAATTGCGAGTATTTAGATAATTTTTTCTAATATATGACTT
Organism: Parnassius mnemosyne; assembly: GCA_963668995.1. NCBI lineage: Eukaryota > Metazoa > Arthropoda > Insecta > Lepidoptera > Papilionidae > Parnassius > Parnassius mnemosyne. The sequence goes on along the minus strand of CAVLGL010000104.1, from coordinate 54,287,865 downwards.
GGTAAAAATTATTATTTTAAAAAGCGATTGCAGTCTAATAGTTTCGAAAAGTTGTGGGTTCAAATCCGCCATTCTTGCGTGGGATTGTAGAGTAATTTTAATAGTGCTACTGGTAAATTTGATCTGGATAAGGGATTTAATAATGGTTAGAATATTATTTAATAAAAATTAACAACAAATTAATTTTTTTTGTTTTTTTAAATAACGTTACCCCCACACTAGGATTTTCTCCTGTATCTTGGAGGCAGTTTACAAACATAAATTGCACGAGGACAAACGTCCAGACCCGGAACAATTATTTGTAGGCCATACAATAATATAATATATTGTAAAAAATACAATACTTGTTCCGTGCGGGATTCGAACCCGCAGCCCCTAGCGCAACAACTCATTGCTATGCCACTGCGCCACGGAGCAAGGACAAACGTCCAGACTCTGAATAATTATTTGTAGGCCATACAAATACTATTTTGGGGCGGGATTCGAAACCGCGGGAGCCTACGAATTACAACCGTTAAGAAAGCAAGCCGTAGATGCGTTGCCGTCACCTCCGCTTTCTACATTATCTGCGGATAAAGACGGCATACTTTACGACCTGTAGTTATAATGGGTCTCTCATCAGTAGAAATAGGGTCCAACCAAAATGTATAAATGAATACGTAGTAGAATCATAATGCAGATATACTCGTATTACGGTTGTAACAAATAAATTAGCTCGATCGGGTAAGGAAAGCGCTCTCACAGAATACCAGCGTAAAATAGCAGCTTAAAGTTGCTAACTTTCGCATGAATGTCCTTGTGCAATTTATGTTTGTAAACTACTTCCACGACACAGGAAAAATCCTAGTTTTTAGTAAGATTTTGCCAAAAATAAAGTTGTGTATGGGTTACAGAAGCTACTTACTACCGAATGAAATATTTCCTTGTTTTTACTTCATTATAAAAAAAATGTATGGAGGATTTCTTTGTGTTTTTAAATATTTCATAAAAAATAGTAAAATGTTGTATACCTATAAGAAACAAAGTGAAAGTGTTTTTATGTGGTAGACGGTAGTTTGCTACTTTTAATTTATTCGTTTATAAAAAAAAGTTACTTTCTTGACATGAGGATGATAAGTGATTACACAATTATGGTTTCCGTAATGTGGATCCAAATTAAGTTCTACTACAGGAATCCTCCAATACTTTGTAACTTTCAATATCTGATTTTTGTAGATATATTTTGTACATGAAGAATAATATTGTAACAATAATTTATGAATACAATCGTTAAAACCTTAAATAATGTTCCATTTTTAAAATAGAGTTTCTTATCTGGAAAATTCTATTAAAGTTTTGTGAAATGAGATCATAAAAAGATAGCGGTCCCCCGGCGGTATCGTCAAGACTTATTCTTTATGAAAATTGTTGTTGATATCTAATTTAACATTTAAGTGTCTAACAAACGTGGGTATTGATGGTTATAGCTATAATTCAAAAAGTTATAACGAATCCATTACTTCCTTGCGATTGGGTAAATCTGAAAATTTACTACGTAATATCTACTACTCCATATCACCACACAGTACTACTACATATCATCCAGTAGGTATCGTAAGATACGAAAGAATGCAACGAAATAGATAGCAGCATTTTTCTGGTAACGACTGAAGATAAATAAAAACTGCAGTTGGCCATGTGCTTGCCAAACTTAATAACAATGGCAAACATCCTGCATGATACAGTCCATGTTCCTATGTTCATGTATGCCTTTGTTCCGCAGTGAACTTACGACAGAATAGTGTGAGTTTAGGACAGGCTTTAATAGAAAATCTGAAAAATTACGAACTAAATAGAATCCTATACATATAAAAATGTATAAGTGGTGATATGAGTTATCAATTTTTTTGCAAATTGTGTGAGGTGAGGTGTATTACTTTTAACTGACACGCGCATCGGTTATTATTTAGGGTCATTTCATTAGGTATAAAAAATCATTGAAACTGCATGAATTCGACGTAATGTATAATCCAGAATAGAAGTTTCTAGATTATTATCTTTTCCAAACTGTCTAAAATCTTTTTATTTGTTATTTATAAATCAGCCCTTTTTTAAACCAACTTCAAAAAAGGTAGGAGGTACTCAATTTGACTGTATTTCTTTACGTGTGTTACCTCATAACTATTTTCTAGGTAAATTGATTTTATCTTATCTTCAATAATGCGTATTTAATTGACTTCCTCTACATTGATGACGTTCTCATTTTATTTATTTTGAAGTAGGTTGTATGAAATTTGTAATTTTACTACTTGTTTATTTAATACTATGTTTCAAACAAATGCTTCTTTCTTACTTTCACAAGTGAACTAAAGAAATACTTGTTCCACTAAACATCGAAAAAGTAATTCAATAAGAGATCCTGTGGGAAATCGACGCCGGCGCGACCGACACGAACCTTCAAAGAAATACGGCATGGACAGAAATGAAATTTCCTTAAGTATTATTTTTATTCTGGTAATTGTTTACTTTTATTACGATAAGGGAATATCTATATTTCCTTTATTGGATCGTCAAGATACAATCACAATTTTTTTTGATTGTGTTTTTTCTTCATACCGTTTTTGTTATATTTTATATTTATATTAGTTTTATTTATAACGCGGCTCAGGAACCTCAATTTCTGATAAATGTTACTAACTATTTTCGTCACTAACTATTTGCGCAAACATGGTAAAGTACTAAAATACAAAAACATTTAAAAACGTCATAAAAATTTAAATAAGTATTGTTATATATTTGAGTAAGTAAGTGAGTGTGTGAGTGCGTTTATGTGTACATATGTGTGTCTTAGTGTCTGTTTAAACTTTATGTATTTTATTTAGGGGCGAGTGGGGGAATTGCGGACAATTAACTTAATATTACAATTAAAACTATAACATTAGCAGGCATCAGTATATTCTTCAATATAATTAAACTTTAGTTAATCGATAAGTCGATTAGTTGAAAATAAAATTTAATCTTTTATTTTCAACTAACCGACTATTAAATATTTAAAAAAATAGCTTGCTGTCCGTAATTACCCGGTGCATATCGGGTAAACGCGGACACCAATTGGGGTGATTACGAATCCTGTGGGGTAGTTACAAATGATCGATTATTCGTAACAAAATCACAAATATAGCCACAAGATGTGGACACCACAAAGGGTATCAGAAGAGTAATGATTTCTTATATTTACGCGAAGACTACACATTTAAATAAAAATATTTTTACGGATTTTATCGCGTATATTATCTAATTTTATATTCCCGACGTTTCGAATACTTTAAAGCACCCATGGTCACGGGGGGGGGGGGGGGGACTGAGGTGTTTGACGTCCCAATGTCATAGTTAACCACGACTACCTCCAGATTAAAAATTATTAATTTTGTTCCGATCTACGCAGTATGAACTTACAGTATCTTGAAGTTTTGCAGTTGTATGCTGGGGTTGTGTTTAATTTTATTAATTATAGCATCCTAAGCAGATGGCAGCACCCAGCTATCTTCTCTATAGAAATTACGATGTATTTGATTTAAATAGCCTCGCGAATCGTCCTTGGGAGGAATCGGTGTTCTTTAGCGCGGATTTGTAGTCTATAAAATCTAATGTAGTGACGGGGGTGATCCTGTACTTGTTCACAGACTGCAGAGTATGTGTTCTTTAACGCGGTTTTTTACTGATCTTTTAGTTTGTCCTATATAAGAAAGACCACATTCACAATCAAGCTTGTACACTCCTGCATCTTGCATTAAACTTGACTGATGTTAAAACTGACTAATCTTCTACGGCGGTTTGAAGTATGTTTTAATGGAAGAATTATAATTTAATGGAAGCACGCTTCAATTTGTAGCCAATCTTGTCAGTGACACCTCTGACATATGGCAGTACAGCAGGCACTCGCTCGACTGTGGCCGGCTTCACTCGTTCACTGTGACAGATACAGACAGGAAGAGTATTTAATATTGTTGTATCTTCCTTCTCTTGCATCTTGTCAAATGCTGAAGATATTGAACTCCTTTCTTGGACTTTGTACTGGTAAATGATAAAGAAAAAGAAGAAGAACCTTTTTCTTTATAACATTTTTTTTTAAATATTCTGTCTTTGTTTTCTTTTATGTACTTCCACATGTTTAACTAAATTTTTCATTCTTTATATTTTCCTTTTTGCTTTCCAATTTTTGTTTTTCGTAAGTACTAGTTATTTATTGAAGATTGTAGATAAGTTATACTTACAGAAGCAGTAAAGGTTGCGCATGTATAGGCTGAACTTGGGCTTCACCGTTATTAATAACTATTATTATGTCACCGATTTAAATAACTATTATTATGTCTTGTGATTGATCTTGGTGATTAAAAGTAGTAATGTATAAATTAATTAAGTAATGCTGAATATTAATATACTATATATACACTATATAGACTGAACATTGTTCAATTCACAATATAAACCGACTGACAACCTTCTTTTAGTATCCCTCTAATATTTTAAAACTCTGTACAAAAACGATAACTACAATTCGGTTAACTTTAACACTTTGCCTCAAATAACAATTGCATACCCTAAGCGAAAGCGCTACTATCGCCTAAAAATTAAGATTCCAACGTTTTATCGAATAAAATCGTATCTAGCAATCATATTATACATATAAATTATATAAAAAGCACATTGTTAGAAAGATAAATGATTGTTGAACTTATTTTTTTTTTAAATCTTTTAATTGCTATTTTTAAATAAAAAAAGGGGTTTTAGTGGCTTATGGTGTGGATTTATCATGTCCCTAAGGCTTTGTAGTGCCCTGTAGACACCCCTTTACCTCCGACAATATACATTTATGATATTAGTATTAAGTATAGAATAGCGACAGTATAATTAAAGTTCTTGTACAAGCAACACGTCTCCTTCATTCAGCACCTTCCGAGTTCCGACATTACATGGCGACCCTGCCAGGCGGTGCGCTGCTACAATGCAAGCGTACCGCCGCGGCCTACAAAATGATTAAAATAACAATATAAATAAATTATTGTAATTTACTCAATTATATAACAATTATATACCCGGACTACACGGAATATATACCCGGATGTGACGAATAAATAACTTAATATGAATACAAGAAGAGGCCTTAACAATAATTTTACAGATGACAGAAAAATTAAAAAATATAATGTGAAGTAGTACTATGAAGTCAACTAAGAGGAAAATAAAAAGTGATTTGTTATATAATAAGTAAAATTCAAGAAATAGCAGATTAATTTTAAAAGGAAAGAAATAGTTGTACTTTTGCAGGCTTCGTCCAGAAGAATATGAAAATTGAGTTAAAAAGAACAAAGAAGAAATTAAGAGGTAACTTCGCACACAGGTGATTTTAATTCAATTTAAAACTTTATTTATCAATTTGAGATTGATTTATATTATTTTTGTTATTATATTTTTTTTAAAGTTATGCATTAAATATTCTGTATTTAATATGCTATCTATGTTTAAATTGAAAGTAATTATCAGATAGTATACGATTCAATTGATTTTTTAATATTTTCATTACTGTATCTTAAAAATAATCAAAACGCAATAATTATAAATTAAGTTACGTATGCACTTCTGTGGCATATTTTATTAAGGTACAAGACGATTTTATATTCACTTTTATTCAGTTATGGTTTTATATTATTTTTATTACTGTGTCGTGCAAATATTAATGAAGTAATGTGATAGATTACATTTTCACGTCCTTAAATTTACCATAGTTCATCATAAATTAAATTTTTCATCTTTTAAAGTGAAAATAACACTTTTTCTTTTAACGATCACAAACTAATCTAGATAAGTTAAATTCAATTTCAATTCAAAATTCAAATGTAACAATCTTTACACAGTGAATATAATAGGTCTGCTAAACTTTTCTTATGAATGATATATCTATAAATATGACATGTAATGTTATGCAATGAGCTTATCTTAAAACAATAGAGAGCTATATGCGATAAATGAAGAGGTGCATAAAAATAAATCATAACAACATTATAATAAAGACGAAAATAATAATATCAGAAAATAAATAAGAAATGATCTGTCGTAGTATTAACATAAATAGCAAAATAATGAAATACAGTAAAGTAAGAAATAAAATAATTAAGAGAGGGTTTAATACTAATGTTCCTTAACAGAGTTATCAACGGCAAAAAAAATTGTACTTTTATTGTACAAAATTAGAATGTAGGTAATTAAAAGACATGAGGAATGGAAGAAAAGAATGTTCGAAAGTGTGAATACGAATGATTGAGTTGCTAAGTTTCCTCAATATTGGACTGATCACCCAAATATTGATGAATGCTTAAACTCCTGGTGTGGAATTCATTATGAGCGAGAATAATGCAAGTTAGTATATGGAAGTGGAGCATGCAAGTGAATAAAAATAACCGATACACTCGAACAGATATTAAATGTTAGTAAAAAAAAAACACGGTCATGTATAAATAAATAAGGAAATAAGATTTATTAACAGAATAGAAATATAACATATGTTGACCTTGATAAACAAGTAAATGGAGAGATACGGGAACGTCCATCACTGGTAAAGCATATAGTCCTCGAGCAGGGTATGTTTCCATGATTGGATGATAAAATCGGGAGTAACGGGTACTAGGGAACAATACCTTTAGTACAAGTGATGTGAACGAGTTTACTCATATTAGTACTGTTGGGGACCAGAGAAGTCTTAAATTTGTTACCCTTAATAATGGTACATAGAGGTCACATCCTTCATTGGATCATAATGTGAACTTAGTTTTCCTCCGTGACAATTGTTGGAGTCCTTTTAAAATGACTTAAAAGTTGACCTCGAGGTTGTGCGCACAACCCAAGGTACAGTTTTACCTTGATATAGTATGATAAGAAAATGTTTATGTACCAATAAAATGAAATGAATGTTATGAAAAAGTAATATAATACCCAAGTAAATGGGGGGCCCATATTTATAAAGTACCCGCGTGATAAATATCACGAAATAAAATATAAATGAAGTGAATTAATACTCCGATTCCCGATATCTAATAAATAAATAAATATATAAGTGAATAGAATTACGAAAACAAATTAAGCTAGCTAAAAGGTTAAAAAATAATAAATTATTATGAAAGGAAAGAAAGTATGTACATACAAGAATTATAAAAGAAAATATAAATACATATATGTATAACCTAAGGCCTAATAATTTAAACAAAGTAAATAGGAGTAGTCGTACTGGTATGAAAATAAGTACAATGAAATGAGAAAATTTAAAATCATAAAAGGACATGACAAGAAATAAAATGAGTTACATACAAGGTATTAAGGGGATCCCCGACCAAATCTATAAAGTGAGATAGGTAGTTATTTGCATTTCTTTACTAGGATGCTACCAAAATGCTACCTACTAGTTGCACGCGTAGTACCTATAGGATCGATCCACATAACTACATGTATAATTAAATAAATACCTAATATAATCCACGTGTTATAATCATATAGCAAATAATATATTTTATCCATAATCGCAATAATATAGAGTATAGGGCTTAAAATAAAATAAAATAATTATGTAAATTATTATTGTAATAGGTACATATTACACAAGTAATATTAATAATTACGTTATAAAAATGATGAAAAGTTATAATAAAGTTATAAAAGATTGTTTAGTACTATATAGAATCAATTACCTAAAGTTTAAAATTCAACATAATTAAAAAAAATAATAGGGAAGAAGATGTTGAAATAAATTAGAGATCATCGTAATCAGAGAAGAGTATAAAAATATTATATTTATACAACAAAGTACAGTGCATGGCGCACATTTCAGCCAACTAATATTAATTAAATACAGGCAATTATTTAACACTCACAAATTAAACATGTAGTAATTACAGACACACAACCACATGTACACAAAAAGATAACTAATTAAATATGAAAAAAAAAAAACATTTTCGCGTATATATTTCGCGTATATTTTACATGAATTTACAAGATTTTTTCCTTAAATTAATAATTTAACCTTAAATTTTCTATTTTATGTTATGTTTTTTTTTTGTTTATGTAAAAGTTGAATAATTTTAAACTAAAGTTGGTTTATACATATATTGCTTTTTAAAATCAAGTCGAAACAGTATCGATCGATTTCATAATGTAATAGTTTTTTTCTTTTATTGTAGACAATGAAACCTAAAATTGTGTTATTATATACTAAAAATACTTAAAACAACAAATACAACATATATTTTTATATACAAACTTATATTTGTGTAATAGCCTATTTTTTTCATAAATTTGTGTTTCAAATGACATAAACATATTCCTTACGAGTCATGACATCTTAAAAAGGTAATAATGCGTTTACGACTATTAATGATAAATAACATTTATAATAATAAATACTTGATAATGTATGTAAATTTATTATGACACAATACAATGTAAAATATTTAATACGTAAATTAAAAAGCGTTTAATACTATAATTTTCAGGTACATTTTAAGTGTATTCATAATAAAACATTTTAAAAGTTATGGTAAAATTATGTAATAAAGAATATCTAATAAAGAAGTAAAATAAATACGTAATAGTTAACCAAATGTAAAAATAAAAAATAAATCAAGCTAAACTATTGAACTGAGTGAGCAAAACGTGTCCTTCTCATTGACACATTTCCTATATCACATGTTTTTTTTTCTATAGTAAATTTCATTTAAATGTAAGATTCAATTTGAAAAGGGTAAAAACAATTTGGCATTATTAATAAGTGTTAGCTTTTCCTTTCTTTTTTAAAAGCAGTGACCTTAAAATTATATAATAACCTACTTACAAACTAAAAGTGTTATTTTGAATGTTTAAATTTTAAATGTTTTGTTGTGTTAAGTTGATAGGTGTTACAGTGATTATTCAATTATTTTCTGTAAGCGATATAGTAAATATCATACTTCTAGAAATTGTAATTTAAAAAAAACTAACGCATTTTTTTGATGGATGTAAAATTAATGTAACCATCTAAAATTATATAATAAATAAGAAATTTAAAACTATCATTTTACATGTATCCATATATGTATGTAATTATAACATTGTACAACTTATGTTAAAATAGCGTGATCATAATACGATGTAATTGTAAACGTTTCCATATACGTACTTTGGTAATTAAAACAAAGGTGTCTCAAATCGCTTACGCGGCTGGGAATGCAATTTGTATTTTGATCTGTCTTTTGTTATGTGATTATGTTATTGTTATTGAAAATGATTACGTTGCTTAACATTGACTTCTTTGTTCTGTTCATCTTAATATTAAATGAAATAATTAAATTTTTGGTTAAATTGAATGACCTCAGTAAATTATAAGATTTGGAAAGGAAAATATACATTGGCCATTTTCTTAATTATGTACACGCTAGCTGTGTAAGTGAAAGAAAAGACGCAATTATTTGATGAATATTATTATTAATGATATTTAGAGCCATGCAGTAAAATGAAAAATAAATAATGGTTACCGGAGAATAAAGTAAACATATAAAGTTAATAAAAAAAGTGAATTAAATAAAAGAATCTTGAAATGTAAGAAAAAGTATAAGAAAATATTTTTAAAGTTTATAAAAAAAATGTAATCATTCCTTTTTTTTATTTTTTTTGTCGGTGGGAGGTGTAGTGCCCTGTAGACACCCCTTTACCTCCGACAATATACATTTATGATATTAGTATTAAGTATAGAATAGCGACAGTATAATTAAAGTTCTTGTACAAGCAACACGTCTCCTTCATTCAGCACCTTCCGAGTTCCGACATTACAGCTTATAAACACGATAACTTTTGAAAATATCAATTGTTTAACTCAATCTATTTCTTAATCTCTTCATATATCATGTGGGAACCCACTGAATGTAAATGGCAGTGAAATTTTGTTTTCTTTAGCTATAATTAATTTTTCTCGGCTCCAAAATGCCGAAGTTTTTTAAAAAATTGGTAGCCTTGTATGTAAATTATTTCTGTAAATGGGGAGCTACAGCCACAGAGTAGTTCAGTTCGGCTTCAGTCGCCGTCGTGAGTGGACATTGCTTCGGTTGTTTGCAGCGGCTCAAAAAGATCGCTGTACAAATACACAATATTCGAATAACCAAATTTCTTAAACACTTGATTATAATAATAATAATAAGAGATTTTTTATTACAAAATTTTAAAAGCACAGAATAAATAATAGTAGTACGTACTAAAAGTAAGTAGTATAATTTATTTTGTCATGGGTGTTATTTTCATGGTTTTCGAGGGTGCTGAAGCCGATAGTGCTGTCGAAATGTAAATCCAAGGTGGCGGCTGCAATGGGTATCAATTTTTTCATCATGGGTATCATTTTCATGGGTTTCGAGGGTGTTGAAGCCGATAGTGCTGTCGAAATGTAAATCCAAGATGGCGGCTGCAATAGGTATCAATTTTTTTTATCATGGGTCTAATTTTCATGGTTTTCGAGGGTGTTGAAGCCGATGGTGCTGTCGAAACGTAAATCCAAGATGGCGACTGAAGTAGGTAACAATTTGTTCATCATGGATGTAATTTTCATGGTTTTTGAGAGAGTTGAACCCGATAGTGCTGTCGAAATGTAAATCCAAGATGGCGACTGCAATAGGTATCAATTTTGTCATCATGGGTGTCATTTTCATGGTTTTCGAGAGATTTGAAGCCGATAGTACGGGTTGAAATGTAAATCCAAGATGGCGGCTGAAGTAGGTACCAATTTTTTCATCATGAGTGTCATTTTCATAGTTTTCGAAAGAGTTGAAGCCGATAGTGCGGGTCGAAATGTAAATCCAAGATGGCGGCTGAAGTAGGTACCAATTTTTTCATCATGGGTGTCATTTTCATAGTTTTCGAGGGTGTTGAAGCCGATAGTGCTGTCGAAATGTAAATCCAAGATGGCGGCTGCAATAGGTATCAATTTTTTTTATCATGGGTCTAATTTTCATGGTTTTCGAGGGTGTTGAAGCCGATGGTGCTGTCGAAACGTAAATCCAAGATGGCGACTGAAGTAGGTAACAATTTGTTCATCATGGATGTAATTTTCATGGTTTTTGAGAGAGTTGAACCCGATAGTGCTGTCGAAATGTAAATCCAAGATGGCGACTGCAATAGGTATCAATTTTTTCATCAAGGGCGTCATATTCATGGTTTTCGAGAGTTGAAGCCGACGTTTTCAACAAATAAAATATTACAAAAATTTTATGTGCAGTGTCTAATTTAAAATAAGTAGTGGTATAAACATGGTTTTTTATATCATTTATATGTATAATATGATTGCTAGATACGATTTTATTCGAACATAACTTGCGCTTTCGCTGAAGGTATGCAATTACGAAACAAAAAAGTACAATAATTTTGATAAGGTAATCGGTACAATACTATGCTAACATAACGGTAATAAGTTAATGTAGGTTATTAAGATTGCAGTATTGCGTGCCAAAAGTACGTACAGTTTTTCTTATGTTATCAAAAACGTAGTACACAACCGTCTTTAAACTTATAGGACATGTGTTTGTAGTTGGTGGGTCTGCGGGGGGAGAGGAGTGACGATATAGCGAGGCACCGCTCTCCCTATCCCCGCTCTCAAAATGTCAGCTGTCTAATTACCAACAATCTTGAAGCCTCCCTTAAAGTACACAGATACTTTCTTGCTCGATCTTTAAGCGTATATTGACGTTAATTTTGACTGTGGAGCAACTTTATGAGTATGTAATCAGGGACACGACTAACTTCACTCCACATGCTAACTTCTGACGTACTTTATATAAAAATTTCCGCTTGGTTATATGTTATCTTATGTTACTTTAATTTTATAGATTATATCGCGTTTAATTTTAGTTTTCTTAATATCCACTGTTTTGGGTGCTTTACAGCATACATGGTCACGTGGAACTAAGTTGTTTGACGTTCTTACGTCGTAGTTAACGGTGGCTACCTTCAACATTTAAAAATATGTTCTTTTTTAGAATCATTGTGATTTGAAACTCTATGAATCGAAAAAGCGACACTAAAAAGAGACAAACATGGATAAGGATGACAAACGAGTACACAGTTTTCGTGGTCTTACGTGGTAGAGCCATGTTGCGGCTATATTAGTAGTATAGTTGTGGCACGAATGGGTCGGCTCGACCGGGGAAGAACCACGCTCTCACAGAATACCAGCGTAAATCAGCAGCTTGACACTGCTGTGTTTCGTATGGTGAGTGTAGAGAACCGGAGCCCCTTTTTACTGGAAAAGAGGCATTCCTTCTTAATCCTCACGGGTGACAACGTATCTGCATTTTGATTCGCAAACGAGTATAGATGTAGATGTCTATGGGCCACAGCAACCACTTACCATCAGGTAGACTGTGTGCTCGTTTGTCACCCTATCTTATAAAAAAAGTGGACGCTGTGATCCATAGACATCCACATTTGTCCTCGATTAAGAAACAAAATGTAGATACGTTATCAACTCTGAGAACTAAGATGGAATGCCTCAGCTACAGTAAAAAGGGTCTACGGTTCTGTACGCACACCATACGAAACACAGCAGAATTAAGCTGCTATTTTACACTGGTATTTTCCGAGAGCGTGGTCTTACCCCGGTCTAGCCGAATCGTGCTACAACTATAATATAGCTGCTGCGTGACTCTACAATGTATAAAACGCAAGCAGGTTTTGTCATTAAGTTTCTGCCACCGACGCGGATGTTGTGATTTAGTTTCCATGACTTCGACAGCTCAAAATCAAAGTCAAAACTTTAGATTTGATTAGCGACATACTCCTGCTTCGCCTGGGTGAAATAAAGATGTGGCGTCATTTCAATTTTTCTACGTCACAAAATAAATCACCAAATTTTTGGGATAAAGTAATAAATACTTGGTTAAGATCATGGTTAGGGTCTTGGTTTCATCAGAATGGGTTCAGCCCTTTTGAATATTAGCCCAGACAGAGAGACAAACAGACAAATATTTTACAAATAATTTTTCATATCTTAATTTCGTGTAAATAATCCCCTGAACTTGATAAAAGGCGGCTATTTCGATATTAAAGAAAAACATTTCAATTTTTCTTTGTATATATTAAGGCTTCCTGAAATCTCTTAATATGGTAAAAATTTTACATCGATCACAAGAACTTCTTCTTTCAGAAAGAAACCGGAAAGATACTCTGTCGTATTTCATTTTCTTTCAAAAGCCATGTTATTTATTATTATGTATGTACATTATTAAATGAAAGCAATTTTGCGGCTTTTATCGCGTTTTATTTGAGTTGTCTCCCTGACGTTCGGGCGTTTTACAGAACTAATATTCTCTGGGTGGGACTGATTTGAGGTGTTTGACGTCCTGAAGTCATAGTTAATGAAGGCTACCTTCAACATTAAGATATTAAATCTTTGGTCTGATCGACACCGAATGGGCTTACAGTCTCTCGAAGTTTTTCAGTAGTTTACTTTTGCTTGAATTTAATTTAATGATAGAAGTATCCCAAAGTATTATTAATTATTATTAATATTAATAATATAAAATGATAGCACCAAGCCATGTTGATATTAGATTTTTTTTTAATTTCAATAGTCTCGCGAATTAACCTTGGTATAAGAAGGTGTTCATTTGTACATTCATCATCATCATCATCATTACAGCCCTTCACAAGTCCATTGCTGAACATAGGCCTCCCCCAAAGAATGCCACAAAGCACGGTCCTGAGCCACCTGCATCCATCGACTTCCTGCATGTCTTACCAGGTCGTCACTCCATCTCGTGGGGGGACGCCCTACACTTCGCCTACCGGTACGAGGCTGCCACTCGAGAACCTTTCTTCCCCATCGGTTGTCGGTTCTTCGAGCTATATGGCCGGCCCACTGCCACTTCAGCTTACTAATCCGTTGGGCTATGTCGGTTATTCTGGTTCTACTGCGGATATCCTCATTCCTAAGTTTATCACGCAGAGAAACTCCGAGCATAGCCCTCTCCATAGCTCGCTGAGCGACCTGAGCTTCCTCATACGGCCAGCAGTGAAGGACCACGTCTCAGTTCCGTAAGTCATCACTGGCAACACGCACTGGTTGTACAATTTCGTTTTAAGGTTTTGAGGTATGTCTGACGAGAAGATGTGTCGTAGCTTCCCGAACGCTGCCCAGCCGAGTTGAATCCGTCGATTGACCTCTCGGTCGAAGTTGGACTTACCTAGTCGGACTATTTGTCCCAGGTAAACATACTCGTCAACAACTTCGAGGTTAGTGCTCCCAACAACTACCGGCATAGGTGTGACATGGACATTAAACATGAATTTTGTTTTGTCCATGTTCATCTTAAGACCTATCCGTTGGGAAACACTATTGAGGTCATTGAGCATAGTGCTTAGGCCCTCCAGCGATTCTGCCATAAGGACTATATCGTCGGCAAATCAAAGGTGAGTGATGTACTCGCCATTGATGTTGATACCGTATCCTTTCCAGTCCAGAAGCTTGAAAACGTTTTCCAATGCAGCGGTGAAGAGTTTCGGGGATATGACGTCACCCTGTCTTACACCTCTCTGCAATTGGATAGGTTTCGTACTCTGGTTCTGTACTCGGATAGCCATCGTAGCCCTACTGTACAAGCACTTCAACACTTCGATATACCGACAGTCAACTTAGCATCGTTGAAGGGACTGCAGCACCGCCCAAATTTCGACGGAATCAAAGGCTTTCTCATAGTCCACGTACGCCAGACATAGTGGCAAATTGTACTCTTCCGACTTCTGTACAACTTGCCGAATGGTATGTATGTGGTCTATGGTGCTAAAGCCCTTTCGGAAACCGGCTTGTTCGGGAGGCTGGAAGTCGTCAAGTCTGCGCGCGAGATGATTTCGTAATGACTCTCAAAAACAGCACGTAGACGCGGCTCAGAAGGGAAATCGGTCTGTTGTTCTTCAAGAGAGCGTTGTCACCTTTCTTGAAGAACAAGACAACCGCACTTCTGCTCCACGCCTCCGGTGTAATGCCACCATGGAGGACGGAATTAAAGAGCTTCTGAAGGACTTCAAGTACCGGTCTTCCACCCGCTTTCAGAAGCTACGCTGTGATTCCATCCTCGCCTGGGGCCTTACCGTTTTTAAGGTGCTGGAGAGACATTCTAATCTCGCTCAGACTGACGTCCGGGATATCTTCGGAATAGTGTCGGATGAAACTCGCTCTTGGATCGTTACTCACACTTGCGTGTGGCTCCAACGATGACGTGTGCAGCTGCCCATAGAACCTCTCAATCTCACTCAAAATCTCAGGTGTCCCGGAAACGATGCTGCCACATTCCGTCTTCAGCTTTGACAGTTGGCTCTTTCTGGCAGACAGATCTCTGGCAAAGACTTTGGAGCCTTGGTTCCGCTCGATCGCTTCTTCAATACGAGCTGTATTGAAGTTGCGTAAGTCCCGCCGCATGCATTTGGAAATCTGTCTGTTCAGATGCCTGTATGCTGTCAAGTCTGTTGAAGAATGTAGCTTCATCTCCCGTCTAACAGCCATGAGATTAAGAGTGTGATCGGAGAGTTTTTGTGTTCTTCTGCGGCGGGTCTTGCAGAACTTAGCTCCGACTGCATGGACAGTTTCCACGAGCTTGTCATTCATATCGTCCACTTCATTGCAGTCTTCTAGGCACTGAAAATGGTTTTGTAACTCGAGCTGAAAGGTTTCGGGACTTTGGAACAGAGCACGAGGGGGACGGAGCGTTGACTTTATTAGACGAGACCTCTCCAACTTAACGTTTAGGTTCAGTGTGCCTCTAACCATTCGGTGATCGCTACCAGTTTTCACCCTCGCGATCACGGAGACATCACTGAACAGTTGTCGTCTGGTCGTCATAATGAAGTCAATCTCATTTTTTGTGGAACCGTCGGGGCTCGACCAGGTCCACTTCCTGTGGGGCCGCTTCTGGAAGAAAGAGTTCATCATAAAGAGTCCTTCTTTCTCCATGAAGTCGGCCAGCTGCTGGCCCCTTGGGTTTCGTTGCCCTATTCTAAATTTCCCTACTTTCAGCTCACCGTTCTCTCTTGTACCTAGTTTTGCATTGAAGTCTCCCATTAACACCGTATATTGGGATTTGGAGGAATGCATGGCTCTAGAGATATCCTTATACATTTCCTCCACCTCCTCATCGGGCTGTGCCGAGGCACAGCCCGTGCCGAGGTTTGTGCGTAAACCTGTATGACCTTCAGCGAATACCGTTTGGTGATTCTGAGTATAAGGTACGCAACCCTCGTCGACACACTCCCGATCTTTACAACGTTGTTAACGAGAGACTTGTGGATGATAAATACGACACCTCCTTGGGACAGATGGTCGCCCTCCCGGTGATAGAGTAAGTTGCCGGATTCGAGGATTACCGTGTCCTCTCTTCGGACTTTGGATAATCCTATAATATGCCAGCGCAACTTGTCTATCTCTTCTTCCAGCTCCACGATCTTCTCGTCAGTCCTCAGGGTGCGTGCGTTGTACGTTGCCAGGTCGAGTCGTCTAAGGTGGCAACCGAACCTCCACCGGAGATTCTTAGCACCCCCTGCCCCGCCGTTACCATGGTCGCCATCGTAGCCAGGAATAGCGGGGCCGCCGGGGACTGGGAGCCGTCTGTTTGTTGCTTTAGTCATTGGGGGGTATTTGCCATAGTTGCCACGCTTGGCGAGCGGGTTGGCAACCGCAGTTTTTTTTATTGTAATTTTGGCTATTATCAGGAAGATGCTGCTGCCCATCTCCTGCCTGTTTCCCTTTGTCGCCTTTTACAACACCCACGGGAGGATATGGGGTAGTGGATATTCTTGACCGCCACCACACTACTATCTGTACATTATTACCATATAATTGCCACCGACAGTTTCAGTTATGCCAACGGGGATAAAAGTAAAACTGGTTTCTTGCCCGCTAAGAAAAAGGTTAACCCAGCAGAAGGGCAGCGGTCACCAATACCACCACCACCAGCGGTCAACATATCAAGTGGCTACGTAAATTCAGTTGTTATAAATAATTCTAGAAAAATATATGCACATGAGAAAAACTCGTTCGTGAAGAAAAACTTTCCCTCCATTACGCAGTGAAAAAATTTATTTTGTAAAACTCATGAACTTTAACTAAAATAAAATGATATATGTCATGATATATTCACACGTTACCCCCAATTTAAAAATTACAGCGTTGTGAAATGCGTGTAATTCAAATGTCACACTGATGCGATATGAAGAAAAAATACTGACATTCACTGCGGGATCTCGTGTTTGTTTCGGTGTAATTACGCTTGATATTTAGCCATTTCTAAACCATGTAATATTTCTGAAAATGAAAAATCAATGTGAATATATCATGTTCATCCTTTTCTTGACGTAAGTATCAGATTTACAAGTTGTTCCTTTTACTCAAGATGACATATTATGTGCAAGAATTCATCGATTTAAATAATTATTGTGTATTAAAATATTAATAATATATATTTTTAATACACAAATATAATATATAAGATTCAACTCCGTTGGGCCGCGCTCAGCGAGCTATGGAGAGGGCTATGCTCGGAGTTTCTCTGCGTGATAAACTTAGAAATTAGTATATCCGCAGTAGAACCAGAGTGACTGACATAGCCCAACGGATTAGTAAGCTAAAGTGGCAATGGGCCGGCCATATTGCTCGAAGAATCGACAAACGATGGGGAAAAAAGGTTCTCGAGTAGTGGCCTCGTACCGGCGGACGAAGTGTAGGGCGTCCCCCATAAGATGGAGTGACGACCTGGTAAGACATGCAGGAAGTCGATGGATGCAGGTCGCTCAGGACCGTGCTTTGTGGCATTCTTTGGGGGAGACCTATGTTTAGCAGTGGACTTGTGAAGAGCTGTAATGATGATTATGATCATTAAAAATATAGTAATTTATGTAAATAATAATTCATTTTTTATCAATATCAGCTTATTAAAATTCCTCCTCAACTCTCTCGTAAATTGCTTCATATTCATCCCTAATATGTAGTTGTCATGCTTGACTGGCGAGCTGATAACCTCTGTTATTTTATTATTTCATAAGTTGTTATCAGAAAGATGCTGCTGCCCACATCCTTTTCTTTTCGCTCTATCGGCAATTACGTTACCCATGGGATAATATTTTAGGATAGCGGACTATCTTACGCCGCCACTACGGGACACTATAAATTATTGTTATATTAAATGTGCCTTGCTTTGTGGCATTCCATTGGAGGAGCCCTATGATCAGCAGTAGACTTGTGAAGGACTTTAAAGGCGATGGTGAAGATGAAATGTAACTGTGTTATGGTGGCGCTAGATAAGCTTTTTTTCCATCCAATTACAATATATCTTTAAAATTAAATTGGCTTTTGCCACGCAAAGAGAGTGCAATTGACAAACTTTTTTTACATGGGGAAATGCCTACTCATACCCGCCTCGCGGGGATAAGGACGGGCTATGTCAGACTCGCATCGATTACAACCCCATGGTGTTTCAACTTCGCTGCATATTGGCAGGGCAAAGGGAACGCTTTCGCACACATCCGCGGCCCCACCAGCGCTGGCCGGTCTATGGCAGCTCCTCCTTGGAGGATGATAACTCCTCCCTTATTCTTCCCGGGTAAGGTGACCAGGAAAACAAGGCACGCCTTCCTCCACGGCCTCAACTCCACCTGCGGAACGGACTCCCCCGAGCCCGACACGAATAGACCATGGGGCAGGATAAAACGAGCACTTGGAAGCATCCGCTTTCCTAAACATAGCGGCGGATCTGGTCGATAGCTTCACCGCCTACCAACTTTTATCTGCGGAGGGTAGGGAGAGCGGCTCCTCGTTATACCGTCACTGCTCTCCCCCCGCAGCCCCACCACCTACAAATGCATGTCCTATAAGTTTAAAAAGGTTGAGCTTTACATTTTTTGATACCATTAGAAAGACTGTACGTACTTTTGGCACGCAATACTGCAATCTTAATGACCTGCATTAAGCTATTACCATTATGTTAACAAGCTGTTGTACCGATTACCTTATCAAAATTATTGTACTTTTTTGTTTCGCAACTTTGATTTTCCGCAACGATATGGTTTATAATTTTCTGCTGTTTTGTATTGTTAAAAAGCTGTTTTATTAAAACCTACACCATTTATCTCGTACAGAAAAGTATTTTATGTACTTGTATACCTTTATAAATCTGCGCGTTAAAATTTCCCGAAGTGTAATCTTAAATCTATACACGGTCTACTAATGGTATATGTAATAAGATAATTTCAGTGAGAGTGAGAGGGGGGAATATAGGATACGTCTTAACAGCAATAGAATCTCTCATCGTTATTTGTAACTGAATTATTTTTTATGAAATAAATAATACAAAAATCGTATATTCCGAAATGAAGAATGAGCGAAGGTCTCTTGAGACGGCTGTGCGTCCAAAATACATAGTTGTTTTTTCTGTGGATTTGATTTGTTATTTATGAAACATTATTCTTCATGTTTTTTTTTGAATAAGTTGATTTGTTACTTTCAGGAAATTGGTATAAATATGATGATTATTAAATTATAAAGATGTTGTTCTCCTGCTAAATATAAGAATATATTCCTTGTTTATCTTTGTCGGTCAGTACAAGCGCACGCCTTAAACGCTTCACAAGCGGTTTAACAATCGTAATAGCGGATGTCGCGTACCTTTAACGGTGTTGCACGCAACCGGCCTTGATATTTTAAGTCTGACTTACTTGAGATTGCATTTCCATTGTCGCCTCTTACGACACAAGGCATGTATTAAGTGCTCATACAGCTCGTACTACATTAGTGCTTCTATTAAGTAAAAGTAGCAAAGTTACAGCTTCTACCAAAAGCATTTTTATATGTATGTACTTAAAAGAAGTCCTCAAACTTGTACTATATTAAGAATATGTTGGAAACAATAAAAACGTTTATGTAATTTTTTATTTTTATGTTATATACTTCCTACTTCTGCGCCTGTGCGCATAAGTAGAAATTATAGGAGGCCTGTGCCTCCTATAATTTCTGTGAGGTAAACTAAAAGATCTTAGAAAAAGGCATCGCCAAAGTTACACATGCTGCAAGAAGTTTTTGCAGAAACGTTTTTTAAACTATTTGTAGAATCTGCCTTGGGTCGCAGATGCGTCACTAAAGTAATTTGTGGAAGTCGTGATCTGAAACAAAATTTAAGAAACATGATCATACAGAAACGTGATGTGCCATTTAAATATTTGTACTTTCAGTTAGTGAGCTTATAATTAAGATTTTTGAACACGCTTTTATCGTCTCTCCTGTATGTTAGTATGCACATAATGTATTAATGGATTTAATAAACTTTAATTTTGCTGACGTATTAAGAGTCACTAATAATTCAGTAATATAATGACTGCGACCTAACATTCTCAGAATTTTCTCTCAGAATTCTCAAAATATATTTTAAATGACAAACTTCACAGTGTCCATAGATGTACATACAATGCGCCGGTCATCTTGATACTAATGTTCACGTCACAACTTGCACTGTCGTAGGTTTATGAGCTTTGTAAATTATATGTGGCAACATGTTGTACACTTAACGCCCTGCTATTAACTGTTATCGTTTGCTGAGTTATAAAGGCTCATGCTGTTGGAAAAAAAAACTAAATAATTATTTAATAAAAATAGACCGATAATAAAGTATTATAGCCCATTACATGTCCCCTGCTGAACAAAGGCTACCTCCACATATAGCCACAAAGGACAGTTCTGAGCCACCTGCAACCATTGACTGCCTACCTGTTTCATCAGATCACTCGAAGTCACCCAACACTGCGCTTGTCAGTACGATACTGCGACTCGACAACCTTTTTTCCCCATCGTTTGTCAGTTTTTAGAACTATAAAGCCGGCTTATAGCCACTTCAACTTACTGAACCACTGAGCTATGTCAATTACTCGTGCCCTTCAATGGATATCGGACTTTTTTTCCACGGAGAAATTCCGAGCATAGCCCTTCCCATCGCACGCTGTTTGACTTTGAGCTTCCTCATATAGTCAACATTCATAGAGGAGACATATGCAATAATCTATATATTATACATCCTTTTTTTTTTTTTGCGGATGGAAAATCATCAAATGACGCCTTTCGCTCTGGGTGGAGCGGAAGGGAGTGTCAGACTTTTACTGACTAAAAACCATCCGTGTTCCTTCAGTGCCCTTACGTTCCGGAGCCGCGGTATCTCTTTCGAACAGCCCGCAGCCCCGGCAGGCGTCGGCCCTTTCGGGCCCCTTCACGCTGCTGACAGCTCTTTGAGGCGCGCGTGGAACAAAACGCGCCGTCGACACGGCCTGTCGTCGTTAGACGGACGGACGGCGAGCTACCCATTGCTCGCCGTCCACAGGCCCGCGCCAACGGTGGCCGGGGGCCACGACGTAGCCCCCGACGCCCGGGGCGTCTCCCGCGGTGACCGGGAAGGAAAGCTGCTGCTCTCTCCTTCTCCCGCTCCGCAACCTCCTTCGCTAGCATCACTGCTTCGCAGAAGGTGGTGACGGCATCCCATTCCGTCTCGCTCCGGACCATGGCTTCGACCAGGGCCGGACGCGAGAGGTCGCCGCCGCCTATCGCCGCTACGAGGACACGGCGGTGCTCCGCCCAGGCAGGGCACACCTCCACGGTGTGCTCCACCGTGTCCTCCGGTCGATCCTCGCAGTGGGAGCACCCGGGCGTTTCCTCCCGCCCGATTCGGTGCAGGAACCTCCCGAACACACCGTGTCCGGTGAGGACCTGCGTCAGGTGGAAGGTGAGGACGCCGTGGCGTCTCTCAAGCCACTCCTCAAAGAGGGGTCTTATCGCCGCTATAGTGGCGTGCCCAGCATGGGGTTGCGACAGTCGCTCTCTCCATGTCGCCATGAGATCATGCCGGAAGTCTGTCCGCTGCACGACAACTTGCCGCGGCAGCGGGGTTTCCCCCCGGGATAGTGCCTCCGCGCGCCATTCGTGTAGGCGCGCGAGGACTATCGCCTCCAGATCCCATGGCGGCAATCCGGCAAGGAGGCACGCTGCCTCGCGGGAGATCGTGCGGTAGCCGCGAGCCATTCTTACGGCAACCACCTTTTGGGGCGCGTTCAGGTGGTGGACGGCAAGCCGCGCCAAACCACGCGCCCACACCGGGGCCCCGTAGAGGGCCATGGACCGCACAATCCCCGCGTAGAGCCTCCGGCAGGAGGCGTTTGGCCCCCCCAGGTTCGGCAGGAGCCGCCTGAAGGCAGCCCCGGTCCGTTCCAGTTTGGGAGCCAAACGTCGGAAGTGCTCAACGAAGTTCCATCGGCCGTCGAGGACGAGTCCTAGGTACTTCAACGTCGACTCGACGCCGATGGATACCCCTCCTACCATCGCTGAGGATCCCGGTGGTGGCCTGTTCCGAGGACCATGGAAGTGCATGGCCTCGGACTTGTGCAGAGCCACCTCAAGACCCAGCTGCCGGATCCTCTCAACGACTATCGCAACCCCGCGTGTCATATTTTCCGCCGCCGCCTCGTACGACCCCCCCTGTGCCAGTACCAGCGTGTCGTCAGCGTAGCAAACTACGCTGACGCCGGTAGGGAGGTCGGCGCGCAGCACCCAGTCGTAACCGATGTTCCACAGGGGCGGCCCCAGAACCGAACCTTGTGGGACACCGCACGACATCTCTCGCCGGTTCCACTTACCGTTGCGACCGGGGTAGATGACGGCCCTATCCGTCAGATAGTCCCCGACTATACGACGGAGATAGGTCGGCACCCGGTGATACCGGAGTGCCTCCCTAATGCAGCTCCAGGGCATGGAGTTGAAGGCGTTGGCGATGTCGAGAGACACCGCCAAAACAACCCCCCCCCTGGCCACTGCATCCCCCGTCGTGAGGGCTCTCACGCGCATGATGGCGTCCACCGTAGAGCGCCTCTTGCGGAAACCAAACTGGTGTTCCGCAAGATCCGCCCCCGTCGCCGCAAGGTGCTCGGCGAGGCGGTTTGCAATGACTCTTTCAAAGAGCTTGCCCACCTCGTCGAGCAGCACCACGGGCCGGTATGCGGACGGAGAGTCCGCAGGGCGCCCCGGCTTCCGAATGAGGACCAGCTTCCCCGTCTTCCAACGAAGCGGGAATTGGCCTCTCTCCAAGCATGCGCTTAGGAGCCCCTCCAGTCGGGGCCCGAGAGCCTCCGAGGCCAGGACCCAGGCTTTGCCAGGCAAGCCATCGGGTCCTGGGGCGGTATTCCTGGCCTTGAGCCTACGTACCGCCACTCTCAGGTCTACCCCGGTCCCTTCCGGGATGCCGTCGTCGTCGTCCTGGTGGTCCACTTCCGGCACCGCAGGTGGCGGAGCCATAGGCGGGAGCGGATGTTCCCCTCGCGCAGGAAACAGAGCGCTCACCACGTCCTCCACGAGCTGAGGCCGGAGACTCTGCGTCAGCGGGGGGGCCCAGGTGCGGAGTTTATCCCGCACCATCTTGTAAGGGCGCCCCCATGGATCTCTGTCGAGAGTCTCCAGCATCTCCTCACGGGCCCGATCCCGGGCCCGCATGACAGCCTCCCGGAGGGCGGTCTTCGCCGCTCTGTATCCCTCGTACAGCTCCGCCTTAATGGCTGCCGCATTCGGTGGACGAATGCGGAGCCTGCGATGCCTGGCGTACAGGTGCCGAGCGGCGACACACGCCTCGCGCATAGACGTCAGCTCACGCGACCACCAATACACCTGACGCCGGGCGCTTCCTGGCCGGACGCGGGGCATTGCCACGTCACATATCTCGGACATGGCCTCCTGGAACCACCCTGCCTCATCATTGACGTCGGCAGGCCTATCCGGTGATGACACCCAGGCCTGCACGATCGAGGCTTCCAGGAGGAGCTCCCGGTCCAGCTGCTTCAGCGCCCAACGCGGACCACTCGGGGCCTGTTGGACTGGCGCGCTCGAGGGCTGGGTGGAGACGTCAAACCGGATGTACCGGTGGTCGGAGTAGGTCTCTACCCACTCCATGACTCGCCAGTCAATGGCACGCGGCGACAGAGCGGGGCTAGCGAACGAAATGTCCACCACCGACTCGCCCCGCATCCGCACACACGTGGGGACAGAACCCCGATTTAGGACGACCAGGCCTGTCTCCAGAGCCCAGTCTTCCACCATCCTACCCCGCACATCTGTACGACGAGAACCCCAAGCCAAGTTCTTGGCATTGAAGTCCCCGAGGACAAGCACGGGGAGGGGATAGCTTCCGACGACGACTGCTCTCAGCTCTGCAAGAGAGTTGTGGAGCTCGGCGAGAGATCGGTTCGGGGAGAAGTACACCCCCACAACGACGAACTCCCCGAACCGTGCTGCTACGCACCCCTGACCCCTCCTGACACCTTCAAGGGTCGGGGTACCGGCGGCGGCCGAAGAAATGATGGCCACTGAGCCGTTAAGGTCCGCCACCCAGTCCTTCCTAGGCCAGACAAAATACGGCTCAGCGACCACAGCGCTGTTAATCGACCACTGCGCCATGCTCTGGAGCAACAGATCCTGAGCGCAGGCGCAGTGGTTGATATTCGCCTGGAGGAAGCTTAATGGGGCCGTTATAGGCATTCCATTTCAGCTTCCTCCACGGGGCGCCCTTCTGCAGGCGTCGGTGTCGCGGCGGCGGCGGCGGGCGACAGTGACAGCGGCGGCGGCGGTAGTTGCAGCTGCGGCGGTGGCCATAGAGGCGGTGGCGGCGGAGGAGGGCCCTCCCCTACCCGCGGCCTTGGCCTTGGCGGGTGACACGCAGGCCCTGCTTCCGGCCCAGTGATTGGCTGGCTTACCGGTCGCCGCACACACATCACAGTGCGGCGTGGCGCAGCAGGTCGCCGATATGTGTCCGGGCTGACAGCAGCGGAAGCAGAGGCCACTGCGGTCAACCTCCGAGGCGCATTTCACTGATACCGTGGCGGCATGCATACCCTGTTGATCCGGGCGTATGGCGCCTGACCTGACCTGGTCAGTAGTGCACCCCCCGGACCTGGCGACGGCGGCCACCAACTCCTCCTCCGATACCGAGTCGTCCAGACCCATGATGCGCAGGTCTGCGCATCTGACGGGCCTGGACACTCGGGCCTCGTCCGCGTTCAGGGACGCTCTGAGCTTCGCAGCCAGAGCGTCCGCAGTCGCGCCACTGGATTCCCCGGGGATCTCCAGCATACGGGCCCCCGTCTGGGTGACTTTGAGCCGGAGGTCCCCAGTGATCCCGAGCTCCCCGAGATCCACCGCCTCTTTCGCCTTCGCGAGCAGATCGCGGTAGGTAACGTCCTTCTTTTCCGCGTCCGGCTGTAGTGTAATCACTACAGCTGCGGTTTTCGGGGCGCGGAGCCTAGCCGCGATCTTGCGCGCCCTGAACTGGCGCTGCCGCTCCTGCTCTTTGGCCTTTTTGGCTGCCTTCTTCCCCTTCTGTTTGTCCCCGACCACCTGCCAACCGCCTTCTGCCGCGGGAGGTGTAGGGAGCTGGGGGAGCGGTGGCGGCGGCGGCAGCTGGCTTGCCGCTGGCGCTGGCCCATTCGCCGCAGGTACTGGGGCTGGCGCAGCCATCACCTGTGCTGCCGCCTTGCCCTTTTTCGCCTTCGCCTTGCCTCTCTTTCCCGTCGCCGGCTTAGCCGGAGCCGGTTCAGCCGGTATCGGTTTTGCTGGAGCCGGCTTTTCAGGGGGGGAGGGGGGGGGCAACTGCAGCCCCACCCGAGGGCTGGCTGGACGGCCCCGGCCTGGATGCGGCAGCCGTGATCGTCGCGTAAGAAGCCGTTGCCGGCCTCGCCGCCGTCTTGTTTGCCCCTAGGGGGGGATATTATACATACTAGCTTTTTACCCGCGGCTTCGTTCGCGTGCGCTTGAATTTAGGGACATCATTAAATGATGTTCCGTGTCAAATTTAGAAATATTCGATCACTTTTAGAGTCACCTTGGTGTCTATGTCTCTATGTCTGTCAGAGATTTTTTTTTCATTCTAAAATACTATTAGACGTAGATGATTACAACAGGTAACATGCTACAGAAACACGTGAATATATAATATGTCTAGAAACTCCTACTATCTTTTTATATATGGCGTGTATTCCGATTCCAATGTATCCATAAGAAAGGTATATAGTCTTGAAAACAAAATGTATTATTATTATTTACATTTTACTCTTTACATATATATATTCATAGTTAAAGTAAATTTAGTTTTAACAAAGTAATATAATGTTTATTTGAGACATTTTATTCATATCATTGGTCCTATTTAATATTGATTGGCACCATAAAAAGATATAGATATTTTTTTTTAATTCGAGTGGACTTGAAAATTTCATAAATATAGTTCTATAATAATGAATACCACACATGAATTAAAATTAATGTTACGGGTTTTTTACGCATCTTGGCTCCTCACCGAATGAAAGCACCGAAGCTCCGGGAAGTTTAAATTATGTAAACATGTTTAGTATCGTCCCAACCATTATATACAACAAATCCTTGCAATAGAACACCGAATCCTACCAATGATGATTCGCGAGGCTATTGAAATTAAATATATCCTAATTTTAATAGGGAAGATGGCTGAGTGCTACTATCTGCTAAGGACTCCATGATTAATAAAATTTAATTCAAACTACAACTGTATTTTAACTATTCTATTTTAACTAAGTCATCAGGTCGTCAAACACCTCAGTTCTCCCGCCCCTCCCGTGACCATGGGTGCTGTAAATTGCCCAAATCATCGGGAATTAAAAGGGTTAAAATTAAACGCGATAAAATCGTTAAAATTACTTTTATTTCTTATAAATTTTATACACAGTGACGTGAGGAATACTACACCCATGAACGGGAGTAGAAAAATGTTCGCACTGTTGTGGCGGTAAAAGAAAATCCAACACCTCATATCGTCCCGTCGTAAGAGGCGACATAGGAAAAAAACAGTAGATGTGATGATCTGCATCATCTTCTTGACAACAGATCAAATTAATAATAGCTGCGGTTGCCAACCCACCACTATAGCAAATATCCAGCTACTTGACAATTTATGGGGGAGGCCTATGTTCATTTCAGTGGACTTATGATAGGCTGACGATAATGAGTTCTACTCATCTTTGGAAGCCTTAATATTTACGGTAGAGTGAAAACAAAAATTAACATACCCGAAAACATGAATGAAATAAAAACTGCATATATTGCCCCATTAAAAGTAAAAAAAAACAGCTTACATACATGTTACTACTGGGCACAGGCTGTAGAGTTTTTGGCCAAAAAAGAGTTCGCTGCACTGATTACAACGCGGGATGAACGTAATGTAAATGATTCAATTATTTACATCGTATATTCAATAGCATTGTATTATTTCATTTTATCAATGACTTGCCACTTTAATTTATTTAGAAGTAAGTAGGTGGCGCTAATATTACATGAAATAATGAAAGCCAAAACTATACCATCTAGTAATATCAGCAATGGAAACGAACATTTATTTATTTATTATTATTAAAATTAATATTATTTATTATAAGGGATAAAGTGATGTCAATTCTCTTAAAAGTTCTGTTTCTGTTAAAAATAAGCTATCAGCGCCGCTAGCGGTGAAAAACGATAATGATATCGTCACATGACCATATTATGAAATAGCAACGTTGTGTTTAGTTACTAATAACTTCAAAAGATCTCTATTCATTGATTTGGTCAAGCCATATCATGACATGGTCAACAAATAGTGTTAAATACAAATACATTAATTTCTGTCATTTTTTTTTCAGTTTTTTCACGAAATGATAGACTATTTTATGATATATGATCAATTCTACGATCTGGCAACGACATACATAAAAATCTCTTTAATAAAACTATGATGATAATGAAAATTTTGCAACAATTGCAGACAGACCAGTTTTTACCACTTTACATATATATTAGTAATTGAAATAAATACCTTATTAATTTTCATATTTTTTATAGACGTCACTATTATCTATTGAAATTATTACACTTTTAAAATAAAATAACAAAAATACTAAAAAACTGAACATTACAATTTTTTAATAATTTTAAAAATCTAATAATTTAATCATATAAATGTAAGTTATTTATATTATTTCATTTATTAGTAACTGAAGGCAAAATATACAACTTTTTCCATTTGATGATAGATGGAGCTGTTTTGAATACGAAATCGGTGTAGTTTCAAATTATTTTACCAAGATTATAACTATATTTTAAACTTTATTTACAAATATGGTATTTATTTGAAAAACACCCGTCATTTCGCCTATAACTAAGATACAACAGAAAATTAACATCTAAAGGAAATTAATATACTTAACCTTCCTTTTTGAAGTTCCGTAATATAAGTTGCCCCGGGTTACTGACTACCTAAATACAAAATTTTATGTAAATTGGTTCAGTAGTTTTTGCGTGAATCCAGAATACACAGACAGACAGACAAAAATTCTAAAAACCAATAATTTGGCTTCAGAACCCTTTATTTAGTCCCCTGGACTTGTTTTTTCAAGAACATATTAGAATTACAGACACGACTTTTCTACAGATTTATTATATGTATAGATAATATTTTTATAGGGGGAGGGGCAGAGGGGCACCTAATGGTAAGTAACTATACCACTGACAACTGCAACACCAGGAGAGTTGCAGATGAATTGCCGGCATTTTAAAAACGAGTAGGCTCTTTTCTTGAAGGTCCAGTCAGCATCAGATATAAGGGAGCAGTCAAGGTATTCAAATATTTTGAAACAGCCAAAGTAATCAATAATATTCAACCATACATAGTAGCCAATTATTGAATCAATCTTTCTCAAATATATCGAAACACGTACAAAATCAAATGTATGAGTTCATTTATACCGTTCAAAATTATAGTAAGAAACAGAACGCCATTGGTAACCAAGCAGCTAAAGTAATAAAAAATGTGAAACACACACACAATTTTTAGGTCATTTTGTATGGGTATCGATAGTTGCGCCGAAAAAAAAAACAAAATTAATTATCGCATCAAAAATGATAAGAGCTTTTACAAGTATAAAATAATATATGATTTCTATTTTTATACTATTTCACGCATATAAAGCACGGGAAATCTAGTACACACAACATTGAGATAAATAATTTCATTTACAATCAATTTAAAAAAAACATATAATAAACTGGATAAAACGTGTAAATTACGTTATGTTTGAAGAAAGAGTTACGTAGTAACATTATTTAATCTGTGGTAAGGGTAAGTTAATATTAATGGACTCAAGCTACTTTACTTATAAAATTTGGTGGTATAGGTATGGGAAATCTTTCTAGCATTGCATTGCCTGCTTTTCTTGCTTTCTTGCATTGTGTCAGTGACTAATTTAACATAATTTTAAATAATAAAGTAGACCTGTGCTTTGCTACGGAGGCAGGTCAGACATGGCAAACGCTCTGTCTCGGCGAAAATGTTCCACTGGAAATTAACCAACAAAAATAGAGTGATACTCCGTTGGTACAGGGCGTGCAGAAAGATTTATTTCATAATTTCCATAGTATCCAAGGTCAGTCACGCCTTCTAGCTGTTTCGACAAAGGAATCTAGTCAGTGGTTACACGTTTTACCATCAAGTAATCTCGGCACATTACTTGATAGGCAAAGCTTAATAGTAGTAGGAATCCGGCTAGGATCGGCGATTTGTTAATCCCATCAGTGGCCTTGTGGTAGCAGCATCTACAAGTTTGAGTCCCATGGACTTTCATGTAAGAAAATTCTTGTAAATCGCACAGTGGTGGAACGCCAATCCACCAGATGGTATGGGTGGGGTATCGCAAGTTTTGACGCGATGTGCGATGGTAAAATTGAGCCGCTGGAATTAGCCCAAACAATTTCTTAGAACACTCCCCGTGGTAGATGTGATAATATGCAAAGAGATGCAATATCTCTTCTTAGTGCCAGAGAATCAAGCTGATTAGAAATAATTCGGTCGTAAATGATTCGAATCGCTCTGCGCTGGATGCGATCAAATGGAAGGAACTGTCACTGAGGAGCCCCAGCCCAGAGATGATGTGGAGAGTATATCTGCAATATTAAAATAACTGACTTCTGCTAAGCTCAGGGGGGTTATTTTCATGTTATAGAGACATAAATTACCATTTTTAAAATTTTTGTTAGTCTGTCGGTCTGTTTGTTTATCTGTCTGTTTATCCGTCTGTCCGGGCCAATCTGCTGAATGGCTTAAGCATTGTGATGAAACTTTCCGAACAGATAGATATTTCGCCATAGTTGCCACGCTTAGCAGGCGGGTTGGCAAATGCAGTTTTTTATTATTTTGAGTTAATATCAGGAAGATGCTGCTGCCCATCTCCTGTTTCAGTTTCGGTCTGCCTCAACGCATCGAAGAGTTATAAAATTTCAGTGTATTTTATTTTATAACGTTAAAACTGAAATGCTTTTTAGTACGCATAAATTTATACGAGTAGGCTTGAACTATTTTCATATTTCTCATATTTTGATTAATGTGTAGGTACAAAAATTAAATGTAAAATAAAACATAGGAGACATTTGAACTGCATTCGTTAATTCACATTCAAAACGTGATTCCAACAAATTCTCCTTAGCTACAAATGAAAATAAAATACAAAACGTGGTAAAGCCATGCTGCAGCTATATTAATAGTATATTTGTAGCACGAATGGGTCGGCTCGACCGAGGAAGGACCACGCTCTCACAGAATACCAGCGTAAAATAGCAACTTAATGTTGCTGTGTTTCGTATGGCGAGTGTAGAGAACCGGAGACCCTTTTTACTGGAAACGAGGCATTCCATCTTAGTCCACACGGGTGACAACGCATCTGCATTTTGATTCTTAAGCGAAGATAGATGTAGATGTCTATGGCCCTCAGCAACCACTTACCATCAGGTGGACTGTGTGCTCGTTTGTCACCCTATTTCTATAAAAAATTGTAACTTCAGGCTTTGAAGGGGTAGAACCCGGAGCCGTAAAGCCAGTTATGAAATAAACATAGTGCTACGTCACGATATTGGGTATCTAAAGAAAATTCTTATAAGCCATGCTGAAAATCATATTTTATTGTTAGTTATGTTGTCAAATGTTAACGTCACGGGTTTGTTTATAAAATACCCTTACGTTGGCTATTGCCTTACTAACGAGAGTGTGTATTGATAAAGTTCGATTTTTTTAAATAATCAGCCAGTTTATGCGTAGGCTACATAGTCAACTTATACAAAGTAAATAACAGTTATTAAACCTACGTCCTACGATGCAAAGACCGTTTTTCCTTTCGATCATATTTATGATCACATATAGCAAAATAACTGAAAATCAAAGTTTGTGTTTGCTTACTATAAACAATAAACATGTATTAAGTTAAATTATCTTACCTATAAGTACAATGTAAATTTAAGAGTTATTGTTATATAATCACTACGTTTTAGTTAATACTTTTTCTTTGCTTCACTAATTTAGCAAACACTTCAGCCTCATCTATGAAGTCACCATTTTATGTAGTAAACATGTAAATTTAATGTTATTCAATATTTCAAACATAAATAAACATAAACAATTACGCCTGTCACCCAGAGGAGTAGACAGAGACTACGGACTTCCTTTTGGCACGATCCTGACACACCTCTCTCACCTCCTTCAGATCCATATACCTACGAATACATGTTCGTTTTATACTTTCATATTTTAGTGTTTAATATTATAATTTTATTATAAACCTTATATAAGTATAAAGCAAAAATATTGAAAAACGACACTTTGATAAAAGTTGACATATCGAAGTGCCACAACTCACTTCACAGAGCCTTTTGTCT
Source organism: Parnassius mnemosyne (assembly GCA_963668995.1). NCBI lineage: Eukaryota > Metazoa > Arthropoda > Insecta > Lepidoptera > Papilionidae > Parnassius > Parnassius mnemosyne. Next base: position 54,256,055 of record CAVLGL010000104.1, on the reverse strand, counting down.
GTTGACATTCTTAAAAATGTTCTGTTTTGACACTTATGGTAGTACCGCGGTAGTTATATATATATCTGACTGCCTGTCTGTATGACATAAATAATTCCTTTAACAGTACGGCTACCTAAATACAGGCAAATAATAATAAAATATGACGGGGTATAAATGGGCAGAATCTTTAGCATATATTTTATTTTGTGTTTTATAAACATATTTCTAAATAAACATTTCAAAATTGATGTCCTCAATTACTATGAGCAATCTATATTTATACAAGCATAGGGTGACAAATAAACACACGGTCCACCTGTTGGTAAGTGGATGTGGCTCATAGTCACCTACAACATTACTCGGATAAGAATCAAAATGTGGATGCATTGTAACCTCTGAGGAAGTCACGTTACTAGCAAAACGGGCTTGCAGTTCTATACACCAACCATACGAAACACTGGCATTAAACTGCTATTTTATGCGGAAACTCTGCAAAAGCATCGTCCTTACCCGGTCAAGCCGACCTATTCGCGCCTCAGCCATTATATAGTTGTAGCGTAGCTCCGTCACCAAAATCAAATGACGCTGTAACAAGTACGACAGCGCAGTGATGACACGATCGCCCAACAGACCCCAGGTACTGTGAAGCTCTGATTAACATACTAAAATCCAGTCCTGTAACCTTAGGGCTTTAAAACGCCTAGCGCTAGTTACTTTTACCTGCTGTTTTAGACTCTGTTACAACGCCTAAACAAATTAAAGTGTTGTGTTTATTTGACTTGAACCAGTTAGCATTTCATTTATATATTTGTCTTATTTTGCATGCCCAAGTAAAGGGTATACGGAACTTAAGCCATAAAACCAGTGGAGAACAATAAAAAAGCTTATGCTTTTTAGTTGGGAGAAAAGGGGCCTCCACTCACGCCTGGCCACCCTTCACAAAGATAAAAACGTTACAATTTTCAGTTTAAAATCAACGATTACTGGATTAGAACTCCACATGAATTTGATTTAGTTAGCCTTAATTTGACTTACTTTTATTATTATCAAATAATCATGCTGGCTAAACTATTATCTTGGTCATGTTTACCAAAAAGAAATAAATGCAATATATTGCAACTTCGATTGTAAACCATTAAGTAAATAATAGACCTTTAAGTTATAGATTTATTATAAACCTATAGGTTTATATTATTCAGGTGGCGACGAAACGAACGAACCTACGGCCATTGCAGATTATAACTATCGAAACATATTTTTACTAGTGGTAAAACATTTATTACACGTGATAGAGTTATATTATGTAGCTATATTAATATGGTTGTGGCAATAATGGGTGGACTCGACTGGAAAGGACCACGCTCTCACAGAATAAAAGCTTAATGCTACTGTGTTTCTTATGAAGTGTGTAGAGAACCGGAGACCCGTTGTATTGGAAACGAGGCACTCCATCTTAGTTCTTAGAGGTGACAACGCAACTATTTTTGGTTTTTTAATCGCGAATAAATGTAGATGCTTATGGGCCACAACATCCACTTATCATCAGGTGGAAAGAATTAATCCGATACACCGATCTTGTGCTTTTCATATTCTTCTTCAGTCTGTTTGCCCCCTCCCACACTGGATGCAGTGAAGACCTTGTAAAAGATGCAGGAAGTCGATCTATGCTGATGGGTGAACCATGCTTTGTGGTATTCCTTGGGGGAGCCCCATCTTTAGCAGAGGACTTGAGAATACCTGTAATGATGAAAGATGAACCAAGGCTACATTCAATATTAAAACCTATAAAAAATCACTCTCTCTTTATATTTTTAAAGGATAAAGGTGAAAAACAAGCACACACTTCACCTGATGGAAGTAGATTCTGTGGTCCCTAGTCACCTACATATATCCTCGATTAAGAATCAAAATGCATATGGGCTGTCATACACGAGAACCAAGATAAAATGCCTCGATTGCAATATAAAGGGTCTCCGGTTCTCTATACTCACCATACTTAACATAGAAGCAGAATTGAGCTTCTAATTTACGCTGGTATACATTATATATTACGACATTAATATTTTTTCACAATATCTTTAATCACAAGCCGTGTCGTGGCGGTATAAGAGAATCTACCACCTAATTCTACTCCATGGGTGTTGTACAAGGCGACTTTGGTAAAAGCCAGAAAGATCTCATAGTTTTCGATACTCGTAGATGTCAATTTATCCACTCGGTTACTCCGGACGTACAATACCCAGACCGGCAATGGTCAGCAGCGTCAAAGTCTCGTACTGCGACCACCAATTATCTATCCGCCTGTCAAATGTCAGTATTAAGACAAATCCTCCCTACAGCAGGAGAAGCCTATGTCCTGCCCAACAGTGGACTTTTAAGGTTTAATCAAAACAGAACAAAAAGAAGCTATAAGCACTTAATATTGTTCTAAAATTTAGCAGTTTCATATAATCTATATTTTGAAAAATTCAATTTCATGAAGTAATAATTATGAGAGCCATTTATCTTATGCGTTTGTGCGTTTTAACATTTAACCCCACAACGCTTGGTCAGATTTTCACTAATGTAAACGACAAATCCAAGATGGTTGTTCGTTTAATGACCCTTGAATATTACATGAAGGAAGAAGCGTACATACTGAGCGGTTAGCTTATAGCTGTAGCTATTTGAAAAAGAAAACTGGTTTGTAGTAATGAAACGTAAGTAATTTAAGTAAGCTACGAATTATAAAAAATGAGTCTTTATAGTAAATTAAAACATTATTTTCTAAACTTTTATCCATGTAAATGTAGTCGGCTGCTTAATCACTTTTTTCCTGAATTTTCTGGCCAGTGTCGTTGAACTGTGTATGGGTATCTTTTTACCATTATCTATAACTGACATCCAGCTTCCTCGCTTCACGGCACAAAATCATGTTTATCGTCTTCATAATACTTTTATTTTCTTTTCGAGTGTAATATTTCCGCCACTTCATATTACTGTAAGAATTAAACTAGAATCTTATTCGTATTTTGACTGAATTAAGCTACTCTTATGGCTGCTGAAACAAAAATCTTAAATAAAATTGTGCATGTAGTGTTAGCTTATACACTATTATGAATTCTCTAGATTTCATATTAATATAAATATATTTAATATTATCAATACATATTTCATCATCATCATCATCATTACAGCCCTTCACAAGTCCACTGCTGAACATAGGCCTCCCCCAAAGAATGCCACAAAGCACGGTCCTGAGCCACCTGCATCCATCGACTTCCTGCAAATCTTACCAGGTCGTCACTCCATCTAGTGGGGGGACGCCCTACACTTCGCCTGCCGGTACGAGGCTGCCACTCGAGAACTTTTCTTCCCCATCGGTTGTCGGTTCTTCGAGCTATATGGCCGGCCCATTGCCACTTCAGCTTACTAATCCGTTGGGCTATGTCGGTCACTCTGGTTCTACTGCGGATATCCTCATTTCTGAGTTTATCACGCAGAGAAACTCCGAGCATAGCCCTCTCCATAGCTCGCTGAGCGACCTTGAGCTTCCTCATCCGGCCAGCAGTGAAGGACCACGTCTCAGTTCCGTATGTCATCACTGGCAACACGCACTGGGTGTACAGTCTCGTTTTCAAGTTTTGAGGTATACCTGACGAGAAGATGTGCCGTAATTTCCCGAACGCTGCCCAACCGAGTTGAATCCGTCGATTGACCTCTCGGTCGAAGTTGGACTTACCTAGTCGGACTATTTGTCCCAGGTAAACATACTCGTCAACAACTTCGAGCTTAGTGTTCCCAACGACTACCGGCATAGGTGTGACATGGACATTAAACATGATCTTTGTTTTGTCCATGTTCATCTTAAGACCTATCCGTTGGGAAACACTATTGAGGTCATTGAGCATAGTGCTTAGGTCCTCCAGCGATTCTGCCATAAGGACTATATCGTCGGCAAATCGAAGGTGAGTGATGTACTCGCCATTGATGTTGATACCGTATCCTTTCCAGTCCAGAAGCTTGAAAACATCTTCCAATGCAGCGGTGAAGAGTTTCGGGGATATGACGTCACCCTGTCTTACACCTCTCTGCAATTGGATAGGTTTCGTACTCTGGTTCTGTACTCGGATAGCCATCGTAGCCCTACTGTACAAGCACTTCAACACTTCGATATACCGACAGTCAACTTGGCATCGCTGAAGGGACTGCAGCACCGCCCAAATTTCGACGGAATCAAAGGCTTTCTCATAGTCCACATACGCCAGACATAGTGGCAAATTGTACTCCTCAGACTTCTGTACAATTTGCCGAAGGGTATGTATGTGGTCTATGGTGCTAAAGCCTTTTCGGAAACCGGCTTGTTCGGGAGGCTGGAAGTCGTCAAGTCTGCGCGCGAGACGATTCGTAATGACTCTCGAAAACAGCACGTAGACGCGGCTCAGAAGGGAAATCGGTCTGTAGTTCTTCAAGAGAGCGTTGTCGCCTTTCTTGAAGAACAAGACCACCGCACTTCTGCTCCACGCCTCCGGTGTAATGCCACCACGGAGGACGGAATTAAAGAGCTTCTGAAGGACTTCAAGTACCGGTTTTCCACCCGCTTTCAGAAGCTCCGCTGTAATTCCATCCTGGCCTGGGGCCTTGCCGTTTTTAAGGTGCTGGAGAGCCATTCTAATCTCGCTCAGACTGACGTCCGGGATATCATCGGAATAATGTCGGATAAGACTCGCTCTTGGATCGTTACTCACACTTGCGTGTGGCTCCAACGATGACGTGTACAGCTGACCATAGAACCTCTCAATCTCACTCAAAATCTCAGGTGCCCCGGAAACGATGCTGCCACATTCGGTCTTCAGCTTTGACAGTTGGCTCTTTCTGGCAGACAGATCTCTGGCAAAGACTTTGGAGCCTTGGTTCCGCTCGATCGCTTCTTCAATACGAGCTGTATTGAAGTTGCGTAAGTCCCGCCGCATGCATTTGGAGATCTGTCTGTTCAGTTGCCTGTATGCTGTCAAATCTGTTGAAGAATGTAGCTTCATCTCCCGTCTAACAGCCATGAGATTAAGAGTGTGATCGGAGAGTTTTTGTGTTCTTCTGCGGCGGGTCTTGCAGAACTTAGCTCCGACCGCATGGACAGTTTCCACGAGCTTGTCATTCATATCGTCCACTTCATTGCAGTCTTCTAGGCACTGAAAACGGTTTTGCAACTCGAGCTGAAAGGTTTCGGGACTTTGGATTAGAGCACGAGGGGGACGGAGCGTTGACTTCATTAGACGAGACCTCTCCAACTTAACGTTTAGGTTCAGTGTGCCTCTAACCATTCGGTGATCGCTGCCGGTTTTCACCCTCGCGATCACTGAGGGTGAAAACCGGCACATATTTAGGGAGTATGAATTATTCTCTTTTGCAATCCCGTGACAGTTATTTTTTCAGTCTATATTACAAATGGTATGCTCTCAGCAAAGGAATAATTCGTCGGATATGAATTTTATTCATCTGTCATAATCAATTTGCGTTTTTATATTTTTTTTATAGGAGAGTGTGCAAACAAACATACGGATCACCTAATGGTAAGTGATTACCGCCACTAATGAACAAATGCAACACCAGGGGAACTGCAGATGCGTTGCCCGCCTTTTAAAAAGGAGTACTACACTCTTTTCTTGAAGGTCCCTAAGTCGTATCGGTCTGGAAAAATCTCTGGTGGTAGTTAATTCCACAAGGAAGTTGTGCGAGGAAGAAACCTTGAAAACTTCTTTTTAATCGCTCAGTGGTGGACCGCCAGTCATCCAGATGGTATGGATGGTATCGCGAGTTTTGTCGCGATGTGTGATGGTGAAATTGTGCTGCTGAAATTAGTTCGAACAATTCCTCAGAGCACTCCCCGTGGTAAATGCAAAAAAAAAATACGCAAAGAGATGCAACATCTCTTCGAAGTGCCAGTGAGTAAAGCCGATCGGAAAGAGTTCGGTCGCCGAAGATTCGAACAGCTCTGCGCTGGATGCGATCAAATCGAAGAAGCTGGCACTGGGGAGCCCCAGCCCAGAGATGGGAACAGTATTCCATGTCAGGCCCAAGCTACACCTTGTAAATATGCAGGCACGCCAAGCTTTTGAGAGGCGGATTTAGCCTTCTCTTCTAAGTGACCACGAAACTGCACGTCACTCGATATGTCAACGCCGAGGACCTCGATACTGGCTAAGGAAACAAGGGGAGTGCCTTGAAACTGAGGAGATACTACAAAGAGGTTCTTTTTAGCGCTAAATGAGCAAACTTGTGTCTTCTGGGGATTGAACTGGACTAGATTTAGTCGAACCTAGTCCGAAACTTTGTTCAACAAAGTGAAGTCTGAAGTCGAACTTCAGACACAAGTTTGTCCCGGTACTTGGCGACGTTTTCCCGAGAAATATTGGCACGGCTTGTGTATAAAGCATTGCCAGTGCTGTCATCCTCATAGCAATGAATGTTACCGGTTTGCAACATGTAACATTTACATTAAAATCAAATCAAATCATTTATTTGCAATTCAAGTGTACATAAATGGTCTTAAATTAAAAAAAAGAATGAAATACCTATATTAAATTAGGTTTGTATATTTAGGTGTATTATTATATTTTTATTTCAAAATATCCTATCTTTGCAGCACAACCCTTCTTACCATGGGCAAAACTACTTGAGGAATGCTGGTTGTTGTTCGAGACATATATTGTTTTTACATAACACAGTTTCACAGACATAATAAGCAACATTCCTCGCGTTATAGTGCCCAAAACATGGGCTACGCTTCTTCACTGAATAGCTTTAATTTGATTTTTGGCTAAAAGAAGGCTGGCTCTTTGTCATCAGTTACAAAAGCCAGCCGGGGATACAGTTCTTTTATAAACTTCTCTGTATGCAGAACCCACGAATTGATATATGATATATATGTATGGATATACAGTAAATGGCAGAAATATATAGTCATCTCCTGTCGTGACTCTATCCTAATCGAGGTATTCCGAAGATTAGATATCGCCAAAGTGTCTATTTTCATAGAGTCTCACATAAGACATTAATAAATCATCATCATCACTACAGCTTATAAAAGTCTATAGTTAAACAAAGGACTCCCCCGTAGATTGCCTGATGGTGGGATATTTACAAATGCCAACTGCGATTTTTATTATTATTTTCAGTTGTTTTCAAAAAGATGATGCTGGCGACACCCACGGAACCATAGTAGTGGGGGTATTGGATTTTCTTACACCGACACTCCACGTCACCTCTCTCATCAGGGATCAAACTCATGCTGTAGTATCATCCCACCGCCTCTTAGTATTCAAAGTTTCTCAAGCCGAAAGAATATTTATATTAAAACGACATTTTGAAAAGCAAACATTGCTTTCGACAATCGTTCATATTCACTGACATATAAAAGTTTTATTCACAGTAAGTCTTTCAGACGAACAAAAGATGGAAAATATACTGTGTTTCAACACGGCTGATTGCAAGATTTAGTATAGGTACGATCTTGATTCATTTGTTTCCTTTACAATATAACCTATTGTTTAATTTTAAAAGAACGGATAATTTGTGTAGGTACAACATAGATGTATAAAGATAATATTAATTTATTTAACAGCAGGTCTTTGAACTTTTGAGTAATTAATTTCTAACCTATTACATTTTTTGTAGAACTGGCTATTGATAATAATATACATATATGACTCATTTTAATTGGGATATGAAAGTGATCTGTAAATCGTTACTATTTCCTATTAACTTCAAGCTTAATTAATAAATAAAATTAGTTAATAAATAACTCAAGGTTAACTATTCTTAATTATTACATAGGTTTTCCTGCTATAGTTATGATAATGATTTCTTATATTTACGCAAACACAACACATTTATATAAAACTAGTTTTAAAGAAGAAAGAAAGAAAGAAAGAAAGGTTTATTCTCCAAAATGACGCCATCACAGATAACATAAAAAAGAAACACATAATTTACAAATAATATTGGCTATACAATACAAATTACAATATACTACATATTACAAACTATACAATACCAATACTCATATGTGTCAAGGCGTCATCTGGGAACAGTAGCACACTCAGCATAATGCCATGAATTTTTTTTTCTCTCCATGGCGCTGATTTTCAGTGTGTCCAACCAGTGACTTACCGAAATCAGTGCTATACGTATACTCATGACAGAATTATGCACAACAAGGGGGAAAGAAACAGTAACTATCTTAAGTGAGAGGGAGAGAGTAGAGTTCAAGGTCGAATGCCACTTCGACACAGCACGTCCCGTTTATGTTGCTTTCAGACGCTCTTAGAAGGGCTATACGAACACTCAAAAGGGGAGATTATTAAAATACTATAATGGGCTATATACTACAAAAGGGAAATTATTAAAATACTATAAAGTGCTATATAATAAAATGACCAGATAATTAGTAAAAAAAAAAAAATGTAATTATTGAAGAATATAAAAGTATATAAGAAGACAAAAGCCGCATTCAAAAGGACGATTTTAATGCTCCGTTGTTAATAATCTATGACGATGAGGTACGTAATCGTGCAAAGCGTTATAAACTTTGATCAAAGTTAATCTGACTATGAAGTAATTGTGTTCTATATTTATTTTTAAATGTGTGTACTGCTTTCAGATTTCGCAAAGGAGGCGGTATATCGTTCCAGCACTTGGATGCGGCGTATTTGAAACTTCCTCGGAAAGCGTGAGTGCGGTGACGAGGCACGACGACAGTATTCCCTCTAGTGCGTGTATTGTAAGTTTTTATATCACGTGACCATATGAGTTTGTCAGCAAGATAAGGAGGTGTTTTATTTTTTAATACCCCGAATAGGAGAGTTGCCATGTGTAGTTTTCTGCGATATTCCATTTTTAACATTTTGGCATTGTTAATGTAAGGGGTAACGTGCGTGCGGGGCGGTATTGTAAAACTAAATCTTGCACATGCATTTTGAACACGTTGCACTAGACGTCGCGACCGCGCTAAAAGTCTCGGGCCATATACAATGTCCATATAATTAAATTTCGAAAGGACAAGAGTGTCACACAATTTTACCCGAATATCCGAATTTAAAAACTCCCTTATTTGATAAAGAACCTTAAGTCTATAAAAGCAGTTTCTGCTAGTACTTAGTATGTGGTTCTCAAACTGTAATTTGTCATCCATTAGTAAGCCCAGATTGCGAATCTCATTTACACGTTCTACGATTTCCCCTCGAATTTGGATGCATGCCCCTCTTTCTGATATATTTTTTATTTGATTTTCAGAACCCATAATTAGTAGTTTAGATTTAGTTCCGTTTAGTACAAAGCAGTTTGAGTCGCACCACGCGGCTATACTTTCGAGGTCTTCGTTGATTTTATTAACGACTTCTTGAGTATCACGCGGATTACATGACATGTAGACTTGCAGATCATCTGCGTATAAATGATATTTACAGTGCTTAATGTTTTTTACTAAGTCGGCACTGTAAACTGAAAACAATATTGGAGCCAGGTTCGATCCCTGGGGCGCACCGGCTTTGATTTTTTTTGATTGCGAACGTATTAATGTTCCTCGGTCATCGCTCAGTTCTACAGTTTGTAGTCGGTTTTTAAAATAACTATCGAACCATTGTACTGCGCTGCTACTGAATCCATAGTAATGAAGCTTTGATAAGAGAAGGGAAACATTTATACAGTCAAATGCACGAGGAAAATCTAGTAATACTAGTATTGTGCCTTTTCCTTCATCTTGAGCGGTTAGTACATCGTCAGTAAGTTGAGCTAGGGCCGTCGTGGTGCTATGGTTCTTACGAAATCCCGACTGCATTTCCGGTATAATTTTTTTTCTATCTAAATACATGGTTTGCTGTTCTGCGACAATTTTTTCAATAATTTTAGAAACACAGGGGAGAATACTGATGGGCCGAAGGTCTTTTTCAGACAAAGGATTTGAGTTCTTAGGTATGGGTTTGACTAACGCATGTTGCCATAATGTCGGATAGGTGTTAGAGTTAATGGATTTGTTCACCATAGCAGTAATAGTTGGTAGTGTTTTCGGAAGGGTCATACGGAGCATATCGAGAGAAATCCCATCAATGCCTATGGCTTTAGATTTTAAACTTTTAATGAATTTTAGTACCTCTAGTTCATTTACCTCCTTTATCTCAAATATGTCATTAACGCAGCAGTGGAACTCAAAGTACGTTAAATATGACAACGAGACGTTTCTATTTCCAGGCACGTTTAAAAAATAGTCGTTTATTTTATTTGGATCATTAAACAAGTCTATCGGGATATTGTGTTTTGGTTTTATCTTAACATTGGACTTTATATGTTTCCACATTGAAATGGGATTATTTATATTACGATTAACATAAAAATTATAGTAGGCTTGTTTTTCTCTATATATTGCTTTATTGACGCAGATTTTTAGATCTTTATAGTATTTAATATGTATGTCGTTTTTACTTTTTCTCATTTTAATGTATGCGTCATCTCGTTTTTTCATCATCAATTTTATATTAAAGGTTAGCCACGGGAATTGCTGATGTTTAATCGTTTTTTTTCTAAGAGGCGCGTGAATTTCGAATAGTGTAAGTATGGCTGTGTTAAATAGCACTACCTGATTATTTACATCCGCGATACTCTCAATTTCTTTCCAATTTATTGATGTAAGGTCCTTATGAAAGTCTCCCTCGTCTATGTCAGAGATTCTCCTACTCATTATTGTTACTGGTGCCGGCTTTTTTTTACTCATATCAATTTGACATGTAATAAAAGCATGACTACTTTACGGATTTTATCGCACATATTAACATATTTCAAGCAGATGGTAGCACCCAGCCATCTTCTCTGTTGAAATTAGGATGGTTTTTGATTTCAAAAGCCACGCGAATCCTCCTTGGAAGGAATCGGTGTACCTTAGCGAGGATTTGTGGTCTATTAAATCTAATGTAGTGACGGGGGCCATCCTGTACGTGTTCACAGACTGCAGACTTCCCGGAGCGTCGATTGTTAACATCAGCTATGTGTTTTTTAACGCGGGTTTTTATGGATCTTTTAGTTTGTCCTATATAAGAGAGACCACATTTATGCAACAATACACTTGACTAATAGTAAAAAATTACTAATTCTCTTCGGCGGCTTGAAGTATGTTTTAATGGATGTAGCCAATCTTGTCAGTGACACCTCTGACATAATATGGCATCACAACAGGCACTCGCTCGACTGTGGCTAGCTTTGCTCGTTCACTGTGACGTAGGCGCGGGACGTATTGGAGCTCGGTTGCCAGCTGTTTACTGTCACAGATCCCTCGTGCTCTCTAAGTAATACTGCATATTCTACGGGTATGTTTTTTTTTCTCCAGCGTTCTAACAATCTAGTAACAATCGAGATGCAGTCTTCAACAGTGAATAGAGACTGCACATCAAATCTGACCATAGTTTTAGAATCCTTTTTGTGTGATCTTGTATGTCCCCTGAGCGGTGAGAATATTTTCGCTAAGTGTTGAGCCAATCTGTAAGTTGATGAATCTATTTGGCTCACTATAAGACGTAGTGGAGCTTTGGGCTTGTGTACATTTGGTAACCATTACAACTTCGGTGGTTTGGCACACGTCGGTATTATTGATTTTACGTCCAGATTTAATGTTTTGGAGTGTTCCTTTACGAGGTCACTAGTTGTTTTAAGTTTGTTATTTGTTGGGTCATTTTCAACCTTTTTATAAGTTCTTGCATCCCACAAAAGTTATTGTATTTTAGAATTATAATCCGACGTATCCATGACTACCGTGGCATTTCCCTTATCTGCGTGGAGAATCGTAAGTTCTGGTTTATTGCGTAGGTTTCTTTTTATAGGATAGGGTGACAAGCGAGCACATAATCCACCTGGTAGGTGGTTGCTGTGGCCCATAGACATCTGCATCTATCCTTGTTTGCGAATCAAAATGCAGATGCGATGTCACCCGTGAGGACTAATACGGTATGCCTCTTTTCCAAAAAGGGTCTCTGGTTCTCTACACTTACCATACGAAACACAAAAGTGTTAAGCTGATATTTTACGCTGGTATTCTAGAGAGTGATCCTACCCCGGTCGAGCCGACCCATTTGTGCTACAACTATACTACTAATATAGCTGCGGCATGGCTCTACCACGTAAAAATAATTTCAATAGAGAAGATGGCTGGGTGCTGCCATCTGCTTGGGATCCCATAATTAATATAATAAAATACCTACCCACGCATAAAACTGCAAGACTTCAGGATTCTGTAAGTTTATACTGCGTAGATCGGAACAAATATTATTACGGATCGCCGTAATGCCGTGCGAAAAATGGAATAAAACGCGCTGGTCTTGCTTTTAACTGGAGGCAAGCGGCGGTGAGGAGGAACTTGTACTTTTTCTTTTCTTGCTGGTGCCTTTTCGGTGGCTGGAGAGCGACTGCTGACCCTAGCGGCCGGCCCGTCTTTTATATGATTTGGCCGCTGCTGGCCAGCGGACCCTTGCCTCACCCCCGCGCCTATCTTTATTTATTTAATAACCTTACAAACTAATAAACATAATTCACTATATAATATTCTTATAACTACTTGTTAGACTAGGGTGTACATATCAATATTTTTACTTATTTACAGGTTTACATTATAATTTTCAGCTGCTTTAGGCGGAGAATCCTTCCCCCCGCCTCAGCACTATAAATATAAAACGTCGTGGCGCGGTGCGCGTGGCTTCATTTGCTCCGCTGCCGCGTCACGATAACATGCTCTTTGGTTACACTACTACTATTTTTTTTATGTGCCTAACGGCCTAATATATTTATTATATAATAAAGTAAACATTTATTATATTTAACAATTATAGTTTTCATTAGAAGACTATGCTAACTCTCCCTGTTCATACGGTGCCTTTATTTGGGAGAGTTATTGCACAGTTACAACTCAACCTTAAACTTAGTTATAATACAATCATTATTTTTTATCGTTCGATACAAGTAATACAATTATTTACACAAATTATAATTTAAATTCAACATAAGGTTGCGCTAGTTCCGCCGTATAACCCTTGCTAGTTGTCGAACCAGAGGCGTGGCCTGATAATTACACCGTCGTCCTGGCTCCGCCCACCGCTCCTAGGTTGTTCAACTAGCGCCGGTTACAATAAGCATTTTCTTTCGTTTGTTTAATATTGTTGCGTCGTGCACATTCTCCCGCCGTCGCCACGCTGCGATCCCTCTGGTAGCACGACGATCTTCTTCGTTGGTCTTCTTAGTATGTGCCCACTGCCGGTGGTTACGTCCACTACTCGTACCTCTCCGTCGACGCCAGGATATACCTTACTTATTTTCCCTCTGAGCCAGGTGTTGCGTGGTAGATTGGAGTCACAAATGATGACTAGGTCTCCAATCTTCGGCGATACTCCTATGCTGCTGGGCTCCCGCCGGTGTTGGAGTAGGGGCAGGTATTCTTTAACCCATCTTCTCCAAAACACGTCGGCTAGGGCTTGAGCTCGTTTCCATTGCTGGCGGGCCGTCACGTCATTCTTGCTGAAGTGTCCCGGCGCAGGTACGTGCGAGTTGGGACCGATGAGGATGTGATTCGGCGTGATGGCTTCAGGGTCTCCTGGGTCGACTGAGACGTGTGTGAGAGGTCTGGAGTTTACAGTATTTTCGACCTCGGCGAGCAGGGTCCCCAATGTTTCGTCGCTGGGATAGCGCTCGTTGAGGGTGACGCGTAGGGCTTCTTTTACGGAGCGAACCATTCGCTCCCATACGCCGCCCATGAACGGTGCTGATGGCGGTATGTACTTCCACACAATCTGTTGACACGTGGTTTCGTGCTCGAGGGCTGCGAGTGCTGCTTCGGCCATCTCCTTGTCTGCTGCCTTGAAGCACGTAGCGTTGTCACTCCATATTTCTTTTGGGCATCCTCTTCTGCTCATAAAACGCCTAAGTGCCGACACGGCTGAGTCTGCGCTCAACGAATGGGCTACTTCTATGTGTATTGCTCGCGACGTCATGCAGGTAAATAACGCGCCATAGCGCTTTTCGCGATGTCGTCCCACTGTGACTTCTATTGGCCCGAAGTAGTCTAGTCCGGTGTATGTGAACGGACGTGCGTGATGAGCGAGGCGTGCGGACGGCAGGTTTCCTGTAGACGGTGATGCAGGCTTGGCTTTTCTTAGACGGCACGGCAGGCATCCTTTGACGACAGTTTTCACTACTGGACGTATTTTTCTTACGTACAATCTCTGTCTTAATTCATTCACAACTGTTTCCACGCCTCCGTGATGCAGCCTCTCGTGTACGTGTGCTATGTACAGGCGAGTGTATGCGTGCTTCCCGTCTAATATGGGAGGGTCGTACATGTCGTCCTCCACTTCTGATGCCGCTTTTATTCGACCTCTGAGGCGTAGGGTCCCCTCTTCATCAATGTATGTGCTCAGGTGGCCTAGTTTGTCGTCGCCTCCCGGAACACTTCCGCTGGTGATTCTCTTGAGCTCCTTCGTGAAGCTTTCCCGCTGACTGGCTTGCACCCACAGTTGTTCGGCTCTCATATGATAAGCGGCCGGTATTCCTACAAGCGACGAGGCAGTAGGAGTCGCCTTTTTCTCCTTGGCGGGGGTGTTGCGTTTGTTTGTTCTCTGCCAGCCAGGGTCGCTACCTTGTCTTGCTTTGTTGCGTTTACGCCCAGCCTTCACTACGTGCTTGTTTGGTCTGCACATGTCGATGAATAGGAGGACTCTCGCTGTCGCCCTTATGAGGCGAATCCATTTAGAAAATCTTCCTATCTGTGGAAGATGTGTTGTTGTCGAGTCTTCACTTTTAACAGCGATGTTACATATTTCTCGCTCTTCCCCGGTGTCATATTGTGTCGTTTTCTCTTCCTGCGGCCATTCTGCCGGTGGACGCTGCAGAAACGGGGGCCCTCGGAACCATCGGTGCGACTCGTCGAACCCTTCTGGTGTGGCTCGGGTTGCGTCGTCTGCCACGTTTTCTTTAGACGGTAGCCAACGCCATTCGTTCTTTTTGGTCGTATCTTCTATCTCCGCCAGGCGATGAGCGACGAAAGCTTTGTACGCGCGAGGCTCCGATCTTATCCACACCAGTGCAGTACGGGAGTCGCACCAGTATGTCTTGCCTGCTATGTCGCCATCGTGTTCATCGATCACGGTCTGCGCAAGACGAGCTCCCAGCAGTGCCGCTTGTAACTCGAGCCGTGGTATGGAAACTGGTTTCAGTGGTGTTACGCGGCTCTTGGCGGCGGCCAATGATATGTTAACGCTGCCGTCTGCTCGCTCCGTTCTCCAATACACTGCTGCTGCGTAGGCCTCCTCGCTTGCGTCGACGAATGTGTGTAGTTGGCGCGTCGACACCGGGTTGTAATCGTAGCATCGCGGTATTCTTAGTTGTTCTATGGCGTTAAGTGAAGTAATCCAGCCTTCCCATTTTTCTTTTAATTCTGTTGGCAGAGGGTCGTCCCAGTCCGCCTTGTAACGCCATGTGTCTTGAAATATTCTCTTCGCTGGGGTGGTCACCGGTGATATTAACCCCAGCGGATCAAATAATGCCATTATGACGCTCAACGCTTCTCGTTTAGTTGGCAAGCGTTGTTTTTCTTTTACGTCGGCAGGCATCTTCATATTGTTAGTATTGAATCCAATATGATCGCTTTGTACATGCCAGAGCAGCCCTAGCGTCTTCTCAGTTTCTTTTCCGCCCAGGCACACGGTCGCGTCGTGTTGTCTATGCTCTGTCGTTATTTCTTCTATTGTTTTTTCTTCGTTCGATGTCCACCCGCTGAGTACGAATCCCGCTTGTTTGTGGACGTGATCGACTGCTTTTACTGTTTGCTGAGCTTCCGTGACAGAGTGGAAGCTCTGCAAGTAGTCGTCCATATAATGGTTTCTTTTTATGGCGACCGCAGCTTCTGGGTACGCTTCTGCATGTTCTTCAGCATTTTTATTTTTGATGTATAATGCTGTGCATGGTGATGATGTCGCTCCAAAGATGATTGACGTCATCCTATATTCCTCCGGTTGGTCCTCCCGCCGCTTGCCTCTCCACAAGAAACGTAAAACGTCTCTATCTTCTTTGCGCACTTTAATCTGCATGAACATTTCTTTTATATCGGCGCTCACTGCATACGGATACTGTCGGAACCTCATGATCACTCCGGGCAGTGATTGTAATAAGTCGGGCCCCGAGTGAAGCATATCGTTGAGACATATTCCGGCTGTCTTCGCTGCGGCGTCGTGTACCAATCTCGGCGGCTTGTTCGGTTTCGCAGGGTTGATGACTGGGAAGTGTGGCAGATACCATGTCCTTCCTTGCGGCGGTGGCATTGGCGCGCGCTCTGCGTAACCCGAGTTGAAGAGGTTCTCGATGCGTTCTTCGTACTGTAGCTTGAGATTGCTGTCTCGGTCGAGCCTCTTCTCTAAGGTGTGCAGGCGCCTTTCCGCTTCTTTATAATTATTTGGTATTTGGAAGTCCTTTTGTTTCCACAACAACCCTGTCTCGAATCTGCCGTCCGCTGACCTCTGGCTGGTTTCGTCCAATATTTGCATGGCTCGCTGCTCGGGATCTTCTTTCGGTCTTCTCGGCTCGATGCACAGCGACTCCAATTTGAAATAATTTTTTATTTCTTCTTCTATCGGTGGTGCATCTTCCCTCTGATGTAGTCTGCCGCAGAAGGTGACCGTCGACGTCAATGAGCTATGACAGCCATGCAGAACCCAGCCCAGGTTGGTGTATGAGGCGACTGGTTGGTCTCGACGGCCGACGCGCAGTTTTCTAGACACTATGAGGTGCCAGTTATCTTGCCCGATTAGTACTTTCGGTGAGGCGCGTTCGTAGGTGATATCCTCTTTGATATCCAACAGATGTGGGCAATTCCCCAAGTGATCTTCATTCACGGATTCTGGCGCGAAGTCCAACCGCTCTACAGTACGCGCTGCTTCTATGTTGTGTTCTTCTTGCGCGTACGTTCCTCTTATTTTAAAGCTGACGATCTTGCTCTTCTCGTGTTTCACCTCCGAGCCGACCCCTTGTATCCACATTGTGTGGGCTGGGCCGTCGGCGCCGATGACGTCGGCGATTGAGGCATCGACTAAGGTGACCGTGCTCCCTTCATCCAATAATGCGTATGTTTCGACGCAGCTTAGCGGCCCCCTTATTGTTACGGGCGCAATCTTTAGGTAAGCGCGGCGGTGCTTGTACGGTCGAGTCGCTGTGTTGACCTCCTTTGCCGATGTTGCGGTTTCCATAGCGGGTTCTTTTTCCATTACTGCTGTTCTGTCGTGATGCAACAATTTATGGTGTTTCATCATGCATCCGCCTTTTCCGCACGGTGGAGCTTTGCACAGTAATCGACGATGTTTGCCTCGCAGACAGCGGTAGCAGATATTGTACTTCTTTGCTACTTCCCATCTGTCATTTGTGGACAGAGCGGCGTATGACTTGCAATCGGGCAGTTTGTGTTCTTGTTTGCATTGAGGGCAGCGTTCTTCATATGGTTTCTTGCTTGTGGCGAAGGCACGTTCTATTTTTCTCGGTCTTCGCTCTCTCGTTTCGCTGTCCTCTGCGATGAACTCCGGCAAGGCATACGCGCTGCATTTATCCGCTTCTTCGTTTAAGAACATTGATATCTTCTTAAGCTCTGGGATATCTTCTTTCTTTCTGGCTGCATAGTCGTACCATTTGCTTTTCAATATGGGCGTGAGTTTGTCTGTGATAACTCGCGTCATTTCTGGACTATGCAGATAGTGTGCTTTCTTGAGTGCTTCCACGGTGCCCACTACGTTCGCTATGCGATTTGCGAATATGCATAGCTCCCTGGGATTGTCCGTAACTTTGTTCAGCAGCTTCAGCTTCTCTATTTCCAAGTGAATTAACGCTTCTGGTCGTCCGAATCTCCTTTCCAAAGCTTCTATTATAATTCTGGGATCTGGTTGGCTTATAAGTAGGCAACCTGCGGCTTCTTTTGCTGTCCCTTTTAAGCTTCGGCGTATTCTCGCTATGTTTTCGTTCGCCGTGAAGTACTTTGAAGATTCTTCGTACATTGTCTTGAAGCTGAGCCACTCCTTGCTGCTACCATTGAATGAGGGCAGCTCTTGTATATATTTCGGCGGCTCCCTTGTGCTTCGTACTGCTTGTGATAGAGCAGCGGCTAAGGTAGCGACGTCGATTTGCTGCTGCGCCTGTCCATAGTCTTCTTTCTGCGGCGTGGTATGTTGCGGAGCGTATTGCGGCGCACACTGTTGAAGTACGGGTGGTGCGATCTGCAGTGCTGGTTGCGGCGTGAAGTACGACGTGGGTTGCGGCGCAGGCTGCGGCGCGGGTTGTGGCGCGGGCTGAGGCGCGGGTTGCGATGTAGGTTTTTCTTGCAACCATGTACTAATGCGCACTGATGCCAAATCGTCTTCTATTTCTTCATCTTCATCGGTTGATCCGGCTTCTGCTTGTAGTCGCTGCACGCGTATTTCTTGCAATTCTGTTCTTGCTTGCAACTGAGCCTGCTCGAGCTTGAGTTCGGCTAACCGCTCTTTCGCCTCTAACTCCGCGAGGAGTCTCTTGCGTGAGGCTACGGAGCGGCGTGACCTAGTCTCGCCGGGCTTCAATGTGCACTGCGATCTTTGATCACCCTCTTGCTGGGTTTCTTCCGTTGCGGTTGTTCTATCGGTTGCCGAGGTAGCGGTCGTATCGCTGACCGTTGTGGTTTCGCTAGTGGTGTTTGTTGAACCACTAGCGGCTGAGTCGCCCCCGGAGGCCTCTTCTGTGGCCCCCTGGGTTGTTTGTTCATCCTTGCGACGCTTCGATGATTCTCCGTTGTTACTACGCGTAATCACCATTCTTCTTCACAATAATATTTTTTCGTTCTTGCGGTTTGCTTCTTTCTTCCGGCAATACCAAGACCGATATTGTCTTTTTCTTCTAGTAATCCGGCTTCTCGAAGGACCATTAATATTACGGATCGCCGTAATGCCGTGCGAAAAATGGAATAAAACGCGCTGGTCTTGCTTTTAACTGGAGGCAAGCGGCGGTGAGGAGGAACTTGTACTTTTTCTTTTCTTGCTGGTGCCTTTTCGGTGGCTGGAGAGCGACTGCTGACCCTAGCGGCCGGCCCGTCTTTTATATGATTTGGCCGCTGCTGGCCAGCGGACCCTTGCCTCACCCCCGCGCCTATCTTTATTTATTTAATAACCTTACAAACTAATAAACATAATTCACTATATAATATTCTTATAACTACTTGTTAGACTAGGGTGTACATATCAATATTTTTACTTATTTACAGGTTTACATTATAATTTTCAGCTGCTTTAGGCGGAGAATCCTTCCCCCCGCCTCAGCACTATAAATATAAAACGTCGTGGCGCGGTGCGCGTGGCTTCATTTGCTCCGCTGCCGCGTCACGATAACATGCTCTTTGGTTACACTACTACTATTTTTTTTATGTGCCTAACGGCCTAATATATTTATTATATAATAAAGTAAACATTTATTATATTTAACAATTATAGTTTTCATTAGAAGACTATGCTAACTCTCCCTGTTCATACGGTGCCTTTATTTGGGAGAGTTATTGCACAGTTACAACTCAACCTTAAACTTAGTTATAATACAATCATTATTTTTTATCGTTCGATACAAGTAATACAATTATTTACACAAATTATAATTTAAATTCAACATAAGGTTGCGCTAGTTCCGCCGTATAACCCTTGCTAGTTGTCGAACCAGAGGCGTGGCCTGATAATTACACCGTCGTCCTGGCTCCGCCCACCGCTCCTAGGTTGTTCAACTAGCGCCGGTTACAATAAGCATTTTCTTTCGTTTGTTTAATATTGTTGCGTCGTGCACAAATATTAATAACTTTTAATCTGTAGGTAGCCGTGGTTATCTATGGCATTGGGACGTCATACACCTCAGTCCCCCCGTGACCATGGGTGCTGGAAATTACTCGAATCGTCGGTAATATAAAATAAGTTAATATACGCGATAAAATCCGAAAAACTAGTTTTATTTATAGTTATGATTTCCTTCTTAAGTGTCTTATTTAAGACTAGCTATTCCCCGCGAATTCGCCCGCGTGAAATTAAGGCTTTTAATTTTTTTGCGTGGAACCCAAATTCTTTTTCTAACATAAAATAACCTACGTTACTCCCTATAACATCAGCTATCTGCCAGTGAAAGTCTCATCAAAATCCGGAACAGACAGACGGACAGAAAATTTAAAAATTAAATTTAAACTTGAATTGGAACAAGATTGTTTCCTTAATTTTCTTGACTTAACAATAACAAGAAAAGAATCGTCACATGTTTTCCAAAGTTTTCGTAAGGCAACTCATACCGACACGGTCATCCCCGCGTCATCGTGTCATCCGTGGCAACATCAAGTAGCCGCTTTTTATTGTTACATTAACCGTTTGTTCACTGTCCCATTAAATAAAGAAAATTATTTAAAAGAACTTAATATAATTTATCAAATAGCGGTCTCTAAAGGTTTTTCAAAAAATCTCATTATCAATTTAATTAAAAAGAAACAAAAGCATGTTGTTCGCAACTCTCTGTACGCGGTTCAACCTAAAAATGTTCATCGATATGTGAGCAGTTTGACCTACTTAGGCCCCATATCTGAAAAAGTAGCTAAGACTCTTCAACAAAACGGCGTTTATGTGGCGTTCAAAACAAACAATTCTCCTAGAAATATCTGTAATAATAAAGATAAGTTGGATATTCGTCAAAAGTCAGGTATTTACAAACATGTTAATGACGAATGATACGCCGTTTACGTGGGTCAGACTGGTCGCAACTTCGAAACACGTTATAAAGAGCATTTAGCCGCGTACAGGAATTGTAATCCCGATAAATCCCATTTTGCTGAACATCTTTAGGACACTGGACACAACCTAGCCAACGACCACTCCTTTAAAGTCTTACATACGTGTAATAAAGGGCTGCGACTGTGTGTGCTGGAACAGTTAGAGATATTAAAAAGTAATAACAGTCACGTTGCACTGTTAAATGAACAAACAAATGTTTCTAACTCACCTCTCCTAAATATCTTTAAGCCTGCTCTCTAAGAGCAGACAGCCTCTCTATGGTCAAGTATGATCACCCTCACGGTGATCGGTGATTGGTTGCGTAGTTGGAGGGTAGGCGGACGTGGCGCGGCAGTTTGTTTTTAATTTTACAAACGGCTGCGTAAGTCCGGCGGTAATTGATCGCATGTTTTATCGCATGACGCAGTCGCTCGCTCCTTAAGCAGGGAGCGGTTGCGTCAGCGGTCTGTATAAAAGGCAGTTGTTTTGGCTTACCGCTCACTTAGCGGTTAGCCACCGTAGAGTCTATATCACCAGAGAATGCCTCGTGTAGAGGCGAAACACGTGTTGTATTGTCTTCAGTGGTGGGTCTTACCTAGTGTAGTGGTGTTGGGAGTAGTGGGGCAAGGATTAGTGGTGACGGGGATAGTGCACGCAATGGAGGGAGGGCGGGAGGTGCTCTTTAAACTAGGTAAGACAAATCATTTTATTTTATCTAGCGGATGTACGCAAAGGAATTTTTTGGCAAATTTAATTAAAATTATGATTTTGTTATAAGTATCGTATATACTTTCATAGGCATGTAGTAAAAAGCCGTTATTTTGACATTACAAACATACACTTAATTTTTTTGAATAGATTAAAATAATTTTTAAAGCTAAATGTCGAAGTTCGGATGCACTGGGATGCAACTATGTTTAGCAGGCTACAGATCCTACAACTGAGTTCTGTTAAAAGTAAAAACTTAACGTCCTATATACGTTCCTCTCTTAGGCACACGCCGCCTCTCATTTCTAAGAGGGTTTTAGGGTAAGGGAATGTCCGCTGCGCTGCTCTAATGCGTGTTGGCGGTCTTCACTCGTCGAAATATTTTTTTTAATTCTCAGACATGCAAGTTTTCTCATAATGGCTTCCTTTATCACCAAGCACGTGGTAAATGAGCGCTTAGAATTGCAGTTAACAAACAATTTTATTGATGGCAACGGGGAAAGAACTCGAATTGCTTGCGTAGTTTGAAATTTACATCGAACACTTAGGTAGTCACGGCTCTATTGCTATTAAGATTGTTATTTCATTTTTAAAATAATTAAGGGTATATAACTTTTAAACTTAGTTTGATATCATTACAGAATACAATAATAATAATTAATAACATCGGCCTTACTCGTAGTCGTTGATTATCGCTTAAGTGCTTAAATTCAGTTTTATTTATATCTATACCAATCTTTCTTAATTGTTATTCAGTGAAAAGGGAGAGAGAGAGAGAACATTTCTTAAATTGACGTTGAATTTTAGGAGTATGAGCGTAAAGACATAAAATGAATGAACTCTTATGCTACAAAACGTGCTGTGCGGCAATTGTAAACCTAAAAGATAGCATTATAAGATACTGTTACTACCAACTTTCCAAGCTTTAAAAATTTAAAACTTTTACGGTATGGTCTGAAAATTTTTAACGTGAGATTTGGCGAAATTCCACACGGCATTTTTCTTGCATTTGGCTGGTGAAATTGTTATTCTTGACAACAAATAAACGCCTGAGGTAAGCCATAATGTTTTCTAGGTTTCTTTCAAAGTTTAAATTGCAGCAGCTAGTGAGGATTTGAATTTTAAATTATCACATAATGGTTTATTATACTTTTGTAAACTGTTTTCGAGTGGAAGCTTTTTACTGGCAAATGCAGGGTTGGGCAGATGGGAAACTCCCCACTAGATGGCGTGATGTTGAACTTGTGATAGGCTGTAATGATGATGAAGATGACGAAAGAGAATGAGTTTCAAGCATTACTAAAATCTGAAATTGGCAATATTATTTTTTCCTTAACAATATTTGTTTTATAATTAGATGTATAAAAAGATTTTTAAACAAAATATCTTCGACGTTATTTGCGATGGTGTCATATACGTCAGCTAAAGTCAAGTATTTTGGATTCTAGTTTAAGAAAATTTTCAATAGTTTGCCTTAAATATTTAGTTAAAGTCTTTAAAGAGTAATATAATTATCGTAGTTTGACGTCTAGTATTGTAAAAACCTATCGGTCTCAGAAATTTCGCCAAACTTATTTACTTAGAGTAATTATATACATACGTACTCTGAGCTTATTTACTTATTAATTTCTTGAAAGTTAGTGCGCACAGAATATCAAAATCCATGCTCAATTTATTGTAAAAAATTCAAGCACACAGAATACGCACCAAAACCGTGTTGCTTGCAAATGGAGGAAGCGTGCTCATCTTCACTCTATTAGTAGAAACAATGATTGCTCAGTGGAAGAATTGAAACCTAGGGGGCGTTACTCATCGTTCAAGATGGGAGTCTCGTTGAGAATTGCCGACAGTGCTATGTCACCAAATAACTGAGTTGAAGACATCTGTATAAAACCGTGGCGTCAGAACTTTCGTGCCAAGGAAAAAAGTGCGAAACCTATTTTTTTTAAATCAAAACCTTAGAGGTCGAATACTTTTAGGAATAATGTGACTCAATGCAGTTTTGATGTTATAGCCTTGACTGAAACCTTTTTGAACATGCGACATTTTTTAAGCTTAAAGTTTGAGTAGTTTGTATTCCGTTTAGAATTTCGGTTTATTACAACCTAATAATTACAAAATGTTAAAAATATGTGATATATAATTTTTTGTTTATGAAATCTTAAAATATAATATCACTAAAACTTCATATCCTTAATATTTCTTGTGAACTTGCACTTTAAACAATATAATAATGATAATTTTTCATCCTTCGGTTCGGCCATTCAGAACGATGGTCAGCCAGATGGCGCAGGACTGGTTTGAATATAGCTCGAATGTGTGCAAGCACAGTTCTGTTGTCTTGCATTGTCTATTTCTTCACTCTCATACTCCGGTGGGACAGCAATCCGGATTGGAGAGAGATCAGACGCAAGTCTACTGGGTTTACGTGCTTTCCGAGGCACGAGGTCGAAACACCGCCAACTTACTGACACCGAGCTGTTGAAAATTTCTTGACAGAAAAACCAAAACTGATTTAAACTCGACCCTGAATTGGAACTTGGGACTACATAATCAGCAGTCAGGATTACGACGACTAGACCAAAGAGGTAGTCATGCAGCCGTTATTTAGCTGTAGCGTGGCTCTGCTGCGTAAAACTTAACTTCAAAGACAAAAAAGATCCAAAATATCAGCTGTCGAATTACCAAAAATCTCGAAGTCAAAACATTAAAGTAAATATATGCTCGCTCGATGTTTCAACGTAATTAACGCTATTTAATCTGTGAAGCAACTTTATGAGTATATAAACAGAGACACGATTAATTTTACGTGCTAACTTCTGACTTACTTTACATTAAAATTTCCGCTTACTGACATCTGAGTCTTATTTTAATTTAATTTCGATATTACAATTTATAAACTTCTCAATTCAGAATTAAAATTCGAATTCAAATTAAAGTTTATTTTTATTTGTGAATACAGGTAATAGGTACTGACACAACAGATCTTTGAAAAGATTATGTTCGCTGCATCAACCCTTAGGTATACAGATATTATAGGTACAATAAAATCTACCACACTACTTCCGTTATATTATTTCAGTATATTATTTATATTATACGAGTAATTGTAATATTGAAATGCTTCACGTAATTGATCGTCATTTAATATGCATAACATTTAGCATATATAATATGATGTAACTAAATTATATATTAATTAGATAAAATATTTTAATATCGAATGTCAAAAAAAAGTTATACGCAATATCATTATAATATACCTAATGCTGTGTCGCTTAAATATTCTTGATAAAAGATGGTTATTTCGATATTACAGACAAACACTTATAGTAAAACAGTTATATGTATAGTCGCCTCACCTAGTCGACATCTTTCATTATTAAAATCAATTTATTAAGAGTTCATAACGTAGTAGTCAGTGAACAATTTAAAATATAATGCTTCGCTAAAAATTTTAATATATTTTTTTAATCTATATAAATAATTAAATCATTAGGTAACAACATGTGTTACATCAGCACTTCGAGACGTAACGAACACAGATAACTCTGTATACTAGTCAGAGAGTAACGAAGCCTGTTTTGATAAAGTTTTTTTTTAAATAATTAGCCAGTTTGTGCTTGGGCTAGTCAGTCAATTTATACAGAGTAAATAAAAGTTATTTAAGCTACTTCCTACGATTCAAAGACCGTTTTTCCTTCCGATCATATTTATAAGTACAATGTCAATTTAAGTGTTATTATTACCAAAGAGTATATAATCATTACGTTTTTATTAACACTTTTTCTATGCTTGACAAAGGTAGCAAACACTTTATCCTCATCTATGGCGTCATTATTTTATGTAGTAAACATGTGAATATAACGTTTTTTAATATTTCAAACATACAGGAGTAAGCGGAGACAGACTTCTATTTGCTATTATTCAGATACACCTCTCTCATCACCTTCAGATCCACATATCTAATGATACATGCTCGTTTTATATTTTAATATTTTAGTGTTTAAAATTTTAATCTTTATTATAAACCAAAATATGTATAAAGCAAACATATTTAACATTTTGAAAAAAGTTTACATACCAAAGTGAGTCGTGAACTTTACAGAGCCTATTGTGTTGACATTCTTAAAAATTGCGCTTTGACGTGTAACTTACTTTTTCGCCGTGTATTCAGGGAGACTGATTAATGGTGTAGCTCGGCAAAGTACGTGTGTTACATTGATATCACTGGTATGGATGACTGAACACACGTAGAAAATATTTCGTGCCAATTTTAGTAAAACAGAACACTTATGGTTCTGCCGCGGTAGTTATCTGACTACTTACTTGTCTGCGTCGGCGACCCGTGTTGCTTTATTCCTGTCTGTATTAGACAGACTATTTCTTTAAGAGTGCGAATACATAAATACAGACGAATTTTTAATAAAAATTTGACGGGGCATAAATGAGCAGAATCTTTAGCACACGTTTTATTTTGTATTTAATATACATTTTTTCCCTCTCAGAAATGAGAAGAGCCTGTGCAGCAGTGACTGAAACTTTAACTTTTAAATATTCTTTACAAACACCCGGTCAACCTTTTGGTAATTGGATGTGGGCCATAGACATCTACATCTCTACTCGGATAAGAATCAAAATATGGATGCGTTGTCACCCCTGAGGACTAAGATAGAAGGCAAAGTTAAGTATTGCAAAGTAATGAAGTATGACAAAGATGTACGAACGTACGGTCATAGCAAATTATAACTATCGACACATATTTTTATTAGTTGTAAAACATTTATTACACGTGATAGAGCTACGCTGTAGCTACATTATCGTTGTAGCAATAATGGTTGGGCTCAACCGACAAAGGACCTCGCTCACACAAAATACCAGCGTAAAATTGAAGCTTAATGCTACTGTGTTTCGTATGGTGAGTTTAGAGAACCGGAGACCCGTTTTACTAGAAATGAGGCTTTCCAGTTTAGTCCTCAGTGGTGACAACGTATCTTGAATATAGCAAGCATTTTCTACCGGCTATTCAGATTGGCCGAATATTTTAGTAGGACATTTTGGATACATTCGTTCGCCTTTGAAAAAGGTTTATTACCAGCGGTGGAGTGCTAAAACAGACTGATAAAGGAAACGAATAAGGTAAGAACAAGAGCGGTTCTTTGGGTTAATTCTGTTTCATTGCAATCAAAACAATTTATTATTATGCTAGGAATTTATTATACTTTCGATGTTTATAAGCCTTTTAAATCTGTTATAAGTTCAATTATAAAGATGGGATCCAACTTAAATTAAGACAGTAAGAATATTGTAATAAAAATAAGACAAGGAGTCCTTGTTTAAACGTTTTTTGGCTACTTGTTGAATCAGCGCCGGATCTGTCGGCACGTTAATAAAGTAATTACACATTAAAATGTGAGGAAAATGTAACAGTTTGCTATTAAAATGTGACTTTTGTACATTGTACTTTTTTTCTGAACCCTAAAGGAAAACCGGTGGTCGTTATTTATTTAAATGAATATTATATTTATTAAAGTATTCTTAAAAATATCACAAAAGAGAACTAAGTTGTTAAAATAAATATAACAAAATCCAGAATCGTAACTAACCGTTTTAAATTCTAGCTTATGTTATAGATATATAATGTCACATAAAAAATTATAATTACAAGGAAAAAATAATTTCAATTATTTTATGTTGATATATAAAACATTTATAAAATTATGGGAATATATTTTATCCAACGAAACTTAAAATTCTGAGAAATACGCATTCAATATTTCAATATTGTTCAATATATTCCTGCCAAGTACTAATAATTTATAACAATAAAACAAGGGCTGCAACCACCGAGATGGAGTGACGGTCTCCTAAGTGATACTGGAAGATGGATGCAGGTGACTCTGAACCGTGCCTTAGGGCATTCCTTGAGGAAGGACAAACTTCAGCAGTGGACTTGTGAATGGCTGTAATGATGAATTGTGAAACATTAATATTAATATCTATAAAAAATCCCCCCCCCCTCTCTCTCTCACTCTCTCTCTCTCCCTCTCTCTCTTTGATATTTTTATAGATTAAGGGTGACAAACGAGCCCACAGTCCACTTGATGGTAAGTGGATGCTGTGACCCAAATAAATCTATACTCGATAAAGAATCAAAATGCATATGCGCTGTCGCAGGGGGTGTCAAGATAGAATACATCGTTTTCAGTAAAAAGGATCTACGGTTCTTTATACTCCTCATTCTAAACATTGAAGCAGCATTAAGCTTCTAATTTACATTGGTATACATTATATATTACCACCCCAATATTTTCTCACAACATCTTTAATCACATGCCGTGTCGTGTCAAATCTACCACTTCATTCTGATCCATGGGTGTTGTAAAAGGCAACTATGACGAAATCCAGAAAGATGTCATAGATTGCGATAGATGGCGGTTTGTCCTCTCGAATAAATTAGACGTAAAGTTCACAGTACGCGAGCAACCCGGTTTCGATCCCCGCCGGCACCAATGAAATTGTTAATTGTAATTTTAAGTGCTGATTCACCACGTGCTCGGCGGTGAAGGAAAATAGCATGAGGAAACTTGCATGTCTGAGAAATAAGAAAAAAAGTATTTCGAAAACATGTGAAGTTCGCCAACACGCGGTGGACACTTCCTTGTCCTAAAACCCTCTCATAAATGAGAGGAGGCCTGTGCCCAGCAGTGGGACGTATATAGGATGTAACTTAAACTTTTTAACTCTTAAAGTACCCAGACAGGTCCAATGGTCAGCAGCGTCAAAGGCACGAGACGTCTGGTACTGCGATCATCGATTACCAATCCGCCTGTAAAGCGTAATTATTAAGATAAATCCTCCATACAGCAGGAGAAGCGTAATCCTGCACTAGCAGTTGATTTTGAAGGGTTATAAAAATAAGAGGCTATAAGCACTTAATATTGTTCTAAAATGTATTATTTTCAAATAATCTACATTTTGTTATTAATTCAAAATTTAAGAGATATGATGTAATAATATTGATAGTCATTTATTTCATGCATATCAACATTTAACCCCTCAACGCTTGGTCAGATTTTCACTAATGTACACGACAAATCCAAGATGGTTGGTTATTGGTTTAATGACCCTTGAAAATTACATGAAGTAAGAAGCGTGCACACTTAGCATTTAGCTAGCTGTGGCTATTTTCAAAAAGAAAATAAAGTGAAAAGTAATGAAATATACTACTTATATATCATTTAATAAGTTGTTTTATCATATACTTAATTAAAGGCCATCCTCATCAAGATAGATTGTCACGTTACAAGTATCCGTAATTTCCCGAACGCTGCCCAGCCGAGTGGAATCCGTCGATTAGCCTCTTGGTCGAAATTGGACTTACCTAGTCGGACTATTTGTCCCAGGTAAACATACTCGTCAACAACTTCGAGCTTAGTATCCCCAACAACTACCGGCATAGGTGTGACATGGACGTTACACATGATTTTTGTTTTGTCTATGTTCATCTTAAGACCTATCCGTTGGGAGACACTATTGAGGTCATTGAGCATAGTGCTTAGGTCCTCTAGCGATACTTATAACGTGACCATAGTCTATGATGTCACATAGACACATACATTAATTTCAATGAAGCATCAGGTGTGTTGAGTGCTCTCGTATTACTTCTTTGTCGTATTCTTCGTTCTCAGATTACGTCTTTGTATATTTTTTAATTCTCGGATATGTTTTGATTCACGACCGTGCACGTGGTAAAAATACAAAATTTGTTCTATTTTACTTCATTTCTTTTTTTCTTGCTCTTATCTGTGACCTACTAAAACAAAAAAAAAAAAAATCATAAAACGCAAGTAGCACAAACGTTCGTCTACTAAATTGAATCCACTACGTGTAAAATAGCGACGTAGAAAATTTACAAAGACGTTTGTACATCCACGACGTTTTACTTTAAGTACCGACTTCATGGCACTTAGTATCTATTAAGAATAAAAAAGTAGTGACTGCCACATATTCAGTTTTTTTTTTTGCAAAATCTTAGAGTTTATTGTAGTTCTAGCTTTTACAGGAACATATATATGTTTGAATATACATATAAACCTTCATCTTGAATCATTCTGGCTATTGATGTAAACCTTGTAATTAACAATTTTAACTGAATACTTACGAGTACGCGTTATTAAAAGAAATTTAAACCAAACACCGATGGGAAAGAAAGGTAATCGAGTGGCAGCCTCATATTGGCAAGCACAGTGTGGGGCGACTCCCCACCAGTTGGAGTGACGAGCTGATGAAACACGAGGTCAGTCGATAGATGCAGGTCACTCAGGACCGTACTTTATGGCAATCTACGAGTATGTGGGGTGCCTATGTTCAGCTGTGGACTTGCAGTAATAACCATCATTAACTACAAATTTAGAATACAGTTGCGTTCATAAACGGCTTACTTCAAGAAAACTTTTTTTATGTATTAGATTTAAAATGTTACCCGACTAGAAATTTCTCAAGTAACGAAAAGGCGCGTGCATTATATATGAAACATTCAGTCCCGGAATAATTATTTATACACAAGCAAGTTTTCTTGTGCAGTATTCAAACCCGCAGCTTTGTAGCCAGACGCTTAGCATTTGAATTGAGCCGGCAAAAAGTAAGAGCTGGATATCTTTGAGAATCTATTAGAGGCAACTAGAAAAATAAATTCCTACCATTTAGTCCCGTCCATCCAATGGTTGTCTGGAACAAATCGCTTTTAGCGGTAAGACCGTTTATTTTACTATTCTTATTTTGTATTCTATATGAAATTTGAATATTCTATATTCTATATGTAAAGTCATTATTAAAATTTTTTAACAAAAAAATCCAATAAATGATTTTGGACCCACCTGAGATTCAAACCGGAGACCATATGATCAGTAGCAGTTACGACTAGACCAACGAGGCAGTCAAAGGAAAGTATAAAAGTAGCCATTGTCAGCCATTCACTTGTTCTGTGTGTAGATGAAATAATTTAATGACCGTGTTTAATGAGTCGGATTTTTCATTATAATTGGAAAAATAAAAACGTTAAGATGTAACCTACAATGGAAATATATTACACAGTAAATAAAAAAAAACGCAAGATGAATTATGCTTGACATAACTCCAGCGAGATGTAGCTGAACAAATGTGCACACTGAGGAACGTGTTTATTTAGCTTTGCCATTATGTAGGGTTATTATGTTGCATTAAGTACGAGATTTCATGTCATACATTAGGTATTCGAAATGGATATATTATGAATTCACCCTAGCTCGTTTACATTGTTCAAATGAGAGTAAAAATATATCTTGGCAACAAAAAAGTAAATCTTATAAGTATGCTAATCTATACGAAAATTTTCAGTGGTTAAGGGTACAGACAAAAACAGTAAAAAGTCGTAGGTTCAAATCCATGGTGGATTTAATAATTAACTCCTGTTTTAACCAATACAAGCATTAAACTAGTTAACAAGAATATAATTATTGGTAATAGCATTGTTATAAAGATAAAATAAATTGTAGCAATAAGAATTTAGTATACATGCAATTTAAGTAACAATGATATCTGCAATAGAACCAGAGTAACCAACATAGCCCAATAGATCAGTAAGATGAAGTGCATATAGCTCGAAGAACCGATAACCACATCGGTTGGAAAAAAAGGGTTCTCAAATGTACCGATAAGCAAAGTGTATGGTAGCCCCCACTAGATGGAGTTACGACCCGGTAGAACATGCAGGAAGTCCATTGTGGCTCAAGACCGTATTTTGTGGCAATTCTTGGGAGAGGTATATGGGAATATATGTAGTGATGATGAAGATTTTTATAATTTTTTTTATAGGAGATGGGGCAAACGAGCATACGGCTCACCTGATGGTAAGTAACTACCGCCGCCCATGAACAACTGCAACACCAGGGAGGGAATCGCTGAGCACTTCCGACGTTTGGCTCCCAAACTGGAACGGACCGGGGCTGCCTTCAGGCGGCTCCTGCCGAACCTGGGGGGGCCAAACGCCTCCTGCCGGAGGCTCTACGCGGGGATCGTGAGGTCCATGGCCCTTTACGGGGCCCCGGTGTGGGCGCGTGGTTTGGCGCGGCTTGCCGTCCACCACCTCAACGCGCCCCAAAGGGTGGTTGCCGTAAAGATGGTTCGCGGCTACCGCACGATCTCCCGCGAGGCGGCGAGCCTCCTTGCCGGATTGCCGCCATGGGATCTGGAGGCGATAGTCCTCGCGCGCCTGCACGAATGGCGCACGGCAGCACTATGCCGGGGGGAAACCCCACTGCCGCGGCAAGTTGTCGCGCAGCGGACAGACTTTCGGCATGATCTCATGGCGACATGGAGAGAGCGACTGTCGCAACCCCGTGCTGGGCACGCCACTATAGCGGCGATAAGACCCCTCTTTGAGGAGTGGCTTGAGAGACGCCACGGCGTCCTCACCTTCCGCCTGACGCAGGTCCTCACCGGACACGGTGTGTTCGGGAGGTTCCTGCACCGAATCGGGCGGGAGGAAACGCCCGGGTGCTCCCACTGCGAGGATCGACCGGAGGACACGGTGGAGCACACCGTGGAGGTGTGCTCTGCTTGGGCGGAGCACCGCCGTGTCCTCGTAGCGGCGATAGGCGGCGGCGACCTCTCGCGTCCGGCTCTGGTCGAAGCCATGGTCCGGAGCGAGACGGAATGGGATGCCGTCACCACCTTCTGCGAAGCAGTGATGCTAGCGAAGGAGGTGGCGGAGCGGGAGAAGGAAAGAGCAACAGCTTTCCTTCCCGGCCGCCGCGGGAGACGCCCCGGGCGTCGGGGGCTACGTCGTGGCCCCCGACCACCGTAGGCGCGGGCCTGTGGACGGCGAGCAATGGGTAGCTCGCCGTCCGTCCGTCTAACGACGACAGGCCGTGTCGACGGCGCGTTTTGTTCCACGCGCGCCTCAAAGAGCTGTCAGCAGCGTGAAGGGGCCCGCAAGGGCCGACGCCTGCCGGGGCTGCGGGCTGTTCGAAAGAGATACCGCGGCTCCGGAACGTAAGGGCACTGAAGGAACACGGATGGTTTTTAGTCAGTAAAAGTCTGACACTCCCTTCCGCTCCACCCACAGCGAAAGGCGTCATTAGATGATTTTCCATCCGCAAAAAAAAAAAAAAAAAAAAAGGGAGGGAATCGCAGATGCGTTGCCGGCCTTTTAAAAAGGAGTACGCTCTTTTCTTGAAGGTCCCTAAGTTGTATCGGTCCGGAAAAATCGGTGATGGTAATCGATTCCACAAGGAAGTCGTGCGAGGAAGAAAACATCTTCTAAATCGCACAGTGGTGGACCGCCAATCATCCAAATATCGGGAGTTCTGCCGCGATGTGCGTTCGTGAAATTTGGTGGCTGGGATTAATCCGAACAATTCCTCAGAGCACTCCCCATGGTAGATGCGAAAGAAAATGCAAAGGGATGCAACATCTCTTCGCAGTGCCAATGAATCGAGCCGATCGGAAAGGGCTCGGTCGTCGACGATTCGAGCCGCTCTGCGCTGGATGCGGTCAAGTGGAAGGAGCTGGCACCGGGGAGCTCCTGCCCAGAGATGGGAACAGTATTCCATGTGAGGCCGAACCTGCGCCTTGTAAAGTTGCAGGCGGTGTGCCGGCATGAAATACTGTCCCGCTCTGCTGAGCACGCCAAGCTTTTTAGAGGCCAATTTGGCCTTCTCTTCCAAGTGACCACGAAACTGCACGTCACTCGATATGTCGACTCCGAGGATACCGATACTGGCTGAGGCAAGAAGGGGAGTGCCTTGAAACTGAGGAGATTCGACAAAGGGGTTCTTTTTAGCGGTAAATGCGCAAACTTGTGTCTTCTGAGGATTAAACTGGACTAGATTTAGTCGCCCCCAATCCGAGACTTTATTCAGCAAAGACTAGACTTCAGACACAAGTTTGTTCCGGTACTCGGCGACGTTTTCCCGAGAAATATTGGCACGGCCGGTGTATAGAGCATCACCAGTGCATAGACCATCATCCGCATAGCAATAAATGTTACCAGTTAGCAACATATCATTGATATGCAGAAGAAACAGCGTTGGTGATAGCACACAGCCTTGTGGAACACCAGCGTTAATAGGCTTGTAGTCAGAACATGCACCGTCTACAACGACCTTGATGCTCCGATCTGCAAGGAAGCTGGTGATCCAATTGCTCAATTTCTCGGGAAGCCCATAGGAAGGGAGCTTCGAAAGAAGCGCTTTGTGCCAAACCCGATCGAAGGCCTTTGCAATGTCCAGACTAACGGCCAACGGGTCAGGTAGACCAGAAGATCACCAGCTGATCGACCCCGACGAAAACCGTATTGGCGGTCACTAAGCAGCTGGTGATCCTCAAGGTACCGGATGAGCTGGCAGTTAATAATGGATTCCATTATTTTGGAGAACAAGGAGGTGATCGCGTTAGGCCTATGGTCGGCGGTGTGTTCCCCCGTCATTAAGAGTCGAGTTGGACGCAAAAAGGGAGCCTAAAAGGCCTTCTCTTTTGCGTCGTGGGCCAGTGAGTCGTCCTCCCTGTGCAGAGATGGTAGTGATCGCTTACAGAAATTCCCTTGGACAGCTTTGGCGAGAGACAAGAATGCACGGGTTCCCGAAGGAAGGCGAACTAGTTTCTCGCCAATTCTGCCAATGTGCTCTGACTTTGCCATGGCAATAACTCTTTTGAAGGACCAGGAGGCGAAGTTATACTTCTTTTTAAGTGTGCTAGTGTTTACATCCCGAGTCGCCGAAGCCGCAGCCCAGGCTTGATAACACTCCTGCTTACTGCGTAATGCAGTCTTACAGGAGCGACCAAACCAAGGCTGAGATCTGCCTCCGATGGGTACCACAGATGATGGAATAAATAGTTCCATTCCCTGTATCACCACATCAGTGACAGAGTCAGCAACAGCGCTGGGATTAACAAAGCTGGGAGAAGCAAACCCGCCCCCATGGGTAGGATGCAAAGAAAGACCGCATTCCGTCCCAATCCGCCGACCTGTAATGCCAAACACGGCAGCAACCTGCAGAACGCAACCGCGAAGGGAGCGTGAGTGGCACCACACTCCGGATCAGACAATGGTCCGAAGAGCCGAGAGGGGCATCGACGGAAACCTGATATCCGTCCGGATGAGAGGTCAGCAGAAGGTCCAACAGGGAAGGTGTATGATCCTCCACATCTGGAATCCGCGTAGGCGAAGTTACCAGTTGTGTCAGACCATATGCCAAGGCAAAGTCATAAACAGATCTCCCCGCATGATCGGTTAAACGTGAACCGAGCCATTCGGCATGGTGGGCGTTAAAATTGCCAAGGATCACGATCTCTGCGGATGGGACCTGTTGTAGCAAGGAATCTGTGCCATTTGGACGTGGTCGATGAGTCGGTCTGTTTCGGGATTACCGCTATGGGACCTATAGAGGCACCCGTAGACGCGCGGATGGTCGTCCCTGTCTACGCGTAGCCAAAGGATGGACAGGTCCGAACCTTCAAGACTGCCGAGGCGTCGAGAACAGATGTCCTCTCTGACATACACGCAAACTCCAGCCCGAGGCACAAAGGAGTGCTTCAATTTGTACCCCGGGTAGGAGAGATACGAAATATCAGCCGGAGAGGAAACCTGCGTCTTGGTCAGAAAGAGCAAGGCCGGCTTCGCCGTCTCGAGATGGTAGTGGACGGCGTTTAGGTTAGAGTGAAGTCCCCTGATGTTGCAGAAATTCACGGATAGCGTGGCAGGGGTCGCCTTGGTATTGTTGCTCAGTTTGCCCCGAGCAGTTATGTTTTTGAGCGGAATTTAGCCCCCCCCCCTCCCAGAATACGCGGGGCAGCCTGAGCACCCACGCTAAGGATTGGAATAACATGGTCGTGGATGCTCAGCGAGGGATTCTCCAGGGGTACTGGTACCCTCCTGGGGTAGTCTGTCGTGTAATTCCGCTACCATGTTGATAGGAGGGGGGGGGGGGGGGAATTGGGCCTCCGGCCACCTGCACTCACCAGACGAGACGCAGAAGCAGAGCCTCTACTTCACGCCGGTATTCTATGAGGTCGTGGTACCAACCCGGCTCGAGCCGGCCCATACGTGCAACAGCAAAAACTGCTGCGTGGCTCTACCACCGTTAATAAATGTTATTTCGTTAGATAGATAGATAGAGACAGATTGAGACAGACAGATAGAGAGACAAGAGAAGTCAGACATATATAGGATTTATCCTGAGATATAGAGACACGCTGAAGCTATATTATGGTTATAGCGAAAATGGACCCGTCTGACCAAAGAAGGACCACGCTATCACAGAGTAAGTACCAGGGAAAATGTGGCTTGATTATGTTATGTTTCATATGGTAAATATAAAGAACCACAGACATTTATATATATATATTTCTGTCCGTATATATCCCGCTTGGCGAGCGGGTTGGAAATCGCAGATTTTTATTGCTTTTTGCTGTTATCAGAAACATGCTGATGCCCATCTTCTACCTCAGTTCCCTTTGTCGCTGCTTACGACTTCCACGGGGAGATATGGGGTAGTGGGTATTCTTACCGCTACTACACGGGGATTAATTGATTAATGAATTAACAATATAATAATAAATTTATATAGGTTTTACATATGTTAATATACCCAAAATAGATGAAGTATGCGAGTCAACAGATTCGCCAACACTACGGACAGGATCACCTCGATCGTAAAATGACTAACTCAAGCTAGGTGCCAGGATAGTCCTTTATACTACTCGAACTAGTGGGGGTTTAAAGTTTCACCCTCACTTCTTCGTATTTTCTTTAATTTTTACACTCATTTGCCACCAATACTATATTCTGTTATGTCAGATAAATGTTAAAATTAGCCATACATACTCGTAGTTTTCGCTATCGTAAGGGAGCAATAAATTTCCTCAGTTTCCTTTTTCTTTCGGGTTCGATGAGTCGTTGTCCCATTCAATATCAAAAAGGACTTTGTTTTCACTTTATGTGCAGTTGGGATTTACGATATGAACGTTTCGTAATCATTTTGTTTTTATTTTAATTTGAAGTAATTTTTTATTTACAAGGTTCTTAACGATTGGATCGAAATCGGCAGCTACATTGCCTGCGCTTAGCGTTAGTATTAAAAATTATTCTTTGAATATGTCTGATATAATTTCTTATAGTACGTGAAAAAAATGGTCCATAATTCTATTCTCGATTAAGAAACAAAATGCAGATGTGCTGTAAATTCTGAAGGTTTAGTAATTGTCTGGCAATAGTTGCTGGAGGTAGTGGAGCAATAAGTGCAATAACTATGAGTTACTCGTATCATAAAATTGCGGCGATTGTTTCAGAAGTATTTTTTATTCAATTATAACTGGAAATAACATATCGAGTCTTTGTGTAATCGTATTAATAGTTTTGTATATGCCCTTAACAAAATGAGAAAAGTGACAAACTTACAAACGGCTCTTATTACATACCACGCGTATATAGCTTCCATTTTGCGCTACGGGATAATAATGTGGTGAAATAGCACAAATATACATAAGGCTTTTATAGCTCAAAAAAAGTGTATTACAGCTATCTCTGGAATACCGCCTGGCATATCCTGTAGAACAGCTTTTGCAAATCTCAACATAGAGAAATATCAATTTGTTTATGAAAGAAAGTGACATGAACATAAGATTGAAGCGAAATCCTAATAGACTTGTGTTAGACGTTATCCCAAGGTCAGCTAAATACCATAAAAGTTGCCTAAAAATGTGTTTAACGATATATAATATAATTCCTAATGACATCAAAAATTTAAATATTAATCAATTTAAATTAAAATTATTTAAGTGGCTCATTGACAGAAAAATATATGACTTTATAAACTTTATTGACATCAATCGCTAATACTATTAATGTTATATGACATATTTTAATTTATCTTTAATTCAATGTAATTTATTGTAATGAGACTTTGTGATATTATTTTTATGATTATACTTGAAAGATAATAATATTAATTTTGCATGCTATTTGCGATAGCGAGACATGTGCACCTTTTTAACATGTACCATCTTTATATACCATGTTCTTACGCAAATAAAAATTCTGATTCTGATTAATGTTTTAATTTTAAGCTCATGGTAATACAAGTAGTCGCCTCAACGAAAACCTCGTCTATGGCCATCAATAGTTGTTCAATTCAAATGTTAGTGTGGTGTTGTTTGCCGAATTTATTAGGTTCCTCCACATCGCTTGGCTTGGAATGGTGTTATATTAAGCAATAATTACTCCTTGTTGGCATCTCAGTTGATTGCATGATGGTTTCATGACATCATCATTGTCATGAATTGCCTAGGATCGATTAACTTAAGTTTTCTGTGTAGCTGCATCTTTGGGAATGAGTTGGCATGCCAATTAATATACTTCCAAAAAGGGTATTTGGTTTTATTGCGTAAAATAAATGATATATGTAAGTAAGTATTCTAAATTATTTTTTAAGTGTATGGTATCCCCCACTAGATGGAGGTACGACCCGTTAGAACATGCAGGAAGTCCATGGTGGCTCAAGACCGTATTTTGTGGCAATTCTTGGGAGAGGTATATGTGAAAATCTGTAATGATGATGAAGATTTTTATGAATGTTATTTCGTTAGATAGATAGATAGAGACAGACAGATAGAGAGACAAGAGAAGTCAGTAAGTATTTAGATTAAGAGTAAGTATTCTAAATTATTGTTTAAATATTAAAGTAACAAACAAGGCAATATTTATGCTGATGATAAATGGAACTAATCCTACAAAGAACGTTACAAATGTGCTATCAATCTTAAAGGACTGAGATAAATGCCTTACAATCTGTAATTTTATCGTCTCACAACATAGCACTGCGTGTTTCGGTGTGAAAAATAAGATCTTAATAGCAGAAACAGTCAAGTAGTAGGTTTCAAAATATTCTATTTCTAAATGTAACGTATAGACCGACGTAAAGATGAAAGTACTGGTATTTAGTTTAGCCTACAGCCTCAGCCACTTCTTATAAATTTATTAATACGTGCTCGTTTTAGCACTTATTTAAAAAATGGTAACAAACGAGCATAGAGCCCGCCTGCTACATCTATTTCTAATTATTCTCGATAAAGAAGCAATATGTAGATGTATGTAGACACCTGAGGGCTTAGAAAATGCATTAATACCAGTAAGTAGTAAGGGTCTTCGGTTCTACACACTCACTATACGAAACACAGCAACATTTAGCTGCTTTTTTACCCTGGTATTCCGTGAAAGTGTGCTCCTTCCATAGATAAAACAACCCTTTTGTGCTGCGATTATTATATTCTACAGCGTGGGTCTACCATGTCAAACTAGCGTAATTTTAATGCCGATGAATTCTCAAGTTTTCGATGTTAAAGTAAACAGTTAAGTAAAAAGCATCACAAAAAATCGGATATGTTAAGCAATGTATCTTAATATCATGGTGCAATCCATTATAGCCTATAATAGTCCACTCCTGAACATTGGCTTCCCTCGTAGGTTGCCTCATTGAGGGAACTTTGATAGCGGCCATGCTTGTGGAGCGGTATGGGAGCTACAGTTTTTATAATTTTGTCATCAGTTTCAAATCAGCTGCTTATTTTCTAATTCAGTTTCTCTCTGTTGCCTCTTACAACACGCATGAGACGATATGGGGTACTGGATATTCTTACATCAACACTAAACAGTTAATATATATATATATATATATATTTATATATATATATATATATATATATATATATATATATATATATATATATATATATATATATATATGCATTAATTGTTGTTACTAACCCAGCACTAGAAACATGAGCAAAGCTTAGACAAACATTTGAAAACATTTGGAAAAACGTTGTGTGAGCAAATAGGATAATATTAACTTATGAAATACTTTAGTCAGTCGCTGCCAACGCGGAAACTGCATAAACAGATGTGCTACGGGCACATTCTTGTACGCAGTTTCCACACGGGGCGTTTATAAAGTGTAATTTTATTTTAATTTATATTTGTTATATCATTTATAAAGCGGAAAAATCACCCAGATCTGCATTGCGAATATATTTATTTATTCGCCCGTGTCCGGCAGGAGACATGTCAAGATGATTTGTCTCGTGTTCTCTTAGATTTACTGCGTAATTTATTTTCTTAGATCTGTGTTTTCTTGCTTATTTCGTTTCAGTATTATTTCACTTTCAAATGAAAAATTCTCAAGTTAATACAAAATTAAAATAATTACAAACCTTTATCACTATCATGGTCATCATATTTTTTCTACTACTTTGTGTCAGTATTATTTCACTTTTCAATTGAAATTTTTAAATACAATATAAAATTCGAATGATTTCAAACTTTTGTTCACATTTAATCCATCGTGTTAAAATTATTAGGTAATTTATGTAACAATTGCTTCTCTGATTCTCAAATTTGAAAAAAATCATATAAGTTTATTTTTTACGTGGTAGGACCATGCTGCAGGTATATTAATAGTATAGTTGTAGCACGAATGCGTCGGCTCGACCGGGGATGGAACACGCTCTCACAGAATACCAGCGTAAAATAGCAGCTTAATGCTGCTGTGTTTGCTATGGTGAGTGTAGAGAACCGGAGACCTATTTTACTGGAAAAGAGGCATTCCATCTTAGTACTCACGGCTGACAACGCATCTGCATTTTAATTCGCAAGCGAAGATAGATGTAGATGTCTATGGGCCACAGCAACCACTTACCATCAGGTGGACTGTGTGCTCGTTGGTCACTTTAATTCTATTAAAAAAAGTGAGCTTTTTAGATAATTTCAATTTTGATTATATGGAGAAGGAGTTTTCGAACATTAAAACGAATTAAATATCAATTTTTTATGTACCACGAAATAAAAGTCACTGCAAGGAAACCTACATGTCCGAGAAAATGTAATATATTTTAGGAAATATTGGGGCAGCGGTGCCGTCTTTAGCAGTCACTGTTTCAGCACGATTGACGTAATAATAAAGGAATTCCGTCAATTGAAACTTTTCTATGACTTCAGGACTGATCCCATATAAATAAGAAGAATTAAATCCATCCCTAAGTGTGGCAAAATAAGGAATAACCTTGTTACGTACTATTTTGAGAACATTCTAGTTGCAATCTTGATTTTATGATATTCCTCAGTCCATTTAAACGTATGAATAATTGTATCGGGGGTTTTCACTCTTTGATATATTATATGTCAGAATCGATTCCAGGATCTATGATACAGAAATTTCTTTATTTACTGTTCTTTGAAGTTGGCTTTTACTTTCTATTTAAAGTGTTATTTTTTTAATAATATTGAGGGCTTAATTGTCGCAGAAGATATTTGCCACGGGTTCGATTTCTATTCGAAAGAAGTATTAATAGCTTGAGCCTATAAATAATTGTCTTGATATCGGGTTTATACAGACACGATTTGTGTAGTGTAAAAACGCCGCCTCGATACAGGAGAAGTTTGTAGTGTGGGAACTCAAACAATATAAACTTGTCTTTAAAGTATTTGAAATTAGATTACATAGTAATTTTTATTGACTTTATAGACTATTAAATCAATATTATAACCAGAGCAAATAAGGATATCAAATCGTTCCCGCAGTCCTAATGCAACATCGACTTCTCTCATATTATTACGAAATTTAATGGATTCATATCCTATCGACTACTCTTTGTTTTTAATCATTTGCTGTAAACTACCATTACTATTACAAGATTTAGTTTCTCACCATTTAAAATTACATTAGTATTTAATTGTTAGACATTTGGAGTCATGAATTTCATACATTTCGTTTTAGTGCCATTTAAATGTAAATTATTAATATTGAGCCAATTTACTAATTGTCGTCTTAATTTGAAAACTAAAGAAGTGTCATCCGCAAATAGTACTATATTATGGTTATCCCCTACTATGTAAGTTAAGTCATTAACGTATACAAGAAACAGAAAGGGGCCGAGAATTGAACCTTGAGGCACGCCCATTTGTACCATCACCTGGAAAATCTCATACTGTTAATGACAACTTTTTGCGTTCTATTACTTAAATATAAAATAATTAATTTAAGAGCATCACTTCTAATGAAGTTTCTTGATTAATGTTTCATGGTAAACACAATCGAAGGCCATGGATAGGTCACAGAATATACCTAAGGCATCCTGTGAATTCTTATTCCATTAAAGATATATTTAATCAGCTCAACACCGGCATTATTTTCAAGCGACCCCTTGTGAAACGAAATAGATTTTATGAAGTAAATTATTAATATTAAATTTAACATTTGATCAAGAATAATTTTTTCAAAAATCATATTAAGTGTTGGTAGTACAGAAATAGATCTAAAATTGGCCGGGTCTAATGTACTACCAGATTTAAATAAAAATTAATATTACTTAACTATGCTTCAAAATTAGGAAACATACCAGATTCGATATAAATATTAAAAATGGAGACTAGATGAGGCGCGATTGTATCTATTATAGACGCAATAACTTTAACGGAAATCCCCACAGAGACATACATGTCTGAAGATGGTCCTCGTGCTGTACAAGGACTGCACAGTTCAAGGCTTCCTTGGGCAGTGTATGGCCAGTGGGGTACGATCCATTGTCATCTAGGCGAGCGGATGATGGCTGCGGAGAACCATATTAGGAGAAGAAGGGGCATCTTCCAGGGCGATTGTTAGAGTCCAATCTGGTACTGCCTCTCTCTGAATCCACTAAGTACCTTACTTGAGGGTTCCCGGAGGGGATTTCAACTTCGGAAAGGAGGTACAAATGTGACCCACCTTTCTATATGGATGATCTCAAGTTGTTCGCATCCAGTCACTTCCATCTTAAGGAATTGCTAAACGTCACTTGTGATTTTAGCAATTCTATTAGAATGGAGCTAGAGACAGATAATTATGCGATTCTACATGTCGAAAGGGGTAGGGTTATTAACTCTGAGGGCATAGACTTATCTGTACCCTGGGTATGTTAGAAAACATAGTTATCTATGAGGCGGTCATGAAACAGTCAGTTTGCGATGTGTTTTATGCACGCTCAACAAAAGTGCTCAACAGTCTTTTGTTGGACGTTAATAACATACACGCATATACTGGTTGGATTATTCCTGTTTTCATGTGTACCTTCGGCATACTCAGGTGGACTCAGACCGAACTGAACGCTCTAGATAGAAAGGTCCGAACTGTTATGACCTCCCACAGGATGCATCATACAAGATCATCAGTAATAAGGCTGTACTTGCCGCGGAAACATGGTGCGCGCTACTTTTTAAGCGCTCTCACCATGCATAATCGTGAAGTGTGCAGCCTCCATAATTACTTCCTGACGAAATCGGATGATCCATTCTACAGGTACTTCATTTCGTGTGATAAAGGGCTAACC
Organism: Parnassius mnemosyne; assembly: GCA_963668995.1. NCBI lineage: Eukaryota > Metazoa > Arthropoda > Insecta > Lepidoptera > Papilionidae > Parnassius > Parnassius mnemosyne. The sequence continues at coordinate 54,213,162 of CAVLGL010000104.1, read as the reverse complement.
CCTCTATCCTTAGCCAACGAGCAATGACAAGACCCAGCAGTACAGTGTATTTCCGACCGGGAGACCATATGGAAGGAGAAGGAACTCCACGGGAGGTTCTATAAGGCTTTACATGAGCCTTTCGTAGACACAGCTGCCTCCCTCCACTGGCTACGTTTTGGTCACATCTTCGGGGAAACCGAGGGTTTTGACTGTGCGATACAAGATAAGTTATTAAGACCAACAACTATCGGAGATATATCCTAAAGGATGGCGCCATCGAAATCTGTCTAGCTCGTTGCGATCCCGGTAAGTCACTTAGGCATGTCATCTCCGGTTGTTCGTCTCTTTCAAAGTCTGAGTACTTGCACAGACACAATCTAGTAATCAGTATTCTATACCAGGAGCTCGCTCTGAAATACAGTCTTGTGATTCGGAAACTGCCTTATTATAAGTACTTGCCGGAAGGCGTGTTTGAAAATGATCGCGCCAGGCTCTACTGGGACCGGGCCATCATAAAAACAGGACTGTTCTTGCTAATAAGCCTGATATTGTGCTGATGGACCGAGCAAAGTCAAGGATATTTTTGGTCGACATTACCATTCCTTATGTCGAGAATCTCGTGAAACCCAAATTAGGTGAGAAAACAAAATATCTGGACCTGTCTCACGAGGTGGCCGACATTTGCGGTGGTCTGCCGACCAAAATTATTCCTGTGGTCGTTTTTACGAACGGGCTAATACCAGTCAGCCTCTCAGGTCATCTGAGGCGACTGGGACTCCGTGACGGACTGCTCCGGACTAAGATAGAGATGGCGGTGCTCCTCGATACCACCCGCATCGTCCGCCGGTTTCTTTCGCTTTCTTCCTAACCCTCGTCCGTTTGGTTACCCTTGCCGAGGGCTTTTATCTAGTTGGGTTTGTAATAATTTATGTAGTTTTATGTATTTATTTTATTTTATTGATATTTATGTATATTTATAATTTTCATTTACATTTATATATTTATACAGCCCAATCAGATGAGAAAATTATATAGATACCCCACAATAATAACAACAATAATATATATTATATTATTAACGATAAGTATTAACAATACATTTTTAAAATTGGCATTTAGGTATAAAATAAAAATATAAAAATAACAACTTAAAAAGATACATACCAAATTTCTTAAAACAAAAGTTTTCATTATTAGTTCGACTGCGGATAGTCTAGTTTTCGATTTTAAACTTCGAACGTTTAAAAGATTTTATAAAAATGTTGCTTATAAATGATGTACATTTATGAGACATGAGGAATTGAAGTAACAAAGTTCAAATGATGTTATGTCTCATTAAATCGTTTTCGCTATCCTCACAAAAAAAATAAACTTCTCCCATTTCTCTTTTTTCTTCGAGTTTGAGAGATTGTCTCCCCAATGGATATCAAACAACTTTCCTTCCTTTTTTATTTTTAAGCGAAATAATTGTATAAAGTGTGTAAATTAACATTATAGATAGGAGTTTTGGCGGGAACTTGATCAGCGGCGGTTTGCTGCTCCTGTATTATTGTTTAAATAATGGTTTGAAGTGGACTTTGATATATAAAAGTGGTGCGATTTTGTGTATTAATTGTCTACGCATGTGAACTATTAGTGGAAACAGTGAAACAAGTGCTCTGATGGTGATGGATTCTCAAGATAAGCTGTTTGTTTGCATAGTCGCCTTGAGATACCATCACCAACTATCAGCTGTCTGCTGGCTCAAGTTGCCGTCAAAATCTCTCAAGGGCTGCACAATGTGACGCATCAACATATTGTGAAGCAGTGAACTATGAAGGATAATTATTTATAATAAACCGAATAAAAATACTCAAGACTTGGCCTAAAGGTCTAGATACCAGGCCATAAACTCCTATAAAAAAAAACATTATAGATAGATATCAAATTTATTCAGAGTTAAATTATCTGCATCAATCGACTTCCTGCATGTTTTACCAGATTGTCACTCCATCTAGTGGGGGTTCACCCAATACTTCGTCTACCGGTACGAGGCTGCCACTCGAGAACCTTTCTTCCCCATCGGTAGTCGGTTCTTCGAGCTATATGGCCGGCTCACTGCCACTTCAGCTACTAATCCGTTGGGCTATGTTGGTTACTCTGGTTCTACTACAGATATCCTCATTTCTAAGTTTATCACGAGGAGAAACCCCTAGCATAGCCCTCTCCATAGCTTGCTGAGCGACCTTGAGCTTCCTCTTACGGCCAGCAGTGAAGGACCACGTCTCAGATCCGTAAGTCATCACTGGCAACACGCACTGGTTGTACAATTTCGTTTCAGGTTTTGAGGTATGTCTAACGAAAAGATGTGTCGTAGTTTTCCGAACGCTGCCCAGGCGAGTTCAATCCGTCGATTGACCTCTCGGTCGAAGGTGGACATACCTAGTCGGACTATTTATCCCAGGTAAACATACTTGTCAACAACTTCGAGCTTAGTGCTCCCTACAACTACCGGCATAGGTGTGACATAGACGTTAAACATGATTTTTGTTTTGTCCATGTTCATCTTAAGACCTATCCGTTGGGAGACACTATTGAGGTCATTGAGCACAGTGTAAGCACTCTGTAACAGTGTAGGTACTCCAGCGATTCTGCCATAAGGACTATATCGTCGACAAATTGAAGGTGAGTGATGTACTCGCCATTAATGTTGATACCGTATCCTTTCCAGTCCAGAAGCTTGAAAATGTTTTCGAATGCAGCGGTGAAGAGTTTCGGGGATATAACGTCACCCTGTCTTATACCTCTCTGCAGTTGGATAGGTTAGGTTAGGTTAGGTTAGGTTCCCCCCCGAACGGGTTCCCGCCTTGTCGTGGCGGGGGGGCTTAGTAGCCGTGGCTTGGTCAACCACGGTGAACAAAGAGGAACCCCTTGGCTGGCCCGAGGTGTAGGGCCGGCCCGAGGTGGCCACTCCGAGTGGGCTTGGGGAGCCCACTTCGGATGTGTGTTGGTGGGCTGCGGTGAGAGGGGAGTCCGCACCCTCTACCGCTGCAGCCGAGGTGGAGTCGCGGAGGAGGAGGAGTGTTGGTATGGCGATGCGCCACTCGCCCTATCCTCCGCGACTCAGACGAGGCCGCAACGTCAATTGATGCGGTGGTGGTGGGGCTGCGGGGGGAGAGGAGTGTCGGTATTGCGACGCGCCGCTCTCCCTACCCTCCGCAGCCGAATCTTGGTTGGCGGCGGAGCCATAGACCAGATCCGCCGCTGGGGTCAGGAAGGCTGGTGCAAATGAGTGCTAGTTTTTCCTGGCCCCATGGCCTTCGCGCATCGGACACGGGGGTGTCCGTTGCGCATGTGAAACTGGAGGCCGAGGAGGAGGGCGCGCCATGTGTTCTGGTGCGCCTTACCGGAGAGGGAGATGGGGGAGGAGTAGTCCTCTCCCGAGGAGGGGCCGCCTTGGAGTGGCCAGCGCAGGTGGGGCCGCGGAAGTGTGCGAAAGCGTTCCCGTGGCCCTGCCAATATGCGACGAGGGTGGAACACCATGGGGTTTTAGTCGGTGCGAGTCCGACATAACCCGTCCTTGCCCCCGCGAGGCGGGTATGCGTAGGCATTTCCCCATGTAAAAAAAAAAAAAAAAAGGTTAGGTTAGGTTCCCCCCCGAACGGGTTCCCGCCTTGTCGTGGCGGGGGGGCTTAGTAGCCGTGGCTTGGTCAACCACGGTGAACGAAGAGGAACCCCTTGACTGGCCCGAGGTGTAGGGCCGGCCCGAGGTGGCCACTCCGAGTGGGCTTGGGAAGCCCACTTCGGATGTGTGTCGGGGGGCTGTGGTGAGAGGGGAGTCCGCAACCCTCTACTTGGTTGGCGGCGGAGCCATAGACCAGATCCGCCGCTGGGGCCGGGAAGGCCGGTGCTTCTGAGTGCTAGTTTTTCCTGGCCCCATGGCCTTCGCGCATCGGACACGGGGGCGTCCGTTGCGCATGTTAAGTTGGAGGCCGAGGAGGAGGGCGCGCCATGTGTTCTGGTGCGCCTTACCTGAGAGGGAGATGGGGGAGGAGTAGTCCTCTCCCGAGGAGGGGCCGCCATGGGGCGGCCAGCGCAGGTGGGGCCGCGGATGTGTGCGAAAGCGTTCCCGTGGCCCTGCCAATATGCGACGAGGGTGGAACACCATGGGGTTTTAGTTGGTGCGAGTCCGACATAACCCGTCCTTGCCCCCGCGAGGCGGGTATGCGTAGGCATTTCCCCATGTAAAAAAAAAAAAAGGTTAGGTTAGGTTCCCCCCCGAACGGGTTCCCGCCTAGTCGTGGCGGGGGGGCTTAGTAGCCGTGGCTTGGTCACCCACGGTGAACAAAGAGGAACCCCTTGGCTGGCCCGTGGTGTAGGGCCGGCCCGAGGTGGCCACTCCGAGTGGGCTTGGCGAGCCCACTTCGGATGTGTGTCGGGGGGCTGCGGTGAGAGGGGAGTCCACACCCTCTACCGCTGCAGCCGAGGTGGAGTCGCGGAGGAAGAGGAGTGTTGGTATGGCGATGCGCCACTCGCCCTATCCTCCGCGACTCTGACGGGGCCGCACCGTTAATGATGCGGTGGTGGTGGGGCTGCGGGGGGAGAGAAGTGTCGGTATTGCGAGGCGCCGCTCTCCCTACCCTCCGCAGCCGAATCTTGGTTGGCGGCGGAGCCATAGACCAGATCTGCCGCTGGGGCCAGGAAGGCCGGTGCTTCTGAGTGCTAGTTTTTCCTGGCCCCATGGCCTTCGCGCATCGGACTCGGGGGCGTCTGTTGCGCATTGAAAATTGGAGGCCGAGTAGGAGGGCGCGTCATGTGTTCTGGTGCGCCTTACCTGAGAAGGAGATGGGGGAGGAGTAATCCTCTCCCGAGGAGGGGCCGCCATGGAGTGGCCAGCGCAGGTGGGGCCGCGGAATTGTGCGAGAGCGTTCTCGTGGCTCTGCCAATATGCGACGAGGGTGGAACACCATGGGGTTTTAGTCGGTGCGAGTCCGACATAACCCGTCATTGCCCCCGCGCGGCGGGTATGCGTAGGCATTTCCCCATGTAAAAAAAAAAGGTTAGGTTAGGTTCGTACTCTGATTCTGTACAAGGATAGCCATCGTAGCTCTACTGTACAAACACTTCAGCACTTCGATATACCGACAGTCAACTTGGCACGCTGAAGAGACTGCAGCACCGCCCAAATTTCGACGGAATCAAAGGCTTTCTCATAGTCCATATACGCAAGGCAAGTGGCAAATTATACTCCTCTGTCTTCTGAACAATTTGCCGAAGAGTATGTATGTGGTCTATAGTACCAAAGCCTTTTCGGAAACCGGCTTTTTCGCGAGGCTGGAAGTCGTCAAGTCTGCGTGCTAGACGACTCCTAATGACTCTCGAAAACAGCAACGTAGACGCGGATCAGAAGGGAAATCGGTCTGTAGTTCTTCAAGACAGCGTTGTCGCCTTTCCTGAAGAACAAGACCACCGCACTTCTGCTCCACGCCTCCGGTGTAATGCCACCATGGAGGACGGAATTAAAGAGCTTCCGAAGGAATTCCAGTATCGGTTTTGCACCCGCTTTCAAAAGCTCCACTGTAATTCCATCCTCAACTGAGGCCCTGTCGTTTTAAGGATCTGGAGAGCCATTCCGATTTTGCTCAGGCTCACTTACGGGATATCTTCGGAATAGTGTCGGATAAGACTTGTTTTCGGATCGTTACTCACACTTGCGTGTGGCTCCAACGATGGCGTGTACAGCTGCCCATAGAACCTCTCAATCTCACTAAAAATCTCAGGTGTCCTGGAAACAATGCTGCCTCACTCGGTCTTCAGCCTTGGCAGTTGGTTCTTTCTGGCGGACAGATCTCTGACAAAGACTTTGGAGCCTTGGTTCCGCTCGATCACTTCTTCAATACAAGCTGTATTGAAGTTGCGTAAGTCCCGCCGCATTCATTTGGAGATGTGTCTGTTCAGTTGATTGTATGCTGTCAAATCTGTTGAAGAATGTAGCTTCATCTCCCGTGTTACAGCCACGAGCTTAAGCGTGTGATCGGAGAGTTTTTTTGTTGGCCGCATGGACAGTTTCCACGAACTTGTCATTCATATCGTCCACTTCGTTGCAGTCTTCTAGGTACTGAAAACGGTTTTGTAACTCGATCTGAAAGGTTTCGGGACTTTGGAATAGAGCATGAGGGGACGGAATGTTGACATCATTTGACGAGAACTCTCCAACTTAACGTTTAGGTTCAGTGTGCCTCTAACCATTCGGTGATCGCTATCAGTTTTCACCCTCGCGATCACGGAGACATCACTGATCAGTTGTTGTCTGGTCGTCATAATGAAGTCAATCTCATTTTTGTCGAACCGTCGGGGCTCGACCAGGTCCACTTCTGGAAGAAAGAGTTCATCACAAAGAGTCCCTCTTTCTCCATGAAGTCGGTCAGCTGCTGGCCCTTTGGGTTCCGATGCCCTATTCCAAATTTCCCTACTTTCAGCTCACCGTTCTCTCTTGTGCCTAGTTTTGCATTGAAGTTTCCCATTAACACCGTATAGTCGGTTTTGGAGGAATGCATGGCTCTAGAGATATCCTCATACATTTCCTCCACCGCCTCTTTGGGATGTGCCGAGGTTGGTGCGTAAACCTGTATGACCTTCAGCGAATACCGTTTGGTGATTCTGAGTATAAGGTACGCAACCCTTGTTGACGCACTCTTAATCTTTACAACGTTGTTAACGAGAGACTTGTGGACGCTAAATCCAACAACTCTTTGGGATAGATAGTCGCCCTCCCTGTGATAGAGCAAGTTGCCGGATCCGAGGATTACCGTGTCCTACCCCTCTCTTCGGACCTCGGATAATCCTATAATATGGCAGCGTAACTTGTCTATCTCTTCTTCCAGTTCCACGATGTTCTCGTCAGTCCTCAGGGTACGTGCGTTGTATGTTGCCAGGTCGAGTCGTCGTAGGTGGCAACTGAACCTCCACCGGAGCTGCTACCTTGGTCGCCACCGTAGCTAGGAATAGCAGGTCTGCCGGGGACTGGGGGCCGTCTCTTTGTTACTCTCATCATTGGGGGGTATTTTCCATAGTAGCCACGCTTGGCGAGCGGGTTCGCAACCACAGTTTTTTTATAGTAATTTTGCTGTTATAAGGAATATGCTGCTGTCCATCTCCTTCCTCTTTCCCTTTGTCGCCTTTTACGACACCCACGGGAAGATATGAGCTAGTGGATATTCTTAACCGCCACTACACGGCAATGTTGTTTAGAAGAAATAAATGAAACATGTTTTGTTAAACACAATATAATAATCAAAAATGTATCACAGTCTAGTATACAAGATCAACAAGAAGATAGTCTCCTTTTGGTCTGGGATTTATAGGTCCCATATTTGTGTGGAACTCATAACAAAACATAATGTGCTTACTCTTACTTACCTAGTATGTAGTAAAAGGCGCTTATTAGGATCTGGAGTTTGTGATTGGTGTAGGCTAGATAATGTGGCTAGCCCAATAGCCACCTATCATTTCTTTCAAAGTGTTCCATCTTTGCCCATATTTTTCGCTAAGCATTGTTCAAGCATGCTACAGTTTGGACTGGTGATCTCGGGAATTCTAAGCGTAATGTACAAGAAGATAATAAAAAGGAGGCAAATGCAAGCAAAAATTTGTAGCATTTGTCCAGTAAACTGTATTTATTACTTGCTTTTACATAATACAAAACGTAGTTGCATTACATTAAAATAAAATGAATATGTCCACACGGCGTAATTTATACAGACGTATCCTGTGAGCCCCGCTGCGTCGCGCTCGAGTAATAATACTAAGCAAATATAATTTCATGTTTTCTTACATTTACGTGAAAATATTTTTATCAATTTAGAAGCAATTTTTCCTCATGCTATGCAAGATGGAACCTTCGTAGCTTAGGGTCTAAGCGCACTCCATGAATTTCATAGTATGCGAGAAGCAAGGGTCCTGCGTATTAAAAACCTACGTAATTTCGTTATCCATCCTTTACATCTTTCACTACTGAACCTATTGGCTTACTACTCGCAGTTTTTCTCTCTTTTAGTTTATAATTGGAAAATACTGCTATCCATCTCCTGTTTCAGTTTCTTTCTCTCGCCTCTTGCGATACCTATAGGACAATATGGGGTAGAGAATATTCTCACATCATTACTACATGGTCAACGTAATTAAAAAATGAAATTAATAATTAACAACTTATAAAAAATTAATTGCAATTTTAAGTGCTGCTTTACCATGTGCTCAGCGGTGAAAGCTAGCATAGTAGGGAAAGCTCCATGTCAAAGGATTGAAATATTCTGGGACATGTAAAGTAACCAACCAACATTTAAACACGTACTGGAAATGAGAGGAGGCATGTTATCGGCTGTGGAGCGTAAATATAATCTGTAACTTTAACTTTATGCGCGATTACTGTAATGTGAACTATTTTAAATCAACTGGTCTAAACAAACTGGTAGTATTTTCTACCGACTTCAAAAAAGAGACGGTACTCAATTCGATTGTATGTTTTTTTTTCTTTTTTTATGTGTTACCTCATAACTTTTTTCTAGGAGCTGGTGCTTTTCATGGAGTTTCATTTAAATTTAACTAATTATTTTTGAGTTATTCTTAATAACTTATACTGAAGCCGGTTGTACAAAATTTTTAATTTTAAACTATTTACGCACATTTTGTTTTTTAGAATCGTTTCTGCTGTAAATAATTACCAAGCAGCAACATGCTATACGTACGAAGACACAAAGGTTCTTCCGGGAAATAGTCCACTGTGTTAACTTTATGGAAGATTTGTTCCAATTTGGAATTCAATAAAAAAAAACTACAGAATGTTGTTTTCATCGTGAATTTGTTACTGGTTTCTCGACAAATTTCCTAAAGTGGTATTAAAGGAATGTTAGTAGCTAGTAGTAGAAGTAATTTCTCAGGCTAGAGTTAGAAATAAAAGTATTGCTTTTTTTAAATAAAACTAAGGGTACATCTATGAACAAGCATATAGCCCACAGCACACCAGATGGTAAGTGGATATTTTGGCACAGTTTTATACTGATATTTTACGCTGGCATTCTGTGAGAGCGTGGTCCTTCCCCAACCAAGACGAGCTATTCGTGCTGCGGAAAAAATTCAGCTACAGCATTGCTTCACCACGTACAAGTCTAAGTAATTTTGAAGTCCTTAGGCAACACTTCTGCAGTCGTTGTCTTCTTTGTATGAAGTTGGTATAGGTGTCCAAGTGCTGCAGTTGCCATTTACCATCAGGTGGACTTTACGTTATTTTGTCATACTTAAAGTTAAAGATAAACGTTCCACTACTGGGTACAAGCCTCCTTTTATTTCTGAGAGGGTTTTAGGACTAGGAAATGTCCGCCGCGCTGTCCCAATGCCTGTCGGCGAAAACAACATGTCTTGGATTTTTTTTCTTATTTCTCAGATATGCAGGTTTGCTAATGATGTTTTCGTTCACCGCTGAGCATGAAATAAGTCAGCACTTAAAATTTCAATTAAAAATTTCATTTGTGCCGGCAAGAGTCGCACCCGGGTTGCTTCAGTTTGTCTCTCTTACTTTTAAAGAAAGTGTAAGAGGTTACACAGAAAAGACTCTCACGTTTTTAAAGTTTGAAGATAAGTAAATTTAATGCCGTTAAGGACACTTATTATTGGTTAAAAAAACTTAAAAAACAAAAAAAGAATAGGTAATTATAATATCATCATCATCATTAACAGTCGTGGGGGGATATTTGTCATAGTTGCCACGCTTGGCGAGACAGCCTGTCGGCAACCGCAGTCTTTTTTTAAATTGTAAGCTTGCTGTTAATAGGAAGATGCTCCTGCCTGTTTCCCACTGTTTTTCGACACCCACGGGGAAATACGAAGTAATAATAAAGGAGGGAAAAAAGGGAGGATATCCGCAGTTGAACCAGAGTAATATACAATGCCCAACAGACAATGGATAACCGAAGGTGAAGTGTAGAACGGCCCTTCACTAGATAGAGTGACAACCTGGTAAGACGTGCAGGAAGTATATGGATGCAGGTGGCTCAGAACCGTGCTTTGTGTCTTATGCAGTGGACTTGTGAAGGGCTGTAATATATGAATGAAATTAAAATAAAAAGCTAAACATTATAATAGCCTAAACCATCCTTTCCATAACGTCATTTTGTATTAAAAGCATTTTAAAAGTATAAAAAAGAAATAGCAAATTGTTCGCGCAGTCTACGCAGTAGTAACTTCTGCTAATTTTACCGCTTTGATGGATTGATATTCTATCGAGTGCTCGAACAGACTTCGTGTTCCGTTTTTATCTCTTGCTCTGATATATGGCGCGATCAAATGACGAAGGTTTATAGCTTTTAGCTGAGTTTGATTTTGTGCTATTTTTAACTAGTATTAGACCAACGACGCAGTCAAAATAAGCTATGAAACAGGTGGTTGGTTGGATAGTATATTCGTTTTAATTTTATTTCCACAAAATATTTAATACAAAATAGACAGGAACATGCTCGTAATTGTGCGCGGTGGGGAGTACACAAAGAAATGTAATTACACAGCGCTTAGGTCGCTCGCGTGCTGCGCCTTTTGTAATTGACACTAATGGCTCTAACTCAGAGTCAGTCGTGAAATGAATTCACATGAAAGAATTTTTAAACACAGCTTTGAAATCCATTTATAGTCGGTACTTTAGTATTTTTATTACTTCCAGTGACAATGAGTTTTCGTTTAATCTAAAATTATGTAGCACGAAAGTTATGCAACTTAAGGATACTGCAACTCTGCAAAAAAAAAACACGAAAAAAAAATAGTGTTACAGATTTTTATCATACCTAAAGACTTTTTTACGTAGTAGAGCCATGCTGCAACTACATTGTGGTTGCAGCACAAACGGGTCATCGACTAGATCGGGGTAGGTCCACGTTCTTACAGAATACCAGCGTAAAATAGCATCTTAACGCTGCTGTGTTTCGTATGGTGAGTGTAGAGAACCGGAGACCCTTTTTACTGGAAACGAGGCATTCCATCTTAGTCCTCACGGATGACAACGCATTTGCATTTTGATTCGTAATCGAAGATAGCTGTAGATGTCTATGGGCTACAGCATCCACTTACTATCAGGTGGACTGTGAGCTCGTTTGTCACCCTTATCCTATAAAAAACCTTAAAGATTACAAAAAAGGGGGAGGGCTTAAGTTTCTGACGTCACTAATTTGTTGTAAACACATTCTAGTTGTTACTTTGAGATAAGTGCATTTTTGAATAACGTCGGCTATGTTTGCCGAGATGTAAACTGATTGTTTTTGTACTATCATTTGCAAGAAAAGCGCCTCGATGGTAAGACTGTTCTGTTAAATTATACTGCGTGCATTTGTGGCATTCTCCACTGCTGAGGCACCGGATTTGTTTGCATGCGACGGGCTCTCAACCAGACTCAAAATTAAATTAATTATCTTATTAATAATATAAATAACACTAGGATAAGTTGCAATTGTAACTAACAACTAAAGTGTATATAGTCACTACCATCATTCATCATCATTCTCTAAACCATTTCCCATTATCTGGGGTCGGCGCAGTAAATCTTTTTGTTCCATTCCTCTCTATCAGCCGTCATTTCCATACTTACTCCTTTCATTCTCATATCACTCTTCACACAATCGATCCATCTTTTATTCGGCCTTCCTCTGCCCGTGTGTCCCTCCACATTCATATTCAACACTCGTTTTGTGACATGACTTTCATTCCTCCGCATCACATGCCCAAACCAAGCCAATCTGCTTCCTCTCACCTTTTCTACCACTGGCGCTACTTTCAGGCTTCCTCTTATATACTCATTCCTTATCTTATCCATCCTTGTCACACCACACATCCATCGTAACATTCTCATTTCATTCGCATGCAGTCTATTTTCATCCTTCTTCTTGACGGCCCAGCATTCACTTCCATACATGACGACAGGTCGGATGATCGATTTGTAGATTTTCCCCTTCAGCCTTATTGGCATTCGGGGATCGCACGTTGTGGCTGTGACCTGTCGCCATTTCATCCACCCTGCGTTAATCCTATGCTGCACAGCTCTATCTATTCCGCCGTCGCCTTGAATGAGGGAACCGAGGTACTTGACATCTGAGCAGATAGGCAGTATAGCGCCATCCAACGACATGGGTACAGGACTGGAAAGACCGCCGAAATCACAGCACAGATATTCGGTTTTGGATCTGCTGATCTTCAGGCCAACACTTTCCAGCCTCCGTTGCCACCCCGTCAGTCTGCTCTGTACCTCGATGCCTTCTTCCCCGACAAGCACGATGTCATCGGCAAAGAGCATGCACCAGGGTGCCTCATCCTGCAGGTCCGACGTCAAAGCGTCCATAATCAGTAGGAAGAGGTAAGGGCTCAGTGCCGACCCTTGGTGCAGCCCTACCGCCACATCGATACTGCCCGTAGTTCCCGCGGCAGATCGTACACATGTACGGGATGCTCTGTACATAGCACGGACCAACCTCACATACTTCCCAGGCATACCTTTCATCTTTAACGCCCACCACAAGACCTCACGGGGAACCCGATCGTACGCCTTTTCAAGGTCGACAAAAACCATGTGCAGATCTTTATGCACGCGCTTGTACTTTTCGCACAATTGGCGTAATGCGAAAATGGCATCTGTCGTACCTCGACCGGGCATGAATCCGAACTGGTTTTGTGTTATCTCACACTCTTCTCTCATTCTTCTCTCTATTATTCTTTCCCAGACTTTCATCGTATGTGACATGAGCTTTATTCCCCGGTAACTGCTGCAGTTTTGAACGTCTCCTTTGTTTTTTAAAATGGGGACCAGTATACTACTGCACCATTCCTCAGGTATTTGTTCTTCCTGCAACAATTTACCGAAAAATAAACTCAACCACTTCCATCCATCCGCCCTCAGCAACTTCCACACTTCTACTGGTATTCCATCTGGGCCGACCGCCTTCCCATTCTTCATATTCCTAACAGCCATTTTTACTTCTTCCACACTAATTTCTCTCACTAAGCCCATATTCACTGGTGGGTTTTCAAGCATACCATTCCATTCATTCTCCTCATTCATCAATTTCTCAAAATACTCCTTCCATCGCTTCTTTATACTTTCATCGTCAGTCAAAATCCTTCCAGAATCATCTTTTATACATTTTACATGTGAAACATCTCTTCCATTCCTTTCTCTCGCTCTTGCGATTTGGAAAAGTCGTTTTTGACCTTCGGGGCTTTCAAGGGACCGATATAATTTATCGTGCGCCTCTGCCCTACAAATAGCAACTTCCTTCTTCGCTCTCTTCTTACATTCTTTATACGCCCCTCTCTTACTTTCTTTTATGGATTCATTCTGGTCTTCTACGCTCTGCCATTCTTTAAAGGCATTTTTCTTTTCTCTCAAAACTTCTCTAATACTTTCACTCCACCACCACCCATCCTTATCTATCATACGCTTCCCTTTTGTTTCTCCTAACACCTTCCTTGCCACACTTCGGATACAATCAGCCATTTCCTTCCAGCACTCATTCACACTCATTCCTTCCATATCACCCATCTCTATCATCTTGTTTACAACTAGCTCTCTAAATTCACTTGCATACCCCTCCTTATGCAACAAATGCCACTTTATTTTGGGTGGGGGACGATCCTTATGTTTGTTGAGGCGAACAGTTAAGCAGATGTCAGCCAGCAGAATTCGGTGCTGGGATACTAAGTCTTCACCTGGAAGCACTTTGCAGTCACTACCAACACCTAAAAATGAAGAATCCGAAATAAATGTTTTTTGATTTGATGTGTTTCGATTTGATATTCATCATCAAAATGTAAACTATTAATTAAAAATATGAAAAGACTACAGACAAACTAAAATTAAAATTAAATAATTTAATATTTAGACGTTACCCCCATACACTGTCTTAGTACCGACTTCAGAATGAATGAAATTAATTTTTATAAAAAGTTTAATTTCACGTTAATAAATAAAAATAAAATGTTCCCGTAGCTCTTATGTAGGAATAACAATCCCTGTATTTTATCGATTCGATAAATTGATATTCAATTGAACATTCGTCCTCGTTTTCCATTTTTGTTCCTCTGCCGGCATAATAATATTCTATTTCCAGGGTGTATTCATAACAGATATTCTAAACATGAACGTCATGTCAACTTATAAAAATATATGTTGTACGCCTTTTGTTGCAATGCTGTTATTGTTTTTTTTTTAAATAAATTGATATTTACTACGTAATTGATTTTTAGGGTTAAGTTTTTTACTAGGTATGTCAAAAGTGACAAAAGTGGAGAAGAGCTATTTAAATAAAATTTGTTATATAATCAGGACTAAGAAGGATATGTCTGCTTTGCTTCGCTCAGCAGGTTAATGAAAAAATCCAAAGACATGACAATTAATGTAAGCGATGTAGTTTGAGAGAAATAAGAGAAATACAACTCGCAAAGGTTATATGAATGTTCTACACTTTTTTAAAGAATAAGGATAAGAAACTAGCACACAGTTCACCTCACGGTAAGTGGATGCTATGCCCCATAGACATTCACATCTACCAGTTGCGGATACAGTTCATTACGAAATTCACTGCGCGTAGACCCCATGGACAAATAGTCTCCGCAGTATTTTTTTTATAGAATAATGGTGACAAACGAGCATATATTTCATCTGACGGTAAGTGGATGCCTTGGCACATAGACGTCCACATCCATCCTCGACTAAAAATAAAAAAGCAAATGCGTTGTCACCCCACGTTGCCAAGTTGCAATGCGTCGTTTTCAGTAAATAGTTTATCCGATTCGCACCATACAAAACAAAGCAGCATTAAGCTGATATTTTACACTGGTATTCTGTGAGAGCGTGGTCCTTCCCCGATCGAGCCGACCCATTCGTGCTACAACCATAATACAGCTGCAGCGTGGCTCTACCACGTGTAACATCGTACAAAAATATGTAGTCGTCTCTCGAAGACTCAAAGTTGTGTCATTCACTTCGGTCAGCAGCGGCATGTGCTACCCCGGCCCTAAATAAGGTAGCTCTAAGATGAATTGTTGCCAAAGAATTTACACACGTTGCATTTGATACCAAATATTTGTTTCTCTGATAAGGGACCAAAATGAATAAGAAATTCTATTGTTAAGAAATGATGATTATAAGAGTATCAACTAACCCAATAGTAAATAATAAGTAGAGTAGGTAAATCGTTTTGTCGCATCGCCTCGTATATCTCAGCAATGGGACAGAAGAGGGAAACAAAGCCGGGTCTGATATCTTATAGAACATCAATCAATCTTTTATTGTGTAAGGATTGCGCAACTGTTTTGCTGTTGATTTAGCTAATTTTAATAATAAGCTTTGAATGTAATTACCGAAGTATAACCTAAAAATAACCGAAATATGACCATGCCATTGCATCAAAATCCACTATCCCACTTCTTTGAATTAAAAAAAAATCTCTTAAAAAGTTCTTTAATTTTTGAAAAATGCTTAATAAGATAGAATATATGGCATTTTTGTCAATGTTATAATATTATTATTGCCAATAAATTCTGTCTCTTGCGTTTTTTGTGCAGAGCGTGTTCTTGACGGACTAGTAATTCCGAAACGTGTTTCAAAACTGTACCCTCCTCCTGCAGACCGAATTTCGCAGGACAACATTATAGTGCCGAAGTGTATACGCAAGCACAAGTGCACTCTCTATTCCCTCACTCTCATAGTTCGATGAATCGGTTATCCAACACGACTGCAGAGAGGTCAGGTGCAGGAAACCAACGGCTGAGGCACCGCCGTGCCTCAGCCGTTGGTACAATTTCTTGACTCCAGGCTGCTACTGAGAATTTCTTGACAGAAAATCCCAATAACTGGTTTTAGCCCGACCCGGGATTCAGACCTAGGACCAGTTCAGATCAGCAGTTGCGTTTGCGACCACTAGACCAACGAGGCGGTCTAAACCTGTACCTAAATCTCCAAAGTATTTGTTATGGTGTATTTACGAAATATCCGTTCGAGTTTAATTCTACAACTTACATAATTAGTTTTATTTTATTATTTGTAAACAGCAACACGTCGCGGGAATTCTTCAGACGGAAAGTACACAAAGAAATGTAATTACAGCACTCAGCTTTGTTTGCGCGCAATGCTGGCTATAAGTGTTACTTTAGTAAGCTAACCGCCTTTCAGTTGATCTTCCAGGTAAATAATTTGAGAGAGAAACCAGCAGTAAACACCTCTATAAAATAAAGAATTAAAAAATCACGAATTTATTATCAATTAAATAAAATATAATCATATCCAAACTATTTTTTAACAATCCTAGATTTTATAATATCTTACAGATTCATATTAAATTAGTTATTTTTAGGCCATTTGATTTTGGTTAGATAAAATTATGTTACCTATAGGATAAAGAAGACATCGCTATTACAAAGCAACTTTAGTCGAAAGAAAATATTCTTTTGATTTAACACACTAAAATGTGTCTACACCACAGATTAGTTAATAGTTTACTAAATCTACACGTCTCCACATTTATCCTAAATGAAGAATCAAAATGCAGATGCGTCGTCACCCGTGAAGATTAAGATGGAATGCCTCTTTTCCAGTAAAATTGGTCTCCGGTTCTCTACACTCACCATACGAAACACAGCAGCGTTAAGCTGCTATTTTACGCTGATTTTCTGTGAGAGCGTGGTCCTTCCCCGGTCGAGCCGACCCATTCGTGCTACAACTATACTAATATAGCTGCAGCATGGCTCTACCACGTGTTGCTATTAAATTAAACTTTTATTTTATAATTTTTGCCGCACTTGTGGATTAAAAATAATCAAATTAAATTAATCATTTGCCATCAAATATTTTTGTTTTATATTTCACTTAATTTGGCGGTTTTTCTTATATCGAGTGTGAACTGCACGCATTTTTTTAACTTGAAAATTTAGTTTAATTTTATGGAAAAGGTGCAAATGAATGTGCGGCTCACCTGATGGTAAGTGACTATCGCCGCCTGTCATCAACTGCTACATTAAAGCAACCACAAGTAGGTTATCGGCTTTTTAAAAAAAATAAAACAATCGGTCACCAAATCGACTGCTAAACGTGGTAAATCTGGCAAATATTCTCGTTAAAAGGCAATAATGGGAAGGCCTATGTTCAGCAGTGTACAGACCTAGCAAAATTGTTAGAATTTGTGAATTTCTTTAAATTTATTACCCGGTAGCTCTTTTAAAGATTGCGCAAGCGGTCAAAAGTTCCAGCAGAGCGAAAATTGGTTATTAATTTAGATTCCAACAAATATTTCACTTTTCATTACCGACCTGGTTCCGTTTAAGATATCGGTTGCTACTTTTAATAATGCCATACGTGACGATTAAGGCAAATCTTTCCTACAATGGGACATGGTCATGATATTCAGCAGATGTCCAGCAGTAGACTTTTACGGGCTGTTCATGTAGGTTAAAAGTTGCCTTAAGCTTTAGAGAAGAAGTAACTAGCGTAACATTAATCTTATAAATTCTAGTGGTTTTTCTATCCTTTCAGAATTTTAATAACAATTATTCCTGAGTTACCCTACATCCAACGATTTTATGCATTGTTTAACCTAATTCAAGTAATTGTGTAAAAATTTTTAAATCTAATAAATAATTTTTCATCGGTTTTTATCTTCTAAAGACTTGAGTACAATTTGGTGGTGATTTTTTTTTCAACTTCGCTTCTAACCCCACAACAAAAGTCAAAATAAAAATTGAGACCACTATATGCAACATAATTAAGCTTAGATATATTTTAAACCAACTATTTTGAAATTAAAGACACGTACATTTTCTTGCATGTATTCACATATTTGATATAGTCTTCTATTTAACGTAGTATGTTATGTGATAGGTATTGAAGTAGACTCAATATCCGATATTGCCACTCCTCTGTTATAAAACAGCCGTTTGCATATTGAATAGATTGGAACCTGTTAATCTGACATGTTCAAACAAGCAAGTCTTTGTGTTAGGGCGATGTTGTTCGTTTACTAGGACAACAGAACTGACACGCTATGGATAGTTTGAAAAATTTTGTAAGTACCAAGTTTTTTATAAATTGCTACATAAAAACTGTATTTTAAATAGGCATTAAGTATAAAATAATATGACAATGGGGTTCGTTCAATTTATTAACTCGCTTTCGTGTATGTCTGTTCTGGTCGAATTTAGTAATTTATTTCAAATTAACTAACTAAACATAGCTCAGAAAAGGATGAGAGTGTAAGAATATAAAAATTATTCTGTCCGTTTGTATGTGTAAATTGCTAGACCAATTTTGATGAAAATGTTTGCGTGTGATTAAGTTAATTCTGGAATGATTTAGATTCATCATTTGACTCGGTAGGTTGCGCTTTTGTCGAGATCCAAAAATTGCCTTTGAGAAACCGCGGCGGTTCGCTAGTAATATTACAATATATAATGATAGAAAATTGTGTCCGTCTCGGGTGTGAAAAATTGTATTTTTTATTTTTCTGAGTTGGAAATGGAGAATTTCGTTCGATTTCCTGCTTCAGGGCGTGTTTGCCAGTGTTGGCAGATATTCTAAGATAGACTTCACATATCTTCGCAATTTTTTTTATTCCTTAGACTTGAAATCAGCACTTGAAATTGTAATTAAAATTTCAATTGGCGCCGGCGAGTATCGAAGCTGGTTTACTCGCGTACTGCGAAATACAGTGAGCGCTTCTGAGCTGATACGGCAAACTTAGTTATTATTTAGTTTAAAAGAGGTTATCGTCTATCTTAGTAGTATTATCTTATTACTACAGTCATAATATTGAGAATCGTAGCCAACTTCAGTGATCGATAGATGCAGTTAAACGTCAGTCTACGTGTGACTGCGATCTCCACCTCTGCGCCACAAAGCTCGGTAAATATATCAAGCTTCACACACACATAGATTAATAAACGTATAGACGTGATATTTTTAAATAATGCAGCGATCTACAACATACAAACGTTTCGATTCCGATCCGGATCTATTCAATATTTCATACAAATAAAAATATGGATGTTTGGAAGACAGATTTTAATAATAATTTACTTCAAATGGCACTTTAAATAATATGATGTAGAACGATCTTACAAAACTGAACGAGAGTGAAGTTTAGGTGAAGGCAGAGATCAATAATATGCTAACGGAATACACAGATATTAAGATTGATATAGTAAGATAAAATACTTAGCAAGTGGCAACACAAAAAGAAATTAATAGTCTCAAGCAGTCAGTACAATTCAATCCTGATCAGCAGGACGAACAAGCAAAAAGATTGAATCTTTAGCTGTCGATATCGAAAACACATGTGATAGAGACTAAAATTGTTAAAATATAACTGCAAAATATGCATTTACAATCACAACTGAACTTAAATGAATAGAGAGAGATAGATTATTAAATATTGACATTGTCGGTGTGCTGAAACGCAAAGGCAAAAATCTTCAAGACCTTATTTTGAACATTGGAAAACATATAGGTATCGATATTCCGCCAAATGATGTTTTACAATGGAACAGAGTTTCTCCGAAAATAAAATTACAAGGTCGTCCTAGAGTCATAATAGCTAAAATGCGAACAAGTCTCTTGAAGGACAACATAATATTACGTGGTCGCAAAGCCTGGATTACACAACAGATATAGATGTAACAGGAGAAAGCAGAACCATATATTAACGAACATTTAACCCCCTTCAATAAACGTCTTTTGAAAAAAAATGTAAGGAATTGGCCAAAACAAAACAGCATCCATTCGTCTGGGTAATAAATAGTTTAATATTCGTGTGAAAAAATTACAACTCTTCCGTTTTACAGATCATAAGCAAAGAGGATCTCAAGAAACTAAATGTTTCCAAATAAGTATTCTTTCTAATAATGTTTTCCCGTCGTTGAACTTATATATTTACTTACCATATAATTTGTACTGTATTAATGTGTAACGTTAAGTGTCTAAAACGTGTCCTAGTAGCTATATTTAGATAAAATTATCAATATTTAATGTTTATAAAAAACCTTAATCTGCTAGTTCTGTTCGGAATAGGTACTCTATGGTTGAAAACACGTTACTTACTATGTCTTTTCTACGCTTAATTAATGTGCCTTGAATTAGGCACGGCTAAATTTTATGTACAAAAGTTAATATTACAAAAATTTCGCAAAATGTTAATGATTCAGCTAATAAATTATTATGGGGTTGTTATAAACTAATTTGCTTAATTCCACGTAAAGAAAGAAAATGATGTGTCCTGCTTAGTGTTAAGGGGGTAATAGTAGTAGTAGTCAGTAGAGTCTACTTCACCTGAAGATGCTTCGTGTAGAGGCGAAACACGTGTGGTATTTTCGAGAGTGGTGTGTCGTGCCTAGGATGGTGGTGCTAGGGGTGGTGGTGTTGGAATTGACGCCGACGGGTATAGTGCGCGCGATTGAGTGTGGGTGGGAGGTCCTCAAAAGAGGAGGAGGTCCCCTTAAAACTGGGCAGGACACATCATTTTCTTTCTTTACGCGGAATTAAGCAAATTAGCTTATAACAACCCCATTATAATGGATTTCCGCAAAGTAACACCTGATTCAATTAATTATAATAAATTATTATTTCTTTGTCATAATAACATTGATAACAAAAACTCCCATTTCTAAAAATATAACATAACTAGCATATTTCAAATAAAATTATCATATACTACCATTATGCCGCTAAAAAATGACTAATTTTATATATTAATTTTTGACATCATATCCTATTCTTATACGTTACCACTAAAATCATTTATCGCACCTATTTATAGTGATCGACTTATAACGCATTTAACCACATCAGTAAAGAATCCGTACCGTAAAGAGGCAAAGCTTCATACAACCGCGCTATGATAGTTAGACTACTAAAAACTAGACGCGCATGTTTGCGTGAGCACTGGGGTCACATATAGAGAGAAACTGCTCTAAACCGGCTCGGCCAGTGCTCAAATTCAGGGTTATGTAAAGAAAAGTAAGTGTCAAATTTCATTTTTAATAAAATTATTATTCGTCTTAAATGAAATATAAAAATGTGTAAATATAGTTAACTGTAACTCTTTGTATGAACAATAATAGATCAAATAAAATATATCATTTTGTAACCATCCCAAAGACTCCACTAGGTAAGTAGTAACTAAAATATAATTTATTATTTTTAATATAGCAGATAGATACCTCATACATATACCTCAATATTGAAAGAAAACGTAAAAGTACCTAATTACCTATAAGTGATTGAATAGTTATTTTATAATGTTTATAATCGAATAATTACGTTTATAAATTAAAAACATAGGTTAATGTTTTAATAACAATTTCAGACGACAAGAGTGGTAAAAAGCTGTCGGACGAGAAGATCTCCTTGTAAAACTTTTTAATTATAAAAAAAAGCAACAACGTATAATCTGTGAGGATCAATTTGTAAAATCCTGTATTAAGTTTTCTAAAAGAAGAACTGTAAAATATTTATTTGGAAATGCTTTTCCAACGCCCAACTTGCCAAAAAACTACGGTGCTCATTCAAGTTCCATCCAATGTGAAAATGTATCTGAATTCTGAAATGAATGTATGAATTGCTTGAACAAAAATTTCGCGAATATTTTGATCTCGAAAGAAATATTGAAATATTATAAAACGTGTTGAAGATTGTATATTCGTTATTCCTTGTGACTATGCGAGTGCTTTTTTAATAAATTATTTTTAAAAAAACTTTGTTTTAGATTATACTTTACCATTTAATTAATAGGCACAACAAATTTTTGAAGAACAAAAATTATAAAAATAAAATATTTAGAAAAAGTAGTTTGTAAAAAATATTGTATCTTAAAAATATAATAAAAGCTAATATACGTTTTGATATTTAATTTTATCCTCCTGTGGCAATCCTACCAAAATAGGTAAAATTTTGATAGCTCCATAGAAGTTTTGACTCTCTACGGTTTTTTACTCATGAGTTTTAACTTTATTGTAGTCATATTTATCACAGCTAAAAAAAACATTAGTGCCGTAGAAATAAATTCTTAGTATACCTTCAAATAGTTAATAATCAACGTTCTTGGATATATGTGATAAATGTATACAACAACAAATGTATACTTTAAACATTCAATATGGACCTATTTACACATTTTATTTATTCTATTAACATTAGTAGGAAACTTTAATATTAACACATATTTATATATATGGTTTTTAAAAGATGAACACATAGTACGTTATAGTTGTTTGATACTTATATCAAATGAATCAAACATGAAAACTATTCCTAATCAACATCACTTTTGTACACAATATTGTAATTTGTGTTTTTGTGTTTCAGCCCCTCCATTTTAAAAAAGAATTAGGTATATTTATTAGCAATATTTTTCAGTTATATAATAACTTTTATGCTATGAATTGTAAAAAGTTGGTAGCATTTTATCTTCGTCACGTTAAATAAAACTATAGACCTAAAAATGTATTATCAAAATACAAGGGGGATGAGAACTAAATGTTTGCAATCAAGACAACAGATTTTAAGGATTGATTATGATATTTGTTACGGCCTACGGCTGCTCCCATAAAAGTCAAATCCTCTGGGGCCCATTCAGTAGAGTTTCAACGAACAGACGTAGGTCGGGCCTCCTAAAGCCAAAGTGGAAAATCTCTAGTTACACTAAACAATAAGGGGGAGCGTTCCATACTACGGCCATTCAACAGGGAGAATATTAGACGGAGCTTACTTACCTATATCCAAGGCGACTGCTCCCTCAGGATTCGGTCAGGTCGCATGTGGTTGTGTGGTGCAAGGGAAATAAGGTGCTGTGATGTGTATTTGGGTGTGACTGATGGTGATTGACCTTAGTAGACCTTTGCCGTCGGCAGCAGCCCGGGCGTCAGCACCGCTCCAAATTGAGGTAATCTTCCGCGGCGACGTCCACAGTCACTTTCTTCGTTCGTCACGATGACAGTCCATTTACTCTATCGTACGATTAACTAAATTACAGAAACCACTAACTCTCGTTTGTTATAAAGCTTAACACACAAAACTAACAGGGAGTGTCCGGATCAAAGGTCACTACCGCTTCGCGTAGCTAAAGTTATTTCTAGAATATCAAAGGCCGTTTTAGCAAATATTGTCGAATGCACTTATACAGATTCTGAGTCAGACACAATGAGTCCCTGGGAAGCTCTCCAGCAAGGAATGCGCGTAACAAATCCTAGACAGTATATTTACTAGCCGCGCCTAATTATTCCGAGTTCCCGAACAAAAATTGACAGCGTGCTGACGTTAGCACAGCTGGCAGACGACTGCTGCGCTTGCGCGTTCTACGCACGACCGAACGTCAAACCGATATGGCACCGAGCCGCGCGCCCTCTGACGTCGATTCCGAAAACAGCGTTTGGCGCGAACAATATTATTGTAATAAATGAAACATGTTTACATAACGGGGTTTTCGACAGAGAATTACTATGTGACAATAGGTATGAAGTCTTTCGGTGTGACCGAGACATGTTATCATGTGATAAAAAGACAGGAGGCGGGCTCATGATCTTAGTGCGTAATAAGTTATGTGCGACTCCTTTATTCACTGAATGTCCGAATAACTGCTCACCACCTGATATACTGATGCTATTAGTGCCGGCACATGCAATTTCTGCTACTGCGCATTTTATTGCGGACATTATTGCGATTTATATCCCTCCTAATGCCTCACATATCCCTGTTGAAATATATTAATTATTGCAAACACTAAAATCTGTCAGTTATCATGTGATAAAAAGACAGGAGGCGGTCTCATGATCTTAGTGCGTAATAAGTTATGTGCGACTCCCGTAGTCACTGAATGTCCGAATAACTGCTCACCACCTGATATACTGATGCTATTAGTGCCGGCACATGCAATTTCTACTACTGCGCATTTTATTGCGGACATTATTGCGATTTATATCCCTCCTAATGCCTCACATATCCCTGTTGAAATATATTAATTATTGCAAACACTAAAAGCTGTCAGTTATCATGTGATAAAAAGACAGGAGGCGGTCTCATGATCTTAGTGCGTAATAAGTTATGTGCGACTCCCGTAGTCACTGAATGTCCAAATAACTGCTCACCACCTGATATACTGATGCTATTAGTGCCGGCACATGCAATTTCTGCTACTGCGCATTTCATTGCGGACATTATTGCGATTTATATCCCTCCTTATGCCTCACATATCCCTGTTGAAATATATTACTTACTGCAAACACTAAAATCTGTCATAATTTCAAATAGTACTAGAAAAAATATTTTATTTATCGATAATTTTAATCTTTCATTCATCTCATGGAGTACTCAGGGCCCAACATAATTAAATGAAAGCAATGCCGAAATTAAAATCATTGTTGTAAGGTTATTTATGCCGGTAATATTTTATATTTGGCATTTTCAAATCTTCCACTTGAAGTCGCAATTTGCAACTCGACCCTTATATATGTTGACCGCGTCCGTTGTGCTCTTCTGCCAGGTCTGGTGCCACGAGTTCTTCGTCTGCCACGTTTGCTGCGTAAACACCTGTCCTGCATTTTAGTGTAAAAAGGACTTTGAGTTGAAGTATCAGTTTCAGAATCCTTCGCTGTTCAGGCTGAGTCCCCATTCGCGTTTCTGCAATGCTCCACTGATAATTCATTGCCACTTTCATCACCTGAGACATTTTCTTCAATACTTAGCGGTTAGCCACCGTAGAGTCTATATCACCTAACTTAGCGGTTAGCCACCGTAGAGCCTATATAACCTAACTTAGCGGTTAGCCACCGTAGAGTCTATATCACCTGAGGATGCCTCGTGTAGAGGCGAAACACGTGTCGTATTATCGTCAGTGGTGTGTCTTGCCTATTGTAGTGGTGTTGGGAGTAGCGGTGCTGGGATTAGTGGTGACGGGGATAGTGCACGCAATTGAGGGAGGGCGGGAGGTACTCTTCATACTAGGTAAGACATATCATTTTATTTTATAACGCAGAGATTTGCGAAGTAAATTTTTCTAAAAGCTTTTATATAATGGATTTCCGCAAAGTAACGCCTGATTCTATTAATAATATATAATGCTTATGTTCGAAGTATATATTAGAATATGCCAGTCCAATTCGGTCATCTCAGTACGCTACTTATAAAGATCGAATAGAACTTATACAGGAAAAATTCATCAATCATCTTAATTATTGTTTTCTCAAATCACCATTGGTAATTTATGAAAATACTTGCAAATCTTCTAATTTGTTTACGCTCGAGAAAAGGCGTAAATTAATGGACGTATGTTTTTTTGTCCGTGGACACGTAGACTGCCCTAAGTTGGTGGCGAACATAACATACAACGTTCCATCGCATCTTGTCCGCCGTCGGCCGCCAGCCTTTAAAGTTAAAGCTATTAAGATTCTAAATGAGGGAAAATTGAGTAAATCATTTTGATTTATGTACGATATTCTACTGGGTTTAGCGACTTACCGCTACAATCTCCCTGCAACCACAAATCCAGGGGCTGGCTAAAGGAGCTCGGGGCAGTCGTTGCAATGATAGTAGTATCAAAGTTCAGCAGAGTGTATCGCACAAGAGTCCATAGGTTACACGTACAACACTTCCAGGTGAAAGAGATCTTGAGAGATGAGCTTGAAAAAACACGAAAATATTTGTATGCGCGCGCGTCGGCGGTTTTGATTAGACTGTTCACAATTGCCGCCAATCGATGTCACGCTTGTGTCGCACAGAGAACCATAACCCGCAAGATTATGGATGCATTCAGAATGAAAACAGTTGATCGCTAACCCAATGAATTTAATAGAAATATAGAAAAAATAATATCTTCGAAATTGTGTTGCCTTGTACTTGTTATTATATACGAAAAAAAAAGAAACCAAAAACATAATATATTAATAATCTGTTCCAGTACGGAACAATTTACTAAATCATGATGATCATCATTACAGCCGACAGATGAACTTTTTTTATTTATGAATGGTTTTTATTTATTTCCGAAAATAAAAGAAAAACTTAGAGGAAAACGTTTTATGGACGCCGAGGAAGAAGAAGGCTGCGTTTCAAAATACTGTCGAAGAGACCAAGAAGGACGAGTTTCTCAGTGGTTCCATCGGATGCAGCGATGTATTGATGTAAATGGACACTATTTTGAAAATATATTATAATAAAACTAATAACTTGCTAGTTTCCTCAGTTTTTGATTTTCTAAGAACTTTCAGTGTCGAGGGTGACACTGAAAGTTTTTAGAAACTATAACTGAAAATAACTTTAATAGACCTTACATTTAAGCTGTATACTTTAAGTCTTTAAAATTGTTAAATCGCTGTTAGTTTTTTAAATAAAAAAAACTCTTATAGTTTACTAACAAATTCGCACGGGTGATATCTGGATAGCGGCAACAGCACCGCCTACCAGGTCTAATTGTGAACCGAACCCACTCAAACACACACAAAAAGTTTAATAATATTGGTCAAGCCGTTTAGGAGTTCAGTGACAAACAGAAAAATTATATCTAATATATAAAGGTGTGTCATTTACTTCTAAAAACGCATTTATTACTTTAACTTATTTTGTATAATAAAATCTATGTAATGGATTTTTATAATTAAGTTTTCACACATATTAGGACGTTTGAATGATTTGTAATTTTGCGACCCGATATCAATATGATTTCATGATCATGACTTTGTTCCCACTAAGATCGTCAGAGTTCATGATTAAATTGTATTGTTGTAGTATTTTAGCTCTAATTTTGTTATTTAATTATCTAATATATTAACATAGTTCTTGTTTTCTATTTTATGCAATGCCATATCGTTCATCTTATAGCGCTAAAATATTGTCAGCTTATTGCTTGCACTTGCGCGAGGGTAACAGGCATAATACAATTAAATTACAGTAGATGGCGCGCGCCGAAAAATTTTTATGAATGTTATAATATGTCATTCAATTGCAATTAATGTATTATCATTCCTAATTAAACAATATAACTCTTCGTTTAAAACGATATTTCCACAATTATTTCTTCTGAGGTAGCAAAGCGCCAGGTACCAGCTAGTTTTATTTTATATAAAAATATGTTTTAAATTTTATATCTTAACTTCCAACATTGCGAAAGTATAATTAAATAGTAGCTACCAGACCTACTAATAGAGCATACGCTACGGTTGGTAGCACGCAAGCTTGCTTCCTATTATATAATCGCGTTAGTGTTTGCGTTTTCGAAACAGACAATGAACAGAGCGTTGTCGCTTTGGTTGTTATGTTCTATTTTGTACGATTAAAGGGAAGTAGCAATTACAACATAAAAGAATTCGTTTTTTTTATTACCTGTGTGTCTTTTTTCACTTACCTGTGTGAAACAAAGCACATGCTTGTGTGCATATGAAACACGTAGTGTTATTTATACCTAGCAAATTTTGTGTTGCATAGTTTCTGCAGTGCTGCTGCGTTTGACCCTTATAGGTTATATTTTCTTTATAGAAAAAGATGACAAAAGATCACACAGTCCACTTGATGATAGGTAGATCCTGTGGTCCTGTGTGTTACATCTGTTCTCGATTAACACTCCGTTACGAAGCAAAATGCGGATGAGTTGTCACCCCTAAGGACAAAGATGGAATGCCTCGTTTCTTGTACAAAGTACTTATACAGTGATCCGTCTGTCTTTCTTTGTTGGTCTGGGGTTGCGAGGGGTACACTGCTGGCTATTTTGTATCATAATAATCTTTAGCTATTACAGTTCCTCACAAGTTCCATGCTATAACCTGTGTTCTACAAGGAATGCTACAAATACGGTCCTGAGTTACGTGCATCCATCGAATTATGGCATATCTCACTAGCTCATCACTTCATTTAGTAAGGGTTTAGTTTGAAAACAATTTTCACCTATTGGTTTTCGGTTCTTCGGGCTATATGACCGATTCATTGTCACTTCAGCATACTGATTCGTTGAACTGCGTAAAGTAGTCAGGTTCTACGGCGGATAGTAAAATATAAGTACAATAAGAAGGCGGATATATTTTTAGAGTTTTCTACGTACCTACTTTCGAGTACCAAGCTGCCGGTTCCACTTGATGGGACTAGAAAAAATTAAGTTTTATTAAAAACTAAAAGCCGGGTTCAGAAATTAAAGAAAAAATAATAATTTAATATTTTGAAGACGGTGCTAAGATAATATTAATAATAATGTCCTCCAGACCGAATTTTGGTCACGACAGCCAGTTTCAACGGAGACTAGCCATCTGCACAGGACAGGATTATAGTGCCCAAGTGTATGCGCAAGCACAGGTACACTCTCTATTCCCTCACTCGCATAGTCTGTTGGGACGGTAAACCGATACGACCGGAGAGAGATCAGGCGCAGGACCAACGGCTTAACGTGCTTTCCGAGGCACGGGGGTGAGACACCGCCAACTTCCTGACTCCGGGCAGCTACTGAGAATATCTTGATAGAAAAACTCAATAACTGATTTTTTTTGGCCCGACCCAGGGTTCGAACCCGGGACCTCATGACCATCAGTCGCACTACTACAACCACTAGACCAACGAAGCAGTCGCGGTGCTAAGACATAGTGTATAGAAGAATTAAAACCCTGACTTCAGAGGAGTAAGGAATATCAAAATCTCAATGTTGTCTTAATTAAACCTTATAATAAATATAAATTTATTAACATTAGAAACTTAATTCCATTTTTTGTCATCCTTAGCAGACCCTTTTTACTGGAAACCGAGGCATTCCATATAAGTCCTCACGGGTCTGCATTTTGATTCCTAATCGAGGATAAATGTAGATGTCTATGGGCCACAGCGACCACTTACCATCATATGGGCTGTGTGCTCGTTTGTCACCCTTATTCCATAAAAAAATTATTCAATTTTATATGGGACCACACCTGAAGCCTAATTTATTAAATAAAAATAAAATCGTAAAAATTGATCACAATTTACGACAAAACATACAAAAATATTCAGTCAAATTATAAACTTTCACCTTTTTTGAAGTCGGCTGAAATGTTCCAGGACATGCGTAGTAACGTGCATTCTTGCAAAACTATAAATAACAATTTATTTTGATATGTGAATCGACTTGATGATAAGATAAGTTTCTTGAAAAATTGAAAAATAGACTTCTTCACTTCTAGAAAAATAGAAATAGCTAGGGAAATAATTAAAACTCTCAGGCCAGTCTCCACCCTTTCGTTGTTGACTTACCACGCATTCAAACCAAACGGTTCGCCACGTCGTTCATCATGCGTACAGCAAAGGAGTGGAATAAGTTCCCAGCATCTGTCTTTCCATCCGATTACAGTGTGGGTGTCTGCAAGGCAAGAGTGAATAGGCTTTAATTAATAGAATCAGGCGTTACTTTGCGGAAATCCATTATATAAAAGCTTTTACAAAAATTTATTTACGGATATTTGCGAAGTAAATTTTTGTTAAAGCTTTTATGAATAGGCTTTTGTTAAGTCAGTGCGCTTCACCATCTTAGGCTACATCACCAATTACCATCAGGTGGGATCGTAGATAAGCGCTGGCTTAGTAGAATATAAAAAAAATATATATATTCTTTACAGGACGTCATAGTCATACTACATTATAATACAGTTTCGGAAGTCCGGATCCCACCTAAACCGGTGAACGCGTAAGTCTGGACAGGGTCATAACATCTACATTACTAACAAACACAAGCGTCTTATTCTCAGAAATCTATGAGGAACTTTCTAAATATATTTAACAAACAATTAAATGTTACATTAAAGCCAATTTTAGTTACAATTTTTTCAAACTTATTTCCACACCGACGGTTTTTTGTTTGTTTAGACTTTTTGATATAGATAGAAACTTAATAATAATAATAATAACAATGTCCTCTAGGCCGGATTTTGTTCTTGGCGGTTAGTTCCCGTTGAGACTGCGTGGAACAAGATTATACAGCAAAATTTTTGACTCCGGGCTGCTCTTGAGAATTTCTTGATAGAAAATACCAACTAAATGATAACTGCCAGAAACAACATTGTTATTGCTAGTGAAAATGAAAGTAAAACCGCCATGGGACACGCCTATAACAATGCATTTCATTACGCTTTGAAAACTTCATTCTCAGTCTCCAAGGTACTTAGTGTTGAGAAAAATATTATTGAGCGTCCGTAATCCAAGCACCTCTACACCTTTTATTAAAAAAGAGTTCTATACTTTGTTTTAAAATGACGTATTTCAAACTTTTACAAGAGATCTGTAATGAGTTCTCTTGTATCTTGTGTCTTTGTTCTGCATGTATACTGGCCTCCCAAAGGTTTGTTCTTGAATTTATATTTTATAGAAGCTTATAACAATATATAACCATTTTTGTGAAAATAGATTTTTATAAATATTATTTGTTTGCGCAATTTATTGTTTTTGAACTATTGCTCTTTATAAAACTAAAAATAAAGTAATAAGGAGTAAAATCCAACCTTCTAACACGCTATATACTCGTATACACACGTCAATGTCAAGATGTTAAATACCTTGTGGTTTGACCATGAAGCTAATACAAAGGGGAGACGGCATAAGCAACTGTGCACTGTGATTCTAAGTAGGTCCTGACGTCATCATAGTGGGCGTGGCTTTATTTAGTATACTGTCAGCATTCGTCCTGTGCGCTTATGTGTTGAAAAAATCGCAAATCGGTGTTTTTTCGTAGTATTAAGAAGAAAAGGATGAAGTGTTGTGTTTTATTGTGTAAAAACTACTCAGATAGACGCTCTGATGTTATGGATGGCAACACATTTCATTTGTAAATATTTTTACACCTAATTTATTAAAATAGTTCTAGAAAAATCTCTTTGCGTCGGTTTTCAAATATAATTAAATATATTCCACACTAGATGGCGACACTTTGTGTCCTGTGAACTAAAAATATAAAGGTACGTAGAGCTCAGTAATGATAAAATAATCATACGAAGGTGCTGAAATTGGTTTTGCATTCAGACATAAAGAAATTTTAATCGACATAATATTATTTTCATAGTTTATAACATTTTGTGTACATGCCGCCATCTAACGTCAAGGTAGCTAAGCTACATTGCAACATTGATATGGAAAGATTCGAGTAGTTTTACTATTTATCAGTAGATATAGATAGTGTAGTGGGCGGGGCTTTGCTTCCCCTTACCCCGCAAATTGTCACACGTTGTTACATAGTGAAATTTAATTACAACGTCTCCTCTTTGTATTTGCTTCATGGGTTTGACATATCCTGCAGAAGCCGCACTAGTACATGAAACTTGCTTTGAAAGCGATGGACTTAAATCGATAAACGCTGCTATTAAACAATAGTCGCACCTTGTGTAGAGCAGCAGAGCTTAGTGATGTTATATTCACATTTTGATACCTATTAATGATTTTACAGATATTTTTAGTCTTTATTATCTTTTCTCATTTAAGTGATTTGTACGGCAATAAAATCGCTATCTTTCCTGCTCTATTCCTATAGAGATCTAAAGACAAAGATCATTATTTTGTCTATACAATTAACATAATCGTTAATAAGTTATTTCAATTTAGAAATATTGAGATGCAATTTAGTTATAGTGTAACATTTTTTTCTCAATCCATCAAAATAATAATTTCATTACGTTGTTATGGTTTTAAATAACATTAGTTTTGTACTATAAGTTTGTTAGAATTTATAACGATACATTTATTATAATGGTAATTTTATCCATTCTAAAGATCTAAAACAATCAATTGAAAATTAATCTTTTAAATAATACAGTGAATATATTCAGTAATTTAATAGAGCACAAAATTATTATATTATAGTAATCAATACTTGAATAATTTTAACAAGGTAATAGATAGGTAAAAAATATAATTAAAATAAGATAATAGCATTTATCATTAAAATTAGTAGTTCTTAACAGTGGTAAAGCCACGCGGCAGCTTTTGCTTTCGCACGGATGGGCCGGCTCGAACCGGGGTGGTACCACGACCTCACAGAATACCAGCGTGAAGTAGAGGTTTACCTCTGCGTTTCGCTTGGTGAGTGTAGGTGGCTGGAGGCCCTTTTTATTGGAAATGAGGCATTCCATCTTAGTCCTCACGGGTGACAACGCATCTGCATTTTGATTTGTAATAGAGGATAGATGTAGATGTTTATGGGCCGCAGCAGCCACTCACCATCAGGTGGACTGTGTGCTCGTTTGTCACCCTTATCCTATAAAAAAAACCTAATGATACTCAGGAAACTATTCAGTCATACAACACTAAGCGTACAAGGTGTTCAATAATTCTAAAAGGGCTGCGTTGAACGCTAGTAATTGCTATCATTACAGTTGAGTAGTCAGGATATTCACGTCTTTGTTTAGGCTAACCTCGTCAATATTTAAAAAGCTAACGTGACTATCAAGTTTTATATGTTAAATTTAAATATGCATTTAAATATGAAGAAATAAATATAAAGCTGGCATTAATCTCATATAAGAGATATATCTTATTCTATATCTTATATTCTAGATTATCTTATTATATATCTTTTCAAAATACTCTCCATCATGCTATATACAAAGTTTCATTCGCCTAAACCAACTCTGAAGACACTTTTGCCATTCTTGATCTGACAGGTCGGAAATCGCTTCTTCGTAGGTAGCCACGGCTTCTTCGGCGCTTGAAAAAAACTTGTCTTTTATTCTTTCTTTGACTCTTGGGAACAAAAAGAAATCATAAGGAGCTAAGTCAGGGCAGTAGGGTGGGTGACTTAGAGTTTTAACACCAGATTCCTCAATAAATGCTTTTGTTCTAAGGGAGGTATGTGAAGAGGCGTTATCGTGATGCAGCATGATTCCCCGAAGCCCGGTATTTGGTCTTCTCTCCCGCACCGCTTGAAAAGCTTTGGGTTATGTAACTGTAGTATACCATTAACAGTTGACTGACCTACAATTTTCCAGCATTGTCGTCGACAAATGTCTGCTTCGCGAATAAACACTAGCCACCATTTTTGCCGATGTTGCGAGGTCTTTGCAGTTTTGTCAGTAACTGTCCTTCTGAGTAGACCCATACCGATGATTGTCTTTTATTTTCCAGATCATATTGATAGATCCATGTCTCGTCACTAGTAACGATTTCTGAAAAAAGCCTAGATGCCCCGTTTTCAAAACGTAGACGCATTTCATGGCACCAATCCACACGAGTCTGTTTTTCACTTTCGGAGAGCAAACGAGGGATCCATCGACCAATCCAATCCATCGAACAAAGCTTCCCCACTCCGAGATGTTGAAGTGG
The DNA here is from genome assembly GCA_963668995.1 of Parnassius mnemosyne. Classification (NCBI taxonomy): domain Eukaryota; kingdom Metazoa; phylum Arthropoda; class Insecta; order Lepidoptera; family Papilionidae; genus Parnassius; species Parnassius mnemosyne. The sequence goes on along the minus strand of CAVLGL010000104.1, from coordinate 54,179,882 downwards.
GATGGTACAAATGCTCCTCGAAATAATGCCTACAATCTTTTCGATGACCGTATATGTGATTCGTGGCTCTTCTCGCACCAACCTTTTAGTAGTCCATATATTTTCTGCCGTTACTGCTATTTGCGGGGCCCCGGTTTTTTGGTCACCTTTAGGATTAATTTTACCCCTTTTGAATTCAGCAAACCACCTAAAATTGTTGCGCGTGATGGAACTGAGTCTCCTAATGCTGATTGTAAGCGTTGTAAATTTAATTGTTCGGTTAAACCAAATTTAAAATCATAATATATCATAGTAAGCAAATGTTCACGGTTAAAATCCATCGTTTTAAATGAAAAGCGCGGGGAGCGTTGCAGGAAAATTAATAGAACTTTGTTTTTTTTTTTATATTGAGCAATTAGCTTACTTTCTATTTTTAAATAAATTTGCTTTATAGAAACAAATAACACGAGTGCGTTCCATTTTTAAATTTCAAGCATCTCAATACTTATTGAGTGACCTACGTAATAAACGTATTATATTATTGATTAACAAAAATAAATAAATGAATTACTAGAGTCTATTAAAATGGAGCCTCATTTAAAAATAATATTTTTTTCATGGCATATATGGAGTGTAAAGAGAAGGAGGACCATCTCTGTATATGAAATGTGTCCCTAAAAACGTGTCCAATAAGGGTGGCGCTGCAGTAGCATAGGATAAATAAAAAAAAAAGCGCTAAAAGTAATTAGAATAAGATGGAGAAATAAACAAGCACCGACCAATCCACTTGGTTTTGTACTACGTAAGTAGTTGAGATTTTGTATACTGGTATTTTACTAACTACTCTAGTCATGAAATTTTTTAAATATTTGAATTCAGCTGACTTCACTCCGTTCACAACAGCTATCTTCATATCGTAGTTTTTCAGACGCCAGCGCTATTGTGGTAGGTTTTGGAACCTCTATTTTCAGTAAATAGTAAGACAATTTTTCAACTTTCGCCCCTTATAAGATGGTTCTCCTTGTACTATACACTCCATAATGGAGAGATAAGAAAAAGTTCGAAGAAAATTATTCGATCTCGCTCGCACTAGAAAAAGGGGGTCGCAACGGAAAAATATTTCTCTTTTTCTCCCCTAGCCCCCATGTGCCAAATTCGTAAAGAACTTCGTTCCAATGAAAAACATATTTTTGTTTGTTATTTGTTTATCGTATAATACATGTTTGTTTGAACCAAATTTTGCTTAAGATTCATTTCAAGTCTAGCTTCACCGATATCGGTGGCGGTATCTTAGAATATGTGGCAGTATTAGTGTCAGCATTGTCTACAAATATCCTACAACAGTAGTAGCACCGCGGCACATATAAGAAGAACAATCAAAAGATCTGAAGTTATATGTGATCTGACTTCCTAACCTTGTACATTCGAAACAGTTTCGTACACAGATTGCTTTAGAACGCTCATTTCCGTTACTTTGTTGATTCAAGTAATTGTGTTCTGCGAAATATCGTACTCTAATCAAGAGTACTTTGATATTTTAATGTGTCTGAGCTGAAGTAACCATAAGCAAAAAATAGAAGTTGTTACTTCTACTGTTATAATATTGCTTTCCTATGAGATTTGTTGTCTATTTTTCAAATTTTATTTCATTATTTTGCGGGGTGTTTTTTTTTTTTCATTTTTATACAGACAAGATATGTTAACACATATACATTAAGCAGGAACGACAAAACATGGCCATGTGAACACAGAGTATGCAATGGATTTTACAAACGATAAAATATTGAGATTTTTATTGAATTGTATAAAGATATTTGGAACCTAAATCAGCCAACGGTTCGTCAACCAATTTTGAATGATTGGACATTTGTAAAATTGTAAATTGCTAGTTGATTTTGTACATATAAATAAAAATGATGTACATAAAATAAACTGTTAAGTACACCTGATTAGTTCAGCCAGTAAAACCTGGAGAAAGTACGAAGGAAAGTTAAATACAGCCACTTATTTTATATATATATACAATTAATAATAACGTCTTAACAGTTTAACGAAACTTACCAGTGAAATGAAAATAGTTGTGGTGACAACTGTTTTATGACTAGGTGTTAAGTTGACGGTTAATCTAAAATTGACAATTTTTAAAATAAAGATCGTTATGATAACGTTATCCGATGTACCATAACTATAACGTAACGTTATTTATAAAACCCATAACGATCCACCAGTAGCTCGTCGAAAAACCACGTACTCGCATATTTTTATTAGCGTAAAATGGTAGATTAACACTGCTGTTTCGTATAAATACTGAATTCTGATACGTTGGGTGTAAAGAACCGGGGACACATTGTAATAGTAACCAGACCAAAAATTAACGAGGCATTCTATCTTAGTTCTCAAGGGTGTCTCCGCATCTAATTTTGATTTATAATTGAGGATAAATGTAGGTAACAATAGGTCCCAACATTCACTTACCTCATCAGATCGACTGTGTGCTCATTTGTCAACCTTATTCTATTAAAACCATTACAGTATTCTATGATTATAACATCTGTCTCGTGTGCATCTATAAGATACCTATTATTTTAGAATCAGTGAGCATAGCTATATTACTAAGAAAACATTGTGGATACGTACCTTTTGAAACGTACTGCCATATTATGAGTACACTGTGATTCTTGTGATAGTAGGCGGTATGTTTGGCGGTAAGGTGAAATGCCTCGTGTCCAATTAAGATAATCTCCGGTACTCTACACTAACCATACGAAATACAGCAACATTAAGCTGCTATTTAACGCTAAATATATTTTAAATAATTCTAAATATAAGGTATTCTGTAAAAGCGTGGTCCTTCCTTAATCGAGCCGACTCGTTCGTGCTACAACTATAACATAGTTGCAGCATGGCTCTACAACATATGTAAACGTGTTTTACCATTTTTATTAAATAGTTTAAAACAAGGCTTGCATGACTGAAACATTACGGGTTATAAGGGTAAAAGGTATGAGGTCATATTTTTTTATCGCGTTATCTTAAAATAACGATACACAATTTTTTCGGTAGTAATTATCAACATAAAGGATTTCTTTTCCTTGCGATTTAAAATTACCTTATTTTCCCATTAAATTCTTAGAATTTCTTGTTATTGTCCACCGAGTGACTTGCATCTTCACTTTCTCATCAACGGCGATCGATACTTTTCGTTACCGAAATAATTTCGGTTATGTGTAGATTATACACATGTATGACGCATGGACGTATAAATAAGGCGGACAGAATTTTGTTAAGAAAGGAATGATGCACGTAATATCGGGGGTGCAAGTATGTTTGCGTGTTAGGGTTGTCATGTAAAACAAAATTTCCCCGTTTTTTTTATAAAACAATCTGGCAAAATATAACATAACTTTGACGAAATACCAATTTATTATTACGTAACTAATATAAATAACACATTTGACGATTAAAAAAATCTATGAATTTAAGATTTAGATTTTGATTGAAATCGAATTATTCTATTTCAATCAATTTTGATTTAAATTAATTTTTTTACATATATTATATTATACAAAAAATACATATAACAAATAAACATGTTATAGGTAACCAAAAAATTAATATAAAATTAATTTACAATATATTATTTTAGAATTAGTATGAAAACATTTAGAACAGCATGGTAGCAATCACCTCATTCACAGAGGTTTTTATCAATCATGTACTCTTTAGTAGTATACGCTAATAATCCTTACTAACCATTTTTTACTTGATATAAATTTTAAACTTTGATAGATAAGGCCAGCATATTTTCTGGGACTTTGTTATGAAAGCGAATACTTTTATTTTTTTTTAAGCTTTCTATATTTATTAAAGTGCCAAGGAAAGCTGTTTTGCACTTAGCTCTTATTAAAGATTTATGATACCGAGTAATAACAAATGTTACCCTCCCATCTCGCTTTACTTTTCTTTTGCTGGAATAATTCATTTCTAATTTTGATATGTATTTTTGATTCGATATTAGATTTATATACTGAGTATATATATATATATATATATATATATATATATATATATATATATATATATATATCCGACTACAAGCCTATTAACGCTGGTGTTCCACAAGGCTGCGTGCTATCACCAACGCTGTTTCTTCTGCATATCAATGATATGTTGCAAACCGATAGTATTCATTGCTATGTGGATGACAGTACCGGTGATGCTCTATACACCGGTCGTGCCAATATTTCTCGGGAAAACGTCGCCGAGTACCGGAACAAACTTGTGTCTGAAGTCGAGTCTCAAGGTACTCCCTTGTTGCCTCAGCCAGTATCAGAATCCTCGGCGTTGACATATCGAGTGACGTGCAGTTTCGTGGTCACTTGGAAGAGAAGGCCAAATTGGCCATTAAAAAGCTTGGCGTGCTCAGCAGAGTGGGACAGTATTTCATGCCGGCACAGTGCCTGCAACTTTACAAGGCGCAGGTTCGGCCTCACATGGAATACTGTTCCCATCTCTGGGCTGGGGCTCCCCAGTGCCAGCTCCTTCCACTTAACCGCATTCAGCGCAGAGCGGCTCGAATCGTCGACGACCGAGTCCTTTCCGATCGACTCGATTCATTGGCGCTGCGTCGAGATGTTGCATCCCTTTGCATTTTCTTTCGCATTTACCACGAGGAGTGCTCTGAGGAATTGTTCGGATTAATCCCAGCCGCCAAATTTCACGAACGCACATCGCGGCAAAACTTCCGATACCATCCACACCATCTGGATGATTGGCGGTCCAACACTGTGTGATTTAGAAGATGTTTTCTTCCTCGCACAACTTCCTTGTGGAATAGTTTACTACCAGTGATTTTTCCGGACCGGTACGACTTAGGGACCTTCAAGAAAAGAGCCTACTTGTTTTTAAAAGACTGGCAACGCATCTACTATACCCGATGTTGCGGTTGTTCATGGGTGGCGGTAGTCACTTACCATCAGGTGAGCCGCGTGCTCGTTCGTCCCCTCTCCTATAAAAAAAAATTTGGCAACACATTTAAGAACCTTCTCAACCGTATTATAATCAGTCCAATTTTCAGGAAATAGTAAAAAATAAAAATCACGATTATAGCACAACATAACGAACTATGGCCAGAAAATGCATATAACCGCATTATAATCGATCGGGTATATATGTTAAACATATATACCGTATCCGTGCCAACGTGGGTAAAAATATAAATTTCCCAAATTTCAGGTAATTTTCCCTATAAATAATTAACAACACTGATCACGTGACTCATGTTTTGTGTTTCAAAAATAGCATTTTAATTTAAGACATACACTTCCCAAATAAGTGATTATAATTACTGATACACCTATGAAAGGTGATTCCTTTAAGGTTTTTGATAAAACCACTATGATTTTCACAAAATTTTACGACGCAAGACGGCTAATTGATTTTTGTTTTTACTTACGACAACTACTTCTCACGGACGACGTTTGTTGCGTAATGGCGGGCGCTAGACTTATTATTAGTGTTAATGTGTGCGTGACCCCTTGTACGTACAAGCGAGCTGACTTATTATGGATGCCTCGGTGAGTTGTATAGCGAGATTCAGTCCGCCTTATTTATACGTCCATGGTATAACGATAGCCCTAAAATAATACTACTGTTATCTTCCTCATACCTTACCCGCAATCAAACCCTGGTCTAAAATAGTTGCCTCTTACGAAACTCACAGGACTAACTGGGGATAGATTAACTTCGCCACTATGCAGATAGGTAGGTTTTTTATTTGTCTTATATTAATATTGATGTAGCATGCAAGCCCATTATACTCGTGACTACGAAATAATACAATTATTCCTTATCAGTTGTTTGTATTTTTAGTTTAAAACGTTTTCGTAGTGTGCAAAGTTGGAATATAAATCTTGTGTTGCAACCAAACTAAGCTAGTAAATGTCTACTTGTTTAATAGCTATTGTAGTCGCGATTATTAATTTATAAGATATATGTAAATAGGTAAAGTTAAATCGTATGAACTAATATATTCGCATGCAAACAGTTTTAAAGTTTATAAAGTATGTGACATTATTTATATGCAACATTTTTTTTACTTTTCTTCAAAATGCTGTCTGAAGGCACAATTTGTCTTTGTTAATAGTTTTGATGGAAAAAAATTACAAAAATATTCGAGTTTATTTATTATATAAAATATTGATATAAATTCAAAAAGAAATGGAGTATTTATTGAGTGTCATCCTTAACAATGAAAAAGCGACAAGAGGCGAACGACCTCGAACATATTGTTTCCTTTCGCCACATAATCCACAAGGGTTTGTAAATTAATAAAAGTTTTAATTGTAGAAATTGCTATATTGTGGACGTAATGCAGAATCATGCTCGTATGGGAATTGGACACGACTATAACAGTGGACTATAGCGTGCAATATGGTTAGGCTACGAGCATTTTAACGATCATATGTTTTCAACGAAGTCTTGCGGTCAACTAAACTGTTTTGACTCCACAGAATTTTGTGGAATAATATTAAAATAAGATTTTGTTTTATGAAATATTATTGTCCATTTTAAAAACCACAAATAATTTATTTACTAAAACTTTTATGCACAAAAGAAAAATCGTGGTGGACTTAATGCCTTAAGGCATTCTATCCCAGTCAACCATTAGGCTAAACAGAGATAAACATATATGCGAGGTAGTGCAGCAAATGTAAACTAATAATAAGAAAAAAAAAATAGTTAAACGCAAAACCTAATATTTTTTTCTTTTTATCTCAACTATTCTGAATGCTAAACATGGTAGGAACAGGATCTATGGGATTAAGATTTATAAGACAAAAGTGTGTGTGTGTGTGTGTGTGTGTGTGTGTGTGTGTGTGTGTGTGTACGTGCGTGCGTGCGTGCGTGCGTGCGTAAGTGTGTGCGTGCGTGCGTTCGTGTGTGTGCGCGTGCGTGAGTGCGTGCGTGCGTGCGTGCGTGAGTGCGTGCGTGCGTGCGTGCGAGAGTGCGGGCGTGCGTGCGTGCGTGCGTACGTGCGTGCGTGCGTGTGTGCGTGCGTGCGTGCGTGTGGGCGTGCGTGCGTGCATGCGTGCGTGCTTAGGTGTGTGCGTGCGTGCGTGCGTGCGAGCGTGTGTGCGTACGTGCGTGCTTGCGTGCGTGCTAGCGTGCGTGCGTGCGTACGTGCGTGCGTGCGTGTGTGCGTGCGAGCAAGATTGCATGCGTGCGTGCGTGCGAGGGTGTGTGCGTGCGTGCGTGCGTGCATGAGTGCGTGCTTAGGTGTGTGCGTGCGAGCGTGCGTGCGAGCGTTTGTGCGTGCGTGCGTGCGTGCGTGCGTGCGAGCGTGCGTGCGTGAGTGCGTGCGTGCGTGTGTGCGTGCGTTCGTGCTTGCGTGCGTGCGTGCGTGCGTGCGTGCGTGCGTTCTTGCGTGCATTCGTGCGTGCGTGCGTGCGTGCGTGCGTGCGTGCGTGCGTGCTGTGAGCGTGCGTGCGTGCTTGCATGCGGGCGTGCGTGCGTAAGTGTGTGCGTGCGTGCGTATTTGCGTGTGTGCGTGCGTGCGTGCATGCGTGCGTGCGTGCGTGAGTGCGTGCGTGCGTGCGTGCGTGAGTGCGGGCGTGCGTGCGTGCGTGCGTACGTGCGTGCATGCGTGCGTGCGTGCGTGCGTGCGTGCGTACGTGCGTGCGTGCGTGCGTGCGTACGTGTGTGCGTGCGTGCGTGCGTGTGGGCGTGCGTGCGTACGTATTTTCAAACATGCATCTCGTATCAACTTTTTAATTGTATGTAAGGAGATAGGAATATGCGATTATCGAGGGTGTATGAATGAAAACCGCGTATTTTTTTAAGGGAACTGTAATTTTTTCTTTTATTAATGTTTAAACCCTTTTGCAAGTGAATTAGAAAATGGAATAAAATTTATTAGAATAAAATTTTTAGTCTTTTCAATTCTTATAGATCACAAGAAAAATTCTAAGTCATTTCTGTTTATACCATTGCTTCGGAAAAAACCTTGGTTCTGGGTAGAATCAGCAAGAAACCCAGCGGAAGTTTTTCTTAAGATAATTTAAAAATGTAATATTGTGTTTTACAATTAAATATGAAATATGTGGGGGGGTGGGGGGGGGGGGTGGGGGGTGAGTTCCTTACTTTCACTACACATTGCAGCTTTGTATAATCTTTGTACAATGTCGTGCATATCTTACATTAGATAATCCTATATATGTGATATAGTATTCTATATTGTCATATCATATATAGATATTATTATATCTATACATGAATAAAATGAATAAAATTGTAGTTTTATTCATTTTGTTCATGTATAGATATTAATACATGTCATTCTTGGGACAATGAATACGCTTTTATACAGAAAATATACAAAATTGCCAGTAAACTAGTAAGATTACGATTACTATTTATTTTAGTTTGTTATTTAGATACGGTATGGCACCAATGTGAGTATGTGTTTTTGTCTCAGAAGTACCAGGCAAACAGAATACTAATATATCGAACGCCCTAAGCAAAATTTTAATCTTCTGTGTGAAATACTATTACCGAAAAACCTCAATGATAGACAGGCACATTTTGTGCAGACAAAGTAAACATTTCATGAGTGTTCTGTTTTTATAAATTTGGCACGGCATACTGACATCAAATAAAAATTATCCATCTGTAAAAGGAAAAAGTTTAAGTGTCTCAATACGGATTTCTAAAGTGTCGTTCTACTATCACCAATCTGGTGTGCTTTTCTAACTATGTTTTATATAATATACATGGAGGCGGTCAGGTGGACGTAGTCTACATAGACTTCGAAAAAGCTTTCAGCCGTGTAGACTAGGTCATCTTACCAAATTAACCACAATTGTTAGGCATACTTGGGGATTTACTCAGGTGGATTAAATCCTATTGAGTAACAGGCCTCACACTGTTGTAATAGGTAGCTGTAGATCGGATTTTATCAAAATACCAACAGGAATTCCTCAGGGATCACATCTAGGACCTTTATTGTATAACGCCTTTATTAAGGATATTACTATTTGTTTTAAGTTTCACAACATTTAATATAAGCCGAAGACAAAAAAAATTTTACAACATCCGTATTGAACAGCAAATGCAAACTGATTTAAGTGCTTTGTTAACTTATTATTTTGCTAACAACATAACTTTTAATATTGACAAATGCAAAAAAAAAATAAGCTTTACACGTAAAAAAAACCCTATTTCATTCTCCTACAATTTTAACGGTATTCCGGTACATAGAACATCTACTGTTAGAAATTCAATAGTTCACTTTGACAGTAAAATGCTTTTTTATTGCAATTGTTAACAAGGCTTTTGAAAATCCTGAATTTATAAAGAGAACTTGCAAACGTTTTAAAAATACTAATACCCTTCAAATTATGTATAATGCTTATGTTCTAATTATATATTAGAATATGCCAGTCCAATTCGGTCATCTCAATACGCTACTTATAAAGATCGAATAGAACGTATACAAGAAAAATTCATTATAATCTCAATTATTCTTTTCTCAAATCACCATTGGTAGCCTATGAAAATACTTGCAAATCTTCTAATTTATTAACGCCCGAAAAAAAGGCGTAAATTAATAGACGTATGTTTTTTGTATGATATTGTCCGTGGACACGTAGACTGCCCTAAGTTGGTGACGAGCATAACATACAACGTACCTTTTTTATCTTTTTCGCTGTCTGGCGGGACGTCACTCTCATCTGTGAAAACGAAATGAAAAAACGAAATGAAAATCATGCTATTGCTAATGATTGTGGATTGCTTTATTTTGTCGAGAAAATATAATGAGAATTAGCTCAGGGCTAACTTGCTTCTAATAATATCAGTCGTTTTTTACTTCTTGATCGTTGATTGGCGCCAAAAATAGTCATGTTTTGCGACAAACAGAAATATTCATAGATGTGGTTTATCATTGCGTGGATTAATAATAGACCGCTAAATATCGTACGAATGTTAGTTTCTTGACGTGCTATAACGTCTAGTAAACTACAATTTTATATAATATGTTAATTTATTCTTTACCCCTTTGTTAACTATAACTAGACAATTATTTAAAAAAAATTGCATTACTTTCTGCGTGCCCTCTCTTATCTATTATAAGTTATATACTGTATGTATCGAACACAGCATAATTTACTGTATACATGGTATTTTTGGAACACTCCTGAAAACTAAGACAGACGACAGTACCAAGTATACCTTTGATGATGGGTGGAAAATAAAATCGATCCGGATGAAAGAAAAATCATCTTTTTAAAACGTTTTATTAGCTTTATTCATTCTCTATCACTTTAGTACAGCTAAATGAAACGAAAATACTGAAACATGAATCCAACAGTGGAATTACTGAATTGATATCAGCTGGCTAGAGGTCAATGTACGCGCGAACGCGAATCCGCGCGGCCCGCAACTAGCGGGCCTTACCACAATACCTAATAATTTACAACACTTGTCTAAATACCTAACTTATCTACTTAACCTACTATTTTGCCACTGTGCTTGTCTCCACGTAGCCACTTTAATCCGAATTTACAGGTTAAATAACCCAAATAACTGGTTCGATTCCCCGCTAATAAAAAAATACTTAAATGAAATGTAACCAAGGTTAGAGTGATGCGTTTTTATTCATCGTGTAGGTATGTTTATTATTCTCATTGTCATCATCATCATCATTACAGCCCTTCACAAGTCCACTGCTGAACATAGGCCTCCCCCAAAGAATGCCACAAAGCACGGTCCTGAGCCACCTGCATCCATCGACTTCCTGCATGTCTTACCAGGTCGTCACTCCATCTCGTGGGGGGACGCCCTACACTTCGCCTAACGGTACCTCAGTTCTCATTGTGATGCCTCATAATTATTATTAATAAATAATAATTAAATTCATCATAGAAACATTTATAAAATGTCATAGAAATTATATTTTAAACAATTAAAATGCATATAATAAGCATAAAGTTCAAATATATTCATTTGGAATATTGAATATTATAGTATTAGTAATTCAGTCATTTTTAATACAATTACACAATCAATTGTACCCTGACGCAACAAGCAGTTCTTTACTACAAAAATTATTGAATATAATAAACGTACCGAATTGGGTACTCAATTATAAACACTATTTCATAGTTATTTTTGATTTTGTATAAGAAAATAGAAACGAAATGGTACTGAATAATTTAATATTTAAAATCATTTGCAATTATGATCGACAGTTGATTAATCTATCAGAATTAAGGTAAAAAATAATACTTTTACTTTATTTTAATTGACTTTCCGTATTTAATCCGGCCAATACTTTGAATTTAAAAAGAGGTACGTAAATTATTAAAAAAAACTTGCAAGTTTTATAGTGATTGCCGCCTGTAATTCTATTGTCGCCGGCAAAGTAAATTTCAGTGGAGGGAGTGTCTGCGCATGGGTACAGTCGCGTTCTAAAGTACTACGGCTAAGTTAAGCTATTGTTTTATAATATTATAGTAATTAATTGTTTTATTGTAGAATCATAATCGGTGATTTACTAGCTACTTAGTACTTTGGAAAAGGTTGGAATTAAAAATGGATAATGTTTACTTGAGCATTATTTGTTATTTCTATCGTAAAATATAAAGTAGTTTGTAACAAGAAAACTTAAGCTAAGGATGACACGCCGTCCATTATGTCGTCTTGGGTCACATGGAAGCCAGATGTTGATGGTGTGTTGGTGTTACTGGATGCTACTTCATCATCAGTTTCATCTTCGCTTGAGCTTCCGTCATTAGGTCGATCACATGGTAATTTTTCTGTATTCTTCCTCAACACTTTTGACTTTACTGCACAATTTTCCTCATTCACCTTCTCCTATCATATTTACCTTTTCGTTCACTAGTTTAGTCATAAAACAATAGATATAAATAATTTTTCTTTCCTTCCTTTTTAAAACCATCGTTGCGAGTCGCAAAGTACAGAATGTATGCGACTGTATTTTGGGAGCAAACAAAGCGCGGGAACCAATAGCGCACGGCCACAGTAATACTGGCAGATTGTTCCCCCGTCGCGTCCCCTTCGTACCACTCACTCATAAATCGCTCAGTGCCCAGGCTCAAGGCCAGCGTTCTTTTTTCAGCGTTCGCGCGTACATTGACCTTTAATCAGCTGATATCAAATCAGTAATTCCACTGCTGGTTTTATGTTTCAGTATTTTCATGATTTTTTTTAATGAAAGTATCGTTTCATTTAACTGTACTAACATGATAGAGTATGAATAAAGCTAATAAAACGTTGTGAAAAGATGATTTTTCTTTCATCAGGATCGATTTTATATTCCACCCATCATTAAAGGTATACTTTGTACTGTCGTCTGTCTTAGTTTTCGGGAGCGTTCCAAAAATACCCTGTATAAGGTGTGGTAGCTCAGGCGCTAAGCGCTCGCAAAAAGCCAAGTTCAATACCCGCTGACACAATAACAACAAACACAATACAAGTCCCAGGTGGACTGAGCTTATTAGTCTGAGAGTAGTAAGTCTCTTTGGATGCCTTTGCCCTACCGGAACGAGCTACAAACAAAGAAGGATATAGGTGTGTGTCTATCAGGACGGAATATCTACAGTTTATTTACAGACTGCCAAACTATTTTGACTAGTAATGCATACAATGCTGTTTAGTGGCATTGGGACTATACTAGGTGGTAGAACTCCTTTTTTTCCTTTTGTTACTTTGTTTCTGCTACCAAATAGCAGTACTTGTAATTGTGTGTTCTGATCTGAAGGAAATAGAGTGCCAGTATATAGACTACAAGGCATTGCATCTTCATCCTCAGAGGTAATGCATGATTCTTAATCGAAGGTCGATATAAGTGTCTTTGAGTTAAAATATTCACTTTCTATTAAGTCAAAGTTGTGAGATATCAGGTACAGCGACTGCAATCCTGCCTTTTAAACATAGCAATTTCTGCAAATCCTGAAATAGGAGAAGCTCAGTGAAGGTGCTAAAGAATGAGTGAATTCGTTTGCAAATTTTTTATGTGTAAGTGAAATAAAAATATTCTCAAAAGCATTTTTATTAAAAAAGAGTAAGTAATGAACAATCTAATTATTTTAATTTGCATCTAAACCGTAATTACATAAACGGAGCAGCAGTCACGTTGTTGCAATTATTATTAATCCAATCAAAACGTGTTCGCCTTAAAAATTAGAGTTCCAAAAGCCTTTTATATTATTATGGAGTGCTTATGTAAAAGATAATGTTCTGTTTCGATTATATCTTGTTCTTTTCGTTCGACTATTGTTCGATTGTTATTTTTTCAATTTTCGAAAATGTTAAACTGACTCTATAAAAATACCGTGTAGTGGCGGTGTAAGAATATCCACTACCCCATATCGTCCCGTGGGTGTGCAAAGAGGCGACAGAGGAAAACATACAGGAGATGGACAGCAGCTTTTTTTACGAGATAGAGCCACGCTGCAACTACCCGAATGGGTCGGCTCAACTGGAGTAAGCAGTACAATGCTTTTGTGTTATGAGGAGAGAGAGAAGATACAACTTGTTAATCAATGAATCAATATATTCTGTATTATACACCAATACACATTAGAATGAGACAAAATTAAATAAATATATGAAAGTACAATAATTATCGCTCTGGAAGCGGTTACTTCCAGACAACCCTTATTCAGTAAAGGACTGTTGTTTACAGCGAAGTGCAAATAGAGAAGGTGTACATAAATTTAACAATTAAGTTATAAAAAATTATAAATTATAAATACACACAAGATAATGACGATTGATAGGTAGGATAGATACAATTATAGATGGGAATTATGGTGGGAAATATTAGAGTTCCAAGCAATAAGTTTTGAGTAAATATTTGATGGAAAAAACGGACTGAGCATGTCGAATAAAGACAATGAGTTCTACAAATGTACAGCTGTAACCGAAAAAGATTTATTGAAGAAGGGGGATGAATGTGCTGGAATACGAAGCGTAAAATTGTTAGTGGAACGTAGATGATAAGAAAGGGACGTGAGAGGAGAAAATGAATTTAAAGCGGTCTTTCAGGTAACGTGGAGTAGAAAGATTGAACAGTATGTTGTATAAAGCAGAAAAGATGTGAGTATTCCTGCGAATGCGTATCGGCAGCCACTTGAGACCTTTACGAAATTTTGAAATGTGCATAAGCATAAATTTTGAATTCGCTCAAGTTTATTTAACTACAATTCGGTAACCACAAGATAGAAAACGTCAGCATAGACAAGAATAGGTAGAAGTTGGGATTGAGCAAGCGTAACTTTAGTGGCAGTAGGGAGAAAACTTCTAAGTCTCCGCAAAGAGTAGTAGTAGTAGTAGTATATACTTTATTGTACACCACACATATACAACGAATAAATACATTACAGAGAAAACTTAATATATACGTATGTACAATAAGGCGGTCTTATCGCTAAAGAGCGATCTCTTTCAGACAACCTTTGGGCTAAAGAGAAACTGGAATTAAGAACAGTAGGAGGTGGTGCGCTTTATGTTACACTTACATACTAATATCTAAATAAACTAAACTATATTTTGTTAAAATACCACAATAATACATAAAAAATAATAATAAAATAAACATACATATTAATAAATAGGTATATATATATATATATAAATATATACACATACATATATACAAGGATAATAAATATTGCTAGAATTGGTTATCAATAACCACAAAGTTAAAAAGCTTAGCGCTGCAAACATTTTCCTACTGACTTCATTAATTTTTTATATTTATGCTTTACAATACCTACGAGTACGTTTAATTAATACTTAAGACTTTACACTATAATTTAATATTTTCTAATAATGCTATAAGTCCAGCAGTGGACTTGTGATGATAATGATTAATGATACTTGTATATTATGTTTTAAAGATATTTTTTTTAGATAATATATAAATAACGTTTCAACTCGTTTATAGTATTATATGCATTAACGTTTAAGTAAATATTCTTTGCATTTAGAAGGAACTAATTCCGATTCCATAAAACACTTTTGCGACCATCGATAATTTCTGGGCAATCTTAATTATTACATCTTCTTTTACATGTTGTAACAGAGTTCCAAGAGCGAGAAGATATACTCCACGCGTATGTTTTTTTTATGTTTGGTATAGGAAACGCTTGTACATTCAGTCTTAGGCCTTAGCGGTAACAATGTATCTTCATTTAAATTCAGAATCTAGAATGGATGTAAAAATGTCTATGGGCTGCAGCATTCAACTACCATCAGGTGGACTGTGTGCTCGCTTGTCACCTTTATTCTGCGAAAGTTAATAAAGCGTCAGCACTTAAATGAAAACATCTCATCGCTGAATTAACTTTGCCAGTTATAAACTCTCAGTCGGGTTGAAACCTCCATTACTGAAATTATAACACGTGAGCGTCTAAATTAGAATCGAAGCAAAATATTACAGGCATTTACTTATTAGTACTTGTCATGTATTTTATAATATCTTATTTCCAGGCAAGGTATGGTTTCTATTTCATTAACGCTTTTGAATTTGAGGCTTTTATTCTATTTTTATTTAAAACAAACGTTACGCTCATACTCAGATTTTCTACTGTAACGTAGAGGCAGTTCATAAACATAAATTGCGCAAGGACAAACATCCAGATCTGGAACAATTATTTGTAGGTCATGATATTTGTATGCCATATTTTCTTATTCCGTACGAGATTCGAACCCGCGACTTTCATAACCGCAACTCATTGCTCAACCACTGCGACATGAAGCTATCAAAACGCTTCTATACACTATGTCTTAATCACTGACTTTTGGAACGAAGTTCCTTATCGGACGGTACTAATTTGGCGATTGGGGGCTAGGCGAGAAAAGTGTAAGATTTTTCCACCACGATCCCTTCTGACGTAGTGTAGACGACTTGGCGGCTATAAGGAAGCAAGATGGAATAATATCTATCTCCCTCGCACTTTTTCTTATCTTGCCATAAAAGAAATATTATTTTATTTTAATGTCGTTTCATTTTAATATACGTTAGTTGTTCATTTCTTTGTATTTGTTAATCAATCAATAATATAATATGTTTATGAATAATAATATACTACGAAAGGAACTTCGTTCCAACCGAGTGTTCTACGACACTCACGCATGTTTGTTTTAAATAGTTTACTTCTTTGAAGCTGGTTTTTAATTTTTACGTGAATACGTAGATTTAATATAAATAATTTTTCCTCTGTGCTGCCCTAAGTGGCTTGTTAGTGTATTTTCAAAGAGAAACGAAACCACTCGTAGTCTTCAATTTTTATTTAATATAATAGTTCAAAAACTAGAATGAGTTTACAGTTCTCTGTTTTATTTTATATAATGATAAAATCCAGCTAGATAAATATTTTATTCGTCAAATTTTTCAACCTTTACACATATATTATATAATAGTTTAACGAATATTGTGGAGTTTTTATTTGAGAATAAAATTATTTAATGGATAAATAAATCAAAACTTGTAAAGTAGGCAAACCAGTGTAATAATAATAATTTCTTACATTTACGCGAACACTACACATTGAATTAAACTATTTTTACGGATTTTATCGCGTTTAATTTACTTAATATTTTAATTCCCGAAGTTATGGGTGCTCAGATGTCTGTCGCCCCTTTGCTGTTAGCCCGGCCTTCTTTACTTTACATTCAGTTTTGAATATTTTTTTTAAATTAATTTAATTTTTTACCCAAAAAATGCTTTTGCTGTAAAGCACATGTTACCCGTTTAGTAGTGGGTATTCTTACCCACTATTAAACGGGTAACAATATCTTCCCGTGGGTGTCGTAAAAGGCGAAAGAGGGAAACAGGCAGAAGATAGGCAGCAGCATCTTTCTGATAACAGCAAAAAGCAATTAAAAAAACTGCGGTTGCCAACTCGCTCGCTAAGCGTGGCAACTATGGCAATATAATTAATATGGCAATATATCCCCTATGAGCAGCGGAGCTTCTGAACGCGGGTCGGAAACTGTTACTTAAAAGTCCTTCAGAATCTCTTTCATTCCGTCCTTCATGGAGGCACTACTCCAGGGGCGTGGAGCAGAAGTGCGGTGGTCTTGTTCTTCAGGAAAGGCGACAACGCTTTCTTGAAGAACTACAGACCGATTTTCCTTCTGAGCCGCGTCTACGTGCTGCCTTCGAGAGTCATTTCGAATCTTCTTGCATGCAGACTCGACAACTTCCAGCCTCCCGAACAAGCCTGTTTTCGAAAGGGCTTTAGCACCATAGGCCACATACATACCCTTCGGCAAGTTGTACAGAAGTCCGAGGAGTACAATTTGCTGCTATGTTTGGCGTATGTGGACTATGAGAAAGCCTTTGATTCTGTCGAAATTTGGGCGGTGCTGCAGTTCCTCCAGCGGTGCTAAGTGGACTGTCGGTATATCGAAGTGCGGAAGTGTTTATCCAGTAGGGCTACGATGGCTATCCGAGTACAGAAACAGAGTACGAAACCTATCCAATTTTAGAGAGGTGTAAGACAGGGTGACGTAATATCCCCGAAATTCTTCACCGCTGTATTGGAAGAAGTTTTCTAGCTACTGAACTGGAAATCATACAGTATTAACGTCAATGGCGAGGACATCACTCACCTCCGATTTGCCGACGATATAGTCCTTATGGCAGAATCGTTTGACAAAAGACGAAAGACGTCGAAAGACTTTGGAGCCCTGGTTCCGCTCGATCGCTTCTTCAATACGAGCAGTACAAGTCCCGCCGTATGCATTTGGAGATCTGTCTGTGCAATTACCTGTATACTGTCAAATCTGCTGAAAACCGCAGCTTCATTTCATGTTTAATAGCCATGAGATTACGAGTGTGATTGGAGAGTTTTTGTTTTCTTCTGCGGCGGTTCTTGCAAAACTTAGCTCCGACAGCATGCACATTTTCCACGAGCTTGTCATTCATATCGTCCACTGCATTGCAATCTTCTAGGTATTGAAAACGGTTTTGTAACTCGAGCTGAAAAATTTCGGAACCCTGGATTATTAACTTCATTAGACACCTCTACAATTTAATATTTAGGTTCAATGTGCCTCTAACCATTCGGTGATCGCTACCAGTTTTCATACTCGCGATTCACCGCGATTTCACCTCTTTCTCCATTAAGTCAGATAACTGCTGGAGGGGCTAGATGCTCCCCATAAATTGCATAGTACACGAAACATCCTAAATTAATCTTCGAAGGTATGATTGACAAAATTTTTCTTAATCTTTTACATCAGCTCAAAGAAGTCTATTAGATGGCATGGGCCACTTTCAATGTTGATGGGATTTGCCTTATAAGACACGATTGACAAACAGATTTTTTGACGCTGCAATCATCTCCGGCTTGGGTGTTTTTATTATCTATTAGAAGCCGTGAGATTCCTGTCTTATTTTTTCTCTCAATCACCTTTTACGAAATTCTCGGGAAAGGGGGTAGTTAACCAAATATGGCATGTCAATCGTAATATGGCATGTAATAATTAAACTTTTCTTTGTACCTTTCGTCATGGGGAAGTGAGATGCAGAAAGTCGATGGATGCAGGTAGATTATGACCGTGCATTGTGTCATTGTTTAGATGAGGCCTATATTCAGCAATGGACTTGTGAAAGTCTGTCATAATGACAAATGAAAACCGACTTGAAAAAGTGAAATCCATTCCAAGACAGTGAATACTTACTCGTACGAATAAAGCGCCGACTTCAGGATCTTTATATGGAAATAATTTTTTTAAGGTTTTTGAAGTCAATTTTACTATGTAGTTAGTTTAAATTCACACACTCACTTCACTCGAAAGGGTGTAATGTATCATTTCGAGTGGTCATGTGGTAACAATATCACGGTAGCCACAAGAATGTTGTTCAAATAGAAACATTAAAATATTCATCCCTAATTTTTTTACCCTTTTGCGCAAGTACTCAAACGCTGCTCAATTTTAAGATGTCGTTATGCCTCGTGCCGTCTCTATCACTTTCACTCCAAGTGACTGTGACACTACGAGACTTAACTACATCGTAAAATTGAGGAGTGTTTGAGTATTTGCCTAATAGATATTGTAACATTAGGGGTACAGAATAGGTGGGTTCTTAAAAAGCCAAGATTTATTGTAAATTATTTATTTATCTTACTTCCGCACACGTACAAGTAAGTTCTATGAAGGGGATCACTGGCCTGACGTAGGGGCGAAGTCCAAGCGCTGTTCCCCCAGGGCCGTAGACAGCCAGCTAGCAGAAGGAGCCGGTGAAGCCCAAGCCCGACAGTGATGATGGCCGTTGGTAAAGCAGTAGCCCTTAGGTAGCAGGTAGATGCTTAGGTAGTAGGCAGATGCTAGGTGGTAGTAGATGCTAGGGAGCAGTAGATCCTGGAATTCCAGACGGAGGCCAGCATTAGAGAAACTTCCTATAGCACTATATCCGCCCTAGTCAATTCCAGCACCCCATCTAGGAAGTTAAAAAACTCTTAAAGCTAAGCACTAAGCAGCCTCAGCAGAAGAGATGATAATTAAGCAGAACAGTTACAATGTTTCAATAAATAAGAACTCACCCCAGCGGGATCAACTGCAACTCGAATAATTTAAATTTTAATTGTAGGTAAGCAGGTTCAACGGTCGTTAGTAGGAGGGTCACGCGCGTTGCGAACTTGAAGCGGTCTCAGGTAGAAATGAAAAAGGAATGGCCCGAACGGGGACTAGTCGTCGTGTCCGAATCCTACCGAGTCTTTTGTTTTAGAGATCAGTGAGCAAAATGGTTCACACTGCGCGGATTAAATTAACTAGTCTATGATTCCGTAAAATAACTATTATAAATTAACAATATGTAATAATTTGTTACTTTTTTTTACTATTATTTATTTAAGATTATATCTATATTATTATTTATTTAGGATTTATTAATTATAAGTATTTGTAAGGGTGCATTTAGATGTACCATTACAATATGTTCTGTTAACTTTAAATTTATATGGGACGGCCTCTAAGTACAAATTTTTCAATAAAGTAATTTAATACGGTTAAGCTGTTTCCGGAAAATCAGTGACCATACATAAAATAAAACATACGCGTGGAATACACAACTTTATCGTTTTTTGAACTCGGTTAGCAAATAGATTTAAAAATGACTAAACTTATTTTTGTTGATTTTGTTGATTGTTAATTTACCCTGGTATTCTGTGAGAACGTGATCCTTTCCCAGTAGAGCTGACCCATTCGTGCTACAACTATACCAGTAATATAGCTGCAGCATAGCTCTACCACGAGTAATACTTGAACGAAGAATTCAATCTTAGTTCTCAGGGGTGTACACGCATTCGCAATTTGATTCTTAATCGAGGATAGTTGTTAATGTCTACGGGTCACAGTATTCACTAATCATCAGGTAGAACGGTGCGATCATGATTTATGAAATGGTTACAAAATTATATATAATAAACAACATCTTTAATGAAATCAACGCTCCGTTTGTGCGAACGTTAATAAAGCGTCAGCACTTAAATGAAAACATCGCATCGCTGGATTAACTTTGCCAGTTATAAACTGTCTGTCAGTCGGGTTGAAACCTCCATTACTGAAGCTATAACACGTGAGCGTCTAAATTAGTATCAAAGCAAAATATTACAGCCATTTACTTATTAGTACTTGTCATGTATTTGGTAATATCTTATTTACAGGAAAGGTGTAATTCGTATTACATTACAGCTTTTGAAGTCGAGGCGATTATTGTATTTTTAATTAAAATAAACGTTACGCACACACTCAGATTTTCTATTGTAACGTGGATGCAGTTCATAAACATAAATTGCACAAGGACAAACATACAAATCCGGAACAATTATTTATAGGCCATATTTTTATGTTATATTTTCTTGTTCCGTACGAGATTCGAACCAGCGACACTTAACACCGCAATTCGTTGCAAAGCCACTGCGCCATGAAGCTATCAATATTCTTCTATACACTATGTCTAAATCACTAACGTCTAAAGCTATGTTGAAATTATTTAATCTTTTACTTCTATGAAGCTGGCTTTTACTTTTTATTAAAAGTTCCATTTTTGTTGTTTTGTTAAAATAAATACTTTAGTATAAATTATTTTCCTTTGTGGTGCCTTAAGTGGCTTATTAGTGTATTTTCAAAGAGAAACTAAACCATTCGTTATCCCCAAATTTTATATCATTTAATATTTCAAAAACTAGAATGAATTTACAGTAATCTATTTTATTTTATTTAATGAAAAAATCCCGCTAGATAAATATTTTGTTTGTCAAATTTTGTCAACTTTTACACATATACACACATAATATGTTATATAATAGTTTAAGGAGTATCGTGTATTTTGTATTTAATGGGTAAGTAAATCAAAACTTGTAAAATATGCAAACTAGTGTAACAATATTTAACTTTGCTCACCGCTAGCCGTTTAGAAACTTTCGGCTCGTTTACGGCCTTGCTTGGTACGTAATTTGGTTACAAAAATTGAATTAAATATCCTTAAATTCCAATTTCTTTAAAAAAGATTATGAGTGACTAAAAATAAGTAATTAAATACATTTCTATAATTTTTTGGATTGTCTGTGTGTTTGTGAAAGTATCATGTCCAAAGGACTTTTTTTTCGAAGAATCGTTGTAAAATTATAAAGCATATCTTCGAGTAACATATAATTTTTGTTCTATTAAGACCATATCATGCCATCAACATTAATGAGCATTATTTGGAAATGTCGATACGAATTTATTCAATTACGGCGATTCCATCTATGGTATAGTAATACAATGATATGGAATAGGGGTCTATAATAATATAATATTATACCTAAAATACAGATATTAATTAAGTTTTCTCACAAATATTAATATATTATTTGTTGATAAATCACTTAGTTATCCAAACCATGGCAGCGTAAAAGTGGCGGGTGTGTTGTTTTTTTTTTTTTTTGATGTGTCTTCAGTCTTTGTAATTGCTGTAGATCTGTATATAACTTAAAGGCGGAGTATCTCATATATCTATGTAAATTATCTTAAGTATTTTTAAATATGATAATAATGTCCTCTAGACCAAATTTTGGTCTCGGCGGCTAGCCTCTATGAAAATCTAGCCATCGGCAAAGGACTGTATTATAGTGCCCAAGTGTATGCGCAAGCGCAGTTGCACTCTCTATTACCTCACTCTCATACTACGATGGGACAGTAAACCGATAGAACCAGAGAGAGATCAGGTACAGGACCAACGGCTTTACGTGTTTTCCGAGGCACGGGGGTGAGACACCGCCAACTTCCTAATTCAAAATTTATTGACGTAAAAACTCAATAAGAGATTTTTTTACTGGCCCGATCTGGGATTCGAACTCGGGACCTTATGATCAGCAGTCGCGTTTACAACCACCACGACCGACCGGCCGTTACAGATGCAAAAAGTGAGATGTTCTCCTTCAAAAGTAAACTTATAACCTTTATACGTTCTACTGCTGAGCACAGGTACGCCAAGTTTTCATTTATCACTGGAAATAGAATACCTCATAGTTTCAAAATCATCTCATCATCTTAACAATTTTGTTGGTTTCGCAAGGATCGAAGGTGAATTACTCGCGTACCTACGACTACAATGCGGGCAGTTATGTCGTGATCTACCACGGCACTCCTTTTGTTCATTAATTTTAATATATTATGCGTGTACAACTCGCTATCGTCCTGTGTGTGCGCGATGGGCAGCAGCATCTTCCTGTAACAACTTTAAATTGTATATAACTGCGGTTGACAACCCGCTCGCCAGGCGTGTTAACTATGTCAAAATCTCCCTTATGAAGCAATCTATGGGGGAGGTCTGTGTTCAGCGGTGGACTTTTGTAGGCTGTAATGTATGAATATCAATTTAATAATGCGTTTATATTATGTACAGTATGTAAAAGCGTCACTTCTTTCGAAACAAAAAATAATGCGGTGTAAGAATATCTACCACCCTATATCATTCCGTGGGTGTTGTAAGTGGTGACAGAGGGAAACAAAACTTTCTGCCGACTAATTAATTAACTGTTTGGCAGACTATAACCTGGAAAATTTTGTGAGATTTTTCTTTGAAAATATGAATAAATAAAACAATCCAGGAGGTGGGCGGCAGTGTCCTCCTAATAATAAATAAAAAATAAAGTCTGAGGTTGCCAACCTGCCTGCCAAGTGTAGCAAATATGGCAAACATTCCCCCTATAAGGCAATCTTTGGGGGATGGCTGTATTCAGTAGTGGACCGTTGATAGTCTGTGATGCTGGTGATTATATAACGAAGAATCATTTTCCTTTTGTGTTACTTTCCAAACGTTACTTATTTGTAGAAAATTTTTACGATTTTCATGTTAAACACAATCTAAGGCTTTGGATAGGTAATAGAATATGCCCAAAATATCTTGTGAATTATCTCATACATTGGAGATATATTTAATCAGCTCAACAACAGCATAAGTTGTCGAGCAACCCCTTGTGAAACCGAATTGATTTTTATGAAGTAATTTATTTACTTTAAATAAAATAACATTTCATGAAGAATATTTTTTTCAATAATTTTACTATGTGTTGGCAGTACATAAATAGGTCTTAAGTTGGCGGGATCTAATGTACTGCCCGATTTAAATAAAGGTATAACTTTACTATGTTTGATTAAATTAGAAAAGACACCAGATTCGAAACTAGTATTAAAAATTATAGCTAGTTGAGGTGCTATTGTATCTCTTATAGACGCAATAACTTTAACGGAAATCGCACACAGATCTGCGGTTTTCTTAACATCAATAGTTCTAAAATGTTTTGTACATGATTTTTTTATAGGATAGGGTGACAAGCGAGCACACATTCCACCTGATGGTAAGTGGTTGATGTGACCCATAGACATCTACATCTACTATCCTCTATAAAGAATCAAAATGCAGATGGGTTTTCACCCGTGAGGACTAAGATAGAATGCCTCTTTTCCAGTAAAAAGGGTCTTCGATTCTCTACACTCAGCAAGCGAAACACAGCAGTGTTAAGCTGCTATTTTACGCCGGTGTTCTGTTAGAGCGTGGTCCTTCCCCGGTCGAGCCGACCCATTCGTGCTACAACTATACTATTGAAATATAAAATATAGTTGCAGCATGGCTCTACCATGTATTTACATTTTGTTTAAGTAATAATTCAGCGATGGCAGGAAAAGAATTCAGTGAGTTAGTGTTAAAGATGGGAATATCAGTAAAATATTTCTCAAAAATCATTGCAACGTCCCGAACTGATTCAGTAAATTAATATGCTTTTATTAGCTTGGTATGTATGTACTCTTCTTTACCAATTTCACTATTTATTATACTTCATGTCATTTTCATTTTATTAAAGGTTTTTTTTTAATTTTATTGCTCAAATGCAAAGACTTGACTGTGTAGCACACTTTTTTAAATATTTTTTTTTACTTATTCCCTAAATTCGATAAAGCAATGGCCACTTACCATCAGGTGCACTCTTATGTTCGTTTGTCATTTCAGTTTTATAAAATAAACCGCTTATGCACTCTTAATGCTTTATTTTAATTTCCTACCTTACAATATTTTTTCTTTACCACTAAGCACGTGGTAAATCAGCATTTAAAATTGCAATAAAGAATTTCATTCATGTCGTTGGGAACCGAACCCGGAGTACTACAGCGAGTGCTTAGCCTACCAAGAAAAATAACACAGCTCTATATATATCATATTATTATTACAAACAAACATGTTAACGGTCCATGAAGTGGAGCCATGCTGGTGCTATATTATGGTTGAAGCACGAATAGGTCGGCTCGGCCGGGGTAGAATCACGCTCTCACAGAATACAAGCGTAAAATAGCATCTCAATGCTGCTGTATTTTGTACGTGAGTGTAGAGAACTGGAGAAGCTTTTTACTGGAAACGAAGCATTCCATCTTAGTCCTCGTTGATATGATAATCGATAATCGATAATTGAGGATAAATGTAGATGTCTATGGACCACAGCAACCACTTACCATCAGTTGGGCTGTGTGCTCGTTTGTCACCCTTATTCTATAAAAACAAAGAAAACATTTAGACACTTGTAATCAACTTCAATCAAAGATGGCTACGGATGCATTGTCAGCCCTAAGGATTAACATAGAAATACCTCACATCAGTTATTACATTTTGACGGCTACGTGTCGCTTCTTCCAGAGTTACAGTTTGTACTTATTCAATTAATGTACGTAAACTGTCTCCAGGATACATGAGAAAATCCTAGGGTAGGGTTTTATTTACAGTAAGTAGCTTATACACTACAACCCTTTACGGTTTTTTTGTTTCAAAAAGTTTATACGAGGGAGCAAGCGAGCATGATGGTAAGTGCCTACCGCTGCTTAAGAGAAACTGCAACACCAGGGGAAGGTACCATGACCATAAGAGAAGAAAGAGGGAACCTGAAACAGGATATGGGCAACATCATCTCCCCAATGAGAACGTAGTAGCAATTAAAAAAAACTGCGCTTGCCAACCCAGCTGCAGAGCGTGGCAACTATGGCAAATTTATCCCTATGTGGTAATCAATTGAAGAGGCCTATGTTCAGCTCTGGACCTTGATAGTCAGTAACGAATGATAAATAAAACATTTTACGGTTTATAAAGTAATTTATTTCTCGAAAGAATTAAAACTTTAGACACAACCGATTGTCTCAGTTTTGTGAGTAACGAAAGTGGCTCCCAATTCAACTTCGTAGGAACACTCTATTGTTATGTCTCCTCTATAATATCCTGCACTATCCATCCTCTCCCTCATCTCCCTCATACCTTAGAAGCCGATTTTCCTTCACGCATCCTCCAGATGAACCATGCAGATCCCTTGTTAAAACTGTTCTTAACTTTCCCATTCATAATTCCGTTTTTTACTCCTTTTCTTTTTCTGACCAGGCGGTTAGGTTTTAGAACTCAGAGCCGCTTAATATAAGAGGTTCCGAAACTTTATTGGCATTTAAGAAACTTGTAAGAGAGTAATTATATTATTTAATATATTTACGAAACATTACGTATATTATTTATAGATTAGTATTAGTAATGTATGCACTAAGTTTGCCTTTTTTAATATATTTTCCTCTGTGGCTTTACTCGAAGATATTTCAGTAAATTATGGAACAAGTAGAACCTTCGTACGAACTTACTATATGACTGTTACTGTATCTTGTTGTATATACACAAATGATTAAATAAAAAAATCACAATTACAAATATTATTTTTGTAACTGATGTGAAGGAAAGACACAGATCTACAGAATATTGTAGTAGAATAGTTACGTGAGCGTAGTAAGTAAGTATTTATTTCAGAAATTGTTGTAATAGCTATTAAAATATTTTATTGTTTCCATCTCCTTTCTTTGCTTTGGTAATTTATTTCATATTTGTAATATAGTAATAAGGAATACATATAAAACTGTATAGGTACATTTCAATTTTAAACGATATTTTACTGTGTAGGCACATATTCGTAATGTGTATAAATATATTAGTAATATTTAATTAAATTACCCCGATTACAGTGTGGCTTCGTAATGTTTCCGTGTCATGCCAGCATACTAATGTAATCTATAATTGGAAGGGGTCGTCGCCTGTGTACTCATTTTAGTTTATTGATTAGCAGGAACAAAAATTGTTACGAATTTATAAAAGTGCCTCTATGAGAAATAATTAATTTGAAGCCAACTGATATTGATCGTGTAGTGGTGGTGTAAGAATATCCACTACTCCATATAATGCCGTGGTGTAGTAAGAGGCGACAGAGAGAAATGAACTAGGCGATGGGTAGCAGCGTCTTTCTAATAACTGAAAATAAAATAAAACTGCGGATGCAAACGCGTCTGCAAACTTTTTATTTTTGTAAAATAAAAAAAAAAAACGATTTCAATAACGAAATTCAAATCATGTTCACCCAACTGTTCTCGTGGCAAGAATTAATAAATTTGTAACGACTTTGACCTTGTACCGGCCGCTTGGTAATAATTTTACTTCGAATTAGGAGTATTTATGGAAATGTAAAATTTCAATGAAAAAGCAATTAATTTGAAAAAATTATATCTATGCCATAGATTTTTACCTTTGATTAATTACATATACTACTTCTTTAACCTATTACATCTTTTTTTCTCACGGTAATAAACCCTCCTTGCATATACTATATGTATGATTGTACGCATGTTAACATGTATGTGTTTGTCTGTTCTTTCGTGACTTATTATAGTCGATTGATGGCTACAAGAGGTGACA
This sequence comes from Parnassius mnemosyne, assembly GCA_963668995.1. NCBI lineage: Eukaryota > Metazoa > Arthropoda > Insecta > Lepidoptera > Papilionidae > Parnassius > Parnassius mnemosyne. The sequence continues at coordinate 54,152,617 of CAVLGL010000104.1, read as the reverse complement.
AAAGTGGTTTAATTTAAATTATGATGTGTGGTTAGAGATGACTTTGTCGCCGGGGAGTCATGAGTCACAATTCATCATCATCATCATCATCATTACAGCCCTTCACAAGTCCACTGCTGAACATAAGCCCACCCCACGGAATGCCACAAAGCACGGTCCTGAGCCACCTGATTCCGTCGACTTCTTGTATATCTTACCAGGCCGTCACTCCATCTAGTGGGGGGACGCCCTACACTTCGTCCGCCGGTACGAAGCCGCCACTCGAGAACCTTTTTTCCCCATCGGTTGTCCGTTCTTCGAGCTATATGGCCGGCCCATTGCCACTTCAGCTTACTAATCCGTTGGGCTAAATCGGTCACTCTGGTTCTACTGCGGATATCCTCATTTCTAAGTTTATCACGCAGAGAAACTCCGAACATAGCCCTCTCCATAGCTCGCTGAGCGCCCTTGAGCTTCCTCATACGGCCAGCAGTGAAGGACCGTCTCAGTTCCATAGGTCATCACTGACAAGAATCACAATTCATAGCAAAAATTAAAATACGCAGACCATCAACGGACAGCAATGTCAAAAGTGCAAAACATTTGACAATTAAAGCCAATCATCTCTACAACAAGATGTAGCCACGCCCAGCAGTGGGCTTTCACGAGCTGATGAAGGAGGTAAGAAAAAAAGTTGTGAAAAAGGTATCAATTCGTTTGCTTAAAAGGTACATTTAAAAACGCGTTATTTTATATAGGTATAGGCAGTCGGGTTTTTTAATCGAAATATCTGAGTTCTATCAGGCTCATGAGGTTACTTGCATGCTATTAAGATATGAATATCCATTTTTAACTTTTTTGTCTGCCTGTCTATCTGCGCTAATGTTCTTAATAGCTAAATCGATTGCAATGAAACTTCAAAAGGAGATAGAGATAGTGCCATTGGCGATCAGGGCTATATTTTATCCGAAAAATATGCAGGATTTTTGTAACGTCGAAAAAATTATAAAATACATGATTTTTATAGATTATCTCACTAACCGTAAGAGAGGGGGCAAACGAGCACACGGTTCACTTGATGGTAAGTGACTACCTCCGACCATGAACAACTGCAACACCAGGGGAATTGCAGGTGCGTTGCCGGCCTTTTAGAAAGGAGTAAGTTCTTTTCTTGAAGGTTCCTAAGTCAAATCGATTCAACAACAACAAAATCGCCAGTGGTAAACGATTCCACAGGGAGGTCGCACGCGGAACAAAACTCCTAGTAAAACTTATAGCGGTGGACCGCCAAGCATCCAGATGGTGTGGATGGCATCGTGAGTTTTGTCGCAATGAGCGTTCGTGAAATTTGGCGGCTGGAATTAATCCGAACAATTTCTCGGAGCATTCCCCGTGGTTAATGCGAAAGAAAATGCAAAGGGATGCAGCATATCTTTGCAGCGCCAGTGAATCGAGCCGATCGAAGAGGACTCGGTTGTTGACGATTCGAGCCGCTCTGCGGTGCGGTCAAGTGGAAGAAGCTTTGTTGGTTTGCAATTTTACATAAAAAAAGTCCAGCATTTAATATCTCCAAAAATTTTAATGCAAAAGCGATCTTCACTGTTTCCTTTATTCAACAACATTTAACAACAAAACTATAAAGTGTTAAGGATAAGGTGTTAAGACCTTGTAGGTCAAAGAAATATATCCTCAATTTTTATTTTAAGCCTTTTCCCATATTGCACATATTTCATAACATAATAGAAAAAAGAAAACTAAGTTCAAAGTGACGATTTCTTATATTTACGCGAAGACTACACATTAAATAAAACATATTTTACGGATTCTATCGTGGTCACGGGTGCTGTAAAGCACCCGAAACGTCGGGAATTAATAAGTTCAAAGTGGTCTTCGATAGTTAAACTACTTGTCTAATAACTACTTTCATAAATCTGTAGGAATTTTTCTTGTTGAAGTCCTACGCGAACGTAGTTGCGTAAAAGCTAGTTGTTTATTAAAAATTATATTGTTATTTTATTTTATGCTTCAAGGGTGGAATCAAAAGCGATCACGTAAACCAATTATTTATGTCTGCCAGTGCAAAGTGGCACGCTCAAGCGCCACTTTGGACTTTGGCAGACACTTCTTCCTATGTCCATGGTAAGTAACGTCGATGGATGTTGAAGCTTCGAGCCGTGAATGCTGATGACACAGTACACACCCTTAATAAATATATATATATATATATATATATACACTAGCGAACAACCCTGGCTCCGCCAAGGTAGGCTCTGTTAATGTAACATTATTTAGATTTAATGTTATCATTAAGGACCATTTATTTTACTAGTTTTTAGATTTTTTGAAGTTTTTTTGATTTTTTCAGATAAAATATAGCTTAGATCACTCCTGGTATTGCTCTCTAGCTGTTGTTCTTAAAATCTTATTTATATGTATGGATAAGAAATAAATTACACATTTATTGGATATATAAGTATAGTACCGCACGTAACGTATAAAGTTAGTATAGTTTTCTACGTAATGTTATATATACTTAATAACGCACCCAACACATCATTATCTCACCACTACCATTGGGCGTCTTTGGAGAAATCATTCAAAGAATTTAATGAATTTAAAGAAATTATTTCTAAGGTGAGTGATGTGTTGTCAGCGGAAAACGGCAAGCGAGCAACAACCCATATGGTGGTTAGTGGTAATAGATGCTAGAAATTTTTTTACCCGACTGCTCCAGAAGGCAGTTAATATTTTTCAAGTGTTTGAATGTATATGTATGTACGTCTATTTCTTTGGCTCGTTCTGTAGCCTGAACGGTTTGATGAATCTTAATTTAAATATCATTTCAAATAAAAATTTATTTAAAATGATCGTGTGACGATAGATTTGTCTTAGGTGTGGAAGTAATTAGGTTATAATTTTTTTCTCTTTTAAGTAAAGTTTTTACGCAAGTGAGTTTCTTAATAAAAGGTTTTTACTATTGGCCTTGTTCTGCCTAGAAGTCGGTTTGGATAAGTACCACCCTCTTACCCATTACTGAGCTAAAAAGCAGTGCGTGCACGGCTGTGTTCTTGTTTGAAGAGTAAAGAAAGCTAACACAGAATTTTAGCTGTTTTTCCAAACGAAGTTAGCATGGTGATGAACTCTGCTAACTGACGACCGAAATGGCGAAACTGTAAATTCGCTCCAGAAGCCATGGGATTAAATAAGAATAAACTGCGTATTTAGGCAAGAGCTCTGACTGGACATTGTTGTTTAAAAAAGCACATGTTCATCTTGGGACTAAGTTTTTCAAGGATGTGCTGATTCTGTTTCTTAACGGAAGAAATACCTCTGCACATCCTAACTGATTATCGTACCTTAATGCGCAAGAGTTATACTCATCTCGAAAGCAACGAGTACGCACTTATTCCATAAATAGTGAAATTGTTCACAGCTAATCTACTCCTTCAATTTATTAAATTTATAAAGCTTAGCAATGAACTATAAACATATCAGGGACCACAATAAATCTTACTGGTTGCAGTGATACTGGTCTGATTATTCCTGCATAGCTACGCGTACAAAATAAAAAAATATACTGCTGAGGAGCTCGAGCTAGCGTAAATTAGTGTCTACACCATTCTTAATCACTTAATTAGATCGCCTATAAGATAGCTATAGGTAATAGATAAATAAAAAAAAACAAAAACCAAACAAATAAATAAATAAATAAAATACGAGTATGTTTTTCATTAGCTCGTAAAAGTTCACTGCCTGTGCCTTCGGTCGTAGAAAGTATTTACCTTAATTGTCGCGATTGCTTCTTATTACGTAATAATAAAATATAGAATAAAATATAGAAATATAAGTTCCATTCTAATATAAAAATATGAAGTTATATTGGAATTTGATTGAGTGGTCACCTATGAGAATACAAGTAAAACTGTGTTTTTCCATAATTATTTTGTTGGTAACAAATTCGTACAAAGCTTGTGGAAAACACAATTCCGAACTTCCAAACAAAGTTCTCGATGTCCAACTTCTTGGAACATCGTGAACGCTTTAGTTATGGGTACGAACTCGAAGCTGAATGAGGTCTGTAAGGAACTGGATCGTTGAGAATAATTTAATTTAAACTCTCGTCTATAATCTTGTTAGTATTAGCGTTATTTCAACAACAAATTAGTCGATTATTTTATCATCATCATCATCATCCACAGCTGGACATGAGACTCTTTCATTGGGAAAGGATTCGGCTTAACGACACTTGGCAGATGGATTGACGATTACAGTGCCAGACGTGTCGCACCTTTGAAGCAGTTGCCAGTTGCCAGTCTGGATGCTTTACGTAATATATAAACGGATATTTATACCGCCATCTATTGGATCAATGAGGACTTTCTGGTATTTAGTATAGTTACGTCTTACGATACTCAAATAACGAAATGGGGTGATCAATCGTCGCAACAGTTCTCGACTGAATATGTGACGACAATAAAGAAGATTCAATATTTGCCGAACATTTTTATAAATCAAAAATAATTGTTGAATGTCAATAGTATACTTACAAAATATTGAGCGTTGCGTGCTGGTCGCATGCTAAAGTAAACTCAGAATAATAAAACAAAACCGTTTATCGCAGGCAAAAGCATAGGTATGTAATTATAAAGTCACTTTACAGCCGTTATTACTGCTAGCTTCTATATGCTGTAGGTTTATGAACGATATTTTATCCTTTTAATTCTGTACAATTACCTTTAACTTTTTCACCATAATATCTTCGTCGCAACTAATAGCCAACTGTGCGTTTTCTGATTTAATTTAAGTAAAGCACAAACTGACAGTCATCTTGATGGTGAGTAGTTTTTTTAATAGAAAAGGAGGCAGACGAGGATGCGGCTCACTTAATGGTAAGTGACTACCGCCGCCCATGAACAATTCCAACACCAGGAAATTGCAGATCCGTTGCACCCTTTTAAAAAGTCGTAGAGGTCCGGAAAAATCGGTGGTAGTCGAATCCACAAGGAAGTTGTGCAAAGAAGTAAACTTCTTGTATATCGCACAGTGGTGGACCACCAATCATCCAGATGGTATGGATGGTATCGTGAGTTTTGTCGCGGTGTACGATGGTGAAATTTAGTGGCTGGAATTAGTCCGAACATTTCCTCTGAGCACACCCCGTTGTAAGTGCGATAGCTAATTTACCTAATGTTTACCTGTAACCAATTTTGAAGAAAAAAACCTACAGATGCGTTGTTACGTCTGAGGAATTAGATTTAAGATCTTTTAACTTGTAACTCAGTTGTATTTTTCGTTATATGTCCACATAAATATGAAACACATAATATATCCCAGACCAATGTGAGACTAAAATTTAAGAAACAGGATATTTAAATATGAGGTTTTTTTTTCTTGTGTAAAATTGCATACCAAAAAGTTTTGTTCACTTTCAGTTGTACAGTTGAATCCTACCTTACATTTATGGCATAATCATCATATCATGCTACAACCACAATAAAGCTGCAGCATGGCTCTATCATATAAAAGTAAATTTATTGAAACAATTTAAAGCTGTCGTATTTGTACTAGTATATAAATATTCTGGTTTGTTTGATATTCGTAAAATTTTAATGTAATAAATGAGTCGTAAATGACAACGAAACCAGAAATATAGAAACCAGGCTAAAAACGAAAATTGTTCCTACCCAGTAAATTTAATTTTGGGTTCTCTTCACTTAGGAGTACCTTACAGAACAAAACATAATGATGTGGGTATTTTATATGCGTGGCTATCCCTGGTTAAAATGACTCCATCGGGTGGCTTTCTCACATAAATATAATAATAATATCCAAACCGAATTTGGTCACGGCGGCCAGTCTCAACGGAGACAAGCCATCTGCACAGAACAGGATTATAGTGCCGAAGTGTATGCGCAAGCACAGGTGCACTCTCTATTCCCTCACTCTCATAGTCCGATGCAACGGTAATTCAACACGAACGGAGAGAGACCAGGTGCAGGACTAATGGCTTTACGTGCTTTCCAAGATACTGGTGTAAAACACCCACAACTTCCTAACTGAAAATTCATTTACAAAAACCCAATAACTGATTTTAGCCCAACCCGGGATTGGAACCCGGAAATCACTTTTACGACCACCATACCAACGAGACACTTAACATAAAAATATATTGCAGTTGAAAAGTTTCTCTATGACTAGTTTCTCAGTACATTATACAATCACATTTGTGTTAATAAGATTATTACGGTAACGTACGAGTGATGACATACCCACATTAAATAGATTATAGCAACATGATAGCGTGTCCTGAAAGCTTTAGGAAGCCTCACCGTAATCGCTTTTATTTTATTAAATGTTGAATCAACATTTTTATCAAGAAGACCGAGGAGTACAATTAGCCACTATGTCTTGCGTATGTGGACTAGGAGAAAGGCCTTTGATTCCTTCGAAATTTGGGCAGTGCTGCATTCCCTTCAGCGGTGCCAAGTGAACTGTTGGTATATCGAAGTGCTGAAGTGTTTGTACAGTAGGGCTACGATGGCTATCCGACTACAGAACTAGAGTACAGAACCTATCCAAATGTAGAGAGGTGTAAGACAGGGTGACCTTATATACCCGAAACTCTTCACCGCTGCATTGGAAAACGTTTTCAAGCTACTGGACTGGAAATGATACGGTATTAACATCAATGGCAAGTACATCACTCACCTTCGATTCGCCGACGATATAGACCTTATGGCAAAATCGATGTAGGACCTAAGCATCTATGTTTCCTTGCAAAATTGTGTTGTTAAGGCTTTTGTACAAAAAAATAACTAGCCCTCTTGACTCCAGCGGCGATCTCTGACCGCCGCGCATATACACCATGGATCGGTTTTTACAGCAAGTGGCATAAAAACATAGTTATCACTCAGAGGATCATATTTGTGCTATTTGCTTCATTATTATAACATTGTATATTATTATGTTATTTAAGTAAAAATCTCTTGATATTCGTTATTATACAAATAATTGTCAAAAAGTGCTAGTCTTGTGGTTTGTAAGTACCTAAAAGCAAAGCAGATTTAACTGACAAGAACTCCTTGATTTCCGATCACGAATAATGTACATTCAAAGTTATAAAACATAATTTCTTAATGTATGAATAATGAAACTTTTATTTTTTATTTTAGACACGTTACACAGTACGTTTTATATCAAAGTATTTACAGCCGATGTCATATCGGATATTTTCGACGGACTTGATTTATTCGTCCCAAAAGTTTCGATACCTTATTGAAGTTATAATTTTTTTATAGATTTCCATATATAAAAGGACCTTATTAAAAGTTTGCTTCAATTTTAGGTTCTTATAGTAAGAATATAAATAAATTTGTGTTTTGGTTATTACTTTTGCACCATTACTATTTTCGTAAGAGGAGTTCAATATCTAGTATCAGCATTGAATAGATAATTCAATTTTGAAGTTTGCCATGCGCTCGCTAATGACAGTAGAAATGGTTATGACTTACGTAAGCAATGGTTTTCGTGTGGTAACTACGTAAGAGAATCCATTACCACGTTTCGTCCTATGAAGATCGTCAATCGAAAATTCCAGAAGTATTGTTATGGCTTCCGATAGACAGCAGTCAACAATAAGAACTATACCAGAAAATTCTTCTGTATCGTGATGGTGTTACATACAGAACTTGTGCATTATCCATTAATAAAAAAAATTACGGTATGTAATCTGTTCTATTTCTCGCAGTCTCAAAACTTGTGATTCAAAATATATAAATATTTATTTGAATATTCTTTTAGAAATATTGACCGACTTAATCCAGAATCTGAGGCTTAATTCTTTGACACAGTATTGTTTTAGACTTAAGAAACAATTATATTATGTGAATATTAATTTATTATTTTTGGTTTTTGAAGTCATTTTTTCATTTATTTTATTAAAGATAAGATAATTTTGACTCTTCGTAAAAAGTAATTCAATTTTAATAGCTGTCTTCAAGCTTTATTTTCACCATTATTGAAAAAAAATATTCATAGTAGTTAGTCAGTTACAGAACTTATATACTATCAATATTTTGTTTGTGACCTACCAACATTGTCATATAAACTTTCAGACAATGGAAATTAAAAGAAATGGAGTGTAGCGATGAACTATCTACAACTCTCTGGAGTAATTCATTCAATTTAAGCCAAGTAGTAACAATAAATTTCATGCTCATTGTAATTTAAGATAAATATACGGTTTGAAGATAATTATACTTAAACAAAAAAGACACTCGCATTACACGGCCTGTTGCAAATCAGGAAAATTGATTCATATTCTCATTCTGCTAATATCACACTTTTACAAGGTATACCAAGTGAACAACAAATTCATACGTATGTGTACGTGTATGCGATCTAAATCTAATAGTACATTTTTTGTAAATACCACACTTTAACTGTGTAAATTGCTATATTTATCCGATTATGGCAATACAAAAAGGAGGGTTCAGTATGTTAATATCTCTGACAAATCCTTTTTTACTGAAAACGAGGCATTCCATCTAAGTATCTAATAATAATCAAAACGCAGATGCGTTGTCATGCATCTGCATTTTGATTCGTTATTTCTATATTAGTTATTCTATGGGCCACAGCAACCACTTACTATCAGGTGGACTGTGTGCTTGTTTGTCACCCTTATTCTATATAAAAAAACAAACAAATATAGATCAAGCGTTGCGTACATTTCAAATGACACCAAAACTATTGAATTCTTGACGCACTCTAGCACACATCATCTGGGTGCACACAAAGTCACCTAAAACTATATTGTTGGTGGCAAATTAATTTAAATGCATATGTAGTTCACTGCGTAAGTGCTTGTTCTTACAATAAGTTTAAGTTGAGCATGTCCCGTCTTTCTTTCTACGTAAGACTATGGTTTTTTTTTTAAGTAAACGTAAAATATAAAATACCAAGACTCTGATCTGTCGGCTCTCGATAAGAAGTAAAAGTGTTCGATCTGTTGTCAAGATCTCCACATCCCCCGTACGAAACCAGGGCGGATGTGCAGTAGACTATAAAAAGTAATAAGTCAATTAATATTAAAAATGAAGAAATTGTGCAAGCTATAGTAGTTATGTATACTTAGATTGTTCATATCAATACCGTTCACATAATACCATTTCAAAAGGAGTCAGTAATTAAACATCTTGATTCTTCATCTGGTGTAAACGAGATGTTATCAGTGTTGAGATGTACCCAGACCGGCGATGGTCACAGCGTCAAAAGTGTGACACGTCTAGTACCTACTGTGATTGTTCATCAGTTAGTTGCTGTTACGGGTGAACTAGTGGATATGCAAATTTAAAAATAACTACATAAATACGTAATACATAATATAGCCATAAAATATACTTATTATATTTTATGGCTATATTATGCCTTCGCACACGACGGTCAGATGCACTCCTAGTTGGACTCTGCCAATCACTTCTGCCTTACCTTTTCATTTTGTTTCTATATGTTCTAACTGGCGAAATTTCTTTCTGAATCTTTATCACAATATCTTGTAAACCAGAAATTTTTCTTGTTACACAATTTCACAACCTTTGTGACTAACATTATTCTGAAATAGGGAAGGACCACGATCTCATAGAATACCAGCGTGCAGTAGCCTTTGAAACTGCTGTGTTTCATATGGTGAGTGTAAAGAACCGGGGACTCTTTTTATTAAAAAGGGAAAACTGTGTGCTCGTTTGTCACTCTTATCCTATAAAAAAAATCTAATTTGATTTATCACAGTCGGGCAAAAACAAAATGTAGATATATTGTTGGCCCACACGCAAAAAAATTTTTGTTGTCTATGTAGGCCTCAGTAAAATATATTTGCGTTCGTTGCAAATAAAACACATTTGCGTTCAGCCCAGAACAGTTAACAGCTATTTCCACTCTGATGGCTTAAATCTTTATTTTATTTGTAATTGTTAAACTAAATATACGTATACATATTCTGTAAAACTTGGTACAAATTTGATTTTGAATTCGTAACTTTTTGAGACATCGTAAATTTTATCAATTTGATTCGCAATGCTCGCTCTTTGCCGTTCACAAAGGGAGGACGTCCTAAACTTTTGTTTTTAATCAATCTTAATTTATTTACTTACTACGTAAGTAGAGTTTAACCCCCCCCCCCCCCCCCAAAAAAAAACAAAAATGTGAAAAGGGGGCCAAGTTCGGAACAAACGAAGTTCGGGGATGTCGGTGTCGCCAGTAAAAGTTTTGAGATCTAAACGGGCGCTAAAATACAAAATTCGATCTCGAGGACATCATTGTCGTTGGTAATTCTATAGGCTTAAATATTATTTATAGTATTTGAGCTTTAATTATTAGTTAGTTATTAAATAAAATTGTCTCTTATCTGTGTTTAATAAAGAGCAAAGCATTGAATATAGTTAATATTAAGGTGCATTAGTACTTACGTCATAAAATTGCAGCATGTATAAAAATTTAGCTCCCTCCCGATTTGGTGACTATTATAATTAAGATACGTGTACTGTCTGACTCTATCTACGTTTAATTTTTTTTAAATTACATTCAGTCTACAGATTTACAGAATCCTAATTAGAATAACATCGTTTTAGTGGAAATGGAAACTAGGAGTGGATTTTAATCAAAGGAATTTCGTTTCCATTTCGTTCAAAGACAAATTTACAAGACTGTAATACCAATTTCAGGTCCGCAACTGTAATTTAAAGCGAAGAAGCGCCATTATAGAAAGTACTTTCATTTTCTATAACCACCTGCAACAGAATTCAAGACGACGCTAAAGTGGGGAATAATTAAAGTTACGCTATTGGATATTCATTAAATAAGTTTACCATTTTTATAAAAGAGAATATTCCAAAAATTGTAAAATTTCATGCTTTATTTTAAAATTAGCTAAAAATGTTCAGTATGTTATGTATGTTTTTACGTGGTAGAGCCATGCTGCAGCAAAACTGTCAGCTCGACCGGGATAAGGCCATGCTCTCACAGAATACCAGCGTTAAATAGCAGCTTAATGCTGCTGTGATTCGTATGATTAGTGTAGAGAAACGGAGACCCTTTTTACTGGAAACGAGGCATTCCATCTCAGTCCTCAAGGGTGACAACGCATCTGCATTTTGATTTGTAATAGAGGATAGATGTAGATGTCTATGGGCTGCAGCAACCACTACCATTAGGTATACTGTGTGCTCGTTTGTCACCCTTATCCTATAAAAAATGTGAAAAGTGGCTAAGGTATGAGAAATTTGGTACTTCGAGTGCCAGATTTAGGCTTTGGCCAGCAATGGTTATTTTCAAGGGCCATGTGCCAATAATGAAAATAAGAGATAAATGTTAAAGAATCGATATGGATTGAATACTGTGAAGTATACTCAACTCTTTACTTGCAGCTCTTACATAAGATTAGGCATTTATGTGGTGCTAAGGGCGTATTAAGCACAAAAAGTTGATGTACACTAAGTATTTCGGCATGTTCGTATACGCTTGCAGTTAATTATCTTTATGGGTTTCCTAACATTGTCTTTAAAACTGTACGCAGTGCTCTCTCCATCAGTATTAAAAATATTGTAATCGTATGGAAAAACAGACGCTGGAAAATTATTCCAGTTCTTTTCCGTTGCCGTTACAGCCACTGTTATTTTTTTTATAAAACTGAAGTGTCAAATGAACTTACCGTCCACCTGATGGTAAGTGACTACTGCAGTTCATGGACACTTGCAGCCAACTCCAAACAAAGCAAACTACAGATTCGTTGCATGTCTAAGGATTTAGATGAAATGTCTTATACCTTGTACTTTTCGCAACTTTGTCATTGGCTCTTTACACTCTTAGCCAGCAGGAGCTTAGGAGTACAGTAGTGTAAACACAGGTCTCCTAGGTATTATAATTTATCTGTAAATTCAAAAACACAATGAAAATTCTTTCTTTTGACCTATAAATGTTGAAATACACTATTTAGTAATAATAAAGCATTTAATGTAAAACTTATTTGCAAAGCCGCTGCGACGTTAAAATTTCAAATCAATTATTATATTTGTTACAATACCGGACTGTACATTACATTCGCCGTAATTCTTCATTCACTTTGTCTTATTATTAAGACATGAAACGACATGTTTTTCTCCTTTACTCGATTTCATGTTCATTAAATCATGTAAATGAATTATATTAATATGCTTGTTTGCATGATAATTTCACTACAACATGTCGTAACTTTACTTTTATCAAATATTTTGAAAGTTAGAAATTTTACCTTCTAAAAGTTTACCGAAGCTGAAAAAAGTCGGGAATGTAAGGAACGTTTTTACTTCGCCGCGGGCTACTTCGCCTAGCTTTGATTTCATTCCAGCTTTTGCATTTGAGTCAAAGGATGTGAAGAAATTTTCAATATTATAAATAAAGTGAAGTTAGTAACATGTACTAATTTATCAAAACACCATAATATGCTTATTTAATATTCGAAACTTTATCGAACTGAAATAATTGAAATAAATTCTTTGAAATAATATTATTTAATAATAAAATTAAGATCTCGGTTGAAAGTAATTATAATGCACGAGTTTGTGCGCTAGCGCAGGTGTATTATCCATTCCCTCATTCTCATGGTCTGATAGACTGGCAATCCGAAACATTCGGAGAGACATCAGGCGCAGAACAAAGGACTTCATTTCCTTTCTGAGATATGGGGGTTGATAAGTTAGGTTTTAGACTTTAGGTTTAACAACGAATCTTCATTTTGATTCTTGATCGAGAATAGTTGTTGGTGTTTATAGGCCACAGTATCTCTTTTTTTGTTTATATGAGGAAATTCCTACGCTATACGGGAGCAAGGAAGGGTTATGACGGACTCGCTCCGACTAAAACCACATGGTGTTAGTTGGTGCGAGTCCAACATAACCCTCACGCTTACGCACACATCCGCGGCCCCAGTAGAGAGGACCTACCCTCGGGTGAGGGCTACTTCTCCCCCATCTCCTTCTCAGGTAAGGCATACCAGAACATATAGCGCGACTTCCTCTGTGGCCTCCAACTTGACCTGCGCAACAGACGCCCCCGTGTTTGATTTGCGAATGCTGTGGGGCCAGAAAAAACGAGTACTCAAAAGCACTAGCCTTACTAATCCCATTGACAGATCTGGCCTATGGCTCCACCGCCAACCAAGACACGGCTTCGGAGGGTAGGGAGAGCAGCGCTTCGCAATACCAACACTCTTCCTCCGCGACTCCACCTCAGCAGCAGCGGTAGAGGGAGAGGACACCCCTATCGCAGCAACGCACACACATCGGAAGCGGGCTCGCCAAGCCCACTCGGAATGGTCACCTCAGGCCGGTCCTTCACTTCGGCCCAGCCAAGTGGGTTCCTCTTTGTTCACCACGGGTGACCAAGCCATGGCTACTAAGCGCCCCCTCTCCCTCACCATGAAAAGGGGGGAACCCGATCGAGGGGAGGCCACAGTATCTAGTTTATGCCAGGTTGACTATGATTTTCTCGTATATCACTCTTACTACTCTTAAAGCAATATATTTTTAGCAATAAAATGTAATAGGTACAACCATTACTCGTAAACAGGCTAGCAAAATAAAAAAGGTCTAGTACTGCCTTCGTTAATCCGCTTTACCAGCGTTGCTGACAGTTGAGGATGATTCTCCACACAATGGTAGAAGTCCATGTCCAGCAGTATAGATTAATGGGCTGATGATGATATTGAAAGAAAAAGTTATTCTGAGTGTCTATGTACATTTTGTGTTTATAAATATATATGACATAGTATTGTGTACCATTAAAAGTTGGAAAAGCCCAGCCCTGAACGTACAGATTCAGCTGAAGAAAGCAGTCAATTATATCTTTAATATTACTATTGTTCACGCCCTTAGCTGCCCCGGCAAAAGTCGAATGGGCTAGGGCCCATAGTAGCCCCTCGACGGGCAACAGAGGACGGGGCCCAAATGGCCTATGGAGACTTATTATTCTACACAATAGATATAAGGCTAGGTAAATAAATAGGACGTACCTGGTTCCGAATCGAAGACCGACCCCAAGACGCGGTCAGGCGTTGAGTATGTGCATGTAAGTAGTGTGTTAGAAGGTCTGTATATGTGACCTGACTTAACCGAGGTGATCGGGCAGCGGCCTGGTCCTATGCTGCCCCACGATATGGTATCACTCCAGCGGACGTCACCAATTGACAACTTCTGCCTTTATTTCACTATTTCAGTTTATCAACTTTATTGTACACTATTTCCATCTATCAACTTTATTGTACATTTAATTAACTTCAAACTCAATTAGATCCCCGTTAATCGTAATCAAACACGTGACACACGGCACAACTAATGAACGGTTGATCAAAGTTCAACTTCCGTTTTCACTTAGCAACAAATTATTTCTAGAAACCGAACACAGTCACACAGTTCCGCGTTCCACACAACAAACTAGAATTCTTTCGTACGATATTAACAGTCCACACAAGCAAAAAATGCGTAAATATTGCAAATGCGCTTCAAAATGCAAGCACTATACAAATTGATGTAAATTACTTGCAAACAAAGGTAAGTTAATTTAAATACTCAACACTTATACCGACCTATCGCGTTAACGCACTAAAATGATAACTTAAAATACAAGCGATCTTAAAGCGACGTCACGAGTCTAGCGAAGAACCGGCGTCCGCGCAAACAATCTATTTTTCTAGACTCAACAAAACTCCTCGTCGTTGCATAAATTTGCTAACAAAAACCGACACTATTTAGAGATTATACGGAACGCAAACACGCCGTTCTAGTGACTGCGCTGCATTGTCTCGACTTCCGACGTGCCACAATTACTCAAACTCTAGACCATCAAAACCAAAACTGGCCGCGCACAACCGATCCAGCGGTCGCAATAATACAACTAGTCGACAGAGCCGCTGCGGTCAAGCTACTGTCGCTAGCCCATGAGGCCGAACACCGGGAAGCGGCATATCACCGCCCCCTCCCCCGCGCGGCGGCGCTCACGTCACCTCACACAATCGGGCGATGCACTGAGTCAAATGCTATTGGATGTAGTTTCAAATGCCCATGTTTGGGCCTAAACAACTGTTATAAAATGTTTATTGAACTCCAATATTCATAGTTAAATGGAAATATAAATAAGCAAGAGAGCATTTGGAGTAACAGTTTCACAGTAAGCGGTATGTAGAGCGGACCACAAGTAGACGGAGAGACTATTTGGTAAGACATACAGAAAGTTGTTGATGCATGTGACTAAAGACCGCGTTTTGTATAGTTACTGGGGGAGAGCTTTATTCAGCTGCTGTAATTGTGATGGGCTGCCATCATGATGATGATGAATTAATAAAGTTGCATTTTCCTTTGGCCAATGCTTTTAAGATTATCAGTATTTTATATAAAGATTCTTTGTCTGGTTATACTGTCAAAGCTAGAGCGCGAAGTTGCTAGCGTGCCTTTAAGACATTAATTGAGTCTGCAAAATTGCATACTCGTGACACTCACCAACAAGTATTTGCTCTCGCTCCAAAATTCCTTGAATATAAGAAGATAAGGAGCTTTGACATAACAATTACTTATTTTAAGGTATATTAAATAGCATACGGCTCACCTGATGGTAAGTGACTACCGCCGACCATGAACAATTGCAACACCAGGGGAATTGCAGGTGCGTTGCCGGCCTTTTAAAAAGGAATAAGCTTTTTTCTTGAAGGTCCTTACGTTGCATCGGTCCGGAAAGATCGCCGGTGGTAAACTATTCCACACGTACAGTGGTGGACCGCCAAGCATCCAGATGGTGTGGATGGTATCGGGAGATTTGTTGCGATGTGCGTTAGTGAAATTTGGCTTCTTTCATTAATCCCAACAATTCCTCAGAGCACTTCCCGTGTTAAATGCGAAGGAAAATGCACAGGGATGCAACATTTTTTCGCAGTGCCATTGAATCGAGCCGAGCGGAAAGAACTAGGTCGTCGATGATTCAAGTTGCTCAGCGCTGGATGCGGTCAAGTAGAAGGAGCTGGCACTGAGGAGCCCCAGCCCAGAGATGGGAACAGTATTATATGTGATGCCGAACCTGCGCCTTGTAAAGTGCAGGCGATGTGGTGTGCTGGCATGAAATACCGTCCCGCTCTGCTGAGCATGCCAAGCTTTTTAGCAGCCAAATGGGCCTTATCTTCCAAGTGATCACGAAATTGCACGTCAATCGATTTGTGAGTGTTTAAAACTGCTTATATAATTTACTTATAAGGCTTATATGAGGTTATTTAAGAACTTTATTACAGTTTTATTATAAATTTTGAAAATATAAGTGAAAGTGATTGCTAACCGACTTTAAAACAATATAGATCCCAAATGGTTATAGAGCGATATAGATTCAAAATGAAAAATGATTACAAAACCTAAAGTTGAGTTTCAAAGACTTCAATTATATATATGGGTAAGGCTCACAAAAAATGTACTTCATTCATATTTTTCGTGAGCCGAATTTTGATTAAAGAAAAAAATATTTCGGAAGTTCCTAACAAATAAATCTTTTTATTTCCTGTGTTAGATACTCACTTGTTAATATCAGGCCATTTAAATTGTTATTTTATTTGGATTTAACCAAAAACAAGCAACAACAAGAAATTGCCAACTTATTGTTTCACAGAAAAATAAAATGTGTCCACCACAAACAATATCCTTTTTTTTTTGTTTTACACCGTGTGTGTGCTGTTTATCGTGACATCTTAGTAATAACTTAAATGTATGGAAATAAAACTACTATTCTAATAGAAGATATAATAAGTTATTCAAAAAATGACAAAACTATGATTTAAAAAACAAATGTTCCAATAATATTTCACGTGTGTTACGAACAATTTCTTACATGGTATATTTTTTCAAATAGGCAGTAGCAACACGTATGATGTTTTTTTGTGAAGGCAACATTACTGCTTTCAATATAAAATGTCAGTGTCATGTCAGACATCTTCGTTATTGGAAAAGGCAGTACTCGTGTGTGTGTTATTTTTCGTTTTTGGATTTTAGCGACTTTTCGGAAGAAATTTTGCATGGTAAGTAATAACATTTATTTACTCAGGTTAAGGCCAATTAAGGAGGGATATGTAAATGATTAAATAATGTAGTATTTCACTTCTTTGCATTGTATTTAATTTTACTACACGACTTTTAGGTTATGATATTCACGCATGTTTGTTCACGTGTGTTGCGTGTGTTACGAATTTGGGTGACGTAACACACGTGAAGAGTGTAAAGCTTAGTGCACATTGCAATATTTACATTATCAACAGTCTGAGATATACGCTGCTGGACAAAGTAAAGTACGCTGTTTTCATATGTGGTAGAGCCATGCTATATCTATATTAATAGTCTAGTTGTATAATGATTTCTTAATGATTTCTTATATTTACGCGAACACTACACATTTAAATAAAACTAATTTACGGATGTTATCGCGTATATTAACTTATTTTATATTCCCGACGTTTAGAGCACTTTACAGCACCCATGGTCACGGGAGGGACTAAGGTGTATGACGTCCCAATGTCATAGTTAACCACGGCTACCTCCAGATTAAAAATTATTAATTTTTGTTCCGATCTACTTTATTATTTATTTAAATTAAAAAGTATAGTTGTTGCATGAATGGATCGGCTCGAACGGGTAAGTACAACGCTCTCACAGAATACCGGCGTAAAATGGCAGCTTAATGCTGCTGTGTTTCGTTTGATGAGTGTAGAGAACCGGAAACCCCTTTTACTGGAAAAGAAGCATTTCTTCTTAGTCTTCAAGGCTGACAACGCATCTGCATTTTTTCGCAAACGAGGATAGATGTAGATATCTATGCAAAGAAACTACTTTCGGTCAGATGGACTGAGTGCTCGCTTGTCACACTAATCCTATAAAAAAGGCCTCCCCAAGTTCTTCCCAAAAACACGCGATCCTGAGCCAGCTGCATGCAACGCTTATCCGCAACTTTTATATGGTAGAGCTGACCCACATTACGCTTTATATAGCATGTTTTTTCCAGCATTATTTTTTTTGCAGATGCCACTAACACCTTTTGAAAGACAAAAGCTCTATCGAGAAAGGCTGAAAGAAAAAAATCCAGAAAATTTCTTAACACAGAAAAGAAAAAATGCTGAGAGAACAAATCGATATAGAAAGAAAATAACAGAATATTCTTCGTCTGCGCAGAAAAATATTAGAAAGCAGTGGAGAGAGAGAAAGAAGAAAAGCAAAGATGAATCGAAACCTGAAGAAGTGCCTTTAGCAGAAAATACACAGATTTTAAAAAAGCAGATGAATCAACATAGAAGAGGGATTTATAAACTGAAAACTGAAAACACAAAATTAAAAGACCTATTACTAAAATGCAAACGGTCTTTAAAAAATACGAGGCTAAAAGTAAAGAGATGTGTACGCAAAAATAATGAGCAATTAGAAATTATCAAAAGAAAGACGAATTAATTTTTAGTTTTGACGAAAAGCTAAACTCGAGTGCTTATATTACAAAAGACGAAGATTTTGACCTAATGACCCCCGCTTCGAAAACGAATGCCTATATTAATCAAAATTTGCCTAATATACGTTCTGAAGAAAAGGAAAGAGTAAAAAAAGCACTCCTTGAACATCACGTCATTGTGGAAAGTATAAAGGAGAGTAACAAATGTAATAACACTCAAGAAAAACGCATACTAAAAAATGTTTTCAGCAAAAATGATACCGTAGATAGATATTGTATGAAAACCAAAATAGCTACTTATTTAGTCTTAAAAGGAAAAATTCTTCATACGCTACAGAAAAATAACAGTTGTCTCATACAGTCCCAGTTGAGAGAATTTTATGAGAGGGATGATGTAAGCAGAATGAGGGCAGGTAAAAATGAAATTAAAACACTAAAGAAACAGAAAAAACAGAGAAGGTATTTACTCGGAATTTCATAAACTATATAAAAAATACAGACAAGAAGGAGGGAAGTTGTCATTTGCTACATTCAAAAGATACAGGCCCTTTTACGTATTACCCCCTAAAGCCGAAAAACAAGATACTTGCGCTTACAAAAGACATGAAAATTTGCAAATGAAAGCCACGGTACTGCAGGCGATTGGATTAATAGCAACAAAAGAACTCGACGAATTATTGTGTATGGTTGTTTGTGATTTAAAATCTAAGGAATGTTCTTATGGAGAGTGTGAGTTGTGCAAAAATAAATATATTGACATTACTACGGGTGACAAAAATCTAAATGATAACATTTCATGGCATGAATGGGTTTTGAAACCCTATGAATACAAACCGAAAAAAAAATTAGTGATGTGACGAAGACTACGAAGAAAATCGATATGGACAAAAAGACGGGTTCGTTAAGAATGCTACTAGATGCGTTTCAAGAAGAATTGCAAAATTTCAAAACCCATTCTTATAATATCTTCCATCAGTACAAAGAATATCGACAGTCTACAAAAAATTTGGATGATCGCACCGTAGCATTACACATAGATTTTTCTGAAAATTATGCCTTTAAATTAAGCACCGAAATGCCAGCAATGCATTTGGATGGATCGAGACAAGAGATTAGTGTTCATACTGGTATTTTGTATACCACAAAATGTAATCAATTCTTTGCATCTATATCTCCAAGCAAAGAACACGGACCAGATGCCATTTCGGCGCATTTCTTACCAGTACTGGAATTGATCAAACAGAAATTACCTAAGGTAAATGGGATTCATTTTTATTCAGATGGCCCTACTGTTCAGTACCGTCAAAAGAAAAACTTTTACTATTTCTCAAAACTAACAAAGGAACTTGGTTTTCCATTTTCAACATGGAACTTTTTCGAAGCCTCCCACGGCAAAGGAGCGGCTGATGGCGTGAGGGGAACTATAAAACGTAAATTATTGTAAATATTATGTCCCTGAAGAAGCTATACTGAATGAATCAATAGATCTCGTACCAGTTCCAAACACCATGAAAATTCATGAAATTATTAACAACGTTGACTCAACATACTCTATTTTCTACCGTTATCTAAGTTGTTTTTGCCAAAAGACTAGACTAGGTTTTTGGGCATGTATTAATGTAAAATCTGCGAACTTACTATAACAAACAGCAGTGAAGAACATAAATACAATACCGCCCAAAAAGATGATAACAATATTATCAGACATAAAGAATACCGAAGAGAATAAGTGTTACTTCGATTTGACTCAATATGGCCCATTTAATTTTAAAGAAGTTAACCCTAATACTAAAATTGTTGCCACAACATCAAAAGAAAATGTTTCGCCATCTGTACATCATAAAATTAATGCAAATAAAAACAATCCGAAGAAAAGAAAGCTTACTTGCATACACCTTACAACAACTAAGAAAAATAGGAAAGGGTATGAAAGCAGCACAGACGAAGACTTTTATTCTTTGCATGATTCTTCCGATGAAGAATATCACATTTCTGATAACGATGATTACTTTGATGACACATATTTTCAAATGAAAGAGCAGAACAATATATCAGATTTTAGAAAAAAAAAACAGACTCAAATAATGTGGAAAGAAAAAGAAGTGAACAGTCAAGTAATGAAGATGAAAAAAAAATTACACTTGGAAGAAAGTGACAGAAATAAGAATTATGTCTAATGAAAATGAGGGAGTAATAAAAACAAAGGGTGAATCGGTGTTGGTTACAGCTCAGCATAATGATTTAAATGACTTTGACAGTTTAAAAAACGATTCGGAAGTGACATCGTATATTCAAGCAGATATATGGAGGCTATGTTTCAATGACACAGTACTAGTAAGATTACCAAAGAGACTACCAAAGAGGCTCGTGGAAATACTACATCGGTTTTATAGAAGATATTCGCGTTGAAGAAGGAAAAAGTTATTTTACCGTAGGGTTTTTAAAAACCGTAAAAACCAGTACTAAAGTTTGTTGTTCAAAAATAAAAGATCAAGACACAAACACTGAGCATTTCATTGTAAAACAGATTAAGATTACACAAAGCATTGAACGATCAAAGAATACTTTTTAGCTGCTAACAGCGACGAGGTTTATTTTGAGTAGGATATAATATGTTCAAAAATTTTATTTTGTTTGACTGTATTATTATTTTTTTAATAATTTTTAAGTACAAATTTTAATCTCATTATTTGAATAATTAGTAATTAAGAAAAAATAAATAATGCTATGCAGCTTTGTTTGTGAAGTTTTTGAATTTAAATAAATAAATTGGTCTATAAAGTATTTTATTTGAAATTCTGTTATAATAAATAGTCTCGTGTTTTTTTTTTAAAGAATAGGGTGACAAACGAGCATACAGTCCACCTGATGGTAAGTGGATGTTGTGGCCCATAGACATCTAAATTTATCTTCAATAAAGAATCAAAATGCAGATGTGTTGTCACCCGTGAGGACTAAGATGGAATGCCTTTTTTCCAAAGAGCGTGGTCCTTCCCCGATCGATACGACCCATTCGTGCTACAACTATACTACTAATATAGCTGAAACATGGTTTTACCACGTATATAAATCGTGTGAACTAATTTTAACAATATTTCCAGTATGTTATCTATTTCCAGTGTGTTATAGCGCGTTACAAGTTCCCGTGTGTGATGGTACATTTTCTGTGAGCCTTACCCATATACATATATTCAATAATAACTTACTTGACATAGTTCATCGACTTTAATTTTTAATTTTTTACAATATGGGGCTGATTGTGGCCATAATGCATTTTGACTCCATTAAAATAGGCCCACGCGTTTAGTCTTTAGATCTCCACAAAGGAATAAACATACATATAGGCTGATAAACACATTACCCTCCTTTGTGTCACGCAGTCGCGTAATAACTTTATATAACTTTAAATACAAACGTGCAGTGGTGTATGAATATTCACTGCCCTATATCGTCCAGTTTCATATGAGGCGACAGGAGGAAACTGAACTGGAGTTGAACAGTGGCGTATTCCTGATAACAACCCAAAAGTACGAGTATAAAAAAACCTGCGGTTATTAAGAGTAGCAACTCTGCAAAAATCCCCCCTATAAGACAGTCTATCAGGGAGGCCTATGTTTAACAGTAGACTTTTAAAAGCTATAATGGATGGATGGACTGGAGGAAATTTTAAACAAATTCTGATCGTTGTACTCGTGAGTAATTTGGTAGACCAAATCAGATAAAAATATAGTTAATTTTTTGATAGTTTCTATGATTTTTAACTAATTAAAGGGTCTCCATTGTGTGTATAAAACAAAATAAAAAATAACAGCTTATATATTTCCCACAAAAAGGCTAAAGTCGTTCAGTCATTGCTGCGTGGGTAAAACCCAAGGCAAGGAGGTTTCTAACGCGGTAGCCCAATGCGTGTTGGCTGTTGTGTCTTTTTTTATGTAATAGGTGACAAGCGAGCAAATAGTCCACCCAATTGTAAGTTGATGCTGTGGCCCATAGACATATGAATTGATCCTTAACTAGCTGTGTCCCGCGGTTTCACTCATACTCGACATGATATCTCGCATAAAGTTAAAGTTAAAGCCTATAATAGGGCCAAAAGTTTCTGGCCTGAACTATATATATATATATATATATATATATATATGAAGGTCGTCCTGAGCGCGGTACATCACCAACTCTTCCCAAACGAAATTGTTTTGCCCATTCTTTTACGGTGGATTACGAAGGACAAGAATGCCCGTACAAAAGCATCCAAACATTGTTGGATTTCCGGCGGTCTTTTGTCAAAAAAATATCACAGCTTGTTATTCGATTTTATGCATTTTAAGCTTCTTAATTGACAGTCAGAATTTATAAGGCTTTATCACTATAACACAATGAAATAATTTTATATCTTTTTGACGAGAAGTTCAATAATTTAAGGACGCAAAATTTTTATAAGTTTGATTATTCTAATGTGGGTGGGTCTGCACCTTTCAGACCTTACCTAACACGTCCCATTACTGGGCAGAGGCGTCTCTAATTTTCTGAGAGGGTTTATGGGTGAATAAGTATCCGCAAAGTGGGGAAATTCGGAAAAGGGCGACGGAACCCAAGGGGCCAGCCTGAAAGTAGGGAAATTCGGAATAGGGCGATGGAACCCAAGGGGCCAGCAGCTGGCCGACTTCATGGAGCAAGAGGGACTCTTTATGATGAAGTTTTTCTTCCAGAAGCGGCCTCACAGGAAGTGGACTTGGTCAAGCCCCGACGGTTCGACAAAAATGAGATTGACTTCATTATGACGACCAGACGACAACTGTTCAGTGATGCCTCTGTTGTGGCGAGGGTGAAAATCGGCAGCGATCATCGAAACGTGAGAGGCACACTGAACCTAAACGTTAAATTGAAGAGGTCTCGTCTAATAAAGTCAACGCTCCGTCCCCCTCGTGCTCTAATCCAAGGTCCCAAAACCTTTCAGCTCGAGCTACGAAACCGTTTTCAGTGCCTAGAAAATTGCAATGCAGTGGACGATATGAATGACAAGCTCGTGGAAACTGTCCTTGCGGTCGGAGCTAAGTTTTGAAAGACAAGCCGCATAAGAACACAAAAACTCTCCGATCACACTCTTAAACTCAAGGCTGTTAAACGGGATATGAAGCTGCAGTTTTCAGGAGATTTGACAGCATACAAGTAATTGAACAGACAGATCTCCAAATGCATGCGGCAAGACTTACGCAACTTTAATACTGCTCGTATTGAAGAAGCGATCGAGCGGAACCAGGGCTCCAAAGTCTTTGCTAGATATCTCTATATAGAGTCTGCCAGAAAGCGCCAACTGTCGAAGCTGAAGACTGAGTGTGGCAGCGTCATTTCCAGGACATCTGAGATTTTGAATGAGATTGAGAGGTTCTATAGGCAGCTAAAGACGTGTACGTCATCGTTGGAGCCACACGCAAGTGTGAGTACCGATCCAAGAGCGAGTCTTATCCTACATTATTCCGACGATAACTCGGACGTCAGTCTGAGCGAGATTAGAATGGCTCTCCAGCACCTTAAAAACGACAAGGCCCCAAGCGAGGATGGAATTACAGCGGAGTTTCTGAAAGCGGGTGGAAGAACCGTACTTGAATTCCTTCAGAAGCTCTTTAATTCCGTCCTCCATGGTGGCATTACACCGGAGGTGTGGAGCAGAAGTGCGGTAGATTTTTTCTTCAAGAAAGGTGACAAGGCTTTCTTGAAGAACTACAGACCAATTTCCCTTCTGAGCCGAGTCTACGTGCTGTTTTCGAGAGTCATTACGAATCGTCTCGCGCACAGTCTTGACGACATCCAGCCTCCCGAACAAACCGGTTTCCGAAATTGCTTTAGCACTATAGACCACATACATATCCTTCGGCAAATTGTACAGAAGTCCGAAGAGTACAATTTGCCACTATGACTGGCGTATGTGGACTATGAGAAAGCCTTTGATTCCGTCGAAATTTGGGCGGTGCTGCAGTCACTTCAGTGGTGCCAAGCTGACTGTCGGTATATCGAAGTGCTGAAGTGTTTGTACAGTAGAGCTACGATAGCTATCCGAGTACATAACCAGAGTACGAAACCTATCCAATTGCAGAGAGGTGTAAGACAGGGGGACGTTATATCCCCGAAACTCTTCACCGCTGAATTGGAAGACGTTTTAAAGATTCTGGACTAGAAAGAATACGGTATTAACATCAACGGCGAGTAGATCACTCAACTTCGATTTGCCGACGATATAGTACTTATGGCAGAATTGTTGGAGTACCTAGCCACTATGTTCCATGACCTCAATAGTGTTTCCCAACGGATAGGTCTTAATATGAACATGGACAAAACAAAAATCA
This sequence comes from Parnassius mnemosyne, assembly GCA_963668995.1. Lineage (NCBI taxonomy): Eukaryota > Metazoa > Arthropoda > Insecta > Lepidoptera > Papilionidae > Parnassius > Parnassius mnemosyne. The sequence continues at coordinate 54,127,805 of CAVLGL010000104.1, read as the reverse complement.
TCTTTAACGTCTATGTCAGACCTATGTCGGTTGTTGTTGGGAGCACTCATCTCGAAGTTATTGACGAGTATGTTTATTTGGGACAAATAGTCCGACTAGGTTAGTCCAACGTTGACCGAGAGGTCAATTGAAGGATTGAACTCGGCTGGGCAGCGTTCGGGAAATTACGGCACATCTTCTCGTCAAGTATACCACAAAACTTGAAAATGAGACGGTATAACTTTCCTGTTGACTGTGTTTCTTCACTGCTGGCCGGATGAGGAAGCTCAAGGTCAAAGTTGATTTATATATCAATTGCTTCAAAAAATTACCTAAACCATTTGCGCCTGCAAAACTTTTAAAATCCAATAAGATCAAGCATATCAGCCGGGTGAAATATGTGAATGCGAACAAAGTATTTGTGCAGCTTGAATATGCATATAGTGCTGATGAGCTGGTGAACTGTACACCTTTGAAGGAGTTAGGATGGAGATTCCAAAAGCCATTACAGGTTGCTTTCTCATACGGTTATTGAACTGAAGATGACAAGAAGGTCAGCAGCTGAGCGACCCCGACGGAAACCGTACTGCCAGTCACTAATCAGCTGGTGCTTCTCAAGGTACCGCATGAGCTGACAGTTAATAATGGAATTTCATAACAAGGAGGTGATGGCGATAGGCCTGTAATTGGAGAACGGTTACCTTTTTTAGGGGTCGGGTGCACGAAAGCTGTCTTCCATGAATTCGGTACAACGCCTAGGGAGTAGGAGTACCGAAAAAGACGCGGTAGAACTGGTGCCAACTTTGGAGAGCACGTCCTCAGTACAATTGGCGGAATTCCGTCAGGCCCACTCGACTTGTGCATGTCTAGGGAGAGGAGTGCTTGCGGACTGAGCACTGTGTGAATCGCACATAAGGCATAGAGCAATCACACCGCAGGATGGATGACGGTGTGTTCTTCTAGTCATCAAGAGTCGAGTTGGACACAAAAAGGGAGCCTTAAAGGCCGGCTTTCTCTTTTGCGACGTGGCCAGTGAGCCGTCTTTCTGTGTAGGGATAGTAGTGATGGCTTACAGAAATTCTCTTGGACAGCCTTGTCGAGAGACCAGAATGCACGGGTTCCCCAAGGAAGGCGAACTAGTTTCTCGCCAATTCTGCCTTTGTGCTCTGACTTTGCCTTGGAAATAACTCTTTTGAAGGACCTGTAGGCGTAGTTATATTTCTTTTTAAGTATGTTGGTGTTTACATCCTGAGCCGCAGAATCCTCAGCCCAGGCCTAATAACACTCCTGCTTACTGCGTAATGCTTTCTTACAGAAGCGACCAAACCAAGGATTATATCTGCTACCGATGGGTACCACAGATGATGGAATAAATTGTTCCATTCCCTGTAGCACCACATTAGTGACAGAGTCAACAACAGCGCTGCGATCATTCGGTGAGAAGCAAACCATGGGTAGGATGCAAAGAAAGACCGTATTACGTCCCAATCTGCCAACCTGTAATGCCAAACACGGCGGCAACCTGCCGAACGCAACCGCGACTATAGCGTGAATGGCACCACACTCCGGATCATACAATGGTCCGGAGAGCCGAGATGGGCATCGACAGTAAACTGATATCATCCAGATGAGAGGTCAGCAGAAGTTCCAACAGGGAAGGTGTTTGATTCCCCATATCTGGAATCCGCGTAGGTGAAGTAACCAGTTGTGTCAGAGTATATGCCAAGTCAAAGTTATAAGCAGATCTCCCCACATGATTGGTTAAACGTGAACCGAGCTATTCAGCGTGGTGGACGTTTAAATCGCCAAGTATCACGATCTCTACTGATAGGATCTGTTGTAACAAGAAATTTGTAGCCATTTGGACGTGATCGATGAGTCGGTCTGTGTCGGCATTAGCGCTATGGGACATATACAGGCACCCGTAGACGCAAGGATGGTCGTCGCTGTCTACGCGCAGCCAAAGGATGGACAGCTCCGTACCTTCAAGACTGACGAGGCGTCGAGAACAGATGTCCTCTCTTACGTATACGCAAACTTCAGCCCGGGGCACAAAGAAGTGTTCTAATTTGTACCCTGGGATAGTAGAGGTGCGAAGTATCAGCCGAAGAGGAGAAGAACACCTCCGTCTCGGTCAAAAAGAGCAAGGCCGGCTTCGCCGTCTCTAGATGGCAGTTGGACGATATTTAGGTTCGAGTGAAGTCCCCTGATGTTGCAGAAGTCCACGGATAGTGTGGCAGGGGTCGCCATGGTTTTATCACTTAGTTTGCCCCGTGCAGTGTTAGTATAGAGTGGGATTTGTTCTTGGTGTTGAACTAACGCAGCGACATATTCACATTATTATTTTTTATTAAGCTCATAATAAATAATTAAAAAAAAGTCTTAAGTAATATTATTTGAAATCAGATATTTTTATAAATTAATGAAATAACGAAAACATTATTTTCAGCTTCATAAATTCACAGGAAAATTACAAAACACAAAATATCATCGGCTTTTGTTGGTCTTTCTGCTAAGTTAACATAAATTATATTTCATTATACATTCCAATTAATTTTGATTCGCCATCTTTTATGTCTTCGTCTTGTTTGCTTTTAAATTTTATTATAAACTTTTTAATTTTAGCAACAAGAAAAATAGATATAGCACACTTTACAAATCATCATCATGGAATGGTATCTCCCTCCTATCATCATTATCCTTTCAAAAGTCAACATAGGTAATTCACAAGAAATTCCTTAAATACGGTCCTGAGCCACTCCTTGGCACCTCCTTACTCCACCTAGGGCACACAACACTCCTTATACGCATTCCAAATCAACCAATCAAGGCAACGTCTTACATGCAACGTATTTATGTTAGAATTCCATTCAATTTAGTGTCATATACGTGGAAGAGCCACGTTGCAGCTAATATATGCTTGTAGGTCAGCTTGACTGGGGAAATACTACACTCTCACAGAATAACAGCGTAAAATATTAGTTTAATGCTGCTTTGTTCTATATGGTGGGAACAGAGAACTGGACAATATTTTTACTGGAAACGAGGCATTCCATCTTAGTCCTCAGATGTGACAACGCATCTGCATTTTGATTCTTAATCGAGGATAAATGTAGGTCTTTGGGCCACAGCATCCACTTACTATCAGGTAGACTGTGTGCTCGTTTGTCACCCTTATTAAATTAAAAAATATACGTTGAGTAGGCGTTTCTTAAAGATTCTTCGTTGAATATAATTTTAAACGAATATGTGATACATAATTACTTTGTACTACACTTTTTCAGAACTTCCTGTGTAATAGGACTCCTTTTCTAACTGGAAGTCTGTCTGGGTAGATATCACCCTCTTACCTATTTCTGCCACCAATGAGCAGTGCTTGCACTGCTGTGTTTCATTCTGAAGGTTATACAAAGCCAGTATAATTACGGGCTGTGAGGCATTCTTCTCAGTCCTCAAAGGTGACAACGCATTTTTAGTTTTTTTAAACAAGCTGTTCACTGAAGCTTCGCGGGCGTGTAATTTAGGATTTCAATTGTTTTGTACGGAACCCTAGTTATTTTTCTAAAATAAAAGTAGCTTAAGTTACTCCTTACAATATCAGCTATCTGTTAGTGAAAGCTTCGTCAAAAGCGGTCCAACCATTTCGGAGTTTAGTCGGAATAAACAAACAGACAGACAGACAGGCAATTATTTTAAAAATTATGTTTTTGTTATAAATACCGTATATACTTTCATATGAATTTAGAAAAAAAAACTGTTAAACTTGTTAGACATTACAAACAGACACTTCAATTTAATTTGTTTGTATATTTCTATATATATATAAATGTATAAGTGTCTGCAGATTTTTACGGGCTTTGTTCACATTGGCCACTTTCCGTCAGCTAGATTGTAAGTTCATTTGTCACTTCATTTCATTAAAACTATCATTTCATATTAAAACAACAATTAATATATTAACTAGTAAATAGTAAATATGACCCGATCGCTAACAGACGCGCAACAACGATTGATAAGAATATACATATGTAGTTTTATTACACGTTAATAAAGTGGGTGCTCGTGATATTACGAGACAAATAGAAATAGAGGTAATGAAAAAATATTATTTACACTATGAGGGATTTGCTTGTGATGAAATGTATCTTAAATTTAAAATTATTTGATCTTTATTCTTGATAAATTATTAAACTAAATAATTCTTTGAACTAGGAATTAATTTTAAAAATGTACATTCGAATAAAGCATAGGGTGACTTTACAAACATTTTATATTCGTCTAGGGACAGAAAATCCGTATTCCTGTTCCAAAGTTCACAGTCACAATTATAATATTTAACGTCCAAAGTCCCGAGTACCGTTCGCAATTTCTTATGGTTCTTTCTGTACAAACTAAACTTCTTGTCGTAACTTTATCATTATATTCTGAACTTAAAATCTGCAAATGTCTATGAGTATATTAATTTTTAAATTTGAGCACAGCAATTAACTTTAGCACACAACAAACACCAATATTTTGTCGGTAAGTGTGTGCATGGAATAGAATAGAATAGAATAGAATATTTTTTATTCAATATACATTACATGTGTAATTCTTATTGAAAGTCATTTTTAACTTTACCACTGGTTCGAAAAAAACCCTCTGTCCTGGGAAGAACCAGCAAGAAACCCAGCGGGACTTTTTTTTTTAAATAAATTTTACAATATAAATGATTACGAACTATTTACAAAATTTATTTTCGAAACTGCTTGGAAGGGATCACCTCATTCCCAGGGGTTATTATCAACCATGTATTCATTTATACTATAATAACCCTTTTTATACAATTTCAGCTTAATAAAACATTTAAACTTGGTAATATAGAGAACCTGTACACTTTCCGGGACCTTGTTGTAATAGCGTATACATTGCCCCAAGAATGAATTACTGACTCTGTGGAGTCGAGAAACTGGTATCACTAGCTTGTGTTTGTTCCTAGTGTTTATAGAATGTATATCACTTCTTTTACTAAAACTATCTTTGTTTTTGTGAACATACATTAAATTTTCGTAAATATACTGAGAGGCCAAAGTTAATATATTAATTTCTTTAAATTTTTCTCTAAGAGACTCTCTCGCTTTTAGATTGTAAATAGCTCTAATGGCCCTCTTCTGTAAAACAAAAATAGTTTCTGAATCAGCCGCATTTCCCCATAGCAAAATCCCATAAGACATTATGCTATGAAAATAACTAAAATAAACTAATCTAGCTGTCTCGACACTAGTGAGACCTCTAATCTTTTTTACAGCATAGGCTGCAGAACTTAGTCTGCTTGCTAATTTGGATATATGGGGGCCCCACTGGAGCTTTGCGTCAAGAGTGATGCCAAGAAAAACAGTGGATACAACAGGGCTCAATTCCTCCCCATTTAAAAACACAATGGTATTCAGATTTTGAACATTCGTTGTTGTAAATTTAACACAATTAGTTTTATTTCCGTTCAAATGCAGATTATTAACGTTAAACCAATGCACTAATTTTGATATAGCATTATTCACTTCGTCACATTTAAATGATTGACGTTTAAGTTTAAAAATCAAGGAATCAGCAAATAATACTATATCATGACTATCCCCTACAAGGTGAGGTAAGTCATTAATATACACCAGAAACAGGAATGGACCGAGAATGGAGCCCTGAGGAACACCCATTAGTACAGGTAACCCGGAAGAACTTTTACCATTGATAATAACCTTCTGTTTTCTATTACTTAAATATGAAATAATAAGTTTAAGCGCTGTGTTCTTGACACCATAGTACTGTAGCTTCCTGATTAATGTCTCATGGTGAACACGGTCGAAGGCCTTGGAAAGGTCACAAAATATACCCAAAGCATCCTCTGAATTCTCCCATGCACAAAAAATATGTTTAATAAGCTCAACTCCAGCGTCAGTTGTCGAGCGACCCCTTGTAAAACCGAATTGATTATTATGTAGCAATTTATTAATATTAAAGAAACTTAACATCTGATCTAAAATAATTTTTTCAAAAATTTTACTTAATGTTGGTAGTACAGAAATTGGTCTAAAATTGGCGGGGTCTAATGTACTACCAGATTTAAATATAGGTATGACTTTACTATGTTTCATTAAATCAGGAAACACACCAGATTCGACGCTTATATTAAATATAGTGGCTAGATAAGGTGCTAATGTATCTATTATAGATAAAATAACTTTAACGGAAATCCCCCATAAGTCTGCCGTTTTCTTAACATCAATAGTTTTAAAATATTTAACGATATCTTTTGGCAGTACCCTATGGAATTTAAAAGTATTTAAACAAGCCTTTACATTTTGTTTGAGCAATGATTCGGCGACAGTAGGAGAAGAATTTAATGATTTTGTTGTCAAACAAGGAACATCAGTAAAATGTTTCTCAAAAGCCATAGCAACTTCTTGATCAGATCGCGTTAAATTATTGTTAATATTCAATTGAAAATCCGAGTTGCGCGGTTTGACCTTGCCCGTTTCACTATTTATTATTCTCCAGGTCATTTTAATTTTGTCGGATGCAGTTTTAATTTTGTTGCTTAAATGTAAAGCCTTAGCAGTGGAGCACACTTTTTTAAATATTTTAGAATATGTTTTTACATAATCTCTAAATATAACACTACTATTATATGATCTTTCATCATAAAGCTCGTATAACCTTCGCCTACTTTTATAAATTCCTACTGTCGCCCATTCATTAAATGATTTGCGACTGTTAAAAGAGAAAGTTTTAGAAGTAAATATTCTACTAAATTCACAACGTATAATTTCAAATAATGTAGCATACAAATAATTAGCACTATTTTTAAACGAAAGTGATGGAAGTCTTTTTATTATATTACTTCTAAACCTCTCCAAGCGATGTTCATTTATTGGAACAAACACAACTTTCTTATTTTTCTGTTTTTTGTGTATGTAAGGTAGTGATACTAACTGTCCACAGTGATCTGAACTTAAATTTTGAATAATTGATTTATGCAAGGGCTTAACATCTGTAAAAATGTTATCTATACAGGTCGCACTAGGCCCAGCAATACGTGTTGGTTCTAAGAATAAATTTACAAGATTATACGATTTAAACAATGAGCGAAACTTAATACTAATGGAAGAAGTTTCAAGGAGATTGATGTTAAAGTCTCCACACATTACAACAGACTTGTTCTGTTTACTAAGTTTGAGTAAAACTTCTTCCACAATCCTTTCAAAATGGTCATAAGTAGCACATGGGGGTCTGTAAACACTTACAACAATGAGGTGCTCAAGCTCGACACAAGCCATTTCTACAGTTCGTTCAACAGAGAGGCTCACAATATCCTTACGTTCTTTATATAATAATGATTTATCTGCTAATATTAAGGAGCCACCACGTAAACTTTTTTCTCTATTGAAGGAACTGACCACCTGGTGATTTCTGAAATTAAACATGAAATTATAGTCTTTTAGCCAATGTTCAGTAATACAAAGGATGTGTATATTGTTACTATTTAAAAACAATTCAACTTCCAATTCTTTGCCCAACATGCCTTGTATATTTTGATGCACCAGGTGTAAACAATTTTTATTACTTATTTGTGGGCTGTATTCAAAATTAATTAAACTCTTATTATTGCTAGAGATTGCCTCTATTGTCACATTCACTAATTTAAATTAGTTGGAACTGATTCCAAATTAAATGTCAAATGATTATGCTCAATAAGAGCAGTCTTGGTAGCCAAAAACTTGGCTGAGTTAAAAAGTAAATAATAAGATAGCACATTTGCTATCAGTCTTAAATTATATTTGGATAGGTAATACCTATCTTTTGTCCAAAACTTTTTTATTAAATTATTTATGTCAATTACATGAAATTTATGATTATTATCATTAGAATTATATGTCAAATTTAAATTATTATTACATATTAAATTATGCATTTGTATATTTAAATTATGTCTTAAATTATTTTCTTGTGGCAATCCCTGTATATAAGGCAGTGTGAACAAGACAATTGACATGTGGATTACATATAATTTATTTCCTCCCTTTCGGTAATGTGATTGCATCGGTCGTACGATGATGGAAGGAATACATCATCGGAAAACCTAGATGCTATACCAGCCTCCAACCATTTGTTTCATTATACCACGTATTCGCGCCAAACGATTTGCATCGCGTATGTATCGCGTATGTATGTCGGACTCGCACCGATTAAACCTCATGGTGTTCCCCCTTTGCTGCATACTGGCAAGACCACGATAATGCTTTCAAACATATCCGTGGCCCCACTGACGCTGGCCACCCCTCCTCGGGGGAGGACTTCTCCTCCATCTTTCCTTGCCAGGTAAAGCGCACCAGAAACACAAAGCGCCTTCCTCCGCGGCTTCTAACTTACTTGCTATACGGACACCACTTAGTCCGATACGCAGACGCCATGGGGCCAGGAAAAAGTGTGCACTTGGAAGAACCAGCTTTCCTGACCCCACCTGCGGATCTGGTCTGTTGCTCAGCCGCCAACCGACTTTCGGCCGTGGCAGGTAGTGAGAGCGACTCCTCGCCATACGGTCACTTCTTTCCCTCGGCGTCATTTTGTGTGCACAATAGATAGGGCGAGTGTTTCAATGCCATACTAACACTCCTCTTCCGCTGCGACTTCACCACGAGTGCAGCGGGAAGGGAAAGAGGATATTCCTCCCGCTAGTCCACCAACGTGCATCCGCAGAGGGCTAGGCAAGCCCACACACTACACTACTACACACAGTGGCCACCTCGAATCGGCTCTGCAACTAGAGTAATCTCTGTTCAGCGTGGGTGACCAAGCCACTTCCCCAAAGTCTCCCCACAACGACAAGACGGGTACTCGTTCGAGTGAGGGCTGACCGTAATGCCTACTAGTAATGAACTCGAATAAGTGTATCATCAAATAGAGACAGAACGAAGATTTCTGGCAAATGGTTTATGTTACTAGGTACATACATGATATTATTGTTGAGTTCTAAATCGATGAAATAATATGAACCGTCAATCGACCCCGTTTTATAAATATCACTGTTGGAAAAAGCATCTCCCAAAGTAAAAGCATTTGGTCTAATCATCAAGCTTGGCAGGCGAAATGACGATCTCAGTATCACGGCTGACCCATTTCAAAACCGAGTAACGACTATAATTTAGTTTTACAGGAGAACGACGAAACAAAATTGAGTCCTTAAAGTTTTAATTATTCATATTTTTGAATGTTTTATTTTGTTGTTCAGAGACATTGAATATTCCAAATGTATTTTTTTTTTATAAATTTGTTTAAAACAAAAATTTCAGTATACCTTATGATAAGTGGCCACTGCAGTCTTTGGATACCTGTAAAAAAAAAAAGCTACCGATGCGTTGTTGTGTGAGGACTAATATGGAATGCCGCACAGCCTGTAACTATAATGGCTCTCTTCACCCTGCCGATCACAACACAGCAGTGGCAGAAATAGGTAAGCAGATGATATATATCCGGAAAAACTAGGTAAAATATTAAATTATTACATTATTTTACTGTCACTAGCAATGTTTTAATATGGGACAGCAGACCTTTCGACCAACAGAAATTTTGCACCTTTGCTGCTTCGCGTAATTTTATATGCTGATTTACCATGTGCTCGATAGTGAAGGAATACATCGTGAGGAAACCTGTCATGTGCTAATCTGAGAAATAAAATACTTCGAGGATATGTAAAGTATAATAATGCATGAAGGCCCGTGAGCAGCAGTGGGAAGTATATAGGCTGTTATTTTAGCCATCTGCGTAGGACTGGATTATTGTGCACGGTTTCTGCACAAGTAAAGGTGTACTTTCTATAACCGTCCTCTCATTTTCCGATAGAACGGCTGTTCAACACGACCGGAGCCGGATAACCGGCTTTACGTGCTTTTCGAGGCCCGGAAGTCAAACACCGCCAACTTTCTTACTGAGAAATTCAGCTACAAGAATTTTTTCTTGTCACAAAAGTCCGATAACGTATCTTGCCCGACCACCAAGATTCGAACCCGGGACCCAAAACCCGAAACCTCATGCAAAAGAGACAGTATTAAAATAAAATAAAATATTAAGTAATAGAATGTTCTATTATTCTATTACTCATATTTAAGCCACGGAAATGTAATATATAACAATATTGTACATTTCCAACACTATATATAACATAGTGCCATGCTGCAAGGAATTGTAATAATTTTTGTCTTATTTCTTTTACAGGAAGAAATCTAACCGCGAAATTGATTTCTCCCCGGACGTCTTGTCGTATTTCGTAATAAAATTTTCTAATGGCTTGTTGATACTTACATTAGAAAAAACAAAATTACGTTAAAGAATATTGTTTACATTTGTGTTTTTGCGTTCACATGAAAATATTTGTTTTGTCTTTCTTTAAAATCTGTTTTTGTTTAAATCATCATCATAATCACCGATGCAGCCTTTTACGCTTCGACTGCTGAAAACAAACTTCTCCTAAATAATGATACGAAGCAAGCTGCACATCTTAACAGGTCATCATTACTTCAGGTCTTCATCTAGCGGAGATTTTGTTGAAATATTATGAATAATTTCACCGTGCGGTGATATCATAAGACATATTATTGCGGTATATTCATTCGAAAGTGGCGAATTTGACAGATTATTAGTTGTTCTCCATCTATCTCTCTCTTTCTCTAACTTTACCAATTCTACCAATGCAAAATTTGGTGCATTGCTGGCACTAAATCGAAATTAAATCTAGCCTAAGTGTACACGCCCCTAACCGTCCCGACAAAGTAAGATCCCACAGGGGCCCAGAGCTGTAGGCTCGTTGAACAATTAAGGACGGGATGAATGGCCTGGTGGAATGTTCTATCCTACTAAGATTTAAAGGGAAGGCTAGCCGAATAGAGAGTATTTAACTAATACGGTACTTACCTGCTTCGGGAGCGGAGACTGATGACCTGGATCTGTCGGGCTGAAGGTGTAGTGCATGTGAGTGGTGTGTGAGTGTTTGTGCGTAGGTGGCCTGAACCAGATGGCAAGATGCTTCCCCGGATGCGGTATTCTCCTGCGGCGTCCCCGGTGGCAATTTCCCTCTTCAAGGCACTAGGTCAGTCTATTCACATTCAACTAGCTTCACAAAAAAGGAACTAAATCCGTTGATCACAGTCAAGAACCAACACGTGGCGCGTCCGACGACAGTGGGATAAAGTTCACCTCCGTTCGTGACGCGGCAAATTTAACAGAAAAAACAAACCGTCCGCTACGATCGACCGATTTTTATAATGAATTGCCTCGACGTGTCCAGTCAACACCGCTCGAATGGAATGTCAGCGCGGGGGGTGGGGGGGGGGGATATGACCTCGATACGATGCGAGGCTATTAGCGTGCGTTAATAATACAATTTCAAATGGTTAATATTTTGCCTGAACACTAAATCTAGAAAGGCTGAAAAAGAAACAGAAAGAGATACATGATGAAAATTATGTACATCATCATCATCAGTACAACCCTTCATAAGCCCACTGCTGAACATAGGCCTCCCCAAGGAATGCCACAAAGCATGGTCCTGAGCCTCCTGCATTCGTCGACTTTCTGCATGTCTAACCAGGTCGTCACTCCATCTAGTGGGGGGATGCCCTACACTTCGCCCACCGGCACGAGGCTGCCACTCGAGAAGCTTTTTCCCCATCGATTGTCGGTTCTTTGAGCTATATGGCCGGCCCACTGCCACTTCAGCTTACTAACCTGTTGGGCTAAGTCGGTCACTCCGGTTGTACTGCGGGTATCCTCATTTCTAAGTTTATCACGCAAAAAACGCCGAGCGTAACCCTCTTGAGCTTCCTCATATAGCTAGCAGTGAAGGAAATTGTAACATCTAGTTTTGAGGTTTTGAGATATGCCTGACGAAAAGATTTGTAATCTCCCGAACACCGCCCAGGCGAGTTGAATCCATCGATTGACCTCTAGGTCGTAATTGAACTTACCTAGTCGGAATATTTGTTTCAGGCAAACATATTCGTCAACATTTTCGATCTTAGTGCTCTCAACAACTACCGTCATATGGATGTTAAACATGATTTTTGTTATGTCCATGTTCATCTTAAGATATATACCTCAATAATGATGAACCTCAATAATGTCTCCCAACGGATAGGCTGTTGGGAGACATTATTGAGGTTATTGAGGATAGTGCTTAGGCTCTCTAGTGCTTCTGCCATAAGGACTATTGATGTTAATACCGTATCCTTTCCAGTCCACTAGCTTGAAAACGTCTTCAAATGCAGTAGTGAAGAGTTTTGGGGATATAATGTCGCCCTGTCATCGTGGATATAAAATCGCTCTGTATTACAGCTCACTGCAGTTGGATAGGTTTCGTACTCTGATCCTGTACTCGGATAGCCATCGTAGCCCTATTATATAAACAATTAAACACATCGATATACCGACAGTCAACTTGGCACCGCTAAAGTGACTGTAGCACCGCACATATTCCGACGGAATCAAATGCTTTCTCATAGCCCACACAGTGGCAAATTATACTCTTCGGTCTTTTGTACAATTTGCTGAAGAGTATGTATGAGGTCTATGGTACTATAGCCTTTTCGGAAATCCGCTTTTTCCGGAGGCTAGAAATCGTCAAGTCTGCTTGCGAGATAATTCGTAATGACTCGAACAAAGCAGTTTTGTAGTTCTTCAAGTGAGCGTTGTCACCTTTCTTGAAGAACAAGACCACCCCACTTCTGCTCCGGAGTTGTCCCACTATGGAGTACGGAATTAAGGATCTTCTGAAGGAATTAAATTACCAGTGTTCCACCCGCTTTCAGAAGCTTCGCTGTAATTCCATCCTCACCTGGGGACTTGTCGTTTTAAGGTGCTGGAGAGCCATTATAAAAATCTCAGGTGTCCCGGAAACGATGCTGCCATACTCGGTGTTCAGATTCGATAGTAGACTCTTTCTGGCAGACATATCTCTGCCAAAGACTTTGAAGCTTTGGTTCCGTTAGTTGCACCGCGTTGCCACCGCGTTCATTTGGAGATCTGCTTGTTCAGTTGTCTCTATGCTGTCAAATCTGTTGAAGACTGCAGCTTCATTTACCGTCTAATAGCCATGAGATTAAGAGTTTGATCGGACAATTTTTGTGTTCTTATGCGGCGGGTCTTTAAGAACTTAGCGCTGACCGTATGGACGTCCGGAATATCATCAGAATAGTGTCGGATAAGACTTGCTCTTGAATCGTTACTCACACTTGCGTGTGGACTTTGGAGCCCTGGTTCCGCTCGATCGCTTCTTTAATACGAGCAGTATTAAAGTTACGTAAGTCCCGCCGCATGCATTTGGAGATCGGTCTGTTCAGTTGCCTGTATGCTGTCAAATCTACTGAAGACTGCAGCTTCATATCCCGTCTAACAGCCATGAGATTAAGAGTGTGATCGGAAAGTTTTTGTGTTCTTCTGCGGCGGGTCTTGCAAAACTTGGCTCCGACCGCATGGACAGTTTCCACGAGCATGTCATTCATATTGTCCACTGCATTGCAATATTCTAGGCACTGAAAACGATTTCGTAGCACAAGCTGAAAGGTTTCGCGACTTTGGATTAGAGCACGAGGGAGACGGAGCGTTGACTTCATTAGACGTGACCATTCCAACTTCGCGAGTGGGTTGGCAACCGCAGTTTTTTTTATGTTGTTTTGCTGTTATCAGAAAGATGCTGCTGCCCATCTTCTGTCTCAGGTTCCCTCTGTCGCCTTTTACGAAACCCACGGGAAGATATGGGGTAGTGAGTATTCTTACCCACTACTACACGGGGAATGGTTTTGTTATTCGAGCTGAAAGATTTCAGGACTTTGGAGTAGAGCAAGTGGGAAACGAAGCGTTGAATTCATTAGACGAGACCTCTCTAACTTCAAGTTTAGGTTTCGTGATCCTCTTACCATTCGTTGATCGCTACCAGTTTTCACCCTCGCAATCACTGAGAGATCACTGAACAGTTGCCGTCTAGTCATCATAATAAAGTCAATCTCATTTTTGTCGAACCATCGGAGCTCAACCAGGTCCACTTCCTATATCCAAAATGTGTACACAGACTAGCAATTCCGATGGTCAAGAATTTTCACCATTTTATAATATGTATTAAATAAATAATTTTTCGTGTGTCACTTAATCTTTAAGCATAATATTTTACCTTTACTCTGAGGAGAAATAACTTGGCAGTGTCATAGAATAAAAGAACCCATCTACCCATGTGCCGTGGGTTAATTAAGTCGTCTAAGGCAAAAGAGTACCACAAAGAGTTCTCCATGGCCTTCGACAAATGATTGACTTTTTCTATATGACAGACTATAAATATTTACACCAGGAACACAAAGGTCAGAGCAGCGTCAAAGATACTAAAGGATATATTCCTAGCAATTGTTAATGGCTTCTCTAGTTTATAGAATGCTTTAGTTTATTCCTTGTTTTGTTCAATATTCATTTAATTATTTATTTAAATACACCAAGGATTTTAGCCACAATGCAAAAATAGTATGCACACGTCAACTTGGACACTAATTTCTTATTACTTAGGCTTAATTTATTAAAGGTGTTCCGGCCTACAGCTGCCCTTACAAAGGTCGTCCTGGCTTGGGCCCATAGGTCGGGCCTCAATATGGCCACATGGAATATGTTATATCACAATAAACTATATGGGAGAAAGCTAGAAACACATAGTACTTACCATTATCCGAAGCTAACTTCGCACCAAGGCTTGGTCAGGCCGTGAGTGTGTGTAATAGTGGATGGCGAGTAGTGTACAGTGAGGTGTAAATGTCTGCGACCTGAGCAAGCTTAGGCGACCAGCAACGGCCGAGTTCCAGGCTGCCCCAAAATGCTGCTTCGCTCCCGCAGGCGCGATCGCTGGACCATTTCTTTCTTCATTGTCACTTATTCAGTCTCTTAGTTTCATTGTACATTTAACCAACTTAAACTCGCCTAATTCCACATTCATCGTAGAATCGAACACGTAATACCCGACAGATTCAGCGTTAAACACAACTAAGTTCCTTCATTCGACACCAGAACAACACGTCGCGCAAGATTCAAAATACGCCTCGTTGACACGCGAATTTATTTTACTAGCCAACCAAAACACAAAAGGGGCACTAAACGCGACGACGCAATTATAATGATATCTTGACAATTAACCGGGAGAAGCTCTCAAACTAGGAATTCGCGGCTCGAATCCTAGACCGTATATCTACTAGACGCGCGTACACTGTTCCGCACTCTCGCCCGAGTTAAATATCGCACAATTCACATATCTACGTGACGAAGACACGCACTTCATCTAGCTATGATACACAATTACTTTCAAAGAATTAACTTAAACTGTAAAACCTCATAAAGGCCTCTGGTACGGGAACCTAAATCCTAAACCACCAAATCCGAGGCGGATTTCACGAAACCCAATTACGTAGCGATGCCGCGCCCAAACCCAAATTCTAGACCCTAACCACTCGAAACTGGTCTCGCGCAAACTTCCGCAGCGGTAGCCGAAACACTCGGCCTAACCGGGTCGCAGCTCCCAAGCTACTCTCGTCACCTACTGTCTCGCGCGACCGCCAAGACGCTGGGAAGCTCCCTTCCGCTGCCCCCTCTCCGACACACGCGTGACACCTGGTACGACCGGGCGATTGGCAAAGTCGAACGTGATTGGGTGCCGTCCTAACATAACCAAATTTGGGCATAAACAAAAGGTATACACATAATAGTGTAAATATAAATTATTAATACAGAAAATACAAAACTGGAAGATACAACAAAATAATATTATGTGTATAAAGCAATGATTTACCCTTAGTTACTTAAATAATGTATCGCTTACTCTGGCCTTAAACTTGGTTAGAGACATAATGTATACATCTCTTGACCCACCACACTTTTTATATAGTTGGGCAATCTTGGAAACTGGTGAATTGCCTCCCAGGACTGTAAATTATTAACTTTTCCATGTTTAAACATATATGTATAGAATCTCAGGTTTGACAGACTTAATCCGCAATTAATGAACTATTAAATTATATCTGCGTTCAAATGGTAGAGAAGGCACGTTTTGTGGTAAGAAACGGCTACTACTTTAGATCCATAATTAATGAATTTAAATTGGTATACCTACTACTATACTTAGTATTAGATATTTATTTGTATATTTAAAAAATTTGTGTTTCAGTATAGTTTTGATGGTTACGTTATTTAACTACTGGCAAATACGCTCACTGATGCGTACACCTGGAATATGTTATGACATTTTTTCTTTAAAACTGAAGTGATAAACGATCATACAGACCAACTGATGGCAAGTGGCTGCTGCAGTCTATGAAAACTTGCAGCCAAATTCATACAAAGAGGTCTACAGATGCGTTGTCACTTCTGAGAACTAAGATGGAAGGCCTCGTCTGTCTGTGCATTCGCTTTAAACTTTAAAATTACTCAATGTATTTTATGCAACTTTCACCAAAATAGATTTTAATGGTTAAATTTGACATGACATGAAGTACCTATGTTTGTCCTCATTGATTGCCTCATAAATCCACATTTGGCAGGCGGGTGGACAACAGTATTTTTTTATTTTATATTTGTTTCTTCTGTTTTGTTTTCCTCTGACGCCTTTTACGGACCCCATGGCTAAGTTACGAAATTCTACACGCAACTGTGTCAAACGAAAAGCGCTGTTATGATAAGAAATAAATTATAATATGTAATACGAACTAAACTCGTAGGTTTACGAGAACAAAATATTTCAAATGCTTGGCAAAACAAATTTTGTCCATATTTGGTGATAGGTTAAAAATTTATCTTATTACTGCTTTTCATTGTATGTGTAGCGGGGATTTGTAGCGTCACAAGCAAAACGATTATTTATTTATTTAATTTAGACCATACACGCGTACAAAAAGGCGGGCTTAATGCCTGTGACAGTCTACCTCCTAATCACACTATCGAGATTTCTGAAGTATACCGGTATTTACAATAACTACGAGCATGTACTACTATACGGAACGTTGACCGCTTTTCAAGTTAAACATCTTGCCAAGCGGAAAATCTTCTCTTTTCCTTCATGGGTAATAATTGGATTTTCAATATATAAAATGACATATTTTTAATTTTTTATCAGCCTCTAAAAGTCCGATGCGAGATATTCTGTTTGTTCTATTCCGTTCTCTGGACTTGCTTTGTATATATTCCATACTGTTAAAGTGATACAAGGTTAAAAGTTAAGAGAATCTTAAACGTCCACTCGTTCTTTTGGATTTTCAATGTACTCTGTGACGGACGTTCGGACACAATCACAGAACACAATTACTCTCTACCGAGAGCAATACAAAATCAATACATTTCAGCGCAAGCGAGTCAGTCAATTTTCAATTGTTTTTATTTTATAAGCTAAAATGGCAAAGGAACTTACAGTCTATTGGATGGTATATTATATAAGGTAACCTAAAATTAGTATTGATGCCTCATGATGGCATCAAGGAAATAATAAATAATGTTAGGTTAAGGATAACATCGTCAAGGAACCTGTTTTTGAGAAACAAAATATATCTCGAGTACATGAAAAGTTCGCCAACTATGTTTGCTGCTCCATTACCTTCAAAACTTATCGTACATGAAGTACGTACACAAAAAAGGTCCCAACCCTTTTTTGTGACATTTTTATCCTTAGTTTACACTTTTGACAAAAACACTACTTAACTACGTATTTTTTTAGTTATATAATATGAAAATAATACTGAGACATAAAGACACAAATGAAATAAGTTGCGGGTAATAACTACTTTATTAACAATATTTGGGGTTGGGCCATTAAGTTCGTTTCGCAGCTCCTAAATTATGAGCACTTCTAATAAAATTATTTGTTGAACGGAATAGTAGAGTAGATAAAAACTTAGTCAGTTAGTTGTTGTTGTTTTAACTTTCATTAATCGTTTCACCATTTTGTTTCCTAAATAACCACAGCTTTTCTTTCGTGATTTTATAATGATTCGTCTTTTATATCTTTAAGTAATTATAGTGAAAAATTACCTGTTACAGTGAAAAATCCCTGTTACAGAGTAGGTAATACATAAAATCACTTTTACTTATTCTACAATAACTCAGATACTAGATTGACAAATTTTGCCAGATTTTCAGCTATGACTTATTTATACATATATAAACTTTGAAGTGGTCTTCTTTCATCTTGTTAACATCTGGGCCCAAGAATGTATGGAGACGTCTCCTTCCACTTTAATGAGTCGGGAGTTATAGCTTCTTTTAAACAATTTTAAGACAAGAAGCGAATACTTTATATTTCAGTTCCTAAATCTTGGGTGATTTCTGGATCTTGAGAATTGCGCCACCTACAATCATTTAAATTATCCAATAATCCACCCACTCAAACACAAAAAAAATCATCAAAACCGGTGCAGCCATTTTCGAAATTTTGCGAGATTAACGGATATCCATTGATTTTTATATATAGAGATTACAATTGGGTAGTGAACGGATTGTTGATATTAGGATAAAACAGCATTCGTCTAGTTGGTGAGCACGATTTGTGGATTTAAGTGATTTTAGTTTCTGCTGAAATCAATAACATAACTTTTGATTACATTTCGATCAGATTATTCTAGTTTGTTTTTGTCCAGTATAGATTTATTTGCTCATTTTTTAAATAAAATTTAGGTCAAAATGGTGCCTGTCGTTTTACAAATTATTTTATTAGGCAGAAGCGTAGCGTAAGCTTATTATGAAGATGATATTTTTTATTTTAACTTAAATGCTACAAAGTAATACACATACATAAAATAAAAATGAGAAATTAATATGAAATAAATTATTAAGTGAATGCTGCAGTATTGCTACATCGCTCTTATTCTGTAGCCTACGAGAAGTTATCTATTTTCAGATTTAGTAAAAACTAAGCACATAATATAATCTAACTAATAAACAAACGGTGGTAGAGCCGCACGGCAGCTTTTGCTGTTGTATGTATGGGCCGGCTCTAGCCGGGTAGGTACCACGATCTCACAGAATACCGTTATGAAGTGAAAGCTCTGTTTTTGCGTTTCGCCTGGTGAGTGCAGGTGGCCGTCGGCCCAATCCCCCCCCCTACCTTCTACATGGTAGCGGAATTAAATCTAAGACTACCGCAGGAGGGTACCAGCACCCCTGGAGAATCCCTCACTGAGCATCCACGACCATGCTACTCTACTCCTGAGCGTGGGTGCTCATGCTGCTTCGCGTATTCTGGGGGGGCGAAATTCCGCTCAAAACAAGAACTGCTCGGGGCAAACTGAACAACAAACCAAGAGCAAGGCCAACCCTGTCACATTATCCGTGAATTTCTGCAACATCAGGAAAATTCACTCGAAACAAAACGCCGTCCATCACGATACCATATCGATACGGCGAAGCCGGCCTTGATATTTCTGACCGAGACCCAGGTGTACTCTCCGGCCGACACTTCGTATCTCTCCTACCCTATCTCTTATACCAATTGGAGCACTCCTTTGTGCCTTGGGCTGGAGTTTGCGTATACGTCAGATTGGACATCTGTTCTCGACGCCTAGGCAGTCTTAAAGGTTCGGACCTGTCCATCCTTTGGCTACGCGTAAACAGCGACGACCATCCGCGCGTCTACGGCTGCCTCTATAGGTCCCATTGCGGTAATGCCAAAACATACCGACTTATTGGGCACGACCAAATGGCTACAGATTCCTTGCTACAACAGGTCCCATCAGTAAATATCGTGATACTTGGCGATTTTAATGCCCACCACGCCAAAAGGCTGGGTTCACGTTTAACCGATTATGCGGGGAGATCTGTTTATGACTTTGCGTTGACATATGATCTGACACAACTGGTTACTTTTCCTACGTGGATTCCAGATGTAGAAAATCATACACCTTACCTGTTGGACCTTCTAATGACCTCTCATTCGGACGAATATCAGGTGTCCGTCGATGCCCCGCTCGGCTCTTCGGAGCTTTGTCTGATCCGGAGTGTTGTGCCACTCATGCTCCCCTCACGGATCCGATCTGCAGGTTGTCACCGTGTTTGTAATACCAAAAGGTCGGTGGATTGGGACGGAATGCGGTCTTTCTTTGCATCTTACCCACGGGTATGCTTTTTGCCGGATGATCCCCAGTGCTGTTGCTGACTCTGTCACTAATATGGTGCTACAGGAATTGGAACTATTTATTCCATCATCTGTGGTACCCGTCGGAGGCAGATCTCAGCCTTGGTTTGGTTGCTCCTGTAAGACGGCAGAAAGAGACTTTGGCGGCTCAGGATGTAAACAACAGCACGCTTAAAAAGAAGTATAACTTCGCGAGTTATTGTCAAGGCGAAGTCAGAGCACATAAGCAAAATTAGCGAGAAACTAGTTCGCTTTACTTCGAGAACCCGTGCATTCTGGTCTCTCGCCAAGGCTGTTCAAGGGAATTTCTGTAAGACATCACTAACATCTCTGCAGAGAGAGGACGATTCATTGGCCCACGCCGCAAAAGAGAAAGCCG
The DNA here is from genome assembly GCA_963668995.1 of Parnassius mnemosyne. NCBI lineage: Eukaryota > Metazoa > Arthropoda > Insecta > Lepidoptera > Papilionidae > Parnassius > Parnassius mnemosyne. The sequence continues at coordinate 54,107,280 of CAVLGL010000104.1, read as the reverse complement.
AAATTTTAGGCTCCGTTTTTGCGTCCAACTCGACTATTGATGCCCCTGTCATACCACTGCCGACCATCCCGCAGTGTGAGTGCTCCATGCTGGATGTACTGTTCTCACAGCGCTCGGTTCGCAAAACGCTCCTCCTCGTGGACATCCACAAGTCGAGTGGGGCTGATGGAATGCCCCAAATTGTGTTGAAGACGTGTGCTCCGGAGTTCGCACCCGTTCTAATGCGCCCTGTCCGGTACTCGGTACCTAGGAGTAGTCCCAAAATCATGGAAGAAAACTTTGTCCACCTGATCCCTAAAAAAGCGACCGCTCAGGCCTGTCCAAGTACAGGCCAGTTGCCATCACCTCCTTGTTCTCCAAAATAATGGAATTCATTATAAACTGCCAGCTCATTCGGAAACTACGGTTTTCGTCTATGTCAATCAGCTGGTGATTTTCTGGTCTACTTATGGGCGGAGGCGGTAGAGTCCAAGGGGGAGGCATTGACGTTAGTTTGGACAATTCGAAGGCATTCGATTGGGTTTGGCACAAAGCGCTTCTTTCGAAGCTTCCTTCCTATGAGATTCCCGAGAAATTGTGCAAATGAATCACCAGTTTCCTTGCTGATCGGAGCATCAAGGTTGTAGTAGACGGTGCATGCTCTGATTTCAAGCCTATCAACGCTGGTGTTCCACAAGTTTGCGTGCTATTACCAACGCTGTTTCTCCTGCATATCAATGATATGTTGCAAACTAGTAACATTCATTGCTATGCAGACGACAGCACTGATGATGGCTCATATGCCGGCCGTGCCAATATTTCTCGGGAAAACGTCGCCGAGTACCGGGATAAACTTGTGTCTGAAGTGACTCAGCATGCGGGGCTGTAGCCGCCTTCTGTAAATCCTTTATGATCCAGAAGGAGGCTGCTGAGCGGTGTCGGGAGAGGACAGATCCCGCTCGGAGACGACGCCGCCAAGGCGTCCGTCACGTCCCTCCCCTTGATTATGGTGTTCCCCTACCAGAAACGGGGCCTCGGGGATTACGGGCGCTCGGAGTGGGGGCCCTGAGGGCCGTAACCCCCACGCGAAAGCTCTGGGGAGGGGATCTAGTGATATAACACCTGAGGAGAACGGTGACTAGAAAGTGGTTTTGAGCACCGTGATAGCATTTCATGGGTGCTGGGGGTAGTAAGGACTGCCCCCGGAACGTGCTTTAATAAACCAAAGCGAGCCCCAGTTGCGTTCCGAACGGAGATCCCGAGATCCCTCATATACGCTGATGGAGACCACCGTGGGGTTTTGCCTGGTGGGAGTACCGGTATAACCTTTCTCTTGCCCCGCAGCAGAAGGTATCCATGAGACTTTCCCCATGGTAAAAAAAGGTTAGGTTGATTTTATCATAAAACAATCTACAGATACGCCGTGACCCTCTGTGGGCTAAGATAAAATACCTTACAGCCTGTGATTATACTCGCTACCCTTGAGACCGGGCGCCACTACTTGGAGGCAGAAATAGGTAAGAGGGGTGGTTTCTACACAGACAAACTTCTAGGCAGAAAGGGATCTCTATCACTTCTACACATTTTTGTGTTTGTTGTCTGTACTAACGATTAGTTTCTTGTCAGATTTTTTTTATATTGAATGAGGGTAACTAACGAGTACACAGTCCACCTGATAGTAAATGAATGATGTGGATTATAGACATCTATATCTATTATCGATTAAGAATCAAAAATAAGATGCGTAGTCATCCCTGATGAACAAGATGGAATACCTAATTTCTAGCAAAAAGGTCTTCAGTTACTTCACTCACTTACTACACTCACTTTACGAAGTAAAGCAGCATTAAGCTTAATTTTACGTTGGTATTCATGCTACAATCATAATAAAGCATTGGTTTTACTACGTCGATAGCAGGCGTTAAGTCTGCTTTTGTACATTTTTGTGCAATGAAGTGCAAATAAATAAATTAATACCACAACGTTTTACCGAAAGCTTCTGCAATGTTTGGTAGAAACTTGCAAGACTGCTATAGTAATAATTCTGCGTAGGTGTTTTTTCGGAAATTGTTGCAGTGATTTAAATCGTTCGGTATAACTTCATCATTTAAAAATTTCTATTTTCTCTAAACTAATTCATAAGTATCCATAGTAAAAAAAAGAATAACCTAGTAAATTTTCTATTTAAATACTGAGTAACGTGCTTACCTGTTTAAAGCTCCAGTAATGGAGCTCTAAGGATTTAAGTAGTATTTTTAGTACTTTTTTTACGAAAGTCATAAATAAACGAACTTTCTCTGATATAATAAAACTGTATTTCAGCGTATTTCAAGCTCTTTTAAACTTATATACCATTACATAATTTACTACTGTATTAAAAATTGATAAATAATATCTTCAAGACCGAATTGAATATCGGCTTGTTTCAATGGAGACTAGCCATCTGCGAATGAAAAGATTATAGTGCACGAGTGTGGGCGCAAGCACAGGTGCATTCTCTATACCCTCAATCTCATAGCCCAATGGAAAGGTAATACAACGCAACCGGAGATCAGAGCAGGGCCAACATCTTTACGTGTTTTCTGAGACACGGGGGTGAAACACAGCCAGCTTCCTGACTTCAGGCTGCTCCTCAGAATGCTTACAGAAAAACTCTATACTAAAAAAAACTATAAATGATTTTAGTCCGACTCGGGATTTGAAGTTGAGACCTAATGATAAGCAGCCACCTTTGCGACCACTAGATCAACAACCCATTCAAGTATAGAATAAAATATTCATTAATAAATGAAATAATTATCTCTTGCTAGGCATAATATATTTTCATAGGCAAAGCTGAACAAAATTGTTTACCAGAATAAAACATCATGGCAGGTCCATTGTTGTCAATTGTTTAAATTTCTAGACTTCTGTGAATATATTCTAAACTCAGCACCTTATTGCGTTCATGTTATTACGTTATACATAAAATTAAAATTTAGTTAGGCAACACATACGTAAGTAATAACACTAACTAATAACATCAATAGATACGTTGTCCTCCCTGAGGTTGTATGATAAAATATATCAGTAATTAATTTTGTAAAGGATAAGAATGAAATAAGATGGTCTTTACAAACTCATATATTAAATCATAATATAATTATAGGGATGTAAATTACAGGGTTATGCGTAATATTATACTTAGCCTTGCGAATCGCCCCTTAATTCTGAAACGGATGGCCACCTAATCCTTAGACGGCCGTATAATTTACAGTATGAATAGTTGTGCAGGTTGCTTTTAAATAATTTTGTGCTTATATAAAGTGTTTCAAATCTATTAATTATATTCTATATTATGCCGTTTAATTAAAGAAGCCTTTTTTAAGAAGAGAGTTCTAGTCCCCCAGATTTCAGCACATTGATGTAAGTGTCGCACTTTCTCTAATAACTAATTTTATAACAATATCAAAGCACCGTCAGAAAATATATCATCCCATTTACCATCTGCATATCGAGAAATAATTTTATGGGAAATGCCAGGTATATTTTGTGTGTTCCACACACGTGTACTCATTCCAAGCACTCTGTCTATTGAATAATGTTTTTCTTTAATTTCAGTTGCCTTAGGAATCATCCCGGTAATGAGGATTTGTTGTACTCGTAAATTAATGGCGAGGCGATCCAAGACATATTCGCATGGAAGTCTTACGGAGCATCGAAACGTAGCATTGTTTCATTTTGTGTATGTTATAAATCTATCAAAGTAGGCCGTGTCAAATATAACGTCAGGAAGTTCTTCTGCTTTTGGTGACCATGACTGCTACAAAGCATTCGATACATCGAGATTCACTAAAAACGATAAAATAAACTCAATAAAATCTGAAAAATCTGTTTTATTCAATGTGTAAGTATATGTTTTATTCAATGTAAAGTTAATATTTATGTAAATCTTTCTAATCGGTTAGTTGAAAAGCATATATTAGAAAAAAATGGAATTAACGTGTAAACTATAATTTACCTAAACCTATACCATTACGCTTATGAATAAAACAAGGCACAAGCGTGTTAAATAGCCATAAATCACTACCATTATTGCTCTTGTAAAGTTCAAGAAACTACAACCTCTTTATTGTGTGCTACAACTGCTATGCTAATAGGCATACATTGTTAGTAAGCTACAATGCATAGGCTGACAGATTGATAATAAAAGTAGAGTTAAAAAAACTAACATAATACAAATTGATCGTTAGTTGCGATGATATAAAAATTCTTCTTTTAAAAAAAACGTGACATCCACACTATGATTTTTTCCTATTTCGTGGAGGTAATTTACAAACATATATTGCACAAGGATAAACACCCAGACGCGGAATAATTACTTGTAGGCCACAAAAATACTTGTTCCGTTCGGGATTCGAACCCTAGGCCCCAGTGTCGTAACTAATTGCTATGCCACTGCGCCACAGCCATCATAAATAAAAGTGAATACTAGATCATAATCATGAATTATTTGTATTGTCATCGGTTTTTAATACGTCTGCAAAATTTCAGAATATGCAGATGTCTGGAAGTGGAAGAAAACAAAATTCCGTTATATACATCCATACGTACATAGATACATTCAGGTCAAGCTAATTTATAGCGTGTAAAAAGAAAAGCAACATGGCCTTTATTATTATATATACCTTATACCTTTATAACTTTTTTTTAAAAAGGTGATCTCTGGTTATGAAGTGCATTCAAAGCAGAGTATAGGTTGGCCTCTGCTTAGTGCTATAATTAGCCGAATTCAAGAAAAGGATTAAGTTTACAATTCGACCCTTTTTGTCATATATATTTATTCATATATATTAATATAATTCAGAATATTTTCGTCCAATGTAAACTATTTTTGATGATTTTTTTTTAAAATTAAATAGATAAAACATTAGGGGTGGTCCTATATAAATTTGGAAATTTCTGTTGAAAAATTACAATTCTAAGGACGACAAAATAGGATGCGAAGTTTTAAATGTAACTATTAAGACAACATTAAAATTGTAATATTCCTTAGTCCACTCAAAGGTTAGAAGGAATAACCTTTAATAAAAGGTAAAAGTCGACTTTAAAGAACTAGAAAATAATAAAATAATTTCATGTTCTGTTCGGGTTTTAATGCTTTTCTACGCTATGTCTTAACACCGACTTCAGAATGTTAAATTATTTCATTCTTTTTTAGGGTTCCAAACCAAAAGGGTAACTAACGGGACTCTATTACTGAACTCCGACCGCCTGTCTGTTTGTCAGCGGGATGTATCTCATAATCCGTAATAGGTTGAAATTTTCACAGAATGTGTATTTCTGTTGCCGCTATAAAAACAAATAATAAAAATTTTAATAAATTAAAAGTTAAAAGGGTACGAGTACGAGACTTGAGTACGAGACCGACTCGCACTTGGCCGGTTATTTTTAGTTATTTGACGTCGGTTTTTACTTTTTACCGTTGTAACCTATTAAAGTTGCTTTGAAAATAGGTCTCCCCACAGATTGCCTCATAACGAGGATAATTATTTTCTATTGTTGTTGTGCTTGAAAAAACTGCGTTTGTCAACCCACCTTGAAAAACGCAGTTTTTTATTTTCTAGTTGCTGCCCGTCTCCTGGTTTGTTTCCCTCTGTCGCCTTTAATGACACCCACGGGAAGATATGGGTTGATGGGTATTCCTAAACCGGCACAATACTAGTAGTAATATGTAAGTTAACGTAAAAATTGACAACCAAAACAGTAATATGTAAATATACACATTTATAAGAAGGGAAAATTGAGAACGAGCAGTATTATTAAAAATGTCGATTGACGATGTAAGTAAAAGCAAAAATATTTTCTGTACTAAATTAAAATAGGAGACGTAACGTTTTCTTTACGTTTCTTTACTACTGCTAACGGCGTCATGAAAAGGGCTCACGCGTGTTCAGTGGAAAATTCTTAATTACAGTTTCAAAAATACATACAAAGTATGATAAAAATAAAATAAATAATTATATTTAAACAAAGAACCTGAATGCTGTGCTCTCATTAATATAAGATAAAATGTTATTTAACATTTCGTGTAAAAATATTACCAAACCATTACAGCCTATCAAAAGTCCACTGCTGCCACTAAAGACCTCCCCATAGATTGCCTCTCTATGGGGAGAGCTATTAGTCTTATTTAGTCTTAATTTTGCCAAATCCTACAAATATTGTATGGTTCTAACTAAATTATTGTGCTATATTTCTTATAAAGTAACAAAGCCGGAGGTTCTTGCACACTTTACAACAATGAAAACTATAACTAGTGATGTAACACTTATAATTTTCTTTTTGTAACAGCGTTATTTTATAACACTCAGTATTTCTCCGAATTGTTTTTGCAATTATATAGATTACTTTACAGAACTATAATAAAAACATTATTCTCAAGTGCAGAGTATCATCGTCACCATTATCATTACCTCCCCTTACAATTTCAGCTCAGCCGTGGTAGCTCAGATGGTTAGCGCTCGCTGTAAGCTTCACAGTACTCGAGCAACCCGGGTTCGATCCCCGCCGGCACCAATGAAATGATTTACCACGTGCTCGGCGGTGAAGGAAAACATCGTGAGGAAACCTGCATGTCTGAGAAATAGAAAAAAAAATATTTCGAAGACATGTGAAGTTCGCCAACACGCATTGGGGCAGCGCGGCGGACATTTCCTTGTCCTAACAACCCTCTCAGAAATGAGAGGAAGCCTGTGCCCAGCAGGAAGTAAATAGGCTGCAACTTTACTTTACTTTTTTTACAAGTTCACTGCTGAACAAAGGCCTAACCCAAGGAATTCCATAAAGCACGATCCTGAACTACACTTCGCTTACCGTTACGAGAATACCACTTATTTATTTATTTATTTATTGCACCAACAAAGTACACACTGTTACATACAATAATATCAGAAAGACAAAAAAAAAACATATAAAGTGCGACTTCAATTATAGGCGCAAACAGCATTCTCTGAAAGTCACGTACATTAACTTATGTTGTGAAGAAATTTAATTTATTTATGTTAAAATGTATAAATTTTTATAAGGAAGTTATTATACAATTCACTAACTTATTAACAATATTAACAACAACAATAATAAAATTTAATCATTGCATTACACTTAACTATGTCAAAAACAATTAATCATTCAAAAACTAATAAAAATAAAAACATCAATTAAAATTCAAACAAGTCGAAATGTCATTAACATAAAAATTCATATTATAAGTCAAAATTAAAAATTGAAAATAAAAATAAAAATAACGCTCACAAAATTTTTAAATTAAAATTACCTATCGTACATAAAAATCAAATTATTCTGTTATTACTTCTGCCGCAAAATTTTTAAATTGTGTTAAGGAATTTAAAAAAAATATCTAGCTGAGAAGATCCTTTTTCAGTTTCATTGGATATAGAGTTGTGAATGAGATTGTAACTCCTCAACGCTCTGTTTAATGAAGCATAGTGACCCAAATTTGACGTAGCTGGATAACTTTTAAAGGGAGGTTTCTTAAGTCTGTATGGCTTTCTAGGTACAGCAATATTTACTCTAGATAAAAGATCAGGGGTGTCAAAATTTCCATTTATTAGCTTATACAGAAACATGACGTCAAGCAGTTCCCTACGGTGTCGGAGTGATTTGAGGCGAAAATGTAGTAGTCGATCGTTGTAGCTAATTTGCAACTATAGGACAAATGCCATAAAAATCGCTTTTGTACACTTCTAAGCGTTTGATATATGTACCGTAGTGCGGATTCCACACAGTACTGCCATATTCTAACATACTACGTACAAGGCAGTTATATACTGAAATGTTTGTCATGGGATTCCTAAAATCTTTACATTTTCGAATGACAAAGCCCAGCATTCTAAGAGTTTATAATATTGTCAATATGAATATTGAAGCGTAGTTTGCTGTCAATGATGACTCCTAGGTCTCGAATGTGGCTAACCTCTCTTAGTGGCACATCACTGATATGATAGAGTGTGGTTGGTAAATGTCTTTTTCCGCTGAATCGCACTACTTGGCATTTATCAGGATTCTTGCTCATTCCGTTCTCAGTACACCACATCGAGAAATTATTTAAATCCCTCTGCAGTAATAATGCATCCTCAGATGAGTTAACTATTCTATATAATTTTAAGTCGTAAGAGTTCTGAAAACATTTTCCAATGTCGTTGATGAAAATGTTGAAAAATAAAGGACCTAAGTGAGACCCTTGAGGTACTCCAGATATAGTAGTAAAACCTTTGGATTTATACCCTCCGGCCACAACAATTGGCTTTCTATCTGAAAGGTATGATCTACACCAGTTTAAAAACATACCGGCTATTCCGATGGAGGAAAGTTTGTGCAACAGTATTTCATGATTTACCCTGTCGAAGGCCTTACTAAAATCGGTGTACATTGCATCGTATGATTTCCCGTGATTGACCGACCTCAGCAAGGTCCTCGACGAAACTAAGTTAAGAAGAAAACTAAGTTAGTTGAGGTGGAACGTGACTTTACGAAGCCATGCTGTTGGGGTGCGATAACCTGTTTTAAGTGACAAGATATTATAGGGCAAAAAAGGGATTCAAAAACTGTCGCAAATGTTAATATATAATATAATAAATATAATAATAAGTATAGATATAGGCCTATAATTTTTTACTGCACTCGTGTTACCTGCCTTGAATAAAGGTACGAGGATTACAAGAGCACTTTTCCAAGCTGTTGGGAATATGGCAGAACTTAAGGAGCTATTAATAATAATACTAAGTGGCAGTGCGAGTGCTCCAGCACATCTTATAGCAATAATAGAAGGTATTCCATCGAAGCCGGCACCCTTAGCAGGGTCAAGTCTTTTTAAAACTCTGAAAACTTGGTCGATAGTAACCGATATTGTAGTTAAATAATTAGCACCTAGTGTCAAATGAGATTGCCCTGGGATGGGTAAGTTTTCAGTGTTGTAAGCCGAGCAAAACTGAGATGAAAATAGATCGTAAATGCCTGTTCCTGATGAAGCGACTTTTATGCCGAAAGACATTTGTGCAGGGTAAGTGTTGGTCCCACCTCTTTATGTTTAATAAAGCTCCACATAAGTTTAGGGTTAGAAGACAATGATGGCTCTAGGCGCTTTATATATAATTTTTAGCTTATGTTGTGAAGTTTTGTACATCTGTCCCTTAGTACTTCAAAGGTGATTAAATATCGGGGATTGCCATTTATTTCTATATTTCAGTTATTTGCGGTATTTAATTCTATATTTCAGTTTTTCGTTGATAACCTTTACTAATGCAGTGGAAAACCACATTGGATATTTACCACAGCGCGGTTTGTATTTTGAAACATGTTTGATAATGATGAGGTTAAGAATTTTATAGAAATATGTTACCATGTCATCCACGCTAGTGCAGTTAGATAATTCTTTTACCCATTGGATGTTATTTAGTTCGCTTATTATCTTTTCATAGTCTGCTTTGTAGAAGCAGTATCTGGCTACATCTTGGGATTTTAAATTTTCTTTGTGGTCGATTTCAACACAAAATTCAATGGGAGGATGCAGCGGGTCAATTTTGGATAGAAGGTCAGTACTTTCATAAATGTGTGAGATTGTCAAAGAGCTCATTATTAGGTCTAAAATTCGATATTATATTTAGGCATGAATTATATTGTAATAAATTATCAAATGACATGAAATCCACTATAAAATTGTTTAACAAACTATTTGTAGTTATAGGCGTTAGTGCCAGAGTAGACGTCTTGTTCCAACAAAGACTGCTCAAATTAAAATCCCCACTCTAGAAATTTTCTTGCATATCAGTTGTCGGTTATTCGAGCTATATGGCCGACCCATAGTTATTTCAATTTACTGACCTGTAGCGATTTGTCGGTTACTCTAGCACTTTTGCAGATATCCTCATTTCGAAGTTTTCCACGTAGAAAAACTTCGAAAGTAGCCATCTCAACAGCTCTCCGTGTGACCTTGAGTTTCCTCACACAGCCAGTCTTGAAGGGCCACGTCTCAGATATTCTCCATATTTCATCACTGACATAACGCACTGGTCGAAGTTGAATTTGCCTATAATTTGCCCTAGATAAACATAATTACCGACAACTTCGAGCTTATTGCTTTCAGCAACTAACTCTCCCCACCTGAGATTTGAACGGTTGCCATGTTCCGTAGTAATTTCTTAAACAATAGACAGTTATGACATTAATGTACATTTTTAATTGAAAAATAAAACTTATGTAATAAATACGTTCTTTGAGATTGAATTTACTACTTGAAAGTTTTAGTGGCAATTAAAATTAGTTTAACGTGATGCTATTAATCACTAGCTTAAAATTCGTCATGGGAGAGTTTATAAATACAGCGCCAAATGCCAACAGGCCGCCTTTGAGATAATATAACAACTCCCGTTGTTCCTCCTTGAAAGGCGCTTCCTAAACACAAGACTCCTTACATTTCTACATATGCAAGGCACCCCCTCTTTCGAGTCCTCGCGAACGCCATAGGTTCCAAAAATATGGAGGCGAACTTGCTGCAAATTGAAAAAAGAACCGTGAATTACCAATACTCTTCCGCAAATACAAACACTTAAAAATATTCTTTGTTCAGCCAGCAAACGTGTTAAATCTTTTATTTCTTCTAAAAACCACTTTATAGATTTATTTAAAATTACACAAACAGTTCTGTGCAAATACTTCCGATTTGTTGAAACTAGTTTGTACAAAGTTATATTGTTCGTTTCTGAGTTATAACCGCTTTAATTAGCTTACTTTGCAGGTTACCTGCTGTGAAAAATATGAAATGTTGTAATGAAAATCTTCCCTGAAACATTGAATAGAATAGCTCTGCGAAACTGAGTTGTTATCGTAGTTCATTTTGATTACATGACTTTATAATTAAGATCAGTGTACAAAATACAACTGAAAAGGACTTGTTAAATATTTGTTAAATAAGACCGACAAATAGGATAGCTTCTCTGTTATTTTAAGTTTTAAGAGAAAATATTTTTAATTAGATTCGAATATATTAGTACGTTTTCCGTAGCGGCAATAGTGGAAATGGTTAATCCATTTGGTATTGTGAATAACAAGAAAATGAGATCCTTTTCACTGCTAACGAAGAACTTCACATTACAAGTTCTAAAGGGGTGCTAACTTATCTTGTCTGCCTTATATTATGAGCTATACAATCCACTTATCATCATGTGAACTTTGTGCTCGATTATCGTAGTTGCAAATAAACCAGAACTTATCATAATATGATTTAATTTTTGGCAGCTTCTTGGTAGCGAAACTGCACACTGTCGTGCATACAATGACTTCTTGCATTACTTTTTAATTGATTTTTTTCATTACCAAATTTGCCACCAAACCACGGTACACCCACTGCCAATATTTTTGTTTTGAAGGATAAGAATTATATAAAATTATAACACTTTTTATTTTATAGGTAATGTGAAACTTATTTGTCATGGTTAATCGTGTTTTGTAATCTACTACCGTTTTAAAATGAGGTTCCTCTGTTCAGAGAGGAAACTCTGCGGGTATGTTTTATATTGTCATTTATCTATTTTATATTGTCATTAGCGGTCAGCCTCCGCAGAGTCTACTTCACCTGAGGTTGCCTCGTGTAGAGGCGAAATACGTGTCGTATTTTCGAAAGTGGTGTGTCGTGCCTAGTGTGCTGGTGCTGGGGGTGGTAGTGCTGGGATTAAAGGCAACGGGTATAGTGCGCGCGATTGAGGGAGGGTGGGAGGACCCCTAAAAACTGAGGAGGACACATCATTTTCTTTCTTTACGCGGAATTAAGCAAATTAGTTTATAACAACCCCATTATTGTCATTTTTATAACGACAATGATGCAATATTATAATTATGTATATAATAATAATTAAGCAAATCAATAATAAAAAGAAATAGGCCCAGTATAATTACAGGGTTTGAGTAACATAAATAATTATGAAACCTTGGCCAAGCAACTAAAGATAATGACATGTCATCTAAAAGATGTTGTAACGAATTTGTATATATTCATAATATATTTCAATATTATAATTATATTTTCATAATATAGGCTTTATCAAAACTGCGTCTTTCATTTTTAAATATTCACAACCCTAAATATATTTTGTGGGCTATAAAATAGCCCTCAGCAATATTTGTCACTGTTGATGGATTGAAGCCAACCTCTAATACAACAAAAAAAAATGCAGAGGCGGTTCTTTTTTACGCCAACAAAAAGTCTAATAGATTTATTTTTCATTCGCGTCCATATAAAGTTCAACATATCCTGCGAGTTGCCGAATTTCTTCTTTATATCCGAACATTTTAGTACTGGATGGGAGTACTTTTACATATTATTCAATATTCATAATATCTTAAAATCTCCAAAGTCACTGATGTTGTATTCAGAAATTACAGTGTACAGTAGATATATCTTACGGGCGATACAATATATTTCCTATTTGATAGCGGCCTAGCGTGGGCTGTGACGGGGAACGACTGGCGTTCGCCGTCGAGCGCACTCCGGACACAAGCGTAAAATGTCAAATCAGCAAAATGTATGTAACTACTGTGTCCCTACATAATATCCCCCTAAAATTATTTTTATTAAAAATATCAAACTTACTAAATTGTTTCTTTAATAATTCACTGTATGAAATGATAAAACTACTAAGTCATTACGCTCACATAATGTAATAAGCAAATAGTGAGAAATTTTAAGTTTTATTTGTTGTGCGAACAAACAAGTTCGAGAATCCATATTGTCTTTTTAGAATATTTTTATCATACATTCTTATTTAATAATCTATCTCCGATTACTTTCAAAACATATTATTCACATTTTCGTTTATTATGCAAATTGTAAGTAAACATGGTTCCAGGAAAAGTGAACGTTCATCCTTCCTAAAATATCCCATTGTTATGAGAAAATTCTCATCATATCGTACAGTAATGTTTAGCCTTGTGTAATATATGGGGGAGCATTTGAATAGCAGCGTGAGGGATCAATTGATCTATAACTCTCTCAAAAATGAAAAGTGGCTTGTACCCTAACATTTAATCGTATATGGGTTGTATCTTTATTTTATATTAATTAATTTTTTACGTGGTAGAGCCACGCTGAAGCTATATTAGTAGTATAGTTGTAGCACGAATGGGTCGGCTCGAACGAGGAAGGACCACGCTCTCACAGAATACCAGCGTCAAATAGCAGTCAAATAGCAATCCGACTTATTTCACGTGGCAGTGACACGCGCAGCTCATTATGGCTGCAGCACGAATGAATCAGCTCGATCGGTGATGGAACACGCTCACATAGAATACCAGCGTAAAGTAGCAGCATATTGCTTCCGTGCACTGTTCGAAAAGTATCTAGAACTGCCTAAGCTTTTCACTAGTGATACTTTTTACACGTGGTCTACCACGTGTAAAAAGTATCATAGCTATATTTGTAGTATAGTTGTAGCACGAATGGGTCGTCTCGACCGGGGAAGGACCACGCTCTCACAGAATACCAGCGTAAAATAGCAGCTTAACACTGCTGTGTTTCGTATGGTGAGTGTAGAGAACCGGAGACCCTTTTTACTGGAAAAGAGGCATTCCATCTTAGTCCTCACGAGTGACAACGCATCTGCGTTTTGATTCGCAAACGAAGATAAATGTAGATGTCCATGGGCCACAGCATCCACTTACCATCAGGTGGACTGTGTGCTCGTTTGTCACTCGATCCTATAAAAAAAATATATAATACTTATACTACATAAAAATAGGTGCAATATCAAACACTATATTATTTAAATCCAGATACTTTAGTGTACGTTAGTAAGTTAACTATTAAAAACGAATAATATTATGAATCCAGAATGTGAAATTTATGGATAATTTAATTAGAAACGGATTTTTCCTTCAAAACCGACGATCACCAAGCCTTGCTCAACAAATTGATAAGATTTAAGATGCCCCAAGAAGTTAAGCGTCACAATCTAATTTACACCGGTTCTGCGCATATTTTGTAGTTGCGAGTAAATTTTTCTAAGGAAATGCATTCACGTTTTATGTTAGTATATATCTACGAGGAGTTTTTTTTATAATAGGAAGCGTTTTACCGCTACCGTTATATTCTATTAAAGTCCACTGTTGAACATAGGCCTCCCCCCCACATTGCTTCATAGAGGAGGATATTTACCATAGTTACCACGCTTGGCAATGGTTTATTTATTTATTTATTTAATCTTTCATGCACAAAGTTGTACATATGGCGGACTTAATGCCATAGGGCATTCTCGCCCAGTCAACCATTAGACTAAACAGAGATATACAAACAAGAGGCAGTGCAGCAGTAATCAAAACAGAAAGCGCAAGAAAAAAATATATATACATATACACACACATACATAGACATATACTTAAATACACACAAATTATACATATATAAATACATACATACACATATACATGCATACACTACATATATATACACAACACATATAAATATTATCAATGTCAGAACAAATATGAAATATACATATATGTATGAAAATAAGAGCTGTGTTAGTTAAAACTTGCAACAATTTTTTTCACATGATTACGGACTTGATTTTTAAAAATAAACTTGTTGGAAGCTTTTTTAATGTCTAGAGAGATGTCATTCCAGAGTCTGATGGCTGTTAGGGCGAAAGATTGAGATAAATAACTAGTACGGTGTAAAGGAGTAAGCAACTTAAGATTGGTCGAAGAACGGAGAGAACGATTATGAGAAGATTCTCATAATCGTTTTCTCCTTTGTTCTCCGGGAGATCCCAGGTATTGAAATTTGGATTTCAGATACTCGGGAGCACATGGATCGTTCAAAATTGTGAAAAGGAAATATTATTCTGACATATCTGCGCTGACTGATAGGCAGCCAATTTAGCTGAGCACGAAAAGAAGATTCATGGTCGTATTTATGGAGACCATAAATGTATCTGATTCAGTTGTTAAGTAGACGATCCAATGTATTAAGATGATGTTTAGATAGGTCTGAGCAACACACATCGACATAATCAATAATCGGTAGGATAAGTGACTGGACATGTAAAGTCTTAGTATTGGTGAAAAGAAAATTTTGTAATCGATATAGAGATCGCAAAGTTCTAGTAGTTTTGCGGGTTGACAACCACAGTTTTTTTTTTAAATGTTTAGTCTTTATTAAGAAGACGCTGCTACCCACTTCCTGATTTGTTTTCTTCAGTCGCCTATAACGACACACACAAGATGATATAGTGTAGTAGATATTCCTACGACGCCACTACATGAGAGGACGTTTTAAGGTATTTTTATTCCCCATCAGGGTTTTATTTAAAAATGGGTTCAAAGCTCATGTCGACAATTTTTTGAGATATTGAAGGGATTTTCTAAATAGATCACCTCTTAAGAATACTCCTAAGGATGCGACGTTTTATTTTTAACTCCAAAAAGGTGTTTTCTAGTAGTTTCGAGACCAAGAGAGAAACAATGTAATAAGTTAACAACAGTATAGATTTGGCTACCAGCGACTATTTTCTGTTAATTAAAATTAGTGTCCCGTAGAGTCCTTTTTTAATTACAAAGAACTTAATAACAATTATACATTTTATATCTTTAAAATGTTCTTATTAATATTTTTAATTTAATACCATACGCCGCATACTTATTCATTTTTTGGTCTTTACTTTTCAACAGCCGTCCCGTTGTATTTGTTACAAATTGCCTATGTTACTCTTACATGGATCGAATAGTTGACGCCTACCTTGTAAAGTTATTAGGGGCAAAGAAAAGGGCATAAAATATTACCCTCGATTTAGGCTCTTGGGTAAATAGAATTTTGATACATGCACATGTGTTGATAACAAATGAAAATAAGTATGAGACTTTTATTCGGTGTTTATCGTGTTAACTTACTAGAAGGTGGGATAATGAAAGTCATAAATTGTTACCGAAAAGTTGTATTAGATATTTTCTTGTACTTATTGCTAAAACACTGTGCTCATGAGTACTCATGAGAGGTGCTGAGGGCCACGGGTTCGAATTGTACCTGTTCGTATGTAACAAGTATTTGTATTGCCAACAAATAATTATTCCGGTTCTGAATGTTTGTATTTGTGAAGTTTATGTATGTTAAATGCATTTATACAGGAGAAAATTCTAGTTTAGGGGTAACTTTTTTTTAAAATAATACGTACACGAAGATATTTTATTTTACTCAATATTATAATATATACTTAAACAAATGTTCGGCGGTGAAGGACAACATTGTGAAGAATCCTGCATGTCGGAGAGATAAAAAAAATATTTCGAAGACATGTAAAATACGCCACTACTACGTACACGCATTGGGGCAGCGCGGCGTCCAATTCCTTGCCCTAAAACCTTATCAAAAATGAAATGAGGCCTATGCCCAGCAGTGGGACGTATATAGGCTGTAACTTTACTTTTCTTTACGAGGTAATAGTACGGGTTTAGGAGAGGCCTTATGGGGAATGATTGATGAGTGCTGACAAGCATATCTCATACGAATATTCTAATAAATGTTTTGCGAAATACATACACATGTTTTTTGAGGCATTAAATCTTAGTCCTTAAAAGTGGTAACGCATTTTATTGTGTCTATGTATTTATTTGCAGTTAGCGTCGAGTGTGCAAGAGCTGCAATAGCAAGTTAACATAAAGCGGATTGTAAGTTCGCTTATCACTTAAATTTATAAAAAATTACAATATGTCTCTAAGATCTTCAATATATAGAGATGTTCTGCACTTGAAGGTCCGCTTCTTAGCAGTGGTTTCTGTATTTCGATAACAGCGGATTTATGACCTTCTTTAAGCAATTGAAAGCAGAAAACCTTTTGTATAGAACAAAATAAAGAAAGTCCACCATATTATTGTCTTGAGATTAATGGCGGACCGAACAGATTTGTGGCTTAACTGTAAAAGTGTTTCCTTAGAACCTTTGTTTCGCTGTAAACTTTTATCAATTGTAAATAAAAGTTATTCAGTGCAGTTTTTCTATCGTAGATCGTAGTTTATTGAGAACATTAAAATATCTGCTAATCGGAAAACAGTAGTAAACCTCGCATAGCATAAATTGTCAAAGTATTATTATTTTTATAGAAGTTTGTTTCCAAACGTGCATATAGTTCACTTGATGCTAAGTGGATGCTGTTTTTACGTAGCAAACGCTATTCTGATCAAAACTCATTTATGTGTACGTACCGTCAATCAAGACCAATATTATTAATTATTTCCTTCGATATACTATTATACTTATTATATTACATATACTACAGACCATAGACATCTTAATCTATCCTCTATTTATCAAAATTTTGTTATAATGTTGTAACCCCTGAGCATTAAAATGTCACTTTTTTTATAGGATAGGGTGACTAACGAGCACACAGTCCACCTGATGGTAAGTCGTTGCTGTGGTCCATTGACATCTACATTTATCCTCGTTTACGAATCAAAATGCAGATGCGTTGTCACCCGTGAGGACTAAGATGGAATGCCCCTTTTCCAGTAAAAAGGGTCTCCGGTTCTCTACACTCACCATACGAAACACAGCAGTGTTAAGCTGCTATTTTACGCTGGTATTCTGTGAGAGCGTGGTCCTTCCCCGGTCGAGACGACCCATTCGTGCTACAACTATACTACAAATATAGCTATGATACTTTTTACACGTGGTAGACCACGTGTAAAAAGTATCACTAGTGAAAAGGTTAGGCAGTTCTAGATACTTTTCGAACAGTGCACGGAAGCAATATGCTGCTACTTTACGCTGGTATTCTATGTGAGCGTGTTCCATCACCGATCGAGCTGATTCATTCGTGCTGCAGCCATAATGAGCTGCGCGTGTCACTGCCACGTGAAATAAGTCGGATTGTCAAATTAAATCTCGGCCGAAACAAACATTTTGTGGAATGAGCAATATAATCTGTTCGTTTCGTTAGTCTACGTCCAATATTAACAAGGCTGTAATATTTTAAAAGAAAACTAACAATATTGAAATTAATTTGCTTGCTACCTTATCAACGTGAAGGAGTGAGCGAGACTATAAATTCAGGCATTCCAAGTTAATCCTAAAGGGCTGACAATGCACCTGTAACCATCAATGTTTAAAGTCGACTGTAGGTGTACATGACCTATTACTATGTTGTAGCGGAAAGACACAAAGTGGGCTTTTAATTCTATTTAGTAAGTCAGAATATGTCAAAAAGGCACTTAATATGGCAATTTACAATGCTGTGTTAATGTACGGTAGTAAAACTAAGGTAGGTAGGTAAGGCATTAGAGTATAATTAATGGTATAGAAATGCGGATTCAAGAATATACTAGAAGTATCTCTGAATAACAGGGTAAGAAATAGTTTTAAAAGAAAGGCTTAATTTGCAAGAAGATGTTGTGACTTAAAAATTATAAAAGGAATGCTTTGTTGGTTTGGAAACGTAGAAGAATAAATTCTCCCTGCGACGATTTAAGCAAGGATGGCAATATCCCCTTTATGAAACAATTTACGGGGAAGGCTTATGTTTAGCAGTGGACTTTCGATAGACTGTAACAAATAAATTAATGAATAGTACTTCAAAATGCTAGATTATTGAAGTCGGTAATAGAATAGAATAATTTTTATTCAATATAGATTACATGTGTAATTCTTATTGAAAGTCATTTTTACTTTACCACTGGTTAAAAAAAATCCTCTGTCCTAAGAAGAACCAGCAAGAAACTCAGCGGGACTTTTTTTAAAGTAAATTTTACATTAATTGTTGTACAAACTATTTACAAAATTTATTTTCGAAACCACTTGGAAGCGACTACCTCATTCTCAGGGGGTTATTATCAACCATGTATTCATTTATATAATAATCACCCTGTCTTTACAGTTTCAGCTACACAAAATACTTAAAATTGTTAATAGAGAGAGCCTGTACACTTTCCGGCACCTTGTTGTAATAGTGTTTACAGCATAGCATAAATTACTGACTCTGTGGAGTCAAGAAACTTTTTTATCACTTTTTTCACTAAAACAACTTTAGTTTTTGTGAACATACATTAAATTTTCGTAAATATACTGAGAGGCCAAAGTTAATATATTTATTCCTTTAAATTTATCTCTAAGAGACTCTCTCGGTTTTAGGTTTTAAATAGCTCTAATTGTCCTATATATATAGCAAACACCCATAAAACATAACGCTATGGAAATAACTAAAATATACTAATCTAGGTGTTTCGACACTAATAGGACCTCTAATTGTTTTCACAGCATAGGCTGCAGAACTTAGTCTCCTTGCTAGTCTGGATATACGGGGGTCCACTGAAACTTTGCGTCGAGAGTGATGCCAAGAAAAACAGTGGATTCAACAGGGCTCAGTTCGTTCCCATTAAAACACATAAGTATTCAGATTTTTAATATTCGATGTTGTAAATTTAATACATATAGTTCCGTTTCCGTTTAAATGTAGATTATTCACGTTAAACTAATGCACTAATTTTGATAAAGCATTACTCACTTCATTTTTAAATGATTGACATTTAAGTTTAAAATCAAGGAAGTGACATCAAAAAATAATAGTTTATCATTATTATCCCTCACAACGGAAGGTAAGTAATTAATATACACTGGAAATAGAAATGGACCGAGAATCGAGCCCTGAGGGATACCCATTAGTACATGGTACATTGATAATTACTTTCTGCATTCTATTACTTAAATATAAAATAATAAGTTAAAATACTGTGTTCTTGACACCATAGTACTGTAGCTTCCTGATTAATGTTTCATGGTTAACACAGTCGAAGGCCTTGGAAAGGTCACAAAATTTAAACGCCTAAAATTAGTTTTTTTTTAATGTGTAGTGTTACTTAATAATAAGAAATAAAATAAAAGAAATCAAAATTAAAGTCGATATTTATCTTGAATGTTTATAATGAATTGATAGACTTGCACACACAACAAGGAGAGGAATGAAAATAAATTCTCAGTTAGGGTTCTAAAAACGTAATATTATTTTGCCGTTTGTCAAACAGATTGCTTCATATTGCTATTGAAATCAAAAAACATCCTAATTTCAATAGAGAAGATGACTGCGTGCTACCATGTGCTTGGGATCCTATAATTAATAAAATTAAATCCTAACCCATGTCGTGAAGCGACAATTAAATACAAAATAATCTTACCTAACAGCAACAAAACAACAAAAATAGAACAAAAACAAATAATATATTTAAAATTTAAAAGATATTTACAATTTTATATAACAAAATGGAGTATGAAGATGAGGATGGATGTCGTGATTTACAATTATTTAAAAAAAAAGATAATAAAAAAAAAAGGATTAGTGTTGAAGTTGAGCCCGAAGATCCAAGGTGTACAGTAAGTGCTCTCAGCGCCTGGAACGCGCACGCACAGCGTAGGTGAAGGTGTGGGCGTCTCTAGGCGACGACTTCGAGTGAATGCGGAGATTTGCAAGATACGGCGACTTCAGGCAAGACAGTGGCTTGCAGGATCTTCAGCGACTTCAGGCAGGACAGAGGCCTGCAGAATCCGCAGACTTCAGGCGAGCCAGAGGCTTGCAGGATCCGGCGACTTCAGGTTGGGCAGAGGCGTGCCGGATTCGGCGACTTCAGGCAGAGCAGAGGCTTGTAGGATTCGGCGACTTCAGGCAGAGCAGAGGCTTGTAGGATTCGGCGACTTCAGGCAGAGCAGATGCTTGTAGGATCCAGCGGCTTCAGTCAGGACAGAGGCTTGCAGGATCCCGGGGCAGTGCGGCCCCGGGATAAGGCCTTTAGGAGATGCTTCGAATTTGAGAACTGAAGCGAGACTGACTTTCTTGACCGATTGTTCGGCTTTTATACCTTTTCAGAGAGAACGGAAAAATTATTTAAATTAAACGCAAATTTTTTGTAAACAGCCAAGAGGAAAGATTATTTATGTGGAATTATCGAAGTAGAAACAACAGACCGGTAGCGAATTTGAATATAATTGTCATGACAACCAGATAAACAACGATGTCAAAACATGTCAAATTTTGGTTTTAGGCTCGTAATAGAAAAACGGCAAGATTTAAGTGAAAAATGGGATATTATTGATATAGGAAAAAAGGTAGCGCACCTGCGCGCACAAAGCCCGAAATTGCAGAGTTACGGAAAACTAAATAAAAGATCGAAAAATGTAGCCTCCATTGACACCAATTTAAAAGTGTTGATAGTGTGAAAATACGAAGTAAAAATGATTTGTTATTGTGTTCTTATGGTTTATAATCATTACAGGATCCTATGGATATAAAGGTGATGTAAAATATCCAGTTTTGAGGTGAATGCAGAAAATCAAAACAGAATGGAAAAATGAATTTAAAATAGTGTAAAATGATATGTAAGTAGCATAACACTACATTTTCCCCCACAGTTTAGCTATCACTTTGCACTTGATGAACTTAGGAGCAAGTTTAGCATTAAAGTATGCGCCGGCATTGCTTAAAACATGGTTTTTATGCCAAATAGTATCTCCCACATTAAATTCTTTAAAAGATCGGCGAAGATCATAGCGAGCGCTATTTTTAGCGTGAGCTATGTGAAGTTTAGTTTGAACTTTGTGAAAGATAGATGAGAGGAGACCAGCATTAGACGCGTAAATATCACGAGGCATAAATATCAATTCCTCGAGGTTTAGAGTTGGAGTATAGAAGGAACCACAAGGTATTGTTTCCGACTAAAGTAGTTTAAGACTAAAAAGTTTGGAGTAAAGCCAGTAGCTACATTTGTAGCGCTGTTCATTGCGTACTGAATCTTAGTAAGATTGTTGTCCCAGGATCTATGATCGTCTCCTACTAGAGATGCTAGAGCTGTAATAATTGTACTATTAAACTTCTCCGTAGGATTAACCTGAGGACAATATAAAGCTGTGTGAAAAATAAAAGGAACGTTATAAGAATTTAAGAATGAGTGGAATTCTCGCGACTGAAATTGAACAGCGTTGTCCATTATAATAGTTTGGGGAATGCCATGAACTAGAAAAACTGAATTTTCCAAAACATTAATAATATTAGCTGAAGTAGCACGTTTAAGGGGAAAAATCATAGTATATTTAGTAAAATTGCAGTTAATTACTAGAATATACTGATTTCGTCTTCGAGTCATAGGCAATGGACCCATAAGATCTAAGGATATAGTTTGAAAAGGTCTGGAGCAAAGTTTAGGTTTACCCATAAGACCATAGGGAGAATGATTAGGGTGTTTGTAGGTTAAGCAGGTTTCACAAGTCGAGATTAAATTGGCAATGTCCTTAAATATACCAGGCCAATAGTATTTTAAAGATATTTTCTTGAATGTCTTGAAGATACCAAGATAGAGCTCTGAAGGGGAATCATGGTTAACTTCAATAAGTGCATGTCTATCTTGAGGTAGTGGAACTTCTTTCCAAATAAAGTCGTCGTTTAGACGATCGGGAGAATGGATGCAGCGGTAAAGTTTGTTATCCCTGATAGTGTAGTTGGGATATGCGTCTGGGTTGTTGGAGCATCCGAGAAAAATCTTGTTGTAGTGCTCAAGTTTACGATCAGGTGGTTCTTCAATCGTAATAGGATGTACGTCTTGAGGTGAAATTTCTCGTGTATCAGGACGTTCTTGATTCTTATGTCTTGATAATAAATCTGGAACAACGTTATCCTTTCCTTTTTTATGTTTCAGGACAAAGTTAAAGCATGATAAGCGTAAAGTCCAGCGAGCAAGTCTTCCTGATAGATTCGATAAGTTTTGAAACCATTTAAGTACAGCATGGTCAGTATATATTGTAAATTCTTTACCATTGTCTAGGTAACATCGCCAAGGAACAAGATCTTAATCGTCCATTCGTTAATGTCAAAATTTCTAACTTAACTTTATCTGGTTTACTAGATTCTGGCAGTTCAGTAACTATTCTGGGTAATAATTCTCATTTGGAAATTCTTAAACTGGGCTGCAAACTTTTCAAGTTAGATCTTATTACTGTCTCTACTGCTAATAATCAAAAAGTTAATTCCTTGGGTTATTTTGACTTACCTGTTCATTTCAATAATCAAACTCATTTAATTAAAGCTTACGTTTTCCCTGAAATATTTCCTTCGCTAATACTAGGTATTGACTTTTGGAGAAAATTTAATCTTTTACCTAGTGTTTTATCTTCTCTTAACTTTACAGAATCTAAATGCTCTGCTATCGAAACTAAAGATACTAAAGTTTTACCTTATGAGCATTTAACTCCTAAACAAAAGAACATCGCTAATGACATCATCCAACGCTTCAAGACAATTTCTTTTGAAGAAAAAGGTATCCTGGGAAGCACACACTTAATCACCCACAAGATTGACACTGGTGATTCTCTTCCAATCAAACAAAGATGTTACAGACTGTCTCCTGAAAAACAAAAGGCGTTAATTAATGAAGTTGACAAGATGCTGGGATGGAACATCATTGAACAATGTGAAAGTCCTTGGTTATCTCCAGTTCTCATCACTCCGAAGAAGAATGGTGAATGGCGTTTCTGCGTAGACAGCAGGAAGCTTAACTCAGTTACACGTCGTGATGCTTATAGTCTGCCACTAATAAGCGAAATTTTGGACAACTTGAGGAATGCCAAATACTTATCAAGCATCGACATTGCGAAAGCATTTTGGGAGATTCTCTTGAATCCTGCTGATAAAGATAAAACTGCATTTTATGTACCTGGAAGAGGTATGTTTAGATTCAAGGTAATGCCTTTTGGTCTTTCTAACTCACCTGCAACTCTACAAAGATTAATGGATATGCTTTTTATTCCTGAATTTGAGAACAAGGTATTTTGCTATCTAGATGACATCGTTATTATTAGCGAGACTTTTGATGAACACATATCACTTCTCATGAAAGTTCATGAAAAACTTTCATTTGCTATTCTGACTATTAACTTTGAGAAGAGTCAATTCTTCAGTAAAGAACTGAAATACCTTGGTTTTCTAGTGGACGAGTATGGTCTACGTGCTGATCCAGATAAAATAAAAGCTATTTTAGAATATCCTGTACCTACTTGTAAAAAAGAAGTGAAGATTTATAGGCACCTGCAGCTGGTTCAGAAGATTCATTCCAAACTTTAGCACTATTGCCTGTCCACTCAACCAACTAACCTGTTCCGAGAAGAACGCTCCTAAATTTTTATGAAATTCACAAGCTGCAGCTGTTTTCCAGAAACTTAACGAAGCTTTGGTAACTGCTCCTGTCCTTGCTTGCCCTAACTTCGAACTACCCTTCTCTGTACATTGTGATGCATCAAACTATGGCATAGGAGCAATGCTTACTCAACATCAAGATGACAAAGAAGTCGTGATTGCTTACATGAGTAAAGCACTAAACAAAAATCAACAGTGCTACTCAACTACTGAAAGAGAAACATTGGCTGTAATAACTGCGTTAGAACATTGGCGATGTTACCTAGACAATGGTAAAGAATTTACAATATATACTGACCATGCTGTACTTAAATGGTTTCAAAACTTATCGAATCTATCAGGAAGACTTGCTCGCTGGACTTTACGCTTATCATGCTTTAACTTTGTCCTGAAACATAAAAAAGGAAAGGATAACGTTGTTCCAGATTTATTATCAAGACATAAGAATCAAGAACGTCCTGATACACGAGAAATTTCACCTCAAGACGTACATCCTATTACGATTGAAGAACCACCTGATCGTAAACTTGAGCACTACAACAAGATTTTTCTCGGATGCTCCAACAACCCAGACGCATATCCCAACTACACTATCAGGGATAACAAACTTTACCGCTGCATCCATTCTCCCGATCGTCTAAACGACGACTTTATTTGGAAAGAAGTTCCACTACCTCAAGATAGACATGCACTTATTGAAGTTAACCATGATTCCCCTTCAGAGCTCTATCTTGGTATCTTCAAGACATTCAAGAAAATATCTTTAAAATACTATTGGCCTGGTATATTTAAGGACATTGCCAATTTAATCTGGACTTGTGAAACCTGCTTAACCTACAAACACCCTAATCATTCTCCCTATGGTCTTATGGGTAAACCTAAACTTTGCTCCAGACCTTTTCAAACTATATCCTTAGATCTTATGGGTCCATTGCCTATGACTCGAAGACGAAATCAGTATATTCTAGTAATTAACTGCAATTTTACTAAATATACTATGATTTTTCCCCTTAAACGTGCTACTTCAGCTAATATTATTAATGTTTTGGAAAATTCAGTTTTTCTAGTTCATGGCATTCCCCAAACTATTATAATGGACAACGCTGTTCAATTTCAGTCGCGAGAATTCCACTCATTCTTAAATTCTTATAACGTTCCTTTTATTTTTCACACAGCTTTATATTGTCCTCAGGTTAATCCTACGGAGAAGTTTAATAGTACAATTATTACAGCTCTAGCATCTCTAGTAGGAGACGATCATAGATCCTGGGACAACAATCTTACTAAGATTCAGTACGCAATGAACAGCGCTACAAATGTAGCTACTGGCTTTACTCCAAACTTTTTAGTCTTAAACTACTTTAGTCGGAAACAATACCTTGTGGTTCCTTCTATACTCCAACTCTAAACCTCGAGGAATTGATATTTATGCCTCGTGATATTTACGCGTCTAATGCTGGTCTCCTCTCATCTATCTTTCACAAAGTTCAAACTAAACTTCACATAGCTCACGCTAAAAATAGCGCTCGCTATGATCTTCGCCGATCTTTTAAAGAATTTAATGTGGGAGATACTATTTGGCATAAAAACCATGTTTTAAGCAATGCCGGCGCATACTTTAATGCTAAACTTGCTCCTAAGTTCATCAAGTGCAAAGTGATAGCTAAACTGTGGGGGAAAATGTAGTGTTATGCTACTTACATATCATTTTACACTATTTTAAATTCATTTTTCCATTCTGTTTTGATTTTCTGCATTCACCTCAAAACTGGATATTTTACATCACCTTTATATCCATAGGATCCTGTAATGATTATAAACCATAAGAACACAATAACAAATCATTTTTACTTCGTATTTTCACACTATCAATACTTTTAAATTGGTGTCAATGGAGGCTACATTTTTCGATCTTTTATTTAGTTTTCCGTAACTCTGCAATTTCGGGCTTTGTGCGCGCAGGTGCGCTACCTTTTTTCCTATATCAATAATATCCCATTTTTCACTTAAATCTTGCCGTTTTTCTATTACGAGCCTAAAACCAAAATTTGACATGTTTTGACATCGTTGTTTATCTGGTTGTCATGACAATTATATTCAAATTCGCTACCGGTCTGTTGTTTCTACTTCGATAATTCCACATAAATAATCTTTCCTCTTGGCTATTTACAAAAAATTTGCGTTTAATTTAAATAATTTTTCCGTTCTCTCTGAAAAGGTATAAAAGCCGAACAATCGGTCAAGAAAGTCAGTCTCGCTTCAGTTCTCAAATTCCTTGTGTAGTGTTACTTAATAATAAGAAATAAAATAAAAGAAATCAAAATTAAAGTCGATATTTATCTTGAATGTTTATAATGAATTGATAGACTTGCACACACAACAAGGAGAGGAATGAAAATAAATTCTCAGTTAGGGTTCTAAAAACGTAATATTATTTTGCCGTTTGTCAAACAGATTGCTTCATATTGCTATTGAAATCAAAAAACATCCTAATTTCAATAGAGAAGATGACTGCGTGCTACCATGTGCTTGGGATCCTATAATTAATAAAATTAAATCCTAACCCATGTCGTGAAGCGACAATTAAATACAAAATAATCTTACCTAACAGCAACAAAACAACAAAAATAGAACAAAAACAAATAATATATTTAAAATTTAAAAGATATTTACAATTTTATATAACAAAATGGAGTATGAAGATGAGGATGGATGTCGTGATTTACAATTATTTAAAAAAAAAGATAATAAAAAAAAAAAGGATTAGTGTTGAAGTTGAGTTGAAAAAAAATTACTTCAAAATGCTAGATTATTGAAGTCGGTAATAGAATAGAATAATTTTTATTCAATATAGATTACATGTGTAATTCTTATTGAAAGTCATTTTTACTTTACCACTGGTTAAAAAAAATCCTCTGTCCTAAGAAGAACCAGCAAGAAACTCAGCGGGACTTTTTTTAAAGTAAATTTTACATTAATTGTTGTACAAACTATTTACAAAATTTATTTTCGAAACCACTTGGAAGCGACTACCTCATTCTCAGGGGGTTATTATCAACCATGTATTCATTTATATAATAATCACCCTGTCTTTACAGTTTCAGCTAAACAAAATACTTAAAATTGTTAATAGAGAGAGCCTGTACACTTTCCGGCACCTTGTTGTAATAGTGTTTACAGCATAGCATAAATTATAAGGCAAGTCACGCGACTTACGTTTGCGGCAGCTTAGGGAGGGTTGAAATAGAAGGATCCGAAGACTTTTTCCTATATTACTTTTATTTTCTTACTTACAAGTTAACTTAACTACTGTGACGATGTGAGTTCACAGGAATAATGGACTACAAACTAACTTACAAACTAACTACTGTGACCATGTGACTTCACAGGAATACTAGACTACCTAACTTATAAACTAACTTTAATAACAATTAGAATCTGAGTTTCATACTATATTAAAGATTTCTGGGTCACGTAAATGACTGATATGCTGATATTTGCTTAGCAGGCGGAGCTGTAAGGCAGGTGACTTCCTGATGGCACTATGTTAAAAATTCTTAAATCACGTCGTGCTGTTATTTGTTTTAACAGGCCGTATGTACTGTAGGTGACTTCCTGATGACATAAAAGGTATCTGTAGACATATTTAACTCCTTCACCCTTAGCGCGGCGGCAATTGCAGCACATTCAGCGAAAATGTTGGACGGACGTCTTCCACTTTAAAGTCTCGGTAGGCTTATGTAAGCATATGTAACTCTTCCACCCTCAGCGTGGTGACTATTGCAGCACAAAAATTGTCACTGATTCATCTTCGGAGGTTCCCACTTTTATAATATTTGAAGAATAATTTCATGGTTTTCTTCGGTTTTCTTTTTAATAAGTATCGTAGTTTAGTAGGGAACTCCCTAGCAAACTACGATACATACTAAAAAGAAAACCGAAAGGCAGTTACGCATAAACTTATGCATAACTGCCTTTTCGCATAGATATCAAATGCTGGTCTTTGGGCATTCTGCCTCTACATATAAGAATGAGTTCTTTGTAGTTCCAATGAATAGGAATTGAGGTATAAGGTACTCGTATTTAGTACTATAGTTATAAGTCCAAGTTTTCTTTGATAATTATTGGAAATTGAAACACAAATACTATTTGCCTACTACTATAATAATATGATTTCATTAGGATAACCAGACGACAACTGTTCAGTGATGTCTCAGTGATCGCGAGGGTGAAAACTGGTAGCGAATGGTTAGAAGCACACTGAAACTAAACGTTAAGTTGGAGAGGTCTCATCTAATGAAGTCAACGCTCCCCCTCGTCCTCTAATCCGAAGTCCCGAATAATTTCAGCTCAAATTACAAAACCGTTTTCAGTGCCTGGAAGATTGCAATGCAGTGGAAGATATGAATGACAAGCTCGTGGAAACTGTACATGCGGTCGGAGTTAAGTTCTGTAAGACTCGCCGCAACGCAACAAATAAACTCTTCTATCACACTCTTAATTTTATGGCTGTTAGATGGGAAATTAAACTGCAGTCTTTAGCAAATTTGACAGCGTACAGACAACTGAAAAGACAGATCTCCAAATGCATGCAACGGGACCTACACAACTTCACTACAGCACGTATTAAAAAAGCGATCGAGCGGAACTAGGGCTTCATAGTCTTTGCTAGAGATCTGTCTGCCAGACAAAGCCAACTGTCGAAGCTGGAGACCGAATGTAACAGCGTTGTTTCCGGGACACCTGAGATTTTGAGTGAGATTGAGAAGTTCTACGGGCAGCTGTACACATCATCGTTGGAGCCACATGCAAGTGTGAGTAACGATCCAAGAGCAAGTCTCATCCGACACTATTCCGATGATATTCCGGACGTCAATCTGAGCGAGATTAGAATGGATCTCCAGCACCTTAAAACGGCAAGGCCCCAGGCGAGGATGAAATTACAGCGAAGCTTCTAAAAGCGGGTGAAATACGGTACTTAAAGCCCTTCAGAATTTCTTTAATTCCGTCCTCCATGGTGGCACTACACCATAGGCGTGGAGCAGAAGTGCGGTTGTCTTGTTCTTCTAGAAAGGCGACAACGCTCTCTTGAAGAACTACAGAAGGATTACCCTTCCGAGCCTACATGCTGTTTTCGAGAGTCATTATGAATCGTCTTGCACGCAGACTCGACGAATTACAGCCTCCTAACAAGCTGGTTTCTAAAAAGGCTTTAGTACCATAGACCACATTAATTGCCTTCGGAAATTGTACAGAAGTCCGAGGAGTAGAGTTTACCACTATGTCTGGCGTATGTGAACTATGAGAAAGCCTTTGATTCCGTCAAAATTTGGGCGGTGCTGCAGTCTCTTCAGCGGTACCAAGTTGACTGTCGATATATCGACGTGCTGAAGTGTTTGTACAGTAGGGCTACGATGCCTATCCAAGTACAGAACCAGATTATGAAACCTATCCAACTGCAAAGAGGTATACGACGGGGTGACGTTATTTCCCCGAAACTCTTTACCGCTGCATTGGAAGATGTTTTCAAGCTACTTAACTGTAAAGTATACGGTATTAACGTAAAATGCAAGTACATCACTCACCTTCAATTTGCCGACGATATAGTCCTTGTGGCAGAATCGCAGGAAGACATAAGCACTATGCTCAATGACTTCAATTGCGCCTCCCAACGGATAGGTCTTTAGATGAACATGGACAAAACAAGTCATGTGTATGGTGCATGTTACACCTATTCCGGAAGTTATTGGGGACACTAAGCTCGAATTTGCTGATAAGTTAGTTTACCTGGGATAAATAGTACGACTAGGTAAGTCTAACTTTTGCGGAACTTCTGTGGAAGAATATGGATTCCTGCGGCCTAGCGCGCGCATGTGCGAGGAGACACCGGGGTGGTTTTAGCCGGTAGGAGTCCGGCACGCCCCTCCGCATTTCCCCAGGTGGAGGCAGTCCATGAGGATTGCCCCCCGTAAAAAAAGGTAAGTCCAACTTCGACCGAGAGGTCAATTGACGGATTCAACTCTACTGGACAGAGTTTGGGTAATTACGGCATATCTTGTCATCAGTTATACCTCAAAACTTAAAAACAAGATTGTACAACCAGTGCGTGTTGCCAGTGATGACATATGGAACTGACACATGGTCCTTCACTTCTGGCCGTATGAGGAAGCTTAAGGTTGCTCTGCGAGCTATGAAGAGGGCAATGCTCGGGGTTTCTCTGCGTGATAGATTTGAAAATGAGGATATCCGCAGTAGAAACAGAGTTACCAACATGGCACAAAAGATTAGAAAGCTGAAGTGGCAATGGGCCGGCCATATAGCTCGAAGAACCGACAAACGATAGGGAAAAAAGGTTCTCGAATGGCAGCCTCGTAACGGCGGACAAAGTGTAGGGCGTCCGCCCACTACATGGAGTGAAGACATGGTAAGACATGCAGGAAGTCGATGGATGCAGGTGGTTCAGGAACGTGCTTTGTGGCCTTTCTTGGGTGAGTAAAGGTGAAGGATCCCTTGGGAATAAAACAGCAATTATCTTCAAACCGCTCCGTGAGAGTGCAATCACTTTCCCTATCACTTCCCTATATGATTTCTTTCTTGATTATATATATTACTGATCCCGAATGATTTGCATGACATGGGGGTTCTTCTCCTTGTGGAGGTTTTCATATGTCGAGGAGACCCTCTTTACATGGGCGGCATCTCAGGAGGACATGACCCCCCGGTACTGGTTGCTGCGTTGGCAGCTTACGTGTTGGTGTATTGCGCACCTCGCGCCATCAAGTCAGGTGTCGGGACGCTCACTCACCCCCGGTGCCCCCTGTGCCGGGCGGTGAGCGTAGAAGTTCACGTAGTCGCCCGTCAGGTGGGCGGGCATGGAGCGGAGCTAAATTCTGCAAATGGGGATGTGGTCCGTTGTCTGCGCGGTCGTACAACCGTCTCGCAGAACGGACCACGAATTCTTGGATGGATTCGACCTTGAGGTCGCGAGAGATGATATCGTTCCTGACGTAGCGACCGGCTCCCACGATCACCCGAAGCGCAAGATTTTGCTGGGCTTGCAACCTCCTGCGCTGAGAAGCCGAGGTCAACGCGTACCAGGCTGGTCCTGCGTAGGTCAGCCGTGAGCGGATGTAGGTCATGTAAATACCAATCTTGGTCTTAGTTGGAAATTTGGATGCCAGTATAGGATAGAGTTTTGCTCGCGCGACTCTGGCCTGTTTCACGACGTGATTGACCATATGGGTCATGCGTAGCGAGCGATCTATCTGGCATCCTAGGTATGTGATGGTACTACTCCAACCCACATCCTGCCCACGAAGTTGCAGGGTTGGTGCTGGTCTGGCCAGCCTGGTCATGAAGGCGGTGGTCTTCCCGACGTTGACCGCCAGCCTCCATTTGTCCAGCCACTCAGGGAAGAGGTCGAGTACCCGCTACTTCTTGGCAGCTATGTCCACCCGACGTGATGACGCAAAGTACGCACTGTCATAGGCGTACAAAGCAAGAACAACGTCATCTTCCCATTCCTCCAGATGGCCTTGGAGGGTGGGGATGTTGTTGGTGTAAACCGCGTACAGGTGCGGTGATAGGCAGCTGCCCTGTGGCACTCCCGCAGAAATCGGTCGTGCCGCCGAAACAGCCCCTTCCAAGGTGACATGGAAGCTCCGCCCCTCCATGAACGACGCCATTAGCCGCATAAGCATTAGCGGCAAGGTGGTATCATGGATAAGTTTATAGACTAGCCCTGCGTGCCACACCCTGTCGAAGGCCTTCTCGATGTCGAGAAGGACCCCCACACAGATGCGGCCGAAGTTATATTTGGCCGCAAGATAGTGCAGCACGCGGGCCAGCTGTTAAGTGGTGGAATGCCCCATGCGGAAGCCAAATCGCTCCTCACGCAGGGTGACATTTAAGAGGACCCTACTCAGGGTAATTTTCTCAAAAAGTTTTGCTATGTGCGGCAATAGCGTTATGGGGTGGTAGCTGGCCAGGAACCTCCTGTCTTTTCCCGGCTTCGGCAGCACGATGATTTTGCCCTGCTTCCAGATGGTCGGGAAGTGGCCAGTTCTCAGGATGCCGTTGTACAACCTGGTGAGTGCCACTATTACCCTTCTGGGCAACTGCTTAATGGCTGTGGTGGTTATGCCGTCATATCCCGGCGCTTTACGGCTGGGTAGGCGCATGATGGTGCGCCTTACCTCCGCTGGTGATATAAAATCGTCGCCCCGCAATGGCGGCGCCGGGTTTGAAAGGTATTCCTGTGCGCGGTCCTCTATACTTTGTACATGGTCTGCGTACCCCTCTGCTATGCTGTTAGGTAGGAACTGTTGCTCAAGGTGCTGTGCCATCAATTCCGCCCTCTTTTGGGGGTCGTAGATTCTGCTCCCCGTGCTGTCCACCAGTGGGCAGACAGGTGTTGATGTCTTGGTGAGTTGCCGGTTGAGGAGATGCAGGGAGGCGGGTGTCTCCGAGGCTTCGTCGACTCGCCTCTCCCCTGTACGCCTTCATCGCTTCCGACAGCTCTTCCGTCATAGAGTTGTGTTTGGTTTTTAGCCGTGGGCATCGTATCCGTGCCCAGAGCCTCCTCAACTTCCACTTTTTGGACAGTAGTGTTTTCAGTTTGCGCGGGAGTTCCTCCTTCCCGCGCCCCGTCGAGACAGGGTGGGAATGGAGTTTAAGTTGGTCTTTTATATTATTGTGTAGATGTAGGGCCGCTGTCTCCACATCTTCACGGGTGATGATGGAGGCGCAGAGTTGGAGGCCTTCCAGCGCACTGCGGAAGCGCGTCCAGTTGGTCCCCATTCGGAGACTTCTGGGCACTATAGCATCCGCACTGGTGTCGTGGTGTGGTAATCAGCACGGGGAGGTGGTGCGTATCTAAATCATACAGCACCTCCAACTGTACTGGGTACGGCAGCAGATGGCACAGCACAATATCCAGGACATCGGGCTGGTGTTCAGGTTTGGCGGGGATGTGAGTGGGCTCATCTGGGCCCAGCACCTCGTACCCCCATTTCTCGGCGTCATCATATAATTTCCTACCAGGTGGAGTTATTAACGCGGAGCCCCAAGTGGGATGTTTCGCATTGAGGTCTCCAGCGATAATTGCAGGTGTGGTTGAATTGAAGATAGTTCTTATATCCTGGGGGGCAAACGGTGTGCCAGGAGGTCTGTAGGCGGCGAAGATTCTGGCATCCTTCGTCCCCACCTTCAACTTTATCCCCTTTGTCCTCGTGGATGTGAATTCTGTTTTGGTTTCAACTTCTTCGTGCATGACGTCCCTCCTCACAAGGGCCGCTGTACCTCTATATGCGATGCCTTCCGGGGAGATCTCGTCGTGTCGGTACACGAAGAAGCTGGGGAGCTTTAGTTGAGCAGAGGGGCGCACAATCTGGATATTGTACTGATGGACAAGGGTTCTTAGGTCTGCGACCTTCCCCGAGATGCCGCCGGGGTTCCAGTAGCATAACCTAATTTGATGGCCTGCTGACAGTAGTGAGTTCGGCTGGTACCGGTGGTCATGGCAGTCAGGACCTCTCCTAAGATCCTGATTACCACAGCCACCAATTGGGCGAGGGCCTCCTTGATGGTGGTTGGTACCTGGGGTTGTGGTTGGTGTGTGACATTTATGGTCCTTTTAGGTGGGCGTGGTTCTCGGGGTTGGGGTGCGGTTAGCTCATTCTGGTTCGAAGGGGGGAAAGTGTATCGTGGTTGGGGTTGTGGTTGTCGTTGTTCTTTGGTGGTGATGGGTGGAGGGAGAGGAGTCGAAGTACCTCCCACTTGAGCAGATTGGGTGGTCGCTTTCTTCTTCTTCTTCTTCTTTCCTCTTTTTTTCTTGGGGTGCTCTGTGCGCTCCGTGGCATCATTCGCCGGTGGGGCTAAGGTCGCCCCGGTCGTAGCGAATGTGGTTGGTGCAGGTGTAATTGTTACCTGCCGCTGTTGCAGTTGCGGTTCCTGACATTGTAGGTGTTGCTGATATTGCAATTGCTGCTGTTGGGGTTGATAGTGCTGAGGCATTTGAGGTAGTGGTTGTCGTTGTGGTGGTGGAGGTTGCCTTTGTGGTACAGGTGGTTGGCGTTGTAGTGGAGGTGGTTGGCGCTGCGGTGCTCTTGTTGCTTGCGAGGGCATAGGGGGTTGCATATTAATGCCCCTCTTCCTTGCGATTCGCTGCAACACTGGGCACCGCCTGTCATTCGCCGAATTATCTTTATCGCAGTTTGCGCATTTGGGTTGCGCATCCCGCGGTTGTGGGCAGGCTGAGGCCAGGTGGTCACATGCACAGCGTACACATTTGAAGGGCCGGTAGCAATTGTAGGATGCATGCCCGAACCCTTGACACCTGTGACACTGTGCTGGGCCAATTCTGCCTGTCCAGCCTTCAATGGTGATCCCTGGCATGTACAGCAGCTCATTAATTTGGTAAAGCCTATTTAACTCTTGGGTGCTCAGGTGATCCATTTTGACGTGGAAGAGACAGCCCGACCTGTCTCTTTTCGGTGGGATGGGTCGTACGAAGGTGACCGGGAAGCCCAGCTCAATGAGGGCCTCTTGAATATCCTTCGGGTCTGTATCCACCGGGAGTCCTCTTAGCCCCACTTTCGTGGGCTGCTCCTCCTGCGGGGCGTAACAGTACCACGCGAATGTGGCATCATCCTTACTTTGATCAATAAGGTTTCTTTGTACGATACCATATTCTATGTCGGATTGTGGTCGGAAGCGAACCCCTTTCCAAAATGGGCGAGCGTTTGGAGCGTGGCCCATAAGTTGGTGAATGGTTTTAAAGTGCATCGCCCAATTTGGGAGGCACTCCACTATAATAGGGGGATATTTGGCCGTTTGATTATTTGCGGGTTGTTGGGGTGTTTGTGCAGGTGGTGGTGGAGTTGATGGCGGTGCTGATCTCGGCGCTGCTGCAATGTGCGTATACGAGTCCGGTGCTGAAGATGGTCCAGGTATGGGCACCTGGTTAAAGGGTTGGACGTCCTGTGTGGGGGCAAGGGTGGCATAGGACGTATTGTCCCACTCCCTCTCCCCTTCCGGGTCTTCCTCACCGAAATCCTGCATATCAGTGATGCATGCCGGAAGGTGGTTTGTGATCGTGAATTCGGAGGGATGTTGTGCCTCACTACGGTTTGTGGGGCATGTGGTTCGACGCTAGGTGGAGACACAGCTTCACCTGCGCCGAGCGCGGCGCCGGTGGCCGGTATACTGCCTATCCGCCTCGGGAGTTGACTATAAGGTGGGAGCACTCTCGACCTCTCAGGAGCGAAGAGGTCTCGCTCCATGAGGGGCCTGTCCAGTACTCCCAGACGCCTATCTGGTGGTATACGGCGTTGAGGGGGAGGTTCCCCCTTGTCCGACATCTCTTTGGTGTTGGTTTATGCTCAGCCCTTGGCTTTCACACACCTTACTCCCCTCGGCGCGTGCAACCACAACAGGTGAGACTCGTGAGGGAGGCCCAGCGAGGCGCCCGCGAGCGAGGAGGAGTGTGTGAGGCGCAGATGGAAAGGACGTTAGCTCAACACAGAGTGCGGCACACTTGTAAACACTTTTTGCAATAAAAAGAGGGTACAGTGATAAAGTAAGGTAACACACAAAGCAGGGCACAGCGTAGGTAGTATCCTTTGTGCTTACCTTGATTGAAGCTCGACGCAGGAGAGCGTCAGCGACGCCTCGACGCCAAACGGAGCGAAACTCGACGTCGGCGGAGTCGTTCACTGACACAACACGTACACAATAACAGGAGTGCGACTAAACACGTCCGCACTGTAGCACGGCCCAATACGAACTGACGATTTGCATGAAAACCAGTCTAATGGGGTATCAACAACGCTTTACCCGAAAGAGAGCCGCACCCTCTGTGCGATTTCGCAACTCAATTACATCAATTTGTACCATTATACTCCCACCGTTTGCCCAATATCTTTATTTGCATAAGACATACGTTTATACATTTTATTTATAAAGATAAAGATTTACAACAAAATATCTATACTATGATATATATTACATTTCAATATCCCAAATAACCTTTTATTTATTTAACAAAATATGCCTATTTTACAACATATATACTAAGTTAGAATTCTTAAATATCTAACACATAAGGTTGGAACAATATTTTTTATTTGAAAATACAAATATCTTAACTAATACAATAGTTTAATTCACATTTTTTCATACATTTTACTATTTAAAACACTTTTAAATTTCTTATACAAAACTATCAATATTTCACTGTTCCAGAAGAACATGTATATAAAACTAACACAGAATTCACCTATTTCGCTCATACAGTCAACCTGAAACATTTTACAAGTCAATTTTACATAAATTGCTGAAACTTATAAAAATTTAAAATTTCCATTTATTAGACCTCTAATTTTACAAATTAGCGCGCGGCTTTTATCCAGAACTAAGTGAACAACCAATCCTCATACAACCCTCAACTGGTCGGTAAAGTAGTTGCAAATTAGCACGCGCGGCTATTATCCAATACTAGGTGAACAACTGATTCTTACACGAACCTCAACTTGTCGGTAAAGTAGATGGCAAACAATGTTCTTATCAGTTATCATGTTTCTTATCAGATAACACAAACAAAATATTTTTATGAATTAAACATTGAAAATAGGCAATTTATATTTTTACAAAACGTATTCAACTTACATAAACAATTATTATGCAATACTACTTTACAATTAATCCACTTACATACAAAGTGATCATTTCGACCGGGGAACAAATCCTGGTCTAACCTTATTTTAATATTTTCTTAAATTGATAATAAAACAATGGAAAGTAATTCAACCGGGGAACTCAACCCGGAATCATGAATCACATCTTAAAAATTCCCTAAAAATATTACTAAGAAAACGACAAACTAAAAAAAAAGACTACTAGTCTAGTCCTAATACTAGTCTGACCTGGGAATCGAACCCAAGACCTTTACATTATTAATTCGATATTTCTTTAAGATTTAACTAAGCGTTTTCTTCTAAGACAATTATTGCTTGATAATTTATCTTTAGAAAATATTCGTAATCGGTTAACTAATAAATTGAAATATTCTTGGCGCGTCGCCAACAGAAAGCATTTATTGACTGATCTTAAAATTGAACCATCATTTATACTAATAATACGAGTATAACAGATACGAAATTGCTTATTGAGCGTAATGTTGGTCATGCGGGTTTGGTCTATTTACAAAATTGCGAATTGTTCGCGGTTAGGTTTGGATAAATATTGAAATACGTACCGTGTAATTCGTGAAATAATTTAATTACTTTTTATCAAAATAAGGGTGGCAAACGATATTGCACTAAGTCTCCATTATATGAATGGATAATGTGGCCTATTCTACGATTATCTGTGATTGAGGTTCAAAATGTAGACGCGTCGTTATCCTTGAGGACTAATTTGCCTCGATACCATTAAAAACCGTCTCCGGCTCTCTACACACATCATTTAAAACACAGGAGTATTAAGCTGCTACTTTACGTTTGTATGAACACCTTATAATAAAATATTTAACAAAATTAAATTTTGTAGAAATATTGTTGTGTAACTTATTGTATGCCATTGCCTCCACAAAGCATTGGACAAAATCTCACACAGGTTAATGCTGCAAAGATTACAACGCTAGCTTTACGTGCGTTCGATATTAAAGAAAAAATTAGAATAAAGTAAAAACCGTTTAAATTGATGTTGGCATTAAGTATGGTATCTTTCTTTCAAAAAAAAGAAATATTTTCGTATATAACCCTGTTGGCGACAATTTCCTGATATCAATTAAGTGATATTATGAGTTGATTATATGTTTTATAAGATTTCATTAATTCTAAAATAGCGAATTTAAATCCTGAAGCGAATTAAATCCTAATGAGGAATAGAAATACTAGTGCTAGGGTCTCAATAGTGTAAATCATGAAGCAAATATAAAGAGGAGACGTTCTAATTAAGTCACTATGTAACAACGCGTGACAATTTGCGGGGTGAGGAGATGCAATGCCCCGCCCAATTTACACCATCTACATCTACCGATAAATAGTAAAACTATTCGAATCGTTCCATATCGATGTTGCAATGTAGTTTAGCTAGCTAGACGGCAGATGGCGGTATGTTCACAAAATGATTATAAACTATAAAAATAACATTATGGCGACTAAACTATCTTTGTCTGAATGCAAAACAAATTTCAGCAACTTCATATGATTATTTTACCAATACTGAGCTCTACGTTCCTATATATTTTTAGTTCACATGACACCAAGTGTCGCCATCTAGTGTCGAATATATTTAATTATATTTGAAAGCCGACGGAAAGAGATTTTTCTAGAACTATTTTTATAAATTAGGTTTAAAATTACTTACAAATGAAATGCGATGCCATCCAAAGCATCAGAGCGTCTGTCTCATGAAGCAAATACATTCAGACAAAGAAATTTTAGTCGCCAAATTTTATTTTTATAGTTTTCATAATAATTTTGTGAACAGGCCGCCGTCTATCGTCAAGTATATCTCATAAAAAATAACAAAATGACAGGGCCGTAATTAGAATTCAATTATTTTACCCAGTAACCCAACATTCAATATATGATATTTTTACGAAATGTTTAAGTTATATTTAAGTGACATTAGATATGCAAAGAATCACTGAAATACAATTTAAATATGTTTAGCATATTGTAAAAGTCAACCTTCAAGAAATATTTATTTTATCCTTAGTTAAATGAAGTCTCTTTGAAACCAAATATTCTATGTTCAATATTTTGTAGGATATTTAATTTAGAACTAAATATCCTACTTATCTCACTAATATTATAAAAGCGAAAGTTTGTGTGTTCTTTCTGTCTCCTTTACCTTATTCCACACTAAGTATGTACTGATATGTTATTTTTTCACGCAGAAACGGCTGGACTATTATTTATGTGTGGGTTATACTACTTAATATCTCTGAGGGAGAAAAAATAATAGATAAATTATTATAATTAATATAATTTTATTTACAAATCAATTAAAATATAAATATTTACACATTTTTCACACATTTACACATTAATACCATTAATAGCAGGTTGCGTAAACTTATATATATTTTTAAAACTCTGAGAGATGTGGCTGATGAGAAACTAAAGAAATCCGTCTACTTCGCCTTGGCCCAATCTCTGTTAACATATGGTATTACCTCCTGGGGCGGTGCTCCAAAAGCTAAAATGCTTCAATTGGAGAGAACGCAGAGAGCCATCTGAAAGGTCTCTTTTTCATTGCCGTATCGCTATCCTACAGAGCTCCTATATAAAGAGTTGAAAATTTTAACTGTTTGGCAACTGTTTACTTTACTCTCCCGAGATAAAAGGCGTTTTAACCTCGTGGACCTCTGTCATATAACTCTATCCACCAAATTATCTAAACGTTTCTTTTGTCACCTTGGAGGTTTCTTATACAATAAAGTCAAAAAAATTATCCCTACATTTAACGTTAACAAAACTATATGCAAAAAGAAAATAACTATCTGGCTCCAAGAACTATATTATTATGACACTGAACAACTACTTACTAATTCTATCTAATTACTAATCGAATAAAAGTTAATTACTAACCCAGTCACAAACTAACGAACAAAAGCACGCACGCACACACACACACACACACACACACACACACACACACACACGCACACGCACACACACACACACACGCACACACACACACACACACACACACACACACACACACACACACACACACACACACACACACACACATATATATATATACACAACCACACACACATACACACCCACACACACATACACACATACACACATTAATACTAGCACCACTATTTAATATATCTAGAATCCTAAGTAAATGAAAGGAGATATTATGTAAATTATAAATATGGTACATGTACGAGTGCATAATAAAAGTATTGTAATTACAACCATAGGGCGGAGACCTGGCGTCCTGAAATACAGGCGTAAAGCCTAGCTTAGGCACCAGTCTCCCACAGTATATTATTGAGGCTATACTATAATATTATGTACAATAATTCTCTATTGTGGTGAGAAAATAAAATAAATTATTATTATTATTATTATTTAAGTCCAAAATTAGGCATCCGAATGCACTTTTTTAATGCCAATCTAATAACAAAAAAAAATAGACGCGCTCACGGTGAATAAACGCGATTTCGTTCGAAAACTTATTTTGTCACTGACACTCGCACTTATTCACTTTTCACCGTTATTAACATAATATACTCGATGAATGCTATCGTAAAGTTATTTGAATTGTTTTATAGCGCTCGCACTCGACATACAGTACTAAATTCTATTCTAAATTCAATTACCTGCAAAAATAACTGTTTTGGTAAGTTGCTGTCGATTTGTAGCCCTATCGTTTTCTATGATTGCAAAATGCTTAAAACGAATATCTATATATTTTTCAACTATAGATTTAATGAGAAGTATAACGTGATTATTAGTCGGTGATTGGTCAAACATATGTTTGAACGATTGTTTGAAATAATCTTGTCCAATAAGAGACTTTAATGTATTCGATACAATTTTATGTTTACTGAAATTAGGAGTATTCAAAGATTGTGATTTAACACAACGGATGCTGCATTCGGTTCGTATGCATATATTTATGACATCTTTAGAAGGAAAAGTGAGACCACCTTTATTTTTAGTTTTTATCAAAAAAAGGTCATCGTCATCGTAATCATCAGCATATAATTCACGAAGGCAGCTCTCACATTTGATTTTGGAATGTAAATAATTAACTACATACCCAGAAATATACGCAACAATATGACGGCGCAAATAATGACCTATCATTGTATTTAATTGCGCATCAAATTCTAACAACAAATCATCAGGCATACGTTCGATATCCATGCCATCTAATGATTCCTCACTGAAGTCATTTTTCAAAATCCGGTAACGTTCTGAAGTAATATTAATTTTTTTGACGGAGGATTCATTCAAAATGGCAATATCCTCTAAAGGAATACAATTTCCTCTGAAACCTTCTTTCAGTTCTGTATTTATCAGAATTTTTTTGTAAGCTGCTTTAAACTGACGTGAGGTTGGATTATTATTTGCCCTTCCATGTGCCCTTATTACCCCAAAAAATAGTTCTAAATGATCTTGCGAAAATTTGTATAAAGTAAAATATTTTAGTATATTTTCTTTATTAATCAGGCGGTCGTACAAGAAATGTGTGCTATTGATACATGTTAAAAGACCTACAAAGCCAGTTTTTCGGGTTGTAGCGATAACAGGCTTATCTTCATCAGGAGCTACTATAAACATTAAGTAATATTTAGCGTATTTCAAATAATCCTTTGTTTTCATAATATTCTTTTCAAATAAGGGTTTTTTATGTTCATTCTGACACATGTTTCTAGAGTTGAGAATGTCAAAGATATTGTTAACTAGGCGGATAAAATTAATTGTTACTGCCGCATTTTTGAATTCAACGTTACTTTTTTCACATACCTGGAGTGCGTCTGCTACGCTATTACTAAAAAGCTGACTGGCTAATTTTACTTTCGTTTTTTGTTGCTGAAAATGTATATGCTTGTCTCTTAACTTGTTTCCGAGATGTAGGCCTTCAGATTTTTGTAGGTTATTAAGCTTGACGAGATAAGACCATTCAATATAATTGCCCTGATAATCAAGAAACCTCCTTTTGTTTTCTAAGGCGTTGCGCACTAGTTTTAGCATGTGGCATGCGTCGAGAAATACTGCTACTTCGTAGTTAGCACTAGGGTGTTTAAAAAAAGATTTCATTTTCTGAGGTTCTAACGAACATCCTAACTTTTTAAGCATAGCAATATTTGCAGCGCAACCATCTATCGTTAGTGAAACAACGTCTACACCATTTTCTTGGCATTTGTAGAGACATTGTTGAACTATTGAGGCCCGTTGTTCTCCGGTCATAGAACGAATAAGAAAAAAACCCACAGGTAATTTCCACCGTTCTGTTTGACATACAAGCAACAGAACTAAAGCTTGAGACGCCTGATCCGAGTTATCCTTCTGCACGTCATTAAGCCCGAGATCAACAAAACCATGATATTTATTTCCGTCCCATTCAACATGCTTCTTAATAGCCATGTCATCCATCATAAGACTGCACAAAGCGCGTTTGCCTGATGAGTTGGTTTTGTGCTTTAATATGTTAAAAGCTTCAGCTGTAAATCCAGCTTCACCATTGACACTTTCATACCATTTAGAAATGGTTCTCGGATGCGGTAAGCATGTATCGAAAGTTTTTCTGACGTATGAGTACGCATTTGGCGAAAAATAATGAAGCGTTAAAGCGAATGATCTGAGAGCTGGAGAATATTTATTTTTCAAACTAACTTTTTTAATTTTTGATAGCTGACGCCCAACCAAGTCTTTCAACTTTACATTTATTGAAGATAAAATTTCGGAATCCTCTCCCTGTATAAGATGTTTGGTTTCCAATTCTGTAATTAAGGCAGTTAAATTTTGAACCTGAAAGAAAAGCGAAAAGTACTTGAAGCGTATTTCATTTAGAAAAGAATACATCTTAAAGTGGTTCGCGAGGCGAAAGTAGTGCCACTATATAAGTACCTTCTTTTTCAAACGTATAACTTTCATTTGAAGTCTTCTGATCTTTAGCCCATCTTTTTTCGCTTTCCATCGAAGTTGTTCTATTTCTTGCTTTAGCTTCTTCTTTCTAGGGGAATCATGAAGTATCAGAAATTCATTTAAATCACTTGTAGTAGGCCTAGGTGATGATATTGTGGGCTCTGGTAATTTTCTTGTAAGCTGTAATATTAAGAATAAAACAACAATATAAAATTAACTCATTCTATCAAAATAATTAAACTAGTAAAATACAAACTGTATCCAAACGAACCGATATATCCATATTTATACTAGGTAAAGTTCCCTTCTTTAATTTTTTAAAGCCTTTTTTTGTAACTGTGAAGTCGTCAGCATTGAAATGGCAAGAACAAATCTTTGTATATTTTGTCGGAGTCCAGTCTTTTCTATTAATTTTTGTGATCCATTGCTGTTTACGATTATTTTCGAATGGAAATCTAGAACATTAAGTAAATAAAATTATCTAGGTGAGCTTTTTAATTAGCTGAACTACAATTAATATAATAGTTGAATATTTTACATAAAATATTTATTTTCAGAGAGATTTTCTTTGCATATAGAATGTCACTTAAATATAACTTAAACATTTTGAAAAATCAGCCTTATTACAATTTCCTTCATTTTAATATTGAAAGTTGGATTACTGTGTAAAATAATTGAATTCTAATTACGGCCCTGTCTTTTTGTTATTTTTATGAGATTTACTTGACGATAGAATACGGCCTGTCCACAAAATGATTATAAACTATAAAATAATATATTGGCGATTAAAATTTCTTTATGTCTGAATGCAAAACAAACTTCAGCACCTTTGTATGATTATTTTATTAATACTGAGCTCTACGTACCTTTATAACTTTATATTTTTAGTTCACATGACACAAAGTGTCGCCATTTAGTGTCGAATATATTTAATTATATTTGAGAGCCGACGGAGATTTTTCTAGAACTATGTTAATAAATTAGGTGTAAAATTACTTACAAATGAAATGTGATGCCATCCATAGCATCAGAGCGTCTATCTGAGTAGTTTTTACACGATAAAATACAACACTTCATCCTTTTCCTCTTAATACTACGAAAATACACCGATTTGCGATTTTCAACACATAAGCGCACAGGACGAGTGCTGACAGTATACTAACTAAAGCCACGCCCACTATGATGACGTCAGGACCTACTTAGAATCACAGTGCACAGTTGAATATGCCGTCTCCTCTTTATATTTGCTTCATGGTGTAAATCATCCCGCCTGTCGAGCATAATTAGTATAAACAATCTCGAAAAGTGCACACCTGAAGGCGCACTCTCTTAATCTCTGTATCCAGTTGTAGATTTTAAAAAGACTGTACAAGATATTGATGATAAATAGATATCAATCCTTTTTAATAATATTTCTAATATTGGTTTATTTTATCAAATATATAATGTGAATAATAAAGGAAAATAAATTCCGTCTTATTTTCAAATTGTTACCCATAAAGACAAGTCACGCGTTACGATCTAAATGAAGATAAGTTCTAATGAATTTGTGTCGTAATTTATTTTGTTCTTAGAGAAAATTGTTTTCGTCAGATAAGGTTTCTTTAAATTATTATAACGTTATGAAAATTAAGCCTAGTTTAAATGGTAACATTTGCTGCTCTGCAAACTGACACATAATAATTCTTCTATAAAATAAATCTACAAACAAAATAACATTTTTTTAAATATTACCACCATATAAGGATTTTCTCCTATATCGTTGTGAAGTTTAACATACATAATTGTACATAGACAATATCCAGACCCGGAACAATTATTTGTAAGCTGTACAAACACTTGTTCTATGCGGGATTTGAATCCACGGCTCTGTAGCACCGTAATACTTTGTTATATCAAGTATGTTTCACCGTTTATTTAAGTTTTAACACATAAATTATATGAAATCATAATGTCTATATTGTTATTTAAACTTAGAAACCTAAATGAGGCTGTAGAATTACGCGTTACTTTGCGAAAATCCATTATATTCAAATTTTAAAAATTAAATACCT
This sequence comes from Parnassius mnemosyne, assembly GCA_963668995.1. Classification (NCBI taxonomy): domain Eukaryota; kingdom Metazoa; phylum Arthropoda; class Insecta; order Lepidoptera; family Papilionidae; genus Parnassius; species Parnassius mnemosyne. The sequence continues at coordinate 54,062,409 of CAVLGL010000104.1, read as the reverse complement.
AAAAACGCGTTTCTTCTTAGCTTTATTAAAAATCAATTGAATTTTAAAGTAATTTACCAAAAATTATATTTAACTGCGCAAGTGTGGTTGCATTTTATATCGTATTACAAAAAAAATTTTTGCAATATGCGTGATCTAATAATATTTAGTGATGTGTTCATACATTTTAAATCGGATTCCGCTGATACCTCACGTTGGCTGTTACATTCGTGCAATTTCAACAAATCAATAGATTCTCGAAAGCTAGAAGCGAAATTTGAAACTGGTTATTTTAGTTTACAATTGGAGCTTAGAAGACACGCGCGCTTGTAATTAGCGCCTTAATTACTTTACAGCGCACGTCCGCGCGTATTTGTGAGCAGGGAGTATACAATATACATCCTTGTTGAAGCATATCATTTTAATTGGTCCAAATTAGGTGTTGTAATTTAAATATGCTATCAAATCTTCCATAATTATATGGAAGAAGAAAATATCTACCTCAGCGTCGCTTGCGTAATCAAAGACCATTTATTTTATAAATTTTACCTTTTTTCAAAAAATTTAATCCAAGATTTTCGGATAAAATACTGCCGAGATCACTCCTGGCATTGCTCTCTATCGTTCGTGAAGTTTAATTACAGTAGGTTCAGCCATATCGTAGATTAGCCTGGAAAGACATGTAGACAATTTTTTTTAAATGTCTATTCTAGTTTTAATGACATGCAAATAACCCACTCCGCACAATTAAGTCAGTTATTTCCACATTACAGACAGACACTTCAATTTAATTCATATATATATATATATATATATATATATATATATATATATATATATATATATATATATAGGTATATATATATATATATATACAGGGTGTTTTTGGAACGCTCCCGAAAACTAAGACAGGCGACAACACCAAGTATACCTTTGATCATGGGTCACAAATAAATTCGATCCTGATGAAAAAAAAATCATCTTTTTACAAGGTTTTATTAGCTTTATTCACGCGCCATCATGTTAGTACAGCTAAATGAAACGATAATTTCATAAAAAATATCATGAAAATACTGAAACATAAAACCAGCAGTGGAATGACTGAATTGATATCACCTGACCTGAGCTAGATAAAGGTCAATGTACGCGCGAACACAAATTCGCGCGGCCCGCAACTAGCGGGCCTTCCCACAATACCTAATAATTTACAACACGTGTCTAAATACCTAACTTATCTACTTAACCTACTATTTTGCCACTGTGCTTATCTCCACGTAGCCACTTTAATCCGAATTTACAGGTTAAATAACCCAAATAACTGGTTCGATTCCCCGCTAATGAAGAAATACTTAAATGAAATGTAACCAAGGTTGGAGTCATGCGTTTTTATTCATCGTGTAGGTATGTTTATTATTCTCGTGTATTCAGTTATGTACCTATTCAGATTAGTCTAGTACTAAGTTATTTAAAAAAAAATAGTTATGAAACAGCTTACTGCTCTAAATCCTCCGTGGTCTTATGAGATGCGGCTCAAATTGTGCTCCATTCATTTCAAGGCAGACTTGGGTGCAGGCGGGGCATCATCGTGTGGTCTTCGACACAGTCCGTACGTAGTTTCTCGAAAGCATCCACGATCCTTTGGCGCATTTCTTCAGCACTATCACATTCACGATTAAAAACCCTTTCTTTCACATACCCCACAAAAAGAAGTCTAACGGAGTCAGATCTGGTGAGCGAGGTGGGCAAGCGTGTGGTCCTAGTCTGCCGATCCAGCGATCATCAAATAGCTCATTGAGGCGCTCACGGACGAACCTTACGAAATGTGGAGGGTCACCATCATGTTGGAACTATGTGCGGCGATATTCAGCCAACGATAGGTCGTTTAAAATGTCAACCAACTGTTCATTTATAAAGTTTAGGTATCGCTGTCCGTTCAGTCGCTCTGGCAGAAACACTGGTCCCAGTATGCGATCCTTAAATAAACCTGTCCATACGTTAACCGACCATCGGGTTTGGTGCCCGGTTTGTCGAACAGCGTGCGGGTTAACCTCTGAATACACGTGTGTATTTCTTCGGTTCCACAGGCCGTTTCTGGTAAATGTCGACTCATCCGTCCAGATAATGTGCTCAATGGAACCACGCACACGTTGTTGCTGATATAATAACCAACGGCAGTATAATAACCACTATAAACGTACGCGTTAGGCATTATTAAAACAAAAAAGAATCCAAAAACGTAACAAAAACTTTAATATCAACACGTAATCACAAGTAAATTTATTAAACAAAACGATTGAACTGTCGCTCGCGCACGCGTGTACAAAATCAACACGGAACTGTCTCAAAAACTAAAACGAACGAACCCCGTCAAGGCTGAAACCTACTGCGTCACAAGCGTGAGGCGACAGGGTTAGGCATTCTGACGTCATAATAAAAAAGGAAGTAACTAACAAAAACGTAAAATGGAAATAAAAAATAAATTGATGAATTTTTCTTTCAGACCCCGTGTCTAAAGTATATTAAAAGGTATCTATATTGAAATATATACGTAGAGACATGAAGATTTTAAGGATGAACTTATTTTTTTTTTAATTTGTTTATTTATTTAAATAAAACGAATTTTCCTTTTCATCTTAGATTAAAAAATACACCTGGCAACACAAAAACATCGAAGGAAAGACGCATATAACTATTTGGGTCTTCCCAACCTAATAAATAAAACAAAACTACCATTCATTTAACATTTTTACATATTTTGGAAAGGTCATTTGAAGTTGAGAGGACGCTAATAGTAATTTACTACTTTTTTCTTAGTAAATATTAGAAAAGCATTGGTAGTGAGACACAAAAAATAACAACCCGCAACTCTTGAGTAATGATTTTAAAGGGGATATCATACAAGACTTACTACGATAATAATTAAAAATTAAAACATTTGTACAACCGACTTTAATATAAATAATTAAGGATAACTCAAAAACTATTGGTCTGACCTCAATCAAATTTATATGGGACCACATGTTAAACACCAAGCTCTTAATAATAAGATATAAAAGCTCTTAATAATAAGATATAAAATAATAAGACAAGAATAATTTAAATTTAAGTAATCGATGAAAATATTGTTAAAGATGACGTAGCAACTGGTTAAATAAGTCTTTTCTTTTATGTTGAATTTGTATAAGTCTTTTCTACTAATAAAATGTCATCTGTGATCAACAGCAACGTCTAAAATTCTGACGATAATTTCTAAAATATTGATATTAGTGAATATTAAAAAAATTTAGTAGATGCGTCTTCTTATCATGAGTCGAATGGTATATTTAACTCATTTATGCGAAAATTGTTAGATGCGCCCTTTTTTCTTATGACCGCAGTATTGTTTCATACCGAGCTAGATACAGGTCGACAGCGGAGTGAGTGTGGGTACAGTCGCGTTCTAAAGTACTACATGGTATTGGGCTATTGTTTTATAATATTATAGTAATTAATTGTTTTATTGTAGAATCATAATAGGTGTTTTACTAGCTACTTAGAACTTTGGAAGAGGTGGGAATTAAAAATAGATAATGTTTACTTGAGCATTGTTTGTTATTTCTATCGTAAAATATAAGGTAGTTTGTAACAAAAAAACTTAAGCTAAGGGTGACACGCCGTCCATTATGACGTCTTGGGTCACATGGAAGCCAGATGTTGATGGTGTGTTGGTGTTACTGGATGCTACTTCATCATCACTTTCATCTTCGCTTGAGCTTCCGTCATCAGGTCGATCACATGGTAATTTTTTCGGTATTCTTCCTCAACAATTTTAACTTTACTGCACAATTTTCCCCATTCACTTTTTCGTTCACTAGTTTAGTCATAAAACAATAGATATAAATAATTTTTTTTCCTTCCTTTTTAAAACATCGTCGCGAGTCGCAAAGTAAGCTGTGTATGCGACTGTATTTTTGGAGCGAACAAAGCGCGGGAACCAATAGCATGCAGGCACAGTAATACTGGCCAATATGTGATAAATCGCTCAGTGCCCAAGTTCAAGGCCAGCGTTCTTTTTTCACCGTTCGCGCGTACATTAACCTCCATTAGTCAGGTGATATCAATTCAGTTTCCACTGCTGGTTTTATGTTTCAGTCTTTTCATGATTTTTTTTATGAAATTATCGTTTTATTTAGCTGTACTAACATAATGACGCGTGAATAAAGCTAATAAAACGTTGTAAAAATATGTTTTTTTTTTTCATCAGGATCAAATTTATTTATGACCCATGATCAAAGGTATACTTGGTGCTGTCGCCTGTCTTAGTTTTCGGGAGCGTTCCAAAAATACCCTGTATATATATATATATGTATATGTGTGTCGGAGCGTCTATAAAATACCTGGTTGGTTCGAGGTTGAATGGAGGGTATATCGAGAAACATCCGCTTGTTTGTGCAGTACAAAGTTCACTGTAGTTGCCGTGCGCGAGAGATTCCGCTTAAGTCATTCATCGAGTGTGGTCATTCTACCAGTGCTAAGATAATGTCGTGGTTCTGTTCGTTATTGTAATTCTTCTAGTGCAGGCAAGAAGGATTGGTGATTCTGAGAGGCTGCCCTGTGTTACATTGAGATTGAGACACTACTTGTGTTGCTGTTGGTTTACATATTTTGGTGTTATCATGTAATTACGTACCTCAAGTTACACTGCCGGGCTATTCACAATCGTCTCGGAAAGCGAAATCGACTCGGATTCGATAACTTCTCGCACCGAAACCAATAAACGCTATTCACATTAAACGTTCGGATAAAGGTCGCTTAGATACATCCTATAACTATTGTATCGTCATTTAGTTACATGCATTTACGAATTTTTTAGATAAATAGGCTTTTGTATTTTTTTAGAGTAACGCCTGAACAAAAACATAATGCAGTATTTTGGTGTTAGCCATTGATATCGAATATAAAAAATATATAATTTAACTATATAATTAATTAAAAAACTGAGATATGTCTCGTTTCACAAAGCAGCATATACAGCATATATAATATATATAGTCTATCTGACTCATAGATGGGCGGAGGCAGTAGAGTCCAAGGGGGAGGCATTGGCCGTTAGTTTGGACATATATTATATATGCTGTATATGCTGCTTTGTGAAACGAGACATATCTCAGTTTTTTAATTAATTATATAGTTAAATTATATATTTTTTATATTCGATATCAATGGCTAACACCAAAATACTGCATTATGTTTTTGTTCAGGCGTTACTCTAAAAAAATACAAAAGCCTATTTATTTACAAAATTCGTAAATGCATGTAACTAAATGACGATACAATAATTATAGGATGTATCTAAGTGACCTTTATCCGAACGTTAAATGTGAATAGCGTTTATTGGTTTCGGTGCGAGAAGTTATCGAATCCGAGTCGATTTTGCTTTCCGAGACGATTGTGAATAGCCCGGCTGGTGTCAACTAATCTGATGCAAAGCACCATTTGGTTTTTAGCCGATTCTAAGAAACGGAGGAGGTGCTCAATTCAATTGTATTTGTTTGTTAGTATCTTACGCGATATATTCGTTAATTGTAAACATATTTTAATGATTATTTTTATTAAATAGGTTATATGGAGGTAGTATATGTCATATCTATGTATGTCGGTACCTCTATGTCAGAGGTCCATATCACCAACAAGGAGGTAATTAAAACCTTGCGCAGTCTAGATGTGAACAAAGCTAGTGGACCGGATGTTATAATAAAGTTCTAAAGGTTTGTGCACCTGAGTATTCTCATGTGTTGACATGCTTTCTTCCGCCTCTCATTCAGGACTGGAACAGTGCCCAAATCTTAGAAGCTGGCCAATGTGGAGCCTGTACCTAAAAAAGGTAGCCGTACTGACCCTGTCAACTATCGGCCAATTTCAATTGCCTCCATACTCTAATCTTGTAAGATTATGGAGCTTATATTGAACGTCCACCTCATGGCATACCTAGAGCAAAATGATCTTTTCAGTGATCGCCAGTACAGGTTTTGCCGCAATCGATCGACTGGGGATCTTTTAGCGTATGTCACTCACAATGGGGCGAAGCCCTCGAGAACAGTGGTGAAGCACTTGCTGTTTCCCTCGATGTTTTGAAGGCCTTTGTCAGGGTTTGGCATGCTTTCAGCGTACGGCTTATCCCCTGGCCTAAATGTCTAGGTGAAGGACTTTCTGAGTGAACGTTCTCTCCGGGTCGTCGTAGATGGCTGCTCATCCGATAATGTGGCGACTAACGCCGGTGTTTGTCAGGGGTTAGTTCTTTCCATAACTATCTTCCTGCTGCATATAAATGATCTGCTCATTCCCGGTATTTATGGGTATGCAGACGAAAGCATAGTTGTGGAGAGATACCAACTAAGTGCCCGAACCAGTCGGGATCAAATGCAGTCAGAAAGAGAGGCTATGGTTGAGCGTGTGAATCTCACACTACAGGCAGTCTCTGTATGGGGCGATGTCAATCTCGTGAGATTGAACGCCTCCAAAACACAAATGTGTCTTTTTATTGCTAAAAGGAGCCCGCTCACCTTGGCTCCTACTTTCCGGAATGTATCATTGGAGTACACTGAACGCTTTCAGTAGTTAGTGGTTTAATTTCTTTCGAAACTCAACTATGGGCGGTTCATTGAGTCCACAGACAAAGCAGCCGCAAGGAAATTTGGTATCCTTGCAAGGGTGTGGCTGTACTTCACGCAGGGGCAGCTTCTTACCTTATATAAAGCGCAAGTCTGGTCTTGCATGGAATACTAGTGTCACATATGGGCTGGTGCTGCAAAATGCCACCTCGCAGCGTTGAAATCAGTGAAGAGACGTGCTAAGAAGTTTATTGGTAACCGTAATTTTGTTGAAACCAATCTTATCAGCCTCGAGCACAGGCGTAGAGTAGCCAGTCTCTCGATATTCTTTAGGATGCATTTCGGTGAGTGTGCGCAGTAATTACGCGCTTTAATTCCTCTTTTTCCTTTCCACCATCGGACAACCATCGGTCGGCGGGTCTTCACCCCTTTGTTGTCGATATTCCACGCATTCGAACCAAAAGGTTTGCTTCGTCTTTTGTAATGCGTACAGCAATGGAGTGGAATAATTTGCGTCTATCTTACCGTCTGAATACAATCTGGGCGTCTTCGAGGCAAGAGTGAATAGGCTTTTGATACGCTAAGTCAGTGCAATTTAAATATTCAAGTTGTTGCGTTATGCAATAGGCTTTTTGTTTAGCTACAATGTGTGATTTACCATCTAGGGTTTCATCACGATTTAAAAAAATGCTCAAACGATCAAAAAATTATATTTTTTAGTGAAAATTAAAAGTCGTCTACAAAGAACTTAATAATACTTTCTAAAATAGGAGCTTCATTACTTCTGTACACTAAGTCTTAGCAACGACTTCTGAAGTTATTACGTAGAATTTTTTTATTATTTTTAATTTTTTGAACTCTGATTTTATTCCTTATTAAAAGTTTAATTTTTGCAGCAGTAAACGGTCATGATGAAAAGTTATAAAGTGATATGAAAAGTTGCTACACGGAGTACACTCGTTAAGTTGTTGTTTACTGTACAACAAAACTTGTGGGGATGCTTATTGTTGATGCTGTTGCTAGTTTTTCTTTTACGCGGGTTTTTTATCGATCTTTTTGTTTGACAAAAATGTGAGAAAAATCATTCACAATAAAGCTTGTATTTTGTTTAAAATCCTACTTGTTAAAAGTTATTGTCCTGCAGTTGTATTTGTCGGCAATATATACATTTATTTTTATTTTTAATTCAATACACGAGTAATTTGATTATAATCAAACAAGATATAAATCACATTTTGACATGAAATTCATTAAACTTTACTGAATAATACAAAAATAAAAATAAATCTTTAAAAGAAAATGTGAAGTGAGAGTTGGAAAACGTAATTAAATGGCAATTTATATCCCAGAGAAAATCGACGTCAGCTTATGAATTTGGACGGAAAAATGTTATTATCTTTTTTTCTGTTTGCCGTACATTGAAACTTCTGATATTAATTATATAGTAATAATAACGTAATTATTAATAATTGATTATAATTAGAAGAAAAAAAATAACAGAATTTGAAATTAGCAAGATCGTATAGCTCGGTATTATAATTTGATCGAATTTTATTCCTTGTCACACAAGCATAGCAACATAACTTTAAGCTGCGATACTAGGAACGTGGTAGAGCCATGTTGCAGCTATATTATGGTTGTAGCACGAATGGGTCGGCTCGACCGGGGAAGGACCACGCTCTCACAGAAAACCAGCGTAAAATAGCAGCTTAACGCTGCTGTGTTTCGTATGGTGAGTGTAGAGAACCGGAGACCCTTTTTACTGGCAAAGAGGCATTCCATCGTAGTCCTCACGGGTGACAACGCATCTGCATCTTGAGTCTTTATTGAGGATAGCTGTAGATGTCTATGGGTCACAGTAACCACTTAACATCAGGTGGACTGTGTGCTCGTTTGTCACCCGATCCTATAAAAAAAAATTCCGTGTGTTGATGGATTCCTATCCATCATCCCATTTCGTCACGAAGTAGTCGTAAATGACGACGATGTGAATAGCACGAAAGAGATTATGGTATGATCATAAGGTATAAATAAGAGGAGCAGGGTTTAAATTGAGAGACGATAGTGGGATTACACGATTGCAAATTTTCACTAAGAGGCAAACAAATTGTAAGTAAATCTTGGTAAAACTAATTACGTACATATGGATCAAACCCACAAACCTAGATATATCAGATAAAGGGATGTCTCTGTCTGAAACTGACTCTTAAATTTCTTGGAATATTATTAGATAACTTCCATACTTGTAAGGATCGCGTAAATAGCATTCGCGGTAAACTGAACAGTTTCGACTGACCTTTGAGGCGTATTTGTAATAAAAAAAATGAACAAAGGTTATATGTGGGCTGCAGCAAATAAACCCTTTTTCATAAAATATAAAATACTTACTCTTCCGCGCATATATAACTAAGCATCTTGTATATTTGCTACAATTTGCTTTTAATATAAGATATATTTTGAGCAAGCAGCAACGTACTATGCAACTCAATGATAACATGTTATATCAACCCAAAATGAATCTATCAGTTACGTCTGACAATAGTTAATATCGCGTACATCAAATTACTTATTAAAATTCATAGTTCTATTAAAACAATTCAGTTTCTTTTATTTGTAGCGTTACTTAACAAAATTACTAATTGATGAAATGCTTTTATAGTTTACTTGAGTACGTAGAAGTTAACTGTAAGCTTTGTAATTATATCTGTCTGTATGCCTTTTGGGTTTCTCTAAAAGTCATGTCTCTTCTGGTTCGTGTGATACCTAATTGTTTCGTTTGAATTAAATGAACCCATTAAATATAACCTACTTAATAAAAATCATCAAAATTAGTCCACACTTAACACATCATCATTTCATCATCATTACAGTCCTTCAAAAGTCCACTGCTGAACATAGGCCTGCACCAAGGAATATCAAAAAGCACGGTCTTGAGCCACCGGCATCCATCGACTTCCTGCATGTCCTACCAGGTCATCACTCCATCTAGTGAGGGGACGCCCTACACTTCGTCCACAGGTACGAGGCTGCCACTCGAGAACCTTTTTTCCCCATCGGTTTACGGTTCTTCGAGCTATGTGGCCGGCCCATTGCCACTACAGCTTACTAATTCTTTGGGCTATGTCGGTAACTTTGGTTCTACTGCGGATATCATCATTTCTAAGATTATCACGCAGAGAAACCCCTAGCATAGCCCTCTCCATAGCTCGCTGAGCGACCATGAGCTTCCTCATACGGCCAGTAGTGAACATGCACTGGTTGTATAGTCTCGTTTTCAAGTTTTGAGGTATAATTGACGTGAAGATGTATCGTAATTTCCCGAACCCTGCCTAACTGAGGTAAATCTCTCGGTCGAATTTGGACTTACCTAGTCGGACTATTTGTCCCAGGTAAAAACTCGTCAAAAACTTCGAGCTTAGTGCTCCCAACAACTACCGGTATAGGTGTGACATGGACGTTATACATGATCTTTGTTTTGTCCATGTTCATCTGAAGACCTATCCGTTGGGAGGCACTTTTGAGGTCATTGAGCATAGTGCTTAGGTCCTCCAGTGATTCTGCCATAAGGACTATATCGTCGCCAAATCGAAGGTGGGTGATACTTTACTTTACTTTACTTATCTTCACGCACAATCCCTGACGGGGTAGCCAGAGAGAACAGATCGCCAAGTGTCACGATCCTTACAAACCTCTTTCGCTTCTTTCAGATTCATTATCTTCTTCATGCATGCACGTCTAGGTATCCGAGTACTTTTGACCCTTCCCTCTTCGAGCAATTTGCTCACATGGTCTTTGAAAGTTAGTCTCGGTCTACCTCGACACCTTTTAATATTAACTTTCGCGCTATATATTTTCTTCACCATTCGGTCTTCACTCATTCGCTCAACGTGCCCAAACCACCGAAGCACGCCCTTATCAATTTTTGTGATAAGGTCATCTTTCAAACCTGCCATATTGCGAATCTCTTCGTTTCGCTTTCGGTCGGCCATAGTAACGCCGCACATTTTACGAAGAGATCGCATCTCCACTGCATTCAACTTACTTTTATGCTTCTTCTAGCATGCCCAGGTTTCGCTGCCATATAACAAAGTCGGTACCAACACTGCGTTATGTATTGCAAGGCGTGCACTCTTCGTGCCTTTTGACTAACGCAGTCAGGGCACCATTGACTTTGTTCCCGGCAGTGGCAACGCCTGTCCACATCTAAATCACATCTTCCATCCCGGCTAAAAGCACTCCCCAAGTATACAATTTCATTTACCTGTTCTAGACATTCCTGATTTACCCATATTTCACACTTCGTTCTCTCTTCGTCCCTTTCAAAGGTGGGTGATGTCTTCATTATTGATGTTAACAATATATCCTTTCTAGTCCAGTAGCTTGAAAAATTCTTCCAATGCAGCAAGGGCTTTCTCATAGTCCACATGTACAAGGCAGGGTGGCAGATTGTACTCTTCGGTCTTCTGTACAATTTGCCGAACGGTGTGTACGTGGTCTGTGGTGCTTTTCGGAAACCGGCTTTTTTGGGAAGATGGAAGTTGTCGAGTCTGCCTGTGAGACGATTCGTAATTTAAAATTAAATGACTCTCGAATACAGCACGTAGACGCAGCTAAGAAGGGAAATCGGTGTGTAGTTCTTCAGAAGAGCATTGTCAGCTTTCTTAAAGAACAAGACCACCGCACTTCTACTACGTGCCTCCGGAGTCGTGCCACCATGGAGTACGGAGTTAAAAAAGCTTCTGAAGGAATTAAAGTACCGGTTTTCCACCCGCTTTCAGAAGTTCTGCTGTAATTCCATCCTCGCCCGGGGACTTGCCGCTTTTAAAATGCTGGATAGCCATTCTAATTTCGTTTAGACTGAAGTCCAGGTTATCATCGAAATAGTGTCGGATAAGACTTGCTTTTGCATCGTTACTCATACTTGCGTGTGGCTCCAACGATGATGTGTAGTGTGTACAGCTGCCCGTAGAACGTCTCAATCTCACTCAAACCTCAGGTGTCCCGGAAACAACGCTGCCACATTCGGTTTCTAGCTTCGACAGTTGGCGCTGATTGGCAGGCAGATTTATAGTAAAGGCTATGGAGCCCTAGTTCCGCTCGATCGCTTTTTCAATACGTGCTGTAGTGAAGTTGCGTAAGTCCCGCTGCATGCATTTGTAGATCTGTCTTTTCAGTTGCCTGTACGTTGTCAAATTTGCTGAAAACTGACTGCAGCTTCATTTCCCGTCTAACAGCCATGAGATTAAGAGTGTGATCGGAGAGTTTTTTTGTTCTTCTGCGGCGAGTCTTGCAGAAGTTATCTCCGTACCGCATGTACAGTTTACACGAGCTTGTCATTCATATCGTCCACTGCATTGCAATCTTCCAGGCACTGAAAACGATTTCGTGTCTCGAGCTGAAAGGTTTCGGGACTTTGCATTAGAGCACGAGGGGGACTCTCGCTGCTGCTGTTGGTCTTGCTGTTGACTAGCGCGTGGAGGTGGCTAGTGACGAATTTGGGACGGTTGCGGACGTTGCGAATATGTTTCGCGAATGTTAAATCTTGGTGGAATGTAACTCCAAGATGTTTCGCCGTTGGTTGCCAATACAGGCTGATTGTAGCTAACGATTTCTTCGGGTTTATGATTTAACGATTAGTAGTGGAGATCCTTTGAAAGTGTACACTTTTCTCAGGATTCACTTTAATTCTCCATAAGCGGAAATAATTGCCTAGGTGGTAGACAGCTAGTTGTAGCTTCTCGGTGAGTATTCTTTTATTGTGATAGGTGACGAATAGTGCCGTGTCATTGGCAAAAAGATCAGTATTCACTACTGGGTCTTTCGGGATATCACTCGTGAAGAGTGTAAAGAGTAGTGTTGTAAGTGTTTACGGAGCCCATGTGCTACATACGATTATTTTGAAAAGATTGTGGAAGATATTTTGCTCAAACGTAGTAAACAGAACAAGTAAGTTGAGTGGAAACTTCTTCCATATCCAAACTAGCAAGCAGACTAAGTTGTGCAGCCTATGCTGTAAAAAAGATTAAAGGCCTCACTAGTGTCGAGACAGCTAGATTAGTTTATTTAAGTTATTTCTATAGCATAATATCTTATGGTATTTTGCTATGAGGCTGATTTAGAAACTATTTTTATTTTACAGAAGAGGGCCATTAGAGTTATTTGTAACCTAAAACCAAGAGATCCTCTTAGAGAAAATTTTTGAGAAATAAATATATGCCCTGCCCTAAATATACGCCTTGGGGGGACGCCCCGTCCCCCCAAGGCGACGCACACCAGCTCGTCCCCGTTGGTGTGGAATGCAGCTTGCAAAGCGGCGATGGGGACCGCCACCCGTCACGCACAGCCCGACACGGCGGAAGGTGGAGGACAGAGTGCAGAGTTGGCACGTGGAATGTTAGAGGAGGCATGAGAGATAAGACGAATGAGTTGATCGAAATAATGAAAGAAAGAGAATTAGATGTCGTGTGTATGTCGGAGACCAAACGGAAGAGCAGTGGTACTGAAGAGCTCCCTGGCGGGGCGTTAGCTCTATGGTCAGGAGTCCAGGAGAGCGAGAACGCCTACCAGGGAGTGGGGGTGCTGCTGTCTTCTCGGTTGGTCGATGTTATGACCGAATATAAGGTTGTGAACTCAAGACTTCTCTGGGTTCGCTTTAAATTGGGACTGACGAAGTTATTCCTTTTGGCTGTTTATGCGCCGGTAGCTTCGTCGTCCAGGGCTGAGCTGTAGGAGTTTTGGGAGAATGTAAGAGAAGTTCTAGATTTGGCTAGGGGAAACGAAAGAATTGTTGTATGTGGTGATTTGAATGGATGGGTTGGTACCGCTCGACCAGGGTACGAGTCGGTGCTTGGAAAGTTTGGCGATAAAAGGGTTAATGATGCTGGCACGCTTATACTGAATGTATGCAAGAAAAAGGGTCCTCTTGTGACAAACACTATGATTAATCACAGGAAAATCCATATGTATACTAGAGAAAGAAAGAATGAGAGAAGTATGATCGATTTGTTCCTGGTGGATGACCGACTGCGAAAACAGGTGATGGATACGCGAGTGTTCAGGGGTGCTGACCTGGGAACGGATCACTATCTAGTGATTACTAGATTTAGGGGTCTGTTCGCGGGTTGGCGCTACCGGACGGCAGTAACAGAACCACAGTCGGTCTGTCGTATCCGAAGCTGGAAGCTTCAGGAAGCGGATACTAGGGACAAATAACATGCGAGGGTAGCCGAAAAGCTTGACACCATCGATGGCAGAAAAGAATGTGTAGAAAGAACCTGGCAGAACCTTAGGGATGGAATGGTAAGTGCAGCGGAAGAAGTGTGTGGAACAATAAAAAGAGGCAGTAGTAAAAGAAGAGATGCATGGTGGAATGATGAAGTGAAAGAAGCTGTAAAAAAGAAGAAGAAAGCATGGTTAGACTACTTGGCCTTTAGTAATGATAAGAAAGAAAGATATAGGCTGCAGAAAGTTCACACGAAAGCATTGATTGAGGAAGTGCGTGAAAGGTGTAGAATGGAAGCGGACGAAAGGTTGTCGCACAACTTTAAGGAGAACTCCAAACTTTTCTGGAAAGAGGTTGGAAGGACCCGGAGTGGTGCGACGGCCTTAAGAATGAACAAAGTGCTTTCAAGAACTAATGACGTCCTCTCAAAAAAATCGGACGTCATGCAGCGATGGAGCGAATTTTATAGAGAAATGTATGCGTATGATGATCTTAGTGAGGGATCCGGGGATGACGCCGTGACTGGTACGCCAGACCCGGACCTCGATGACACTGAGGTCATCAGTATGAAAGAGATTGAACATGCGATTCGAAGTTTGAAATGTGGTAAGGCTGCGGGACTAGACAGAGTTACTGCTGAAATGGTCAAGTATGGTGGGCCTCGCGTCTGGGACAGCTTTCATCTGCTGTGCAATTTGTGCTGGCGGACGGGGGATGTCCCGGATGATTGGCGATCCGCAGTCATTGTGCCTTTATATAAAGGTAAAGGTTCACATTTTGACTGCGGGTGCTATCGGGCGATCAGCTTGACCAGTTTAGCAAGTAAAGTTTACTCGAAGGTTTTGACACGTAGGATGCAAGAGAAATCGGAAAGATTTCTATGGGAGGCACAATGCGGATTTAGACCTGGAAAAGGATGCACGGATCAAATGTTTTCTCTCCGCATGATCACGGAGAAGCTTCTGGCTGCTAACCAGAAGATTTTCTGTGCTTTTGTGGATCTTGAGAAAGCATTTGATAAGGTTGTTAGGAAGAAAATGTGGGAACTGTTGCCGGGGTATGGTGTGGATGGTCGATTGCTAAGGGCTGTGCAGTCTCTTTACTGTGACTGTAAAGCCTGTGTGCAGGTAGGGCATGACCTGTCACCCATGTTTAACGTCCAAACGGGCGTAAAGCAGGGTTGTGTCATGTCTTCCTGGCTGTTCATACTGTATCTCGACAGCTGTTTACAGAAGCTGAAAGATAGCTGTTTGGGTGTGAAATTGGGTGACATTAAAGTAAATTGTCTGCTGTATGCTGATGATGCAGTGCTTATTGCACCATCAGAGGCAGAACTGCAGGCATTAGTCACGTGTATGAAAGAGGAATGTGAAATTAAAGGTCTCCGTTTGAATGCTAATAAAACTAAGGTTCTGGTATTTGAAAGGGACGAAGAGAGAACGAAGTGTGAAATATGGGTAAATCAGGAATGTCTAGAACAGGTAAATGAAATTGTATACTTGGGGAGTGCTTTTAGCCGGGATAGAAGGTGTGATTTAGATGTGGACAGGCGTGTCGCTGCCGGGAACAAAGTCAATGGTGCCCTGACTGCGTAAGTCAAAAGGCAAGGCGTAGCGAAGAGTGCACGCCATGCAATACATAACGCAGTGTTGGTACCGACTTTGTTATATAGCAGCGAAACCTGGGTATGCCAGAAGAAGCATAAAAGTAAGTTGAATGCAGTGGAGATGCGATCTCTTCGTAAAATGTGCGGCGTTACCATGGCCGACCGAAAGCGAAACGAAGAGATTCGCAATATGGCAGGTTTTAAAGATGACCTTATCACAAAAATTGATAAGGGCGTGCTTCGGTGGTTTGGGCACGTTGAGCGAATGAGTGAAGACCGAATGGTGAAGAAAATATATAGCGCGAAAGTTAATATTAAAAGGTGTCGAGGTAGACCGAGACTAACTTTCGAAGACCATGTGAGCAAATTGCTCGAAGAGGGTAGGGTCAAGAGTACTCGGATACCTAGACGTGCATGCATGAAGAAGATAATGAATCTGAAAGAAGCGAAAGAGGTTTGTAAGGATCGTGACACTTGGCGATCTGTTCTCTCTGGCCACCCCGTCAGGGATTGTGCGTGAAGATAAGTAAGTAAGTAAGTAAATATATCGACTTTGGCCTCTCAGTATATTTACAGAAATTTCATAGATTACTAACTAACGTTAAAATAGATTGGCAATGCAAAACAGAAAGAGCATAGTTTACGCGTATGTTAAAGCGAGACCGTTTACGTACAGGCTATCGGGCTATATAGGCCTGGCGTCATTCGTGAACAAAACGAATCCCGCTTGTATTTGCAAAATCTTAGGTTTTAAAGTAAAAATTAGCCTTTAATAAACGTAATTAATCATGACTAGGTGTGTTGTTACGGCCTACGGCTGCTCCCTTAAAGGGTCCAATCCTCTGGGGCCCATGAGCAGAAGACTTCCCGAGCAGACGTAGGTCGGGCCTCAATGTGGCCACGTGGAATCTCTCTAATTACACTAAAATATATGGGGGAGCGTTCTATAATACGGCCAGTCGACCGGGAGGAATTTGGACGTAGCTTACTTACCTATATCCAAGGCGACTGGTCCCTCCGGAGTCGGTCAGGTCACATGTGGTTGTGTAGTGCAAGGAAAATAAAGTGATGTGATGTGTATCTGGGTGTGACTGATGGTGATTGAACCTAGACCTTGGCCGTCGGCAGCAGCCCGAGCGTCGACACCGCTCCAACTTGAGGGGGCCTTCTGAGGTTGTCCACCGTCACTTTCCTCTTTCGTCACGATGACAGTCAGTTAACTCTATCGTACGATTAACTAAATTACAGAAGCCACTAACTATCGCTGGGTATAAGGTTAAGGCACAAAACGTACACGGAGTTTCTGGATCAAAGGTCACTACCGTTTCGCGTGGCAACAGTTAGTTCTAGAATATCAGAGGCCGCACTAGCTAATATTGCCGAATGCACTTATGCAGATTCTGAGTCAGACACAATGAGTCCCTGGGAAGCTCTCCAGCAGGAATGCGTGTCACAATGGTAGACCGTATATTTACTGGCCGCGCCGAATTATTCCGAGTTCCCGACAAAAATGGCAGCGTGTCGTTCCCAGCACAGCTGACAGGCGACTGACTGCTCTTGGGCGTTTTACGCACGACCGAATGTCAAACCGGTATGACACTGAGCCGCGCGCCCTCTCGCGTTCGTTCTTGAAATTAGCGTTTAGCGCGAACACGTGTAGTACCTAAGTATAACTCACCGCGGAAAGAAATCCCATATTATTACACATTTAACTCGTAGGTGCGATTGAAATGTTGTTGCGGATAAATTACTGTGTTTTAGAGGAAGTACGAACAATTTTTACTTCAATGGATAGCAAAATAATATCAAATTTTCTAATAATAATCATCTGAATGCAAAATATTTAAATTAAAAATAATTACAAATACGAGAAATTCTGCTAATTTTACTCTCCCTTCTATAGAGATAGGCATTATCGATAATATCTTATCGAAAAATGTCGTTAAAAAGAAAAGATAATAAAATATATTTTTTCAACTTAGTATTATATCTTTTATTTTTAGTTTACCGTAGTTAAATATTCTTCCAATCGTATGAAAAAAAATATTATAATAGAATTAGGGAGACAAACGAGCACAGTTCAATTGGTGGTAAGTGGATGCTGTAGCAGATTTTCACAAAATATTGATATTTAACAAAAATAGTTGAAAATAATAAATAAGAAGAATAGAATACTGAAGAATTGGTTTCCGAAAGAAAATAGTCGACTATATGCAGCAAGTATTTTGAAGCAAAATGTTTTTCTCATAGAGCTGTCCACTGTGTAGTGGCGGTGTAAGAATATCCACTACTCCCATATTATCCCGTGGGTGTCGTAAGAGGCTACAGAGGGAAACAAATCAGAGATGGGCAGCAGCGGTCTCCTAAAAACGATTAAAAATTGAAAAAAAAACTGCATTTGCCAACTCGCTTGCCAAGCGTGGTAACTATAGCAAATAACCCCCCTTTGAGGCAATCTATGGGAGAGGACGGGGCCTTGTCAAAGCGTCCCCCTCAAGACTGTGGTCCTAGCCTTGAGGGGGACGCTTTGTAGAGCGAGTGCCCGCTATTTGATAGCGGGAGTGGCGATT
This sequence comes from Parnassius mnemosyne, assembly GCA_963668995.1. NCBI lineage: Eukaryota > Metazoa > Arthropoda > Insecta > Lepidoptera > Papilionidae > Parnassius > Parnassius mnemosyne. The sequence goes on along the minus strand of CAVLGL010000104.1, from coordinate 54,044,442 downwards.
AGCAAGAAAGGCTCTGAGGATGTGGGTGAGCCAGTGAGCCTATCAGGCACGTTGAGTTTATGCAGCTTATAAAGCAAGCCGTCATACCAGACGAAGAAGACGGCACCAGTCATGGTGGTTCTGCGACTTCTTTGTGGGATCCTTTCAGAATGTATTCTGTAAGGCGATGTAATTGGTCGGTGCACGAGTGTTAGGGTCTGAAGCCGAACTGCTCGTCAGGAAGAAGTTTGTTGGTGAAGATGTGTTTATGAAGGCGATTCAATATGAGTCGCTCGTAAACTTTCCACAGTGTGCTGAGGAGACTAATTTGTCTGTAACTAGAGGCTGAGTCGCGCGGTTTCCCCGGTTTCGGAATTACTGTTACGTCTACTTCTTTCTATGCATCCGGCAAGGAGCAGCTGGAAAGAAAAGCGTTGAATATGCCTACTAGGCGGCAAACGAGCGGCGCGGAGAGAGATTTCAGTACCCTGTCGCTAATGATATCGGGACCGGGTGCTGATTTCTTTGAAATTCTAAAATAGTTTCAATTGATGATTTCGACAAAATGACATCTTTGAGTATTGCTACGTTAAGGATGTCCAGTTGTTGGTTTGTAGCAAATGGGTAGCGGATCGGAGTTTTAAGCGTGATAACATCAAAGTTTAGTCGCTCCGAGATTTGAACAATGCAATTCCAGTGAGATTTGTGTTAAGTGAGTACCAGGAGGAATGCTTACTGTTGTAAGTTTTCATGTAGGTCTCCAGCTTTTATGATACTGGAGACTAGATTGAGTAATTTTGCAATGAATCGATTGCAAAAGTGGTGGTTGATACGCCGAAACTATAGTAAGTGGCGGACGACCAGAAAGAGCTTCTTTATATATAGCAACTTCTATGTTAGTTAAAGAGGGGGCGCCAATCGATACGCAGTGCAAGGACCTTTTGTAGTAGATCAAGGTACCGCCTGCACGGTTGGTCAACCTATCATTCCTAACTAGGGTGTATTGTGCGATTTCAGGATAGCGATGACTAGGTTTCAAAAAAGTCTCTTGCACTAACAGTACGTCTACATTGTGGTTGCACAGGAAGAGCGCGATCTCGTTTTTTTGATCTCTGAGGCCGTTCGCTTTACAGAACGCGACAGTCAGAGAGTGTGGTTTACTTCTACCTAAATTTTGTGCTGGCATTCTGGTACTTAGAAAAGGTGATTAGGCGCACTGGAAAGACCAAATTGCGTCGATAAGGCCTATATGCTCAATCGTAGCATTGAGCTCAATGGCTCCGCGGAGTTTGCGGGTCAAGAAGAAAACCGCAGCGACGTTAATGTTGCTGATGAAGCAGACTAGCGAGAAGATAGCGGTGAAGTAGGACGAGCCTTGTGGGATGGGCTTCGGTTTTGTGGCCTGCGGTGGTGGCAGTACCTTTGAGGCGATAAGTGCCGGCGGTTTCACCCAAGCATTGGGTTTTAGCGCAGAAGGTACGAGAGGGCCAGTACCTTGCTCGGCTGCCTCGGTGATAAGGGCGAGCTTGCTTGTGATTGTAGGCTCGGAAGTGGGCAGCGAAGAGGGTGCCGGTTTGGGGGCAGGCAGCCGAGAGTATAACACACTTACTTAACCCGCGCATCCAGGACGGTTTTTACCTTCGTGCTGCTTCCGTCGTGGCGCTTTGAAACACCCTCGATAATTCGCTGGGTGTCCCTCTTCGCAGCAATTGACACAGCTCAGGGGTTCAACCGTCGCGGGCGTGCGGGGACAGTCAGTGGTGCCGTTGTCACCTAAGCACTTGACGCACCTAGGCCTGGTATAACAGTTTCTACGAAAATGGCCGTAAAGTTGGCATCGGTGGCATTAGCCAACGATGCCCCTGTTTCGGGGGTTTTAACTGCAGTCCCCGTTAGATTGCAGATGCGCCGAACTTTAAAAATCTCCTTGCCTTCCAGAGAGAGGACAAGGCACAGAACTAAGAAACGCTTTTATCGGTCTGGTGGTGCATGCACCTCCCAGACCGTGAGATTTTGAGCTTTGAGGTCTTTTAATACACAAAGACACGAAGGTTACGCCCCTCTGAGAGGGTGTATGTATGGAAGCTTATTTACGGCGATTTCTCAGGTGATTTGTAACGCTGCGGAGTTTCTCCGTCGAGTTCATGAATATTCTGATGCCCTGACCGTCATTTTGCACCTTAGGGCAATAGATTTTTTCAACCAGTATGATAGTTAACCCCATTTTGATTTGTCCTGAATGATAATGGAAGGCGGCGGCTTTTTCCTACGTTCAGAAGGGGACGCATTCGCTGCAAGCTAAGCCTCAGGCTTAAAGGCTTGAGTATGCACAGCGGAGGAAGGCTTTTTTGCCAGAGTGGCCGTGGAGAACGAAGGGGCCGAGTTTGTCTCGGCTGCCTTTTTTGGGCTGCACGTTTGTGCTTTTTTACCTAGACGAGATTAATAAAGCCTTCATCTACGGGCTTACGCGGGACAAGCGAGTCGGTCTTCTTATCTGATCCTGATTCGGCATCCGACAAAATCGGAGAGCGGGTGAAAATCGCAGAAGGCGTGAGGAAAGCGGCGTCGTAAATTGTGTTTATGGTCACAAAGGTTGTAGGTCTGGTGCTCGGCGAGAGAAGGTCGTCAATCCGCACGGTCGGACGGCTATAGGGGGCCAGACACGCTGGGTAGACGGGCCAGGTAAAGGCGCTGACTCCAGCGTGAGCTTGGGAACACAGTCCAAATGTCAGAGCAGGCTCGACTAAAAAAGTCGGCGAGTTCGTCGATTGTTATCGACGCTATCTTCTTAAATATGCTAATACAAGCTCAGATATATACTAAGCTCCCGCACCTTTTGGCGTGGGAGATGTGTGCCTACGTCAAACACCCATACACCTAGCGCGCTGGTACGCTAGGAGGCGTAACTCAGTTAACTGTCTAGTTAAAAAAGCTAATTAACACTATTTGTTGATTTCAAAATAAGTAACATGTTTAGATACTATATATGATATATTAGGTCTAGTTGCCGTAAGCAGGAGTGCTATGCATGTGGTCCCGTCTTCGAATCCCTGGTCAGTCAAAAATTCCCAATAGCAATCTGAAGACCGGAAGTTCGCAACGTTTCACCATTGTATCTCGGAAATTAAAAACGATGGTCGCCTCTAAGGCGGCGGGTGTGTTTCACTCTACTTACGGTTACCGATAGCAGGAATTCAGGATGGAGAGTTACACACAAACACACTTTGCACTACAACAAGCGTCCGATGCACTTCACAACAACATAGTGAGACCGTAGTCTCCCATGACAGCGTGCTTCGCGCACCACAGTGAGAACACTAAGGCAGCAACCAAACACAAAGCACCAAGTAAGGCGGCGTATAACGGAAGTTAATTTTAATTTTGCGCATGAGCTAAGAGAGCAGTGACTGACGGCAGTGAACTCGACCAACACGTCCGGAGTCTACAAAGTCCATCGCTGAATGTGAACTGAACCTTGCACCTCTCCAACAAAATGGAGTGACCTGAGGAGACATGTAAGCAGTCAATAGATCCAGGTGGGTTAGGACCATGCTTTGTGGCAATATATGCAGGTGGCCTATATTCAGCAGTGGACTTATGATGGTCAGTATTAGTTTATTATCGGTCTATTTAATTTTTTTTTTCAAATAAATATTTAGGTTTTTTTCTCACGATATTGAGTCTTTATACTTCAGCAAACCATAACGGTTAAGAGCCGGACGTTAAGTGTACAACATGTGCCACATATAACGTCAAGGCTCATTAACCTACGACAGTCCAAGTTGTGTCTTGAACATTAGTGTCAAGCTGACGGACGCATTTTATGTACATATATGGAAACTGTGACCTTTAACATTTAAAATATATTTTTCTTTATTTACATTTTGCGTACGATTTACTAAGGCTTATCTTAAATAATTAAAATAACTACATCTCGCAATAAAAAAAAAATGTAAATATTTAAAATATTTTCTGATGTTATTATTTTAAGTTTAACATTCTAGTATTGTGTAATTTCATTTAATTAAATTAATTATTTCACAAAAAAATATTTCGTACATAATTGACAGCATTTTATGGTACTTCGAAATTGTCGCTTCATTAGCTTAGTTGTCCTAACGTACCCAGATATTCCCCAGGCAGGAGAGCAGTCCTACCATCTAAATATATAATGGCTGCGACTTAAGATAACGAGCAGTATAATGCTGAAAGAAAACAAGAACATGACAATTTTACTGGCAAGGAGGCATTCCATATAAGGATTTAGAGGAAAAATACATTTGAATTTTGATTCTCAATCGAGTATAAGAGAAGGTTCGACAGAGTATTTACTTTCCATTTACTGATTTATTTGACCACACTTCGTAGTTAATAATCTTGGTAAAATAGCTCTCTTAGAGAAAAGCCTCTATGAAAAACTAATAGACAAACAGACACTTCCGTTATTATCCTTTGTTCATTAATTGAAAGTTCATTTAGCCGACGATCATGTATGCGTAGATATCAGGTATCAGGTTTGTGTCAAGTGAAATTGCGCCATGCAACCATTTTACAATTTTAGAGGAAGCATGAGATTTTATATGTATTTTTATATTTTGCACGTCTATAAAATAAGGGTTTTAAAAACTAAATTAACTCGAATTGATTATGAGCAGCAATTATTCTGGTAATAATTCTGACAATGTTAAGTCGCATTCATAAAATTATAGAATGGTCATCGGCTATTAGTACGTCAGCAAAATCGAAATTTGTTAAGTCGTCCAGTAGTGGGTAAAATCTGATTTTTTTAATAGATAGTGTGACAAACGAGCACACAGTCCAGCACCAAATGATAAGTGGTTGCTGTGACCCATAGACATCTAAATCTATCCTCAATAAAGTATCAAAATGCAGATACGTTGTCACCCGTGAGGACTAAGGCGGAATGCGTCTTTTCCAGTAAAAAGGGTCTCCGGTTCTTTACACTCACCATACGAAACACAGCAGTGTTAAGCTACTATTTTACGCCAATGTTCTGTGAGACCGTGGTCCTTCCCCGGTCGAGCCAACCCATTCGTCCTACAACTATACTACTAATATATCATTCATACATAAGATACAAAATAACATACTATATACAGGTGAGCCGATAAAGGTGTATTTAAAATAATCAATGATAAAATATACTATATTCACTTTTGAGATATTTTTTATAATACTTCAATAAATATTATATTCATTTATAGAGAGAATTTGCACCGGATTTTCTTTAGGTAATTGAGAAAAAAGTGCAATGTACAAAAGTCATATTTTTATAGCAAACTGTTACATATTAATGTGGTGCCAAATTCTATTTTTTTCTTCTTCTAAAAACCGACCAAACATGACACATCCTGTTTTTCGAGATTCACGTTAAATAAATTCGCTTTTCAAACTAAGGCTTCCTCAAATTACTTCAGTAACGCACCAACAGATCCGGCTCTGATTCAACAAACAGCTACAAAAACATTTGGGCAAGGAGTCTTTTATTACATTATTACAGTTTTTTATTGTATTAATTTAAATTGGACCCCCCCTTTATAATTCAACTAGTAACAGTTTTATGCCTTTGTAAACCATAGAAAAATTATTAATTAAATCATGGTGATTATATTTATATTTCGAGTACACCCATTGTTAATAATAATTCTTCAATTGACTTTATACATATAGGTCAGATGCTTTAACTCATTACATTTTTATTGTTTAAATTAAGCAAGCACAAATACGGTCTTTAGATCGTAGGACGTAGTTTAAATAACTATTATTCTGTATGACACCAACGTACAGGATCGAAACTCAAACAGGAGATTGGCAGCAGCATCTTCCTGATAACGACTCAACATAATATAAAACTGCGTTTTCCAAACCTACAATACATAGATTATGGCTCTATGAATGTTGCCCATATGAGGAAGCTCAAAGTCAATCAGCGTGCGATGCGAAGTACTATTCTCCGAATTTCTCTGCAGGAAAAAGTTCGTAACGAGGATATCCATTAAAGAACAAGAGCTACTGACATAGCCCAGCGGATCAGTAAGTTGAAGTGGCAATGGCCGGTCCATTATTCCTTATAGCTCTAAAAACCGACAACCGATGGGGAATAAAGGTTCTAGTATCGCACGCTTGTACTGGCAAGCGCAGTGTTGGGCAACTCTAAATGGAGTGATGAAATACGTAGGCAGTCGTTCAGGCAGAACCGTACTTTGTCTCAATATAATATGGAGGTGGCCTATTATTATCGGTGGACTTCTGAAGGGCTGTAATAGTTTACTTTCCGTATATTTTTTTCGAATAATTATATTTTTTTCCAACAGCATGAGTCTCTATTACGGTGTAGTAAGTATGTAATATTTATTTTAGTGGACATAAAATCCTCCGCGAGGTGAAAGGCCAGCTTGAGATGGCTACTCCAAATTGGCTTGGCGAACCCACTTCGGATGTGAATTGGTGAGCTGTGGCGAGAGGGGTGTCCTCTCGATCGCAGCTTAGGGAGAGTCGCGGGGAAGGGGAGTGCTGGTATGTCGATGCGCCACTCGCACTATCCTTCGTAGCTCCGGCGTGGCCACACCACTGATGCAGGTGGTGGTGAGGCTGCGGGTAGAGACAAGTGCCGATATTCCGAGGCGCCGCTCTCCTTACACTACTGTGTCGTCACGCGTTTCGTCACGAACCACATGTGGATATATTTTTCTAGATTTATTTGTGACTACTAAATTTAAGTAGTCACTTGATATGGTGACTGCTGCCACTATGCGAGGTGTTATACTTAAATTTCATAGTAGTCGAGAAACCAAAGTTTTACTTTTATCCCAACTGGTATAACTGACGGTTAACGGTGGTAGAGCCACGCAGCAGCTTTCGCTGTTGCACGTATGGGCCAGCTCGAGCCGGGTTGGTACCACGACCTCACAGAATACCGGCGTGAAGTGGAAGTTCTGCTTCCGCGTTTCGTCTGGTGAGTGCAGGTGACCGGAGGCCCAATTCCCCCCCCCCCCCATCAACATGGTAGCGGAATTACATCATAAATTACCCCAGGAGGGTACCAGTAACCCTGGAGAATCCCTCGCTGAGCATCCACGACCATGCTATTCCACTCCTGAGCGTGGGTGCTCAGGCTACCCAGCGTATTCTGGGGGGAGGGGGGGGGGCAAAATTCCGCTCAACACTATAACTGCTCGGGGCAAACTGAGCAACAAGACCAAGGCGACCCCTGCCACGCTATCCGTGAATTTCTGCAACATCAGGGGACTTCACTCGAACCTAAACGCCGTACACTACCATCTCGAGACGGCGAAGCCGGCCTTGCTCTTTCTGACCGAGACGCAGGTGTCCTCTCCGACTGATACTTCGTATCTCTCCTACCCGGGGTACAAATTGCAGCACTCCTTTCTGCCTCGGGCTGGAGTTTGCGTGTATGTCAGAGAGGACATCTGTTCTCGACGCCTTAAAGTCAGTCAGTCAGGCAGTCTTGAAGGTTCGGACCTGTCCATCCTTTGGCTACGCGTAGACAGCGACGACCATCCGCGCGTCTACGTGTGCCTCTATAGGTCCCATTGCGGTAATGCCGAAACAGACCGACTCATCGACCACGTCCAAATGGCTACGGATTCCTTGCTACAACAGGTCCCATCCGCAGAGATCGTGATCGTTGGCGATTTTAACGCCCACCACGCCGAATGGCTCGGTTCACGTTTAACCGATCATGCGGGGAGATCTGTTTATGACTTTGCCTTGGCATATGGTCTGACACTACTGGTTACATCGCCTAGGCGGATTTCAGATGTTGAGGATCATACACCTTCCCTGTTGGACCTTCTGCTGACCTCTCATCCGGACGGATATCAGGTTTCCGTCGATGCCCCTCTTGGCTCTCCGGACCATTGTCTGATCCGGAGTGTGGTGCCACTCACGCTCCCCTCGCGGTTGCGTTCTGCAGGTTGCCGCCGTGTTTGGCATTATAGGTCGGCGGATTGGGACGGAATGCGGTCTTTCTTTGCTTCCTACCCATGGGGGCGGGTTTGCTTCTCGCCGGATGATCCCAGCGCTATTGCTGACTCTGTCACTGATGTGGTGCTACAGGGTATGGAACTATTTATTCCATCATCTGTGGTACCCATCGGAGGCAGATCTCAGCCTTGGTTTGGTCGCTCCTGTAAGACTGCTTTACGCAGTAAGCAGGAGTGTTATCAAGCCTGGGCTGCGGCTTCGGCGACTCGGGATGTAAACACCAGCATACTTAAAAAGAAGTATAACTTTGCCTCCAGGTCCTTCAAAAGAGTTATTGCCAAGGCAAACTCAGATCACATAGGCAGAATTGGCGAGAAACTAGTTTGCCTTCCTTCGGGAACCCGTGCATTCTGGTCTCCCGCCAAGGCTGTCCAAGGGAATTTCTGTAAGCCATCACTACCATCTCTGCACAGGGAGGAAGACTCACTGGCCCACGACGAAAAAGAGAAAACCGACCTTTCAGGCTCCTTTTTTGCGTCCAACTTTACTGTTGATGACGGGGGGAACACACCGCCGACCATCCCGCGGTGTGAGTGCTCCGTGCCTGATGTGTGGTTCTCACAGCGCTCGGTTCGCAGAGCACTCATCTCCCTTGACATCCACAAGTCGAGTGGGCCTGACGGAATCCCCCCAATTGTGCTGAGGACGTGTGCTCCGGAGTTGGCACCGGTTCTAATGCGTCTTTTCCGGTACTCCTACTCCCTAGGCGTAGTCCCGAAATCATGGAAGACAGCTTTTGTCCACCCGATCCCCAAAAAAGGCGACCGCTTAGACCCGTCCAACTACAGGCCTATCGCCATCACCCCCTTGTTCTCCAAAATAATGGAATCCGTTATAAACTGCCACCTTATGCAGTACCTTGAGGATCACCAGCTGATTAGTGACCACCAGTACGGTTTTCGTCGGGGTTGATCAGCTGGTGATCTTCTGGTCTACTTAAATCATAGATGGGCGGAGGCAGTAGAGTCCAAGGGGGAGGCATTGGCCGTTAGTTTGGACATTGCGAAGGCCTTCGATCGGGTTTGGCACAAAGCGCTTCTTTCAAAGCTCCCTTCCTATGGGCTTCCCGAGAAATTATGCAATTGGATCACCAGCTTTCTTGCAGATCGGAGCATCAAGGTCATTGTAGACGGTGCATGCTCCGAGCCTATTAATACAAGCCTATTAACGCTGGTGTTCCACAAGGCTGCGTGCTATCACCAACGCTGTTTCTTCTGCATATCAATGATATGTTGCAAGCCGGTAGCATTCATTGCTATGCGGATGACAGCACTGGTGATGCTCTATACACCGGCCGTGCCAAATTTCTCGGGAAAACGTCACCGAGTACCGGAACAAACTTGTGTCTGAAGTCGAGTCTTTGCTGGACAAAGTCTCGGATTGGGGGCGACTAAATCTAGTCCAGATTAATCCTCAGAAGATGGAAGTTTGCGCGATTACCGCTAAAAAGAACTCCTTTGTCGTATCTCCTCAGTTTCAAGGTACTCCCCTTGTTGCCTCAGCCAGTATCGGAATCCTCGGCGTGGACATATCAAGTGACGTGCAGTTTCGTGGTCACTTGGAAGAGAAGGCCAAATTGGCCTCTAAAAAGCTTGGCGTGCTCAGCAGTGCGGGACAGTATTTCATGCCAGCTCAACGCCTGCAACTTTACAAGGCGCAGGTTCGGCCTCACATGGAATACTGTTCCCATCTCTGGGCTGGGGCTCCCCAGTGCCAGTGCCAAGAATTGTTCGGATTAATCCCAGCCGCCAAATTTCACGAATGCACATCGCGGCAGAACTCCCGATACCATCCACATCATCTGGATGATTGGTGGTCCACCACTGTGCGATTTAGAAGATGTTTTCTTCCTCGTACAACTTCCTTGTGGAATAGTTTACCATCAGCGATTTTTCCGGACCGATACGACTTAGGGACCTTCAAGAAAAGAGCCTACTCCTTTTTAAAAGGCCGGCAACGCATCTGCAATTCCCCTGGTGTTGCGGTTGTTCATGGGCGGCGGTAGTCACTTACCATCAGGTAAGCCGCATGCTCGTTTGCCCCCTCTCCTATAAAAAAAAACTGATAATATTGGTGGAAATTTTAGGGTAATAATGTACCAATGAACACATTTCTACCAAGGTTAATTCGCGACTATTGAAATTAAAAAAAAAACTATTGGTAAATCCAATTGTACATGCTCTAAGCGCATTAAAAAAATTACATATAAAATGATTATACGGAAGTTTTTAAAGTAGTTTAAATACACACAAGTTTTCACTAATTATACTTCTAATTTTCCGATAATTTTATAAATTATTATAAACAAATAGGTTGAGTTAAAGAATAGATATTTTCAAAGTTATCGCGTTTACCACTCCATGCAGATTTAATAAATCTCCATGCAGACTTGATAAAGCCACTTAAACTACTTTTTATATAAAAATAGCTATTAATCGATTTAAAAAAAAATATTAATAAGTTCAAAAATTATTTATGTTTCTGACAATGTGCTTTTTATGTCCGTTGGAATCTTGATTTTTAGGCGCTATTAGAACATACATACGCGCTTTGCGCTTCAGGCATGCAATATCCTAATTTCACCATGACTGGGAGCTATCATCTGTTTGGGATACTATCATTAATAAAATTTTATCCAAGCCAAAGTATATCAATGCAAGACTTCAAGATACTGTAAACTAATTCTGCGTAGATCGAACCAAAGGTTTTGATGGTAGCCTTCGTTAACTATGACGTCAGGATGTGAAACATCTTACAACCATGTGTGCTGTAAAGCACTCATAATAGTGGGAATTGAAAAAACTAAAATTAAGCGCGATAAAATCCATAAAATTAGTTTAATTTAATAAAATTAAAGTAAAATAAGTTTAACATATTACTAAGCGGAAATTTTAATATAAAATAAGTCAGAAGTTGGCACGTAGAGTTAATCTTTTCCCTGATTATATAGTCATAAAGTTGCTTGACAGAAAAAATTAACGTTAATATACGCTGAAACATCGAGCAAGAAAGTATTAATGTACTTTACAGTATGGGTTTTTTGGTAATTATGGATTGTTGGTAATTAGACAACTGACATTTTGAATCTATTCGTCTTTTATGTTTTACGTGGCAGAGCCACGCTACAACTACATAGCGGCTGCATGACTGCCTCGATGGTCTAGTAGTCATACACGTAACTGTTTATAATATAGTCCCGAGTTCAAACACCGGGCTGGACCTGATTCAGTTTTGGCTTTTCAGTCAAGCAATTTTCAATAACAACTCGGAGTCAGGAAGTTGGCTGTGTTTCACCCTCGTGATTCGGAAAGCACGTAAATCTGGTAGTCTTGCGTCCCTCTGATCCTGTCGGATTGTTGTCCCATCGGACTATGAGAATGGAAGAGTAGGCAGTGCACCTGTGCTTGCGAATACTCGAGCGATATAAGCCTGCCCTGCGCAGATGGCTTGTCTCCTCTGACTGACCTGGATGACGATGACTGGCCGTCGTGACCGTACAGTCTGGAGGACACTATCATTATTACATTTATTTTAATAAATACATTATTATATTATTTAAAGTACAAGTTCACAAAAAATACTAAGCATATAAAGTTTTATTGAATGATTTTATAAACACAAAATGAAATATCACAGATTTTGTATATTTTGTGAACTAAAAACTTAAGTAAATACAACGTAAAGTTTATTAGTTTAAAACTGAATATAAACGGAATACAAACTACTGAAACTTTAACTCTATAAAACATCGCATTTAATTGGAGATTTTCAAAATTTATATATAAATCTTACGAAACCTGCAATGACCCCGTGATATGCAAACTGCTATTTCGACAAAAAAGTTTTCAGCATGGGATTTACAGGATTTTCACATTTATCTGCTTTTCATGCCTGGCTCGTCAAATCCTCCGTTCCATCGGAAATATAAAAAGGTTCAGACAAATATAATAATTTATGGTTGTCCTTTTTTAATTACATTATCTCTTGTAATATTTTGTTGTATTAAAAAAAAACTACGTTTCCAAAGACCTTTTTAATATTTAACAAAGGTTATATTCTCAGAGATACTTTTTAACAAGTTTTATTTTGAATGATCTCATGTTTGAATAGAAACAACATGTTTTGGGTTTTATTGTCTACACTGGTAAGTTTTCCTCAATTATTCGGTTTGTTATAATTAATGATCTTACTCAAAACTTCTGTGAAAGGACCACGCTCTCACAGAGTACCAGCGTAAAAAATTTTTAACGCTGCTGTATTTTATATGGTGAGTGTAAAGGATCGGAGACCCTTTTTAGTGACAGCTGTGATTGCCAACCCGCATGCCAAGCGTGTTAACTATGGCAAAATGGATGGATGGATGGAGAAATTTATTATTTTAGTTGCTCTTGTGTATTTACGCCGATGGTAGATTATATTTATAAACTCTGTTCCCTTCTTCCATATCATCAGTTCTCAAAACAAAAGTTTTTTCAAAGAAATACCTTGTGTAGCTGAATTAATTTATATAGCGTAATATCCCTATTAATATTATACGGGTATATATATTTGAAAGCTTGTGAATATGTTTGGGTATTCCCTTCTCAATCACACAATAACGGCTAAACGCATTTGGTTGAAAATGGGCACATAAATAGACTATTTGAAATCGTCAAGATAAAAATCATATAAATTTAAATATTTGATCACTTTTGTTTCATATAATCGAAAATTTATATCGTTGCCTAATAAAGTTAGATATTGCGATGCGATGTTTCTGTCGTCCCAACTTAGATTAGTGGCTTTCATGAACGAGCTAAAACTTCGTCATAGACGGAGAGAGTGAATATTGTTTAGTTCTCAATATAAACTGAATATTCAGCATTACTTTATTGATTTATACATTACTATTTTTAACTATCAGAAAAAATGTAACAGCACATTCAGTCCCTAAAATAGAACATAATAGTAGATATAAAAAAGTTATATAAAGAGTTCCAAATTAAATATCAAAATATTCAAAATTACAATAAAAATAAAACTAACTTAATTATCATACAGTCCTACTCCTCGCGGTATCGTGCCAAAAACGCTGGCTTCGTTTCCCCGCTGAATGACTATACTTAGCCTTTGAGCGAGAAAAGAACCAGCCCTCTTATCACCAGCAGCAAGGAATAGCCGCGGATGGAATTTTTTTTAGGAACTTCACCGCACATGGACCCCACGGACCGATAGTCTCTACAGCAAATGGCACAAATATGTAGTCATCTCTCAGTAGATAGCATTTAGCAAGTAGCATACCACACTGGGGTTTTACCCTCTCTCCCAAAAGATCAATGTCATACCGTCAGGTCTATTTCCATCGTCTCTAAATATTTCACAAGGCTCTAAAACCGAGGGAACATTTATAGAGACAAGAGCCCTTTAAATGACGTTGTTCAAAGAACCGTGCTGTGAAAACCTACCAGCACTTTTCTTACATAAAAGTACGTGTTAGTTTATTTAGTTTATGGCTGTCGTTCATTTTCGAATTTATTTTCAGTCATTCATCATTTTCGAACTACATAGTAGTTTAAAGTTATAAAATCATGTTTGCGGGCTATGGAGACATTTGATTATCTTTCCACTATTTTTAGAAAGTACAAGTAACATTTCAAAACATCAAATAAAGCAAATTATGATGGGAAAACGAGCCCATGAACAATAATGTAACTTTATTGCACTGAATACTTTGCACGATAGCGTGCCAAAAGCACAACGTCATGAAACAACCATGCACGGTTTATCTACGTTGCAGGCAATTCCAAATATTACAGAAGATTGGAAACAAGTTCTGTGTGAATGCATTATCGCGAACTGATTTTAACCCTTAAGAACCACATCTTTTCACACTTACCGAATTACTATTATGGGTCTGTACGTACCCATGTTTTTATTTCCATTTTCTTTGCATTTTTAGTTCACTCATTAACTTCTTCATCTGTCTGCATAAGTCGACTGCTGGATATGGGCTTATTTCGCTGTAGAAAGGGTTTACTTTATTCGACAAGCTTGGCAAGCGAATAAGCGATTGTATAATTATCGAGACGTCTCACACCTTTAATGCTCTTCACCATTCGTAATTTACGACTGGCGTAAAGAAGATGGTTATACGAAAGAAATGGTTATCGGGGGCCAATTTATCATTTTAGTCACCTTTTCGAATCCTACGGGACGAAATGGGGTGACGGGTTACTCATTCACACACTGGTCACTTATAACCTTTAAAAAATGTACCAATGATTTTAACTCTACTGATGCCCTCGATAATGACTATAATTTAGTTAAATATGCTAACGTTCTCGACATTATTCAAAGGGCCAATTCTAATACTTTTAGTTTCGGACGTTTCCATACTATTTGAGCTACTGTTGCTTCAAACTTTATTTATTTTTATATCTACATAAATTATACTGGGCTATATATTTTAACAATTTACGCCTATTTTTACAACCTATCTATGACACAACATTTGGAGTTAAAAAATAACAATAATTAATGATATACTAGTACTAGAAGTAATATTTTTTTTTTGTAAAATGAATATAATAACAAACTTAAACTGTTTATAGTAAAACGATAATCGAAATTTATTAAACTTTGGCTTTTTCGAAGATCAGTCCCAACAATTAATGATAAATCTTAATAATTTTTGGTTTTGCTTATTTTTTGAAGCTATTTTTATAAATAAAATAAAATTATTTTATAAGAAAACCTAAACTAGAATGGAGATTCTAGAATAAAAGCAGCTCATACGAGGATTATGCTTAACTTTAAGCAAATGCAACAAAAATGCAAAAAGCAAAACAGTAAAATATAAAGTTTATTCAAAAAACGAAATATTTTGCTATTTTGTATCAAATTGTATTACTTTCGTACGATTCCGTGATGTCGAAGTAGGAAAAGCTAAAATTATACGTGAGTGTTGAGTCAAAAAAGCGATCCACGGGACAGGGGTCAAACATCACCAAATTCCATATCTGCTTCTCAATAACTGATTTTTAGCTCGACCCGGAATTTGAAATGATCATCAGTTTCAGCATTTTCGACTACTTGACCTATGAGGAATTTGTTCTTCTAGTTCTAGTGTATATTTAAATTTATTTTTGTATATTAAGTAAGCAGTAGTGGCTAGAATGCCTGACTACTATGCCACAGAATTTGAGTAAATAATATAATATAAATCCTAATTGACGGTTTCGAATCTGCTGATGTTGAGTTAGTTTCCTTAACTACTATACAATTTTAGTCACTGTCAGCAGCCATTCTTTTACAATATTTTCATAGTGTTGAACGACGCTTCCTTGCTTCACCTAATGTATAACAGATATTTTTACTATAATACGTTGTCTAAGTGATTTATTCTACTATTTTGGTAAAGATAATGTTTTCCTAACCGATATCAACCACGTCAGTTACTTTATGTAACAGTTACCGACTGTGTAAATCGAATTCGAAGTAACAATATTGCAAACTTTATACGGCTTGCGACCATAAAATCTAAAACATTTAGCGGTTTTATATACTTTTTATTTCATTAGAACCATCAAAGTTAGTTTCTCAAACATTAAATTTTACTTTTTACTCCTCCCAACTCTGGTTTGTTTTCATAAAGTTAGAGTTACGAGTACAGTGCACGGTTTAATAAAGCTGGAAATTGCTATGCGATGTTTAGGTCGTGCAAACTTGGATTAGAGGCTTCTGAGTTACTAACTTAAACTTTATTGTGGACGGCCGTAGTTTAAATTGGATGGTTTTCTACATAAAACCGTATAAATCTGATTTCCAGATACACTGTTTTATCTTTAAGTTTCCATTTAGAAGTTGTTGTAAGTGGGTCCAATTTTGGCAGTCCAAATTTTAATACATCTCCAAACGTCGAGATTCCCTCAGTTCATATACGTCCTTACACTTGTGTGGGTGCAAAAGTGCATGTTTTCTTTAATTGTAGATTCATATTTTAGTGAACTTTTTTTCATATATCTCGATAAGAAATCAGGATAATATAACTAAAACAATTTTAACTCACGGGTTATATAAAGATAAAAATAAAATTAATATATTTATTTGCAAAAACATGTATAAATAATAATAATACATTTGATGTTTATTATTGGTGTGAAAATTGTAATTTTGGATCAACATGATTTACCATAGTTGGTGTACCAACTACGGTAAAAGATGTTGATCCAAAATTCTGGATTTTTTCAATATTGCCACCTAATGGGTCCAATTGTGATTTGTTAAGATCATACGGGTACCCACTCAAACACACAAAAAGATCATCAAAATCCATCCAGCCGATCTTGAGTTTTAGCGAAACAAACGGAGCTTAAATGAGATAGATAATAATGAAAGTTTAAATTTTTTTCATAATGTCTGTTCTTGGTAATTTTTAACATGCCAAAAATAATATTCTGACCAAGTTTTATGCCTATAAGAGCTATACTTTGAAAATTTGAACTGTTTTAATCACGATATCTCCTTAGCCTAGGGACTGCTGGAATTTCGTAAAATCCGTTCTTAGCTGACCTCTACCCAGCAAAAGGATTATTCCTACCAAATTTCAAGTCTCTAGACCTCATGGTTTAGAGATATAGTGATGAGGTGGTTACATAGGTATAAATGTCTTCTTTATATATGTATAGATAAAAAGAAGAATAGGTATAACAAATATTTAATTATTTATTGCAACAAGATAATATATGTAATAATTAATAAGACACAACATGAAATAAGAAAAGTATATTTTTTTTTTATAGAACCGGGTGACAAACGAGCACAGTCCACCTGATGGTAAGTGGTTACTGTGACTCATAGACATCTACATCTATTCTCAATAAAGACTCAAAATACAGATGCGTTGTCACCTGTGAGGACTAAGATGGAATGCCTCTTGTCCAGTAAAAAGGGTATCCAATTCTCTACACTCACCATACGAAACACAGCAGCGTTAAGTTGCTATTTTAATTAATAATTTTAATTATTAAAACATATAAATATAACATATAATACAGATAACTGTAGATATTTTCATAAGGAATAAAACTAACAAGTTGTCACCAAAAGAGATTTTCGAATCGTAAACACACCTAATATCACAATTTTTTACCAATAAGTGCTTTAGAGCAAACAAATGTATTCAACACTGCTATTAAGGGTATTTTTTGATCAATTGTGAATGGTCCAGTATTATTACTTCAAGAAAATAATTTACCTATTACTGCCACCAAATAGCAGTGCCTCAGAAGTCAAAAAGCATCTGTAGCATTCTTTCTTTGAAGTTGGTCACACGTGTCCATGGGCTGCAGTGGCCATTTACTACCAGGTAGACTGTAAGTTTATTTGGCATTTTTGTTTTGTATAAAAAGAACGAAAAAGGCTATAACATTTAATTTTTAATTTTATCATTCTACAGCGTTGCATTGTATTACTGTGTATCTTTTTGAAAAAAGAACGATAATATGAAAAATAAAAATTCCAATATTTAAGGGTGATTTCACGATACCTACGTTGCATAAGGGGCGCGATGTCACCCGCAATAATTTTACGGCTCGCTTATCGTAATAAAATTATAATTG
The DNA here is from genome assembly GCA_963668995.1 of Parnassius mnemosyne. Classification (NCBI taxonomy): domain Eukaryota; kingdom Metazoa; phylum Arthropoda; class Insecta; order Lepidoptera; family Papilionidae; genus Parnassius; species Parnassius mnemosyne. Next base: position 54,026,836 of record CAVLGL010000104.1, on the reverse strand, counting down.
TATTCGTTCTTCTTAGAAAAAAGAACGATAATATTAAAAATTAAAAGTTAAATAAAATATACCTTTTTTATAGAATAAGTGTGACAATCGAGCACACAGTCCACCTGATGGTAAATGGTTGATGTGGCTCATAGATATCTACATCTATCCTCGTTTGCGAATAAAAATGCAAAAGCGTTGTCACCCGTGAAGACTAAAATCGAATGCGTCTTTTCCAGTAAAAATGGTTTCCGGTTCTCTACACTCACCATACGAAACACAGCAATATTAAGCTGTTATTTTACGCTGGTATTCTGTGAGAGCCCCTTACTTGCTCCATCCCCGGTCGAGCCGATCCATTCGTGCTACAACTATACTATTATTATTGCTGCAGCATGCTATATCTTGTGATTGTAGGCTCGGAAGTGGGCAGCGAAGAGGGTGCCGGTTTGGGAGCAGGCAGCCTAGAGCATAACACACTAACTTGACCCGCGCATCCAGGATACGGTTTTTACCTTCGTGCTGCTTCCGTCGTGGCGCTTTGAAACACCCTCGATAATTCGCTGGGTGTCCCTCTTCGCGGCAATTGACACAGCTCAGGGGTTCAACCATCTCGGGCGTGCGAGGACAGTCAGTGGTGTCGTTGTCACCTAAGCACTTGACGCACCTAGGCCTGGCATAACAGTTTCTACGAAAATGGCCGTAAACTTGGCATCGGTGTCATTAGCCAACGATGCCCCTATTTCGGAGGTTTTAACTGCAGTCCCCGTTAGGTTGAAGATGCGTGGAACTTTAAAAATCTCTTTGCCTTCCAGAGAGAGGGCAAGGCACAGACCTAAGAAACGCTTTTATCGGTCTGGTAGTGCATGCACCTCCCAGACCGTGAGATTTTGAGCTTTGAGGTCAAACACAATATACGAAGGTTACGCCCCTCTGAGAGGGTGTATGTATGGAAGCTTATTTACGGGGATTTCACAGGTGATTTGTAACGCTGCGCAATTTCTCCGTCGAGTTCATGAACATTCTGATGCCCTGACCGTCATTTTGCACCTTAGGGCAATAGATTTTTTCGAAGTTCAACCAGTATGATAGCTTACCCCATTTTGATTTGTCCTGAATGATAATGGAAGGCGGCGGTTTTTTCCTATGTTCAGAAGGGGACGCATTCGCTGCAGGCTTAGCCTCAGGCTTAAAGGGTTGAGTATGCACCGCGGAGAAAGGCTTTTTTGCCAGAGTGGCCGTGGAGATCGAAGTTTTTTGGGCTGCACGTTTGCGCTTTTTGGCCTAGACGAGGTTTATAAAGCTTTTATCTACGGGCTTACCCGGTACAAGCGAGTCGGTCTTCTTATCTGATCCTGATATCATATAAAATCGGAAAGCGAGTGAAAATCGCAGAAGGCGTGAGGGAAGCGGCGTCGTAAATTGTGTTTATGGTCACAAAGGTTGTAGGTCTGGTGCTCGGCGAGAGAGGACCAGGACAGCGTGCTTCGCGGACCACATTGAGAACACTAAGGCAGCAACCAAACACAAAGCACCAAGTAAGGCGGCATATAACGGAAGTTAATTTTAATTTTGCGCATGAGCTAAGAGAGCAGTGACTAACGGCAGTGAACTCGACCAACACGTCTGGAGTCTACAAAGTCCATCGCTGAATGTGAACTGAACCTTGCACCTCTCCAACTAAACGGAGTGACCTGATGAGACATGTAAGCAGTCAATAGATCCAGGTGGGTTAGGACCATGCTTTGTGGCAATATATGCAGGTGGCCTATATTTAGCAGTGGACTTATGATGGTCATTATTAGTTTGTTATCGGTCTATTTCATTTCTTTTTCAAATAAATATTTAGGTTTTTTTCCCACGATATTGAGTCTTTATACTTCAGCAAACTATAACAGTTAAGAGCCGGACGTTAAGTGTACAACATGTGCCACATATAACGTCATGGCTCATTAACCTACGACAGTCCAAGTTGTGTCGTGAACATTAGTGTCAAGCTGACGGACGCATTTTATGTAAATCTATGGAAACTGTGACCTTTAACATTTAAAATATATTTTTCTTTATTTACATTTTGCGTATGATTTACTTAGGCTTATCTTAAATAATTAAAAAAACTATATCTCGCAATTAAAAAAATGTAAATATTTAAAATATTTTCTGATGTTATTATTTTAAGTTTAACATTATAATATTGTGTAATTTCATTTAATTAAATTTATTTTTTCACAAAAAAATATTTCTTACGTATTTGAAAGCATTTTATGGTACTTCGAAATTGTCGCTTCATTAGCTTAGTTGTCGTAACGTACCCAGACATTCCCTAGGCAGGAGAGTCCTACCATCTAAATATATAATGGCTGCGACTAAAGATAACGAGCAGTATAATGCTGAAAGAAAACAAGAACATGACAATTTTACTGGTAAGGAGGCATTCCATATAAGGATTTAGAGGAAAAATACATTTGAATTTTGATTCTCAATCGAGTATAAGAGAAGGTTCGACAGAGTATTTACTTTCCATCTACTTATTTATTTGGCCACCCTTAGTAATTAATAATCTTGGTAAAATAGCTCTCCTAGAGAAAAGCCTCTATGAAAAACTAATAGATAAACAGACACTTCCGTTATTATCCTTTGTTCATTAATTGAAAGTTCATTTAGCCGACGATCATGTATGCGTAGATATCAGGTATCAGGTTTGTGTCAAGTGAAATTGCGCCATGCAAACATTTTACAATTTTAGAGGAAGCATGAGATTTTATATGTATTTTTATATTTTGCACTTGTATAAAATAAAGGTTTTAAAAACTAAATTAACTCGAATTGAATATGAGCAGCAATTATTCTGGTAATAATTCTGAAGATGTTGAGTCGCGTTCATAAAATTATAGAATGGTCATCGGCTCTTAGTACGTCAGCAAAATCGAAATTTGTTAAGTCGTCTAGTAGTGGGTAAAATTTGATTTTTTTAATAGATAGTGTGACAAACGAGCACACAGTCCAGCACCAAATGATAAGTGGTTGCTGTGACCCATAGACATCTACATCTATCCTCAATAAAGAATCAAAATGCAAATACGTTGTCACCCGTGAGGACTAAGGCGGAATGCGTCTTTTCCAGTAAAAAGGGTCTCCGGTTCTTTACACTCACCATACGAAACACAGCAGTGTTAAGCTACTGTTTTACGCCAATGTTCTGTGAGAGCGTGGTCCTTCCCCGGTCGAGCCAACCCATTCGTCCTACAACTATACTACTAATATATCATTCATACATAAAATACAAAATAACATACTGTTACGAGCTTGGGATTCGAGACAATTAAAAACTGCCGATTGAATTACCAAAATTGACACTTTAATTACACAACACTAATTACAATCTAAAAACACACTAATAATAATACACAATCACTTTAGTTCGTAGTTATTTCGCTTCGAAGTATTCCCTTGTATCGCCAATTCAATACTGCCTCGGTCGTGGTCTATACCGGCCTTATATAGGGTCTCAGATAGTTTCCAGAATCTTCTACTGTAGCGACATCTAGAATGTTCGAGTACATATCGGTCCCGAAATTTCTGGAAGGATCTTGACTCCTAGTTCTGCTACTCGACACTAGAGGGCGCTAATGTAACTAGTGTTACCATGTACAAGACATTAATAGTAGCGCGCAACACTGCCTTTTACTCGACACTAGAGGGCGCTAGTGTAACTCGTGTGTCCATGTACAAGACATTAATAGTGGCGCGCAACCCTGCCCCCTCCTTAGACATGCTCGTCCCTAGCATTATTGGCCCCATAATAACGCGCCAGTTGATCCACATGGACAATCTTAGGAGTAGCTCTTCTAAAGTCAGTCAGCACCCGCCAGTTTCCCTGCTGCTGCTGGGCGGTGCTGTTAGCCACACTACCATCTCGAGATCGATCACCTTTTTCTACAGTTCGTTGAGGGCAGCTGGATCGAAGATGGCCCCTTTTCCCACAGCCGTAGCACCTAGGGCTGTATCCTTTATTGCGGTCGTGAACTGCAGCTGCTGAAACCTCCCTGACGCGATGGGAACGATGATCCTGCCGCGCGGCTTCCACCTCCAGTGCATGGGCCAACGCGTCCTTAAGCGTCTCGTGATGCCCGAGTCTGACAGCAGCTCTGACTTCAAGGTCGCGGATGCCGTCGATGAATGTTTGCACCAGGTTCCCTACAATGAGCGTAGGTACAGACTGGTATGCTTTCCGAACCAGCTTCTCCACCTCAAGGGCCCACTGCTGCAGGTTTTCGTTGCTGCGTTGCACGCGATCTTTGAGCTGTGCACGAAAGACGTGTTCCAGGTGAGCGTCGCCATATCTCGACTCCAATGCCTCAAGGAGCTGCTCGTAAGGCACTTCCTTACCGAGAGCTTCCAGAACAGTTAAGGCTTGGTCGCGTAGGCCTAGGGTGAGAGCAGTCATGGCCTGACTTTTATTCCAGCCGTTCGCCTTCATAACAGCCTCGAACTGGATTTTGTAGGCCGACCAGGAAGAAGTCCCGTCGAACGGCGGCACTTTGAATAATCCACCTAGCGAAGGTGTTGTAGCCTCCACGGGAGCTGTAATTCCTTCTCCATGTTTGAGGTCGTCCAGCGTTTTCTTCACGTCAGCCATCACGTTGTCAATCCGATTGTATACTTGGTCGATTCGGGTTTCAGCTTCTGACAGGCGGTTGTCATATTGAGCAACCTTATCCTTTAACTCCTTTATCTCTTTACCGAAGGTAGCGTAAAGGTCCTTCATGAGGAGCATCTGCTCTTCCTTATAGCGTTTGAGCTGCTCTTCCAACCGACGGCCCTGTTCCTGCTGTTGGCGGGCCTGTTCCTCCTGTTGGCGGGCATGTTCCTCCTGTAGGTGGTGCAGCTGCTCTTCCAACCGACTGGCCTGTTCCTCCTGTCCGCGCTGCAGCTGCTCTTCCAACCGACGGGCCTGTTCCTCCTGTCGGCGAGCCTGTTCCTGCAGCATCATCATCAGAGCACCTAAGTCAGGTGCTGTAGATGCAGGAGCTGATAACGGACTGGCCTCCGTGGTCAGCAGCTGGCCCTCCGATGTTTGCGTCGTTGTATTACCAGATCGTCTCTGGTCCGTCTCCAGCTGGCGTTGTCTTCGGGTACGGATACCCTCCATGTCGTCCTTTGGTAAAATCGGCATGATTTGATACCACTTCTGACACCAATTGTTACGAGCTTGGGGTTCGAGACAATTAAAAACTGCCGATTGAATTACCAAAATTGACACTTTAATTACACAACACTAATTACAATCTAAAACCACACTAATAATAATACACAATCACTTTAGTTCGTAGTTATTTCGCTTCGAAGTATTCTCTTGTATCTCCAATTCAATACTGCCTCGGTCGTGGTCTATACCGGCCTTATATAGGGCCTCAGATAGTTTCCAGAATCTTCTACTGTAGCGACATCTAGAATGTTCGAGTACCTACATATCGATCTCGAAATTTCTGGAAGGACTCCTAGTTCTGCTACTCGACACTAGAGGGCGCTAGTGTAACTAGTGTTACCATGCACAAGACATTAATAGTAGCGTGCAACACTGCCTTTTACTCGACACTAGAGGGCACTAGTGTAACTAGTGTTGCCATGTACAAGACATTAATAGTGGCGCGCAACAATACTATATACAGGTGAGCCGATAAAGGTGTATTTAAAATAATCAATGATAAAATATAGTATATTCACATTTGAGATATTTTTTACAATACTTCAATAAATATTATATTCATTTATAGAGAGAATGTCCACCGGATTTTCTTTAGGTAATTGAGAAAAAAGTGCAATATACAAGAGTCATATTTTTATAGCAAACTGTTACATATTAATGTGGTGCCAAATTCTATTTTTTTCTTCTTCTAAAAACCGACCTCTCGCGTCCGGCCCTGGTCGAAGCCATGCTCCGGAGCGAGACGGAATGGGATGCTTGCACCACCTTCTGCGAAGCAGTGATGCTAGCGAAGGGGGTGGCGGAGCGGGAGAAGGAGAGAGCAGCAGCTTTCCTTCCTGGCCGCCGCGGGAGACGCCCCGGGCGTCGGGGGCTACGTCGTGGCCCCCGGCCACCGTAGGCGCGGGCCTGTGGACGGCGAGCAATGGGTAGCTCGCCGTCCGTCCGTCTAACGACGACAGGCCGTGTCGACGGCGCGTTTTGTTCCACGCGCGCCTCAAAGAGCTGTCAGCAGCATGAAGGGGCCCGCAAGGGCCGACGCCTGCCGGGGCTGCGAGCTGTTCGAAAGAGATACCGCGGCTCCAGAACGTAAGGGCACTGAAGGAACACGGATGGTTATTAGTCAGTAAAAGTCTGACACTCCCTTCCGCTCCACCCAGAGCGAAAGGCGTCATTTGATGATTTTCCATCCGCAAAAAAAATGGAGTCTTTGTTACTTTTATTACAGTTTTTAATTGTATTGATTTAAATTGGACCCCCCCCCCCCTTTATAATTCAACTAGTAACAGTTTTATGCCTTTGTAAAACATAGAAAAATTATTAATTAAATCGTGGTGATTATATTTATATTTCGAGTACACCCATTGTTAATAATAATTCTTCAATTGACTTTATACATATAGTTCAGATGATTTAACTCATAACATTTTTATTGTTTACATTAAGAAAGCACAAAAACGGTCCTTAGATCGTAGGATGTAGGTTAAATAACTATTATTCTGGATGACACCAACGTACAGGATCGAAACTGAAATATTTGTGACTACTAAATACTAAATATAAGTAGTCACTTGATATGGTGGCTGCTGCCACTATGCGGGGTGTTATACTTAAATTTCATAGTAGGCGAGAAACCAAAGTTTTAATTTTATCCCCACTGGTATAACTGTAAATATTGGTGGCAATTTTAGGGTAATAATGTACCAATGAACACGTTTCTACCAAGGTTAATTCGCGAGACTATTGAAATTAAAAAAAATAACGATTAGTAAATCCAATTGTGCATGCTCTAAGCGCATTAAAAAAATTACATATAAAATGATTATACGGAAGTTTTCAAATTAGTTTAAATAGAAATAAATAAAATAAATAAAATAAAAAAAGACACACAAGTTTTCACTAATTATACTTCTAATTTTCCGATAATTTTATGAATAATTATAAACATGTAGGTTGAGTTAAACAATTGATAGTTTCAAAGTTATCGCGTTTACCACTCCATGCAGATTTAATAAATCTCCATGCAGACTTGATAAAGCCACTTAAACTACTTTTTATATAAAAATAGCTATTAACCGATTTAAAAACAATTAAGAAGTTCAACAATTATTTATCTTTCTGACAATGTGTTTTTTATGTCCGTTGGAATCTTGATTTTTAGGCTCTATTAGAACATACATACGCGCTTTGCGCTTAAGGCATGCAATATCCTAATTTCACCATGACTGGGTGCTATCATCTGTTTGGGATACTATCATTAATAAAATTTTATCCAAGCCAAAGTATATCAATGCAAGACTTTAAGATACTGTAAATTAATTCTGCGTAGATCGAACCAAAGATTTTGATGGTAGCCTTCGTTAACTATGACGTCAGGATGTGAAACATCTTACAACCATGTGTGCTGTAAAGCACTCATAATAGTGGGACTTGAAAAAAACAAAATTAAGCGCTATAAAATCCATGAAATTAGTTTTATTTAATAAAATTAAAGTAAAATAAGTTTAATATATCACTAAGCGGAAATTTTAATATAAAGTAAGTCAGAAGTTGGCACGTAGAGTTAATCTTGTTCCTGATTATATAGTCATAAAGTTGCTTGACAGACAAAATTAACGTTAATATACGCTGAAACATCGAGCAAGAAAGTATTAATGTACTTTACAATAAGGGCTTCAAGATTGTTGGTAATTAGACAGCTGACATTTTGAATCTATTCGTCTGTTATGTTTTACGTGGCAGAGCCACGCTACAACTACATAGCGGCTGCATGACTGTCTCGATGGTCTAGTAGTCATACACGTGACTGTTTATAATATAGTCCAGAGTTCAAACACCGGGCTGGACCTGATTCAGTTTTGGCTTTTCAGTCAAGCAATTTTCAATAACAGCTCGGAGTCAGGAAGTTGGCTGTGTTTCAACCCCGTGATTCGGAAAGCACGTAAATCTGGTAGTCTTGCGTCCCTCTGGTCCTGTCGGATTGCTGTCCCATCGGACTATGAGAATGGAAGAGTAGACAGTGCACCTATGCTTGCGAATACTCGAGCGATATAAGCCTGCCCTGCGCATATGGCTTGTTTCCTCTGACTGACCTGGATGACGATGACTGGCCGTCGTGACCGTAATACAGTCTGGAGGAGACTATCATTATTACATTTATTTTAATAAATACATTATTATATTATTTAAAGTACAAGTTCACAAAAAATACTGAGCATATAAAGTTTTATTGAATGATTTTATAAACACAAAATGAAATATCACAGATTTTGTATACTTTTGTGAACTAAAAACTTAAGTAAATACAACGTAAAGTTTATTAGTTTAAAACTAAATATAAACGGAATACAAACTACTGAAACTTTGACTCTATAAAACATCGCATGTAATTGGAGATTTTCAAAATTTATATATAAATCTTACGAAATCTGCAATGACCCCGTGATATGCAAAACACTATTTCGAGCCAAACGTTTTCAGCATGGGATTTACAGGAATTTCACATGACTGTCTGCTTTTCATGCCTGGCTCGCCAAATCCTCCGTTCCATCGGAAATATAAAAAGGTTCAGACAAATATAATAATTTATGGTTGTCCTTTTCTAATTACATTATCACTTGTAATATTTTGTTGTATTAAAAAAAAAACTTCGTTACCAAAGACCTTTTTAATATTTAACAAAGGTTATATTCTCAGAGATACATTTTAATAAGTTTTATTTTGAATGATCTCATGTTTGAATAGAAACAACAAGTTTTGGGTTTTATTGTCTACACTGGTAAGGTTTCCTCAATTATTCGGTTTGTTATAATTAATGATCTTACTCAAAACTACTGTGAAAGGACCACGCTCTCACAGAGTACAAGCGTAAAAAAAGTTTAACGCTGCTGTATTTTATATGGTGAGTGTAAAGGACCGGAGACCCTTTTTACTGACAGCTGTGATTGCCAACCCGCATGCCAAGCGTGTTAACTATGGCAAAATCCCGCCTATTAAGCAATTTATCGCTGAGACCTATGTTCAGCATTGGACTTTAGGCCGTAATGGATGAATGGAAAAATTTTTTTTTTAGTTGCTCTTGTGTATTTACGTCGATGGTAGATTATATTTATAAATTCTTTTCCCTTCTTCCATATCATCAATTCTCAATACAAAAGTTTTTTCAAAGAAATACCTTGTGTAGCTGAATTAATTTATATAGCGTAATATCCATATTAATATTATACGGGTATATATATTTGAAAGCTTGTGAATATGTTTGGGTATTCCCTTCTCAATCACACAATAACGGCTGTTACGGCCTACGGCTGCTCCCTTAAAGGATCCAATCTTCAGGGGCCCATGAGCTGAAGATTTCCCAAACAGACGTAGGTCGGGCCCCAATGTGGCCACGTGGAAATTCCTAATTACATTAAAATATATGGGGGAGCGTTATAATACGGCCAGTCGACCGGAAGGAATTTGGATGAAGCTTACTTACCTATCCAAGGCGACTGGTCCCTCCGGAGTCGGTCAGGTCGCATGTGGTTGTGTAGTGCAAAGAAAGAATGGTGATGTGGTGTGTATCTGGGTGTGACTGATGGTTATTGAACCTAGACCTTGGCCGTCGGCAGCAGCCAGAGCTTCCACACCGCTCCAACTTGAGGGCGCCTTTCGAGGTTGTCCACAGTCACTTTCTTCTTTCGTCACGATAACAGTCACTTAACTCTATCGTACGATTTACTAACTTACAGAAGCCACTAACTATCGCTGGGTATAAAGGTTACCGCACAAACGCACACGGAGTTTAAAGGGTCAATGGTCACTACCGTTTCGCGAAGCAATAGTTAATTCTAAAATATCAGAGGCCGCACTATCTAATATTGCCGAATGCACTTATGCAGGTTTTGAGTCAGACACAATAAGTCCCGGGAAGCTCTCCAGTAGGAATGCGCGTCACAATGATAGACCGTATATTTACTGGCCGCGCCTAATTATTCCGAGTTCCCTAACAGAATGGACCGCGTGCTCACGTCAGCACCGATTGAAGACGACTGCCTTTTTCGCTCGCGACTCGCGCGCTCGTGCCACGCCCCAGCCGAAGTTCAAACCGGAATCGTGCCGAGCCGAGTGACATCTGGTGTCGACTCCGACATCAAAGTTTTGCGCGAACAAACCCCCGTCCCGGACATAAGGATTTAGGTCCGCGAGCAAACCGGTCAGCGGGACAAGGTCGAGACTGCAAGTTGCAAGACCGAATCTACAACCAAACTAGGCCACCTTAGGCAACCCATCAGGTCTTGCAACCCTAACCAGCGCCTCAAAAGATAGTCCTAACGTGGCAAGCCGGAGGGTCAGCCTCCACTGGATGCCCCTCCTGGGCATCGCAGCACTTTATCAAGTCCTGTACTGGACAGAAGTCCGACGACCTCTTTCAAACACCTATCTGTGCCCCTATGATTAGTTCCGCAATCCGACCGGATCAGGTCTGCAAACAGCGACGTGACACGAAGCGGCCCCGAGCGGCCTCCTAAGCTTCAGTGCAAAGAGCACCCACCAATTCCACATGAACGTCGTCTTTGGAGAGCCGAACGAAACGCACAGATAGTCCCTAGTATGAATTTTCAACAAGTAGGCCTAGCCAGGCCACCCACCATATTATCATTTACTAAAATAGTGCGGCAGCTGATTTCAATCTGATAATCTTCAAAACTAGCTAGCCTGTTAGGCAAGTAGTCCTATGCTCATATTTCAACTAATTTTTCAAAAGCATCAATGTTCAACTACAGAATTAATTCAACCAAATTAATCACCGATGCGCATAGGTCAACTTGCAAATTAAACAAAACAATAACGTAAGGGACAGCCCTACTTCTTCGCAAAGCAAAATGATTAAACACTATCATAAACATAAACATAATTTTTCAAATAGTGCGCCATTCAATTTCAGATGAATTCAAATTGTCCTTTCGGCAAACAGACGCAACAATCAAATACAGTGATTAAATATATTTACAAAACACATGCAGTAGCATTTAAAGGAGTAGATTAAATTCAATTCTTTTAATTTAAACCGCTACAAAATAGGAAAATTTCGCGGAAAGCCCAAAGCAATTTTTAATTTTAATTCAAGTATTTTTTTTGACTAAGTGCTCGACCAAACCAAATCTAATACCCCTTGACAGCGTGATTCAACGCTCCAGGGGGGCCCTAATCTTCCCACCACCAAGGGGAGACCACATGGCGTGAACCCGAGATAAATAGAGCACAACCTTTAACAGTTGCCACTCGGGTTGTACGCCTTCACTGAGGCCGTCGACAACAGAACATTTTGACAAGTGGACTGTTGACGGCTTAAGGCTCAGTGGAGGCGGCCGTGGTGGGAACTAAGGCAGCAGCTAGACAGGGCCGCCTCCATCAAATGGGGAACAGTGGTACACCAGTCGCGGCCACTCAGCTAACGGAAGTGAGAAGGGTCCAGCGGACCGAGGAGTGGCCGTGAAGTTCCTCTCCACACGCTGAGGGGGGGTGATGACACCCCCGCCCCTGGGGGAATTACCCCCCGACTGATCGGGGAAGGGACCCCTTTCAAACTTAGGGGCCTGATGGCTGGCCGGCGGGCGCCGAGAGTCGCCCGGCAGAGGGCGTGGCTGAGCGCCCCCGCCCGTGGGGGTCGAGGGCTTGGCAGAGCCCCGAGAGGAGACGCCGTTCGCACTCAGGCACAAAACGGCATGATGATTGCCCTGGCAATGCAGACAGGGCCGCCGATGCGGACAGTCTCGCTGGAGGTGTCCTCCCAAACATGAGCAGCACCAGCGGCGCTCCTTGGCGATAGTTCGCCTCGCTGGAACCGGCTTACCTAATAATTTCGGGCACGACGTTACCCGGTGATCAGATGCTCGACAATAGGAGCAGGGGGGGGGTTGACGACGACTTGCCTGGAGGATTCAGCCTCTCACTGGGCACGGCTAGTAAGTCGTCAACGGTGCCCGCCGCGCTCTCTATCTGCCGGCACTGCTCCTCCAAAAACCGCAGCAGGTCATAGAAGGGCGGAATATAGGAGGCCTCTTCCCCGCCGTACCTCTCCTCAAAATGGATTCGAAGGTCGAGAGGTAGACGGGACAGCACTATGCGGAGCAACAAAAAGGCCCATTCGCCTACTGGTAAACCCAGCCGCCTCAACGTATTACAGGCCACCAAGACTGGATCCAACAGGTCCGGACGCAGTCTGGCCCGGTCACTAAGCAGCGGGAGGCTTAGAAGCTGCCTAACATGTTCGTCAGCAATTCGCCGGACGTTGGCGTATCTTCTGGCTAGGAGGTCCCGAGCAGTGTGGTAGGCGTCGTCCGACAATCTCAAGTGGCCGACGACGCCCAGGGCCTCCCCCTCCAGTGATGCCAGGAGGTACGCCATCTTTTGGCTCGGGGTCAGGTCACTCCGGGCGTCCACTAGGCTGTCGAAAAGACCAACGAAGGTCAGCCATTCGGAATGGACCCCGGAGAACTTTGGCAGGTCCAGAGTTGGGAGTCGTCCCAACAGCTCCGGCTGAAGCTGCTTCAGAGAGGACTCGGATAGGTCACTCATCCGAGCTTCACGCGCCTCCTCGGCATACCTGCCTTCAGCCTCGATCAACTCGTCCGTGAGCCACAAGAACTGCTCATAGTCCGCGAAGCAGGAGTCAAGGACTCCCTTCTCCACATCCGAATCCTCGAGCTCAGCGTAAGCCTCCTCCACTACGGCCCTTCGAGCATCCACCTGCTCGAACCGCTTCATCAAGTTATGGACCCTATCCGGTCGACCTATCAAAGCATGGGCGCTTGTGGCCCAGCGTAGCTCAGTCCGCAAACAACGGATCAGTAGCCCGGGCGATGTCATCACTATTAAATGCAAATTACGACGCGGCTTGAGCACAGTTTACAAAGATAACAAATAAAAAATACAACAAAAAATTAACAGTTAATAAACGCAGTTCCTATCAAATCGCGTTGAATAGAAATTACACAAATACGAATTGCTACGTATCAACCAAATACAAGTTAGCACAAAAGAAAAGACACAAATCAAATTGACAAATAACAAATACTAGTGCGATCAAATCAAGTTAAATTCAAATTGCGCAAATACAATTACTACTCTTTAGTTCAAATACAAATTACAGTATAAACGAAGATACACATCACGGTCGATCAACAAAAATGCCTAGCTCGGAAATCGAACCTTCGATAAGTAATCCACTACAACTATCCGACAACGATAATTAACCGATTACGTAAAAATAACCATCTACCTACATGACGTATATCTCTAGAAAAACTCCCGCTTGCACAACCTAGGGCGCGGCTTTTCAAATTACCCTCTAACCAAATAAAAGGCAAGCAACAAACCAACAAAGGAAAATAATTCTATTATTACGTACAAAAAAATATTTTTACGTATTACGGACGGGCGTGATTGTAGATGCAAATTAAACCAATCACACCAACGCTCCCTGCCACCAAAATTGTTTAATGTTTATCAAACACTATAGTCGGGATCGACCGGGAATCGAACCCGGAACCACGCTCTGCTACCAGTTTGTTACGGCCTACGGCTGCTTCCTTAAAGGATCCAATCTTCAGGGGCCCATGAGCTGAAGATTTCCCGAACAGACGTAGGTCGGGCCCCAATGTGGCCACGTGGAAATTCCTAATTACATTAAAATATATGGGGGAGCGTTATAATACGGCCAGTCGACCGGAAGGAATTTGGATGAAGCTTACTTACCTATCCAAGGCGACTGGTCCCTCCGGAGTCGGTCAGGTCGCATGTGGTTGTGTAGTGCAAAGAAAGAATGGTGATGTGGTGTGTATCTGGGTGTGACTGATGGTTATTGAACCTAGACCTTGGCCGTCGGCAGCAGCCAGAGCTTCCACACCGCTCCAACTTGAGGGCGCCTTTCGAGGTTGTCCACAGTCACTTTCTTCTTTCGTCACGATAACAGTCACTTAACTCTATCGTACGATTTACTAACTTACAGAAGCCACTAACTATCGCTGGGTATAAAGGTTACCGCACAAACGCACACGGAGTTTAAAGGGTCAATGGTCACTACCGTTTCGCGAAGCAATAGTTAATTCTAAAATATCAGAGGCCGCACTATCTAATATTGCCGAATGCACTTATGCAGGTTTTGAGTCAGACACAATAAGTCCCGGGAAGCTCTCCAGTAGGAATGCGCGTCACAATGATAGACCGTATATTTACTGGCCGCGCCTAATTATTCCGAGTTCCCTAACAGAATGGACCGCGTGCTCACGTCAGCACCGATTGAAGACGACTGCCTTTTTCGCTCGCGACTCGCGCGCTCGTGCCACGCCCCAGCCGAAGTTCAAACCGGAATCGTGCCGAGCCGAGTGACATCTGGTGTCGACTCCGACATCAACGTTTTGCGCGAACAACGGCTAAACGTATTTGGTTGAAAATGGGCACATAAATAGACTATGTGAAATCGTCAAGATAAAATCATATAAATTTAAACATTTGATCAATTTTGTTTCATATAATCTAAAATTTATAGCGTTGCCTAATAAAGTTAGATATTGCGATGCGATGTTTCTGTCGTCCCAACTTAGATTAGTGGCTTTCATGAAAGAGCTAAAATTTAGTCATAGACGGAGAGAGTGAATATTGTTTAGTTCTCAATATAAACTGAATATTTAGCATTACTTTATGGATTTATACATTACTATTTTTAACTACCAGAAAAAATGTAACAGCACATTCAATCCCTAAAGTAGAACATAATAGTAGATATAAAAAAGTTGTATAAACAGTTCCAAATTAAATATCAAAATATTCAAAATATTAAAAATTACAATAAAAATAAAACTAACTTAACAATCATACAGTCCAACTCCTCGCGGTATCGTGCCAAGAACGCTGGCTGCGTTTCCCCGCTGAATGGCTATACTTAGCCTTTGAGCGAGAAAAGAACCTGCCCTCTTATCACCAGCAGCAACGACTAAACGCGGATGGAGTTTTTTTTAGGAACTTCACCGCACATGGACCCCACGGATCGATAGTCTCTACAGCAAATGGCACAAATATGTAGTCATCTCTCAGTAGATAGCATTTAGCAAGTAGCATCCCACACTAGGGTTTTACCCTCTCTCCCAAAAGACCAATGTCATACCGTCAGGTCTCTTTCCATCGTCTCTAAATATTCCACAAGGCTCTAAAACCGAGGGAACATTTATAGAGACAAGAGCCCTTCAAATGACGTTGTTCAAAGAACCGTGCTGTGAAAACCTACCAGCACTTTTCTTACATGAAAGTCCATGTTAGTTTATTTAGTTTATGACTGTCGTTCATTTTCGAATTTATTTTCAGTCATTCATCATTTTCGAACTACATAGTAGTTTAGAGTTATAAAAGCATGTTTGCGGGTTATGAAGACATTTGATTATCTTTCCACTATTTTCAGATAGTACAAGTAACATTTCAAAACAGATCTACATCAAATAAAGCAAATTATGCTGGGAATACAAGCCCATGAACAATAATGTAACTTTATTGCACTGAATACTTTGCACGATAGCGTGCCAAAAGCACAACGTCATGAAACAACCATGCACGGTTTATCTACGTTGCAGGCAATTCCAAATATTACAGAAGATTGGAAACAAGTTCTGTGTGAATGCATTATCGCGAACTGATTTTAACCCTTAAGAACCACATCTTTTCACACTTACCGAATTACTATTATGGGTACCCATGTTACCCGTACCCATGTTTTTATTTCCATTTTCTTTGCATTTTTAGTTCACTCATTAACTTCTTCATCTGTCTGCATAAGTCGACTGCTGGATATGGGCTTATTTCGCTGTAGAAAGGGTTTACTTTATTCTACAAGCTTGGCAAGCGAATAAGCGATTGTATAATTATCGAGAAGTCTCACACCTTTAATGCTCTTCACCATTCGTAATTTACGACTGGCGTAAAGAAGATGGTTATACGAAAGAAATGGTTATCGGGGGCCAATTTATCATTTTAGTCACCTTTTCGAATCCTACGGGACGAAATGGGGTGACGGGTTACTCATTCACACACTGGTCACATATGACCTTTAAAAAATGTACCAATGATTTTAACTCTACTGATGCCCTCGATAATGACTACAATTTAGTTAAATATGCTAACGTTCTCGACATTATTCAAAGGGCAAATTCTAATACTTTTAGTTTCGCACGTTTCCATACTATTTGAGCTACTGTTGCTTCAAACTTTATTTATTTTTATATCTACATAAATTATACTGGGCTATATATTTTAACAATTTACGCCTATTTTTACAACCTATCTATGACACAACATTTGGAGTTAAAAAATAACAATAACTAATGATATACTAGTACTAGAAGTTGTAATGAGGGTACATTAAATATATAAGTGATTGATTGTAAAAGGCTTGTCCAACAGTCACGAATAAACCGTCAATCCGCTTACCCGTGTCTTATTTACTTATTTACGAAATACACTACAGTGGCGACGAGGATCAAGTCGTTTTTATTTTTTCGGTAAATTTACGTGGACGCATATTAAATATAATGTCGATCGGCAAAGTGAGTGAATTCAACGTCAAAACGGGAAACTGGACTTTATATGTTGAGAGACTAGAAATGTACCTTAAGGTAAATGCAGTGAAAAACGAAATGTGGTTGCCGACATTAATCGCCGGTATGGGAGACGAAGCGTACGAATTATTAAGTAATTTAACAAGTCCGATTAAACTGGGAGATAAATCGTATCAAGAAGTGGTAAAAATACTTCAGGAACATCTTTAACCGAAACCCTCGTTCATGGCGGAGCGATATCGTTTTCGACAAAGAAGACAGTTGAGCGGAGAAACGATTCCGCAGTATATAACCGAACTTAAGAAATTGTCGAAATACTGCGAGTTTCATTCAACTCTAGAGGACAATTTAAGGGATCAATTGGTGTGTGGGCTAAGAAGTGATGTCATCCGTCAACGATTATTCGCAGAAGATAATCTGAAATATTCCGTAGCTGTGAGAATAGCTTGCGCTTTAGAGGCGGCGGAGCGGGATTCGGCCGCGGTGGAGCAGGCGGGCGGCGGCGACGGGCTCGGCGGTAGCGGCGCGGACAGTGCCTTGCATGCGGTGACGTCATCGACAAGCCGCGCTCGAACACGGGAGCAGGACAGCGCACCGAGGGCTTTTAAAGGTCGAGAACATGGCGGCGGCAATGCGCTATATTGTAGCGCGTGCGGGTCGAGGTACCACCGAAGTGATGATTGCCGCTATAAGAAATTCGTGTGTGGTAAATGCAAACAGAGCGGTCATCTACGCCGGGTATGTCCCAAACGAGGGGGGTACGCGGGAAATGCGGGCTCCCGACGCCACATGTACCATGTGGAGGCGGCAGAGTGCGAGACACCGTCAGCGGACGACGAGCCACCATCCGTGGAAAGTCAAACGGAGTTACAGGAGGATCTACACCATCTATGTTTAAATAGCTATAAACCGGTGAGCCTAACATTATTATTAGACGGATTTAAACTTAATATGGAAATTGATACCGGGTCGGCAGTGTCTTGTATAAGTAAAGCGACTTATAATAAATATTTTTACACTAGACCTATGGACAAGTTAGATCTGGTTCTAAAATTTTATGATGGAAGTCGAATCAAACCTTTGGGCATCATCAAGCCCGAAGTTAGATATGGAAATATAACAAAGCACTTAGAACTGTTTGTAATAGATGGGGGCACGACTTCATTGTTGGGTAGACAGTGGCTGTCGGAACTGCAAATTAAAATTCCGACATTCCACAGCATGGTGCTGGATGACCATTTTAGTAACAATAATTTGTCATTATTACTCGACAGATATAACAAGTTGTTTTCCGGCGGCTTGGGGCGGTTCGCGGGCGGCAAGGCGACGCTGCGAGTCCGGGAAGGGGCGACACCGGTGTTCTGCCGCGCACGACCTTTGCCCTACGCGCTCAAGGACCGCGTGGATGCTGAGCTGGATGCGATGCTTCGGGAGGGGGTTATTGAACCCGTGGAGAGCTCTGACTGGGCTACACCTCTGGTGCCGGTACGTAAGGCGGATGGAGGGCTCCGAATTTGTGCAGACTATAAAGTGACACTGAACCCCGTATTGCTGGTCGATAGATTTCCCTTGCCTAGGATTAATGATTTGTTAGTAGGTATGAATGGCGCTAAAATATTCTCTAAAATCGATCTGTCACAAGCCTACAATCAGATCGAACTAGATAACTCTAAAAACCTTACCGTTATAAATACACATAGGGGCTTATTTACGTATAACAGGCTAGTATATGGGTTGTCATCAAGTCCAGGAATTTTCCAGCGTATAATGTCAAATCTTTTTCACGATATCGAAAAGGTAGAAGTATTTTTAGACGATATAATAATAGGTTCTTCTAATGAAAGAGAGCATTTACAAATATTGGAGACGGTGCTTAGTAGATTACATAAAAACGGAATGAAGCTTAGGAAAGACAAATGTTTATTCATGGTGGACGAGGTCAAGTATTTAGGATATATTATTTCAAAAGATGGCATTAAAGTTGATCCTGACAAGGTAGCTGCTATAGTAAAAATTCCGCGCCCCAAGGACGTTTCGGACTTAAGATCATTTTTAGGATTAGTCAATTTTTACGCTAAGTTCATTAAAAATTTAAGTACTACCTTAGTCCCACTTTACGGCTTATTAAAAAAGGGTGTTACTTGAGACTGGGACAGAAGTTGCGAGGACTCTTTTAAAAAAATTAAAAAGGTCTTAACCAGTGCGGAAGTATTATTGCATTACGATCAAAACAAACCGTTAATACTGACGTGTGACGCGAGCGCTCGAGGTATAGGAGGCGTGCTCACTCAGCCGTGCGCCGGCGCAGCGGGAAGCGAGAGGCCGGTGGTCTATGTGTCGAGAGCTCTCAGCGACGCGGAGAAACATTATTCACAAATTGATCGCGAGGCTTTAGCAATTGTTTTTTGCTTAAAAAAATTGCATCAATACCTGTATGGTCGACGGTTCACCTTACGTACTGATCACAAGCCGCTTGTCAGTATTTTTGGCCCAAAACATGGCATTCCTTTAATGGCTGCGAGCCGATTGCAGCGTTGGGCGATTACGGTATCCGCTTACTCTTATGACATAGAGTACGTTAGTAGTAAACAGAACTGTGCGGATGGCTTATCTCGTCTACCGGTATCGGTTCAATCCACAAAGAAAGAATGTTTAGATTTACCTGAACAAACGTATTTACATTTCGCTCAAAGTGAAATGTTACTAGATTATAATGAAATTAAAAAACAAACCCAGCGCGATCCGATTTTAGGTAGAATTATATTATTATATATTAATTATTTAGGTAGTCTTAATTAAGGGGGGAGGATTGTAATGAGGGTACATTAAATATATAAGTGATTGATTGTAAAATGCTTGTCCAACAGTCACGAATAAACCGTCAATCCGCTTACCCGTGTGTTATTTACTTATTTACTAAATACACTACAGAAGTAATATATATTTTTTTTGTAAAATGAATATAATAACAAACTTAAACTGTTTATAGTTAAACGATAATCGAAATTTATTAAACTTTGGCTTTTTCGAAGATCAGTCCCAACAATTAATGAAAAATCTTAATAATTTTTGGTTTTGCTTATTTTTGAAGCTATTTTTATAAATAAAATAAAATTACGATTATTTTATAAGAAAACCTAAACTAGAATGGAGGTTCTAGAATAAAAGCAGCTCATACGGGGATTATGCTTAACTTTAAGCAAATGCAACAAAAATGCAAAAAGCAAAACAGTAAAATATTAAGTTTATTCAAAAAACGAAATATTATGCTATTTTGTATCAAATTGTGTTAATTTCGTACTATTCCGTGATGTCGAAGTCGGAAAAGCTAAAATTATACGTAAGTGTTGAGTCAAAACACCGATCCATGGGACTGGGGTCAAACATCACCAAATTCCATATTTTTTCCATATTTTGACTGCTTCTCAATAACTGATTTTTAGCCCGACCCGACTACTAGACCAATGAGGAATTTGTTCTTCTAGTTCTAGTGTATATTTAAATTTATTTTTGTATATTAAGTAAGCAGTAGTGGCTAGAATGCCTGACAACTATGCCATAGAATTTGAGTAAATAATATAATATAAAATCCTAATTGATGGTTTCGAATCTGCTGATGTTGAGTTAGTTTCCTTAACTACTATACAATTTTAGTCACTGTCAGCAGCCATTCTTTTACAATATTTTCATAGTGTTGAAAGACGCTTCCTTGCTTCACTTAATGTATAACAGATATTTTTACTATAATACATTGTCTAAGTGATTTATTTTACTATTTTGGTAAAGATAATATTTTCCTAACCGATATCAAGCACGTCAGTTACTTTATGTAACAGTTACCGACTGTGTAAATCGATTTCGAAGTAACAATATTGCAAACTTTATACGGCTTGCGACCATAAAATCTAAAACATTTTGCGGTTTCATATAGTTTTTATTTCATTAGAACCATCAAAGTTAGTTACTCAAACATTAAGTTGTACTTTTTACTCCCAACTCTGGTTTGTTTTCATAAAGTTGGAGTTACGAGTACAGTGCACGGTTTAATAAAGCTGGAAATTACTATGCGATGTTTAGGTCGCGCAAACGTGGATTAGAGGCTTCTGAGTTACCAACATAAACTTTATTGTGGACGGCCGTAGTTTAAATTGGATTGTTTTCTACATAAAACCGTATAAATCTGATTTCAGATACACTGTTTTATCTTTAAGTTTCCATTTGGAAGTTGTTGTAAGTGGGTCCAATTTCGGAAGTCCAAATTTTAATACAACTCCAAACTTCGAGACTCCCTCAGTTCGAGATTCCCTCAGTCCATATAGGTCCTTACACTTGTGTGGGTGCAAAAGCGCATGTTTTCTTTATTTGTAGATTCATATTTTAGTGAACATTTTCTCATATATCTCGATAAGAAATCAGGATAATATAAATAAAACAATTTTAACTGACGGGTTATATAAAGATATATAAAGATAAAAATAAAATTAATATATTTATTTGCAAAAACATGTATAAATAATAATAATACATTTTCAGTTTATTATTGGTGTGAAAATTGTAATTTTGGATCAACATGATTTACTATAGTTGGTGTACCAACTACGGTAAAAGATGTTGATCCAAAATTCTGGATTTTTTCAATATTGCCACCTACTGGGTCCAATTGTGATTTGTTTAGATCATACGGGTACCCACTCAAACACACACAAAAAATCATCAAAATCCATCCAGCCGTTTTCGAGTTTTAGCGAGACGTTTAGTTAACGATAAGTTTAAATTTTTTTTTTCTAATATATATTTTCGGTAATTTTTAACATGCCAAAAATAATATTCTGACCAAGTTTTATGCCTACAAGAGCTATACTTTGAAAATTTGAACTGTTTTAATCACGATATCTCCTTAGCCTAGGGACTGCTGGAATTTCGTAAAATCCGTTCTTAGCTGACCTCTACCCAGCAAAAGGATTATTCCTACCAAATTTCAAGTATCTATGCCTCATGGTTTCAGAGATATCGTGATGAGGTGGTTATATAGGTATAAATGTCTTTTTTATATATGTATAGATAAAAAGTGCCGTGTAGTGGCGGTCAAGAATATCCACTACCCCATATCCTCCCGTGGGTGTCGTAAAAGGCGACAAAGGGAAACAGCCAGGAGATGGGCAGCAGCATCTTCCTGATAATAACCAAATGACAATAAAAAAACTGCGGTTGCCAACCCGCTCGCCAAGCGTGGCAACTATGGCAAATACCCCCCAATGATGAGAGCAACAAAAAAACGGCCCCCAGTCCCCGGCGGCCCCGCTATTCCTGGCTACGGTGGCGACCATGGTAACGGCGGGGCAGGGGGTGCTAAGAATCTCCGGTGGAGGTTCGGTTGCCACCTTAGACGACTCGACCTGGCAACGTACAACGCACGCACCCTGAGGACTGACGAGAAGATCGTGGAGCTGGAAGAAGAGATAGACAAGTTGCGCTGGCATATTATAGGATTATCTGAAGTCCGAAGAGAGGGGGAGGACACGGTAATCCTCGAATCCGGCAACTTGCTCTATCACCGGGAGGGCGACCATCTGTCCCAAGGAGGTGTCGGATTTATCGTCCACAAGTCTCTCGTTAACAACGTTGTAAAAATCGGGAGTGTGTCGACGAGGGTTGCGTACCTTATACTCAGAATCACCAAACGGTATTCGCTGAAGGTCATACAGGTTTACGCACCAACCTCGGCACACCCCGATGAGGAGGTGGAGGAAATGTATGAAGATATCTCTAGAGCCATGCATTCCTCCAAAACCCAATATACGGTGTTAATGGGAGACTTCAATGCAAAACTAGGCACAAGAGAGAACGGTGAGCTGAAAGTAGGGAAATTTGGAATAGGGCAACGGAACCCAAGGGGCCAGCAGCTGGCCGACTTCATGGAGAAAGAGGGACTCTTTATGATGAACTCTTTCTTCCAGAAGCGGCCCCACAGGAAGTGGACCTGGTCGAGCCCCGACGGTTCCACAAAAAATGAGATTGACTTCATTATGACGACCAGACGACAACTGTTCAGTGATGTCTCCGTGATCGCGAGGGTGAAAACTGGAAGCGATCACCGAATGGTTAGAGGCACACTGAACCTAAACGTTAAGTTGGAGAGGTCTCGTCTAATGAAGTCAACGCTCCGTCCCCCTCGTGCTCTGTTTCAAAGTCCCGAAACCTTTCAGCTCGAGTTACAAAACCGTTTTCAGTGCCTAGAAGACTGCAATGAAGTGGATGATATGAATGACAAGCTCGTGGAAACTGTCCATGCGGTTGGAGCTAAGTTCTGCAAGACCCGCCGCAGAAGAACACAAAAACTCTCCGATCACACTCTTAATCTCATGGCTGTTAGACGGGAGATGAAGCTACATTCTTCAACAGACTTGACAGCATACAGGCATCTGAACAGACAGATCTCCAAATGCATGCGGCGGGACTTACGCAACTTCAATACAGCTCGTATTGAAGAAGCGATCGAGCGGAACCAAGGCTCCAAAGTCTTTGCCAGAGATCTGTCTGCCAGAAAGAGCCAACTGTCAAAGCTGAAGACAGAATGTGGCAGCATCGTTTCCGGGACACCTGAGATTTTGAGTGAGATTGAGAGGTTCTATGGGCAGCTGTACACATCATCGTTGGAGCCACACGCAAGTGTGAGTAACGATCCAAGAGCGAGTCTCATCCGACACTATTCCGAAGATATCCCGGATGTCAGTCTGAGCGAGATTAGGATGGCTCTCCAGCACCTTAAAAACGGTAAGGCCCCAGGCGAGGATGGAATTACAGCGGAGCTTCTGAAAGCGGGTGGAAGACCGGTACTTGAAGTCCTTCAGAAGCTCTTTAATTCCGTCCTCCATGGTGGCATTACACCGGAGGCGTGGAGCAGAAGTGCGATGGTCTTGTTCTTCAAGAAAGGTGACAACGCTCTCTTGAAGAACTACAGACCGATTTCCCTTCTGAGCCGCGTCTA
Source organism: Parnassius mnemosyne (assembly GCA_963668995.1). Classification (NCBI taxonomy): domain Eukaryota; kingdom Metazoa; phylum Arthropoda; class Insecta; order Lepidoptera; family Papilionidae; genus Parnassius; species Parnassius mnemosyne. Next base: position 54,003,072 of record CAVLGL010000104.1, on the reverse strand, counting down.
CGTGCTGTTTTCGAGAGTCATTACGAATCGTCTCGCGCGTAGACTTGACGACTTCCAGCCTCCCGAACAAGCCGGTTTCCGAAAGGGCTTTAGCACCATAGACCACATACATACCCTTCGGCAAGTTGTACAGAAGTCCGAAGAGTACAATTTGCCACTATGTCTGGCGTATGTGGACTATGAGAAAGCCTTTGATTCCGTCGAAATTTGGGCGGTGCTGCAGTCCCTTTAGCGGTGCCAAGTTGACTGTCGGTATATCGAAGTGTTGAAGTGCTTGTACAGTAGGGCTACGATGGCTATCCGAGTACAGAACCAGAGTACGAAACCTATCCAATTGCAGAGAGGTGTAAGACAGGGTGACGTCATATCCCCGAAACTCTTCACCGCTGCATTGGAAGACGTTTTCAAGCTTCTGGACTGGAAAGGATACGGTATCAACATCAATGGCGAGTACATCACTCACCTTCGATTTGCCGACGATATAGTCCTTATGGCAGAATCGCTGGAGGACCTAAGCACTATGCTCAATGACCTCAATAGTGTTTCCCAACGGATAGGTCTTAAGATGAACATGGACAAAACTAAGATCATGTTTAATGTCCATGTCACACCTATTCCGATAGTTGTTGGGAACACTAAGCTCGAAGTTGTTGACGAGTATGTTTACCTGGGACAAATAGTCCGACTGGGTAAGTCCAACTTCGACCGAGAGGTCAATCGACGGATTCAACTCGGCTGGGCAGCGTTCGGGAAGCTACGACACATCTTCTCGTCAGACATACCTCAAAACCTTAAAACGAAATTGTACAACCAGTGCGTGTTGCCAGTGATGACTTACGGAACTGAGACGTGGTCCTTCACTGCTGGCCGTATGAGGAAGCTCAAGGTCGCCCAGCGAGCTATGGAGAGGGCTATGCTCGGAGTTTCTCTGCGTGATAAACTTAGGAATGAGGATATCCGCAGTAGAACTAGAATGACCGACATAGCCCAAAGGATTAGCAAGCTGAAGTGGCAGTGGGTCGGCCATATAGCTCGAAGAACCGACAACCGATGGGGAAGAAAGGTTCTCGAGTGGCAGCCTCGTACCGGTAGGCGAATTGTAGGGCGTCCCCCCACGAGATGGAGTGACGACCTGGTAAGACATGCAGGAAGTCGATGGATGCAGGTGGCTCAGGACCGTGTTTTGTGGCATTCTTTGGGGGAGGCCTATGTTCAGCAGTGGACTTGTGAAGGGCTGTAATGATGATGATGATGATAGATAAAAAGAAGAATAAGTATAGCAAATATTTAATAAGTTATTACAACAAGATAATATATGTTATAATTAATTAGACACAACATGAAATAATAAAAGTATACTAAAACATATGACTATAACATATAATACAGATAACTGTAGATATTTTCATAAAGGATAAAACAAACAAGTTGTCACCAAAAGAGATTTTCGAATCGTAAACACACCCAATATCACAATTTTTTACCAATAAGTGCTTTAGGGCAAACGAATGTATTCAACACTGCTATTATGGGTAGTTTTGATCAATTTTGAATAGTCCAGTATTATAACTTCAAGAAAATTATTTACTTATTACTGCCACCAAATAGCAGTGCCTCAGAAGTCAAAAAGCATCTGTAGCATTCTTTCTTTGAAGTTGGTCACACGTGTCCATGGGCTGCAGTGGCCATTTACTACCAGGTAGACTGTAAGTTTATTTGGCATTTCTGTTTTGTATAAAAAAAACGAAAAAGGCTATAACATTTTATTTTTATTTTTATCATTCTACAGCGTTGCATTGTATTACTGTGTATCTTTTTGGAAAAAGAACGATAATATGAAAAATAAAAATTCCAATATTTAAGGGTGATTATTCACGATACCTATGTTGCATAAAGGGCGCGATGTAAGCCGCAATAATTTTACGGCTCGGTTATCGTTATGAAGTTATAATTGTATTCGTCCTTCTTAGAAAAAAGAACGATAATATTAAAAATTAAAAGTTAAATAAAATATACTTTTTCATGGAGTAGGGGTGACAAACGAGCACACAGTCCACCTGATGGTAAATGGTTGCTGTGGCCCATAGACATCTACATCTATCCTCGTTTGCGAATAAAAATGCAGAAGCGTTGTCACCCGTGAGGACTAAAATTTAATGCCTCTTTTCCAGTAAAAAGGGTTTCCGGTTATCTACACTCACCATACGAAACACAGCAATATTAAGCTGTTATTTTACGCTGGTATTCTGTGAGAGCCCCTTACTAGCTCGTTCCCCGATCGAGCCGACCCATTCGTGCTACAACTATACCTTTATTATAGCTGCAGCATGGCTCTACCACGTATAACGTACGCACCTGCCTCTATAAGAATCAACGATGTAGGCCAATATTCAGCAGTGGACATTTGCTAGCCTGTAACGGCCACAGTAACGTTATTTATTGCAATAATATATTATTATGTTTATTTTTAAGCTTCAACTACACAAAAGTATAAGAATACATTTTAAAATAACCAGAACTATTTCGGTAAGGTAAAATACAAGGTTGGGGAAGAAGTTTCTTCGTATTTTATACATAAATTAATTTTTTTCATAGTTTAATTACATTTTATTATAAAATCTATGTGCCATTTTGTTCGATAACTTGTTGCCATCTTGTAGGTAGTGACATAATAGCATTGTTGTAGAAATCTTGGGATTTTTGATCAAAAAAATGCTAGAATTAGTTTTTACAGTCCTCTTTTAATGTTAACCTAACACTACCCAAATAATTCTGAAGGGACCGAAACAGGTGAAAATCTGAGGTTGCCAAGTAAAGACTGTATAGTGTATACTTCAACACTTCCCAACCAAGCTTACTGAGTTTTTATTGAGTGGCCAAATATGTATGGTCTAACGTTATCATAATGAAAGACCACTCCTTTTCTGTTGATCGATTTTGGCTATTTTATCTCAATTTCTTGCTTGAGTCTTATTATTTGTTGGCAGTAGAGATCTGATCCATGTTTTTAATCGGCGGTAAAAGCCCATAATAAACGTTTCCCTTCCAATCACACCATACACACAGCATCACCTTATTGCGTGTCAATCTGGGTTTCGCTACAGACTGTGGAGCTAGACTGCCATTTGACCATGATCTTTTTCGCACGTTTTTGTCGCAGATGATCAATTGTTCATCAACAGTCGCAATTTTTTCAAAAATCGTTCGGATTCATTACGTTTTAATAGAAAATCGCGAATGAGTACACGATTCATTAGATTTCTTTCAGTGAACTCGTACGGTGCCCAAATATCGAGCTTTTTTGTATAGTCAGACTGTTTCAAATGGGTTAAAACTGTTTTGTGGTCAATTCTCAATTCCTCGGCTATGTTGTAAAAAGCAATATGCTGATCTTACTTCACTTTTTCAAAAATGGAATCGACTTTATCCGAATGAGGGCGACCAAATCGAGCTACATCTTTGACATAAAAAGCTCTTGAACCAACTTTGTGCTACTCTTACTGACACTGCATTATATCCATAAATGTCACAATGTTTTTTCACGGCTTGAGTCGCATTATTTCCCATTTTTGTAATAAAACTTCAGAATGTATCGAAATTCTTCGTTCGATTCACTCATTTTGGCGGACAGAAAAACATTTGAAAAATGGCGGGAAATTGTTTTTTACTTTTATTTTAATTTAAATTTTTTAATGTCCCATATGTAATGAAATTAAAACAAGCCAGATACAAACAGTACAACCAAAGAGATTTTTCTTCAATTTTATAAAACAAAATACGAATAAACTTTTTCCCTGACCTATTAGCACAGATTATCTAACACTTTAGTGACAGCTTACATAATATGTCTCACTATATTTTTTATAGGATAAGGGTGAAAAAAGAGCACACAGTCCACCTGATGGTAAGTGGTTGCTGCAGCCCATAGACATCTACATCTATCCTCTAATACAAATTAAAATGCAGATGCATTGTCACTCATGAGGACTAAGATGGATTTCCTCCAGTAAAAAGTTTCCGGTTCTCTAAATTTACCATACGAAACACAGCACCGTTAAGCTGCTATTTTACGCTGGTATTCTGTGAGAGCGTGGTCCTTCCGCGGTCGAGCCGACCCATTCGTGCTACAACTATGCTACTAATATAGCTTCAGCATGGCTCTACCACGTAAAAAAACTTTACCGTTAAATACTGGCCTTTCGTGTTTTTGCTGCATGGTAGAGTTAACCTTATCTTAACATATTATGTTCTTAAAATATTTTTAGTTTTTCAGACATGCAGGTTTCTTCACAATGTTTTAGCTTACCGCTCGTCATATACTAACAATTAAAATTAACAATGATGCGTAAGTGGTGGTGGTGGAGATCAAGCTGCCTCAATTATTTTCGATACCTATATTTATCGCATAATATTGTTAATGCGAATTTAAATATTAATATTGAACGAGAATAGACATGATTTTTTAAATAGACGCCCTACACATCGCCTACCGGTTCGAGGCTGCCACTCGAGAACCTTCCTTCCCCATCGGTTGTCGGTTCTTCGAGCTATATGGCCGGCCCACTGCCACTTCATCTTACTAATCCGTTGGGCTACGTCGGTTACTCTGGTTCTACTGCGGATATCCTCATTCCTAAGTTTATCACGCAGAGAAACTCTGAGCATAGCCCTCTCCATAGCTCGCTGAGCGACCTTGATCTTCCTCATACGGCCAGCAGTGAAGGACCACGTCTCAGTTCCATAAGTCATCACTGGCAACACGCACTGGTTGTACAATTTCGTTTTCAGGTTTTGAGGTATGTCTGACGAGAAGATGTGTCGTAGCTTCCCGAACGCTGCCCAGCCGAGTTGAATCCGTCGATTAATCTCTCGGTCGAAGTTGGACTTACATAGTCGGACTATTTGTCCCAGGTAAACATACTCGTCAACAACTTCGAGCTTAGTGCTCCCAACAACTACCGGCATAGGTGTGACATGGATATTGAACATGATTTTTGTTTTGTCCATGTTCATATTAAGACGTATCCGTTGGGAAACACTATCGAGGTCATTGAGCATAGTGCTTAGGTCCTCCAGCGATTCTGCCATAAGGACTATATCGTCGGCAAATCAAAGGTGAGTGATGTACTCGCCATTGATGTTGATACCGTATGCTTTCCAGTCCAGAAGCTTGAAAACGTCTTCCAATGCAGCGGTGAAGAGTTTCGGGGATATGACGTCACCCTGTCTTACACCTCTCTGCAATTGGATAGGTTTCGTACTCTGGTTCTGTACTCGGATAGCCATCGTAGCCCTACTGTACAAGCACTTCAACACTTCGATATACCGACAGTCAACTTGGCACCGCTGAAGGGACTGCAGCACCGCCCAAATTTCGACGGAATCAAAGGCTTTCTCATAGTCCACATACGCCAAACATAGTGGCAAATTGTACCCTTCAGACTTCTGTACAATTTGCCGAAGGGTATGTATGTGGTCTATGGTGCTAAAGCCCTTTCGGAAACCGGCTTGTTCGGGAGGCTGGAAGTCGTCAAGTCTGCGCGCGAGACAATTCGTAATGACTCTCGAAAACAGCAGGTAGACGCGGCTCAGAAGGGAAATCGGTCTGTAATTCTTCAAGAGAGCGTTGTCACCTTTCTTGAAGAACAAGACCACCGCACTTCTGCTCCACGCCTCCGGTGTAATGCCACCATGGAGGACGGAATTAAAGAGCCTCTGAAGGACTTCAAGTACCGGTTTTCCACCCGCTTTCAGAAGCTCCGCTATAATTCCATCCTCGCCTGGGGCCTTACCGTTTTTAAGGTGCTGGAGAGCCATTCTAATTTTGCTCAGACTGACGTCCGGGATATCTTCGGAATAGTGTCGGATGAGACTCGCTCTTGGATCGTTAGCCCATAGAACCTCTCAATCTCACTCAAAATCTCAGGTGTCCCGGAAACGATGCTGCCGCATTCTGTCTTCAGCTTTGACAGGTGGCTCTTTCTGGCAGACAGATCTCTGGCAAAGACTTTGGAGTCTTGGTTCCGCTCGATCGCTTCTTAACTACGAGCTGTATTGAAGTTGCGTAAGTCCCGCCGCATGCATTTGGAGATCTGGCTGTTCAGATGCCTGTATGCTGTCAAGTCTGTTGATGAATGTAGCTTCATCTCCCGTCTAACAGCCATGAGATTAAGAGTGTGATCGGAGAGTTTTTGTGTTCTTCTGCGGCGGGTCTTGCAGAACTTAGCTCCGACCGCATGGACAGTTTCCACGAGCTTATCATTCATATCGTCCACTTCATTGCAGTCTTCTAGGCACCGAAAACGGTTTTGTAACTCGAGCTGAAAGGTTTCGGGACTTTGGAACAGAGCACGTGGGGGACGGAGTGTTGACTTCATTAGACGAGACCTCTCCAACTTAACGTTTAGGTTCAGTGTGCCTCTAACCATTCGGTGATCGCTACCAGTTTTCACCCTCGCGATCACGGAGACATCACTGAACAGTTGTCGTCTGGTCGTCATAATGAAGTCAATCTCATTTTTTGTCGAACCGTCGGGGCTCGACCAGGTCCTTTTCCTGTGGGGTCGCTTCTGGAAGAAAGAGTTCATCATAAAGAGTCCCTCTTTCTCCATGAAGTCGGCCAGCTGCTGGTCCCTTGGGTTCCGTTGCACTATTCCAAATTTCCCTACTTTCAGCTCACCGTTCTCTCTTGTGCCTAGTTTTGCATTGAAGTCTCCCATTAACACCGTATATTGGGGTTTGGAGGAATGCATGGCTCTAGAGCTATCCTCATATATTTTCTCCACATCCTCATTGGGATGTACCGAGATTGGTGCGTAAACCTGTATGACCTTCAGCGAATACCGTTTGGTGATTCTGAGTATAAGGTACGCAACCCTCGTGGACTTACTCTCAATCTTTACAACGTTGTTAACGAGAGACTTGTGGACGATAAATCCGACACCTCCTTGGGACAGATGGTCGCCCTCCCGGTGATAGAGCAAGTTGCCGGATTCGAGGATTACCGTGTCCTCCCCCTCTCTTCGGACTTCGGATAATCCTATAATATGCCAGCGCAACTTGTCTATCTCTTCTTCCAGCTCCACGATCTTCTCGTCAGTCCTCAGGGTGCGTGCGTTGTACGTTGCTAGGTCGAGTCGTCTAAGGTGGCAACCGAACCTCCACCGGAGATTCTTAGCACCCCCTGCTCCGCCGTTACCATGGTCGCCACCGTAGCCAGAAATAGCGGGGCCGCCGGGGACTGGGGGCCGTCTCTTTGTTACATTCATAGGGGGTATTTGCCATAGTTGCCACGCTTGGCGAGCGGGTTGGCAACCACAGTTTTTTTATTGTAGTTTTGGCTATTATCAGGAAGATGCTGCTGCCCATCTCCTGGCTGTTTCCCTTTGTCGCCTTTTACGACACCCACGGGAGGATATGGGGTAGTGGATATTCTTGACCGCCACTACACGGCTTATATATCCGATAATTTTACCGATTATAAAGGATACTGAAGGTACTGTTTCAAGCCATTTCCGATAGGAGGTGGTACAACGATGACATTGCGCCGGATGTGAAATACCTAGACGCGATGGCAGCAGCATCAAAGGTGCAAAATTACGAGTATAGTACTGCGATCATTTATATGTCTGCCAATTGTGATGATTTAGGCCTATCCTCCCTTTAACGGGAGATGACCATATGCAAATCCGAACTTATCAGAGTGTAGGAAGAACAAAGCTACTATTGAGATAATAATTATTGCGGTAAAACATTTTTAATACACTACATTTTTATACTTAAACTGTCACCCGACTCTGAGATATGTTCAAAATTTCAAGTCTCTAGCTCATTGGGAACTTAGTATAAAATCATACTGCGTAAAAGAAGACATATTATATATTACATATTATATTATAAGTTGTTCGACATCTACATTATATTCTCGATTACGAATTTAAATGCAGATGCGTTGTAACCTGTGTGAGGACTAAGACGGAATGCTGTAACAATCTTTGCCTTCGTACTCCAGTACATTCATCCTCCTTCATGAACATTCGGTTACAGCTATACAGTTTTTGAACTCTTTGCCTCTACATTTAAGCCATGCTCAACCCCTTTATCCATCAAAAATCTATTCAAAGCTGCATCTATCCTACTTTCTAAAACTGTCATCATCTTGTATTTTGATTTTGATTTTATTTTTTTAAGTTTATTGTATTATTTATGTACACCTTCCTCCTAGCCATTCGTTGTGAACAATTCTGTGTGTAATAAGATTGTCTCGAAGATATTGCTTCCAGAGTGATAAAGCCTGTTGTACCTTCTTTATTTATTTCCTTCGTTTTTCAATATACATTGTTGTACAATAAAGAATGTATTAATTAATTGATAATTGAAAACCGTATGAAAATAGTTTATCATTTGATAATAACTTTACTTACTTATCTTCACGCGTAATCCCTGACGGGGTAGCCAGAGAGAACAGATCGCCAAGTGTCACGATCCTTACATACCTCTTTCGCTTCTTTCAGATTCAGGTATCCGAGTACTCTTGACCCTCCCCTCTTCGAGCAATTTGCTCATTTCGAAAGTTAGTCTCGGTCTACCTCGACACCTTTTAATATTTACTTTCACGCCATATATTTTCTTCAACATTCGGTCTTCACTCATTCGCTCAACGTGCCCAAACCATCGAAGTACGCCCTTATCAATTTTTGTGATAAGGTCATCTTTCAAACCTGCCATATAGCGAATCTCTTTGTTTCGCTTTCGGTCGGCCATGGTAACGCCGCACATTTTACGAAGAGATCGCATCTCCACTGCATTCAACTTACTTTTATGCTTCTTCTAGCATACCCAGGTTTCGCTGCCATATAACAAAGTCGGTACCAACACTGCGTTATGTATTGCAAGGCGTTCACTCTTCACTACGCCTTGCCTTTTGACTAACGCAGTCAGGGCACCATTGACTTTGTTCCCGGCAGCGACACGCCTGTCCACATCTAAATCACATCTTCCGTCCCGGCTGAAAGCACTCCCCAAGTGAAAAAGAAAACGCGGCCGTCTTCTTGATCCTGCTGCGAAGGAGCAATTGAAAAGGAACGAGGGAAGGGTTTGGTCACAGCTCGTTCAACAGCGGATTTCGTAACCTTCTATTATACCTACGTTGGGTTTGGGAACAACGTATGTGAACCCCGTAACGGAGTAACACACAAGGGCATCGGCTGCTTCCTTTTTCTTCAAATATGTTCAGCCGGGGATTACGGGTCGAGATCGTCCCGGTCCCAGCGCCTTAATTCTTCAATATGTGTCGCGTTAGCGACACCAGATGGACTTTGGTTATTTTTAAAGGTGAAGGATCCCTTGGGAATAAAACAGCAATTATCTTCAAACCACTCCGAGAGAGAGTAATTACTTTCCCTATCACTTCCCTATACGTTTTTCTTTCTTGATTATACAATATACTGGTAGCTGGTCCCGAACGATTTGTATGAAAACCAGTCTAATGGGGTATCAACAACGCTTTATCCGAAATAGAACCGCGCCCTCTGCGCGATTTCGCAACTCAATTACATCAATTTGTACTATCACTCACTCACGGTTTGCCCAATATCTTTATTTGTATAAGACATACATTTATACATTTAATTTATAAAGATAGCACAAAAAATATCTATACTATGATATATATAGCATTTTTATATCACAAAAAACCTTTTATTTATTCAACAAAATATGCCTATTTTAGAACATATTAAATATTAAATATCTAACATATAAGGTTGAAACAATATTCTTTATTTGAAAATAGTGTTCATTTCGACCGGGGAACAAATCCTGGTCTCTAACTTTATTTTAATATTTCTTTAAACTAATTTGACGGCTCCGTGGCGCAGTGGCTTAGCAATGAGTTGTTACGCTAGGGGCTGCGGGTTCGAATCCCGCACGGAACAAGAATTTGTATGGCCTACAAATAATTGTTCCGGGTCTGGATGTTTGTCCTCGTGCAATTTATATTTGTAAACTGCCTCCACGATACAGGAGAAAATCCTAGTGTGGGGGTATCGTTTAAAAAAAAATGTTACTGGAAAGGTAATTTCAACCGGGGAACTGAACCCGGAAACATAATTTATATCTTAAAAATTCCCTTTATGAATTTATTAAGAAAATATTACTAAGAAAACGACGAACTAGTCCGGCCTGGGAATCGAAGCCAAGACCTTCAAATTATTAATTCGATATTTCTTTAAGATTCAACTAAGCGTTTTCTTATAAGAATATTATTGCTTGATAATTTTGCTTTTGGAAGCTATTCGTAATCGGTTAACTAATAAATTGAAATGTTTTCATAGACGCGTCGCCAACACCAAGTATACAATTTCATTTACCTGTTCTAGACATTCCTCATTTACCCATATTTCACAATTCGTTCTCTCTTCATCCCTTTCAAATACCAGAACCTTAGTTTTATTAGTATTCAAATGGAGACCTTTAATTTCACATTCCTCTTTCATACACGTGACTAATGCCTGCAGTTCTGCCTCTGATGGTGCAATAAGCACTGCATCATCAGCATACAGCAGACAATTTACTTTAATGTCACCCAATTTCACACCCAAACAGCTATCTTTCAGCTTCTGTAAACACCTGTCGAGATACAGTAAGAACAGCCAGGAAGACATGACACAACCCTGTTTTATGTCCCTTTGGACGCTAAACATGGGTGACAGATCATGCCCTACCCGCACACAGGCTTTACAGTCACAGTAAAGTGACTGCACAGCCCTTAGCAATCGACCATCCACACCATATCCCGACAGCAGTTCCCACATTTTCTTCCTTACAACCTTATCAAATGCTTTCTCTAGATTCACAAAAGCACAGTAAATCTTCTGGTTAGCAGTCAGAAGCTTCTTCGTGATCATGCAGAGAGAAAACTTTTGATCCGTGCATCCTCTTCCAGGTCTAAATCCGCATTGTGCCTCCCATAGAAATCTTTCCGATTTCTCTTGCATCCTACGTGTCAAAACCTTCGAGTAAACTTTACTTGCTAAATTGGCTAAGCTGATCGCCCGATAACACCCGCAGTCAAAATGTGAACCTTAACCTTTAAATAAAGGCACAATGACTGCGGATCGCCAATCATTCGGGACATCCCCCGTCCGCCAGCACAAATTGCACAGCAGATGAAAGCTGTCCCATACGCGAGGTCCACCATACTTGACCATTTCAGCAGTAACTCTGTCTAGTTTCGCAGCCTTCACATTTCAAACTTCGAATTGCACGTTCAATCTCTTTCACACTGATGACCTCAGTGTCATAGAGGTCCGGGTCAGGCGTACCAGTCACGGCGTCACCCCCGGAACCTTCACTAAGATCATCACACGCATACATTTCTCTATAAAATTCGCTCCATCGCTGCATGACGTTCGATTTTTCTGAGAGGACGTCATTGGTTCTCGAAAGCACTTTGTTCATTCTTAAGGCCGTCGCACCACTTCGGGTCCTTCCAACCTCTTTCCAGAAGAGTTTGGAGTTCTCCTTAAAGTTGTGCAACAAACTTTCGTCCGCTTCCATTCTATACCTTTCACGCACTTCCTCAATCAATGTTTTCGTATGAACTTTCTGCAGTTTATATATTTCTTTCATCTTCTCTCTCATATCCTTATAATTACTAGAGGCCAAGTAGTCTAACCATGCTTTCTTCTTCTTCTTTACAGCTTCTTTCACTTCATCATTCCACCATGCATGTCTTCTTTTACTACTACCTCTTTTATCAATAGTATATAGTAAAAATAATCCAGGTGGCCGATCACCACATGAGCGTCCGAGAAGAAAATGATTGGGTGTCAAACCCTCTTCAGGACTATCCATACAGAATGTTACCAGAGGTCTGGAATTTACAGTATGCTCTGCTTCTAAAAGTAACGTATGCAGAACCTCCTCTCGCGGGCTCCTTTCTTTGAGCGTAGCGGTCAACGCAATTTTAATCGATCTTACTAAACTCTCCCAAGCGCCACCCATGTGCGGTGCTCCGGGAGGTATAAATTTTCATTTACTATATTTTCTTAATGACTCGTTTTTCATGCCCTCATAGCAATCTTCGTATGCTTGCGTTAATTCTTTATTTGCAGCTTTGAAGTTCGTCCCGTATTCGCTGTATATAACGGCTGGTTTTCCTCTTCTGGCGATAAATCGCCTTAACGCCATTATCATTGACGCTGGTGTCAATGAGGCTGCTAACTCCAGATGTAATGCTCTGGTGGTCAGACACATGAATAAAACACCCCAACGTTTTTCGTGTCGCCTTCCTATAGTCACACATTATAGGTCAGAAATAATCTACGGCTGAACATGTAAAAGGTGGCTCATGATGAGCTATTCTCTCCAGAGGAAGGTTTACTTGTGGCACGTTCTGCGGCTTTGACCTGTATGTCCTGCACCACTGACAGTGATGTGACATACTTCGTACTACGTTACGTAAGTTCAAGACATAAACTTTTTGGTTCACCTCATTCATCACCGTCTGGTGATTGGCATGTCCAAAATGATGATGAACTTCTCTAATCATCATTTTAACGATTTCATGTTTACCGTCTAATACGACAGGTTTTCTACTCTCCTCAGTCAAATTAGACTTGAAAGGTAAACGTTCGTTTAAACGGAGTAAGTTATCTTCTCCTATTTCTATAGATAATTTACTTAAGCGCGAACTTCTTGCAACGCTTCTGCCTGCTTTCAAGCATTTTATTTACGAATGGAAACACTCGTCTTGAACGAACTTCCAAATTAATAATTCAGCTCTTTTAAGAGCGTTATGTCGAACGCGCCGTCGGGTCCTTTAACCGACTTTGTTAAAATTTCGTTGGAACACATAACCGACTTTTTGGCTGTGTTGCCGGGTCCTTTAACCGACTTTATTAAACTCTTGAATTTTTCTACCGCTTGTAAGGTGCGTGTAGTCGCCCCAAGGAATTTTTTAAAGCTGCTAAATCGTCCGTAGTCGGGTAGACTTAACGGCTCTTGCTTTCTTAGCGTATTTACGCCTTTCAGTGATTTTTTTCACCCGTTTCTAAGTTATTTATGGTGTCCACTTGTTTGGGCCATAAATCAGGACTTGTCCTGAGGAATTCAGATCCTTGAAACCACCGATGACTTTCATCGAAGGTGGAAGGAAAACTTCTAGTGGCATCGTCTGCCACGTTTTGTGACGTTGGTACCCATCGCCGTTCACATGGTTTACTGTGATCTTCGATCTCAGCCAATCGTTGAGCAACGAATGGTTTAAAAGCGCGAGGATCTGACTTAATCCACGCTAACACCGTACGTGAGTCCGTCCAGAATATTCGTTCGAATATCTCGTACTTGCTCTCCTCTTTAACTGATGCAGCTAATCGGCTGCCCATAAGAGCTGCTTGCAATTCAAGCCTTGGAATGGAAATCGGCTTCAACGGAGCTACTCTTGCCTTTGCGGCGATCAGCGTGATCCGCCTTTCTCTTAGCTCGTCCGTGGTGACGTAATACACCGCGGCGGCGTATGCTTTCTCACTAGCATCCGTTAAAGTGTGTAACTCCCCCCTGCCGACGCCTTCGGCAACGGGTCTAGGTACTTCCAAATGACCTAATTTCTTCGCTTCCGATATCCATTTACAAAATAACACGTGTAATTCCTGTGGAACTTGTTCATCCCAAGAGATGCCTGTCCTCCATGCTTGCTGGATTAGCGACTTCCCGTGAATCGTTATGGGTGATGCGAGTCCTAAAGGATCGAAGACTGATATCACAGCGCTTGTTATCTCCCTCTTCGTAGGCGGTCGTAGACCTTCCATCACCTCTTCCGGTGTGTTACGAAGACTTATGGAGAAACTTATTATATCTCGTTTGATATTCAAGATCAAACCTAAAGTGCGTTCTGTGTGCTCCTTATCTCCCAGCGAAGCACTGTCGCTCTTATATTTATTTTCCATTTTACATAAAACCTCTGGTCGATTGCTAGCCCATCCCCTTAGTTGGAAAGAAGCACGTTTATGTAATTCATACATATCGTTTACTATCCTTTCGGCCGTATAGAAATTGCTTTCCGTCGCGAAAGCTGCTTCTGGATAGAGATGTGCGTTATCCTGCGCATTTCTATTCTTCACATATATAGCGATGTATGGCGATAATGTCGCTCCAAATATGAGTGACGTCATTCTATACTCTTCCGGTGGCGCGTCACGATTGTGCCGCCATAGGAATCGAAGGCTTTCCCTGTCTTCTTCGCGAATTTTCACTTGCAGGAACATTTCTTTAATGTCTGCCATTACTGCAACACTTCCTTCTCTAAATCGTAGCAGAACGCCAAATAACGACTTCAATAAGTCCGGTCCGGTTAACAATGCATCATTGAGATAACGTCCGCCCGTCCTTGCGGCAGCGTCGAATACTATTCTTTTAATCCTTTTTTTGTGGATGAGTCACTGCGAATTGAGGAAGATACTACGTTCGTGGGGAAATGGAAATATGGTTCGCTTTCTCTGCGTAACCGTTAACGATGAGATTTTCAATTTGCTTCTCATATTTTTTTCAACTCGATATTTTTATCGAGTTTCCTTTTGATATTAAACAGGCCACTTTCAACCTGCGCTCTATTCGACGGCATGCACTCATTATCCGTGCGCCATAACAAAGCAGTCTCGTACCTATTATTAGGTATACGACGTACCGTTTTGTTCAAAATATTTAAAGCTCGTTCTTCTGGGTCGTTAGCGGGCTTACGCGCTGACTCCCCCAAAGATTCCAAACTAAACTAATCCTTGATTAACTTCTCCATGTCCTCCTCCTTCTTGGTGGAAATGTGGTTAACAATCTTGATTGGTTTAATGCCACCCGATATGTGACGATGTAAAACCCATCCAAGTTTGGTGAGCGATGCTACAGGTAGGTTCTTACCTCCTGAAATTAATTCATGAGTAACTATGAGATGCCAATTGTCCTGGCCAATTAATATGGTATGTCTGGACCTCTCATAAATCAACTCTTTTAGGATTTCTTTGCGTAGTGGATTATTGTGGCTTACTTTCTTACTTTTTATCATAAAGTTAGAGTTATGAGACTTTACGAAAAAATTCTGTGTACATGGACATTGTAGTTTTGTGTAAATGAACATTTTTGTAAATAATGAATTGACATAATGACATTTTTGTTAAAGTATGAAGGAGGATCGATTTTATATACAATCTTATTACGGTACACAATAAATAACCTATAATATATATATATATATATATATATATATATATATATATGTAATAACATAACATTTCACAGATCAGTCAGTAATAAACGCCCGCGACGCAACTTAATGTATTCAGAACATTTTGTATTATATCTTTTGAGTCGATGATCCAAATGAGCCAAATGAAACATATCAGTGTTTCGGAATATTTCAGTAATCGAGATGCAAATGTTCCAATCACAAAAATGATACACTTTGCCCACCTCCAATTCATACAAACTATAACACCCTATCCTCTTGCTCTTAGGGGTTGAATTTTTAAAAATCCTTTCTTAGTGGATGCTTACGTCGTAAAAGGCAGCTACTGTCTAAATTTCTGATTTCTGCGTGTAGTGGTTTATACTGTACATTGACAGATGTGTTAGTCACTCGGGACATCCTCTTTTATATATAACTTCTGAGAGTACTTATATGCAAACAACCTTTCTCATTTTGTGATAGTCATAAAATAAGCTATAAACATGTCAAAATAAATGGGTAAGGCCGTCGAAAATGAATACCTTCATCTTGTCATAACATCGCTTTTCATTTTTTTAAAAGTTTAAATCACAAAAAAACTTAAGTAATTTTTGTGATTTAAACTTTTTGTAATTATTTAACATAGTGTGAAATTTTTAGTTTGTATTGTAACTTTGCGATTTGAGATATTTATTTTATTTTACATTCTCACTATTTTTTTAGCCGTCTTCATATAATGGACAATGCTCTCAATTTAACTGTATGATTTTTTGTATGTATGTTGCACGATATCTTTGTAAAATAATACCCAAAAAACAATGACAGTAAAATATTTGACAAAAATTATTGTCAAGAAATAAGTTATATATAAAATTTGATTTATTATTCTTTTATAATTTTTCAAATAAAATGTATTTTATTTAAGCCACAGAAAACAATAAACATTTTTGAGAATATCAAATGATTTAAATAATTTTACTCTTTTCAAGTGTTGCCATTTACTATATTCATACTATTTTCGTATACACTTTGTAAGACTATCTACTAAACACAACACACAAACACAAAATATTTTTATATATGTAGTTATTATTAGTAATAACTATACTATAAGTAATATTAATAATAAAAGTGATATGGTTGAAAAGAAGGCTCTTACAAAGAACTTCCTACAATAATACATTATCTCAATCACACTAATATGTAACAATTTCATTTAATGTTATGGCAACACTAGCTAAAACAAAATGTCAATGTTTTTTTTTACTGGCTTTACGGCTCTGTGTTCTTGTCCTTCTGAGAATGTCACTGTATAACACAAAGGGTCTGGAGCCATGCCAGAAATATACATTTATAGTATGCAAATATATAATAGAGATACAATAATCTAAAAGCTCTCAATTATGTAGCTAGGGCACATTGTGTTAAGAATGTATTAAGCTAACATTCCATCCATTTGCAACCACAGGACACATGACTTTTTCCAAGTGACAAAAGGCATAACCTAAAAAGGTAAAAATCTAAATATCTTTTTTTGTCGCCTTCTCAGGACAAAGACTCTTAAAATTTTAAGATATTTTTGACATATAGACGCTACCATTCATTTTCAACTATTTTTATGTATGAAAGTCTGCCATTGTTCTTTGGTTATTAATTTTTTATTTGGTTTTTTTTTTGTTTCACAACTACTTCAGTTAATAAATGTATTAAAGTGAGGATTGTTTTCTGTTGTGGTTATCTATTCATGCATTTAATACTTTTCATCTACCTGTCACTTATACTTAAAAGTTAATTTCGTGACATGAGGCAATTTTAAAATTTTATCCAGGCCGTAAAGAATAAACTTTTAAAAGTAAGTTCTTATTACGTAATGTAGGTTACGTATAGTAAATTAATATTAAAGTTTACACAGATGATAAAAATCATGACCGTAAAAATAATTCAACAGAAACTAAACTAACAGTGTTGTTCGCGCTAAACGCTAATTTCAAGAACGAACGCGAGAGGGCGCGCGGCTCAGTGTCATACCGGTTTGACATTCGGTCGTGCGTAAAACGCCCAAGAGCAGTGTTACGGCCAACAGCTGCCATGCCTCAACAGGAGTTGGATCCTTCGCGGCCCATAGACGAAGGAGCCACGGGCAGATGCAGGTCGGGCGTTCCTACGCCGAGGGTCAAAGGTTTCTAATGAACACACGAGGGGAAAGGTCACTAGAATAAATGCACTTACCTGCCCCAGGAGCGCAGACGGTTCTCCTCGACCGGCCCGGCTGATGAAAGTTGTGCTTGGTGTGTGCGGTGTTGTGAATGTAGGTGTAATTGTGTGTGCTGGTATGTTGACGGGAACCGATCTGGATGACTCGACGACGTCCGGGAGAAGGCACGCGCTGGTATCCCCGGAACTTCACCCTTCTGGAGGCACTCGTAAGGGGTTGTCACCAAATGGGACGGCTACTCTGGTAGTCCTTCAGATGTAAATCACTTTGATAGTTGCGCGCGAATTTCACCGAGTTAGTACGTTCTAATAACGATACCGTTATTGCAACGATTTACGCGGATTGTTCCTTTAGCAAGTTTAGGCGCGAAAAAATACGTCCGTATAGTTCGCAAGAAAAATCCTACTACCTCGCGAGAAGAGCCACGCCGACCCGTCCGGTGGCCGAGGGGGCGGGGGAGAGGGAAGGTGCCCTTGATATCGAGGCCAAAAGCGCGCGTTAAATACTGCGTTTTTATTGCAAATTTTCCTGCCTAGACAACCCCCCGCCCCGGACATAAGGCATTAAGTCCGCGAGTAGATTGGCAAACGGGACAAGGTCGCGACGGCCCGTTGCAAGACCGAATCTCCGACCAAAACCTCGGCCACTCTAGGCACCCCATCCGTTCCATACGACAATTTAACAATGCGCCCACGGCGCCAATACAAAGGTAGCGCGTTTGGTTCTTTAATCAACACGAGGTCTCCCACCCGAGGAGGCTCCGTCTTGTCAGACCACTTAACGCGCTGCTGCAAAAGATGTAGGTACTCCAGAGACCATCGGTGCCAAAAGCGTTGAGTAATCTGTTGCAGCAGGGCAAACCTGCTAAGCCGTGAAGCACTCGTTTCCCTGAAGGGATACTCGGGCAGAGCGTTAAGAGGCTGGCCAATCAGGAAGTGTCCCGGGGTTAGAACCTCCAAATCATTCGGGTCAGAGGAGAGGGGACAGAGGGGCCGAGAGTTGAGTACCGCCTCAATTTTACAGAATACAGTGGCGAGCTCCTCAAACGTCAAAATGGCTTCACCAATAACGCGACGGAGATGCGTTTTGGCAACCTTAACCACCGCCTCGAAAATACCGCCCCAGTGGGGACACGCCGGAGGGTCGAATTTCCACTGGATGCCCCTTTTCGACATAGCATTTCCTAAATAAGTCCGGTGGCTGGACAGAAATTCGACAACCTCCTTGAGATACCTATCCGTGCCCTTATAATTCGTCCCGCAGTCAGACCGGATCAAGTCCGGCAAGCCGCGCCGCGACACGAAACGGCCAAGCGTGGCCAAGAAGGCTTCCGTGCTGAGGGCGCTCACCAGTTCCAAGTGAACGGCTTTAGTGGAGAGGCACACGAAGACGCAAAGATAGGCCTTACATGAACGCGCGTTACGAAGGTTAGAGGACTTGACGAGGAAGGGGCCAGCGAAGTCTGTTCCGACCCCAGCGAATGGTCGGATGGCCCTGACGCGGTCGGGCGGCAAGTCACCCATAAGAGGCTGCGATATGGGGGCCTTCAGTTTATAACAGGGGATGCACTTAAAGATGACGCTCCGAATGGTGCGACGACCAGACAAAATCCAAAACTCCCGCTGCAAAATAGCCGACAGGGCGTTACACCCAGCGTGGGCATTCCTAACATGGTGGTGGGTTACCAGCAACCGGACAAGGGCGCCGTCCTTAGGGAGCAGCAACGGGTGTCGAGCCCCGCACGGCAGTTGAGAGTTTTTCAAACGTCCACCCACGCGCAGCATCCCAGCGTCGTCCAGAAAGAGGTTCAGGCGGGCCAGAGCGCCCTTGATAACGGAGCCACGCTTCAAGTGTTCGATAACGGGCTCAAAATGCTCCGTCTGGACCATACGGATCCAATGCATCAGGGCTTCCCGACGCTCGCTAGGGGACAAAACGCAATCAGAGAGTCGGTTGGACGGATCTCTCGAATTGTGGACAAAGCGGCGCAGCCAAGCAGTCACTCCTAAGAGCTTATCGAGAGAGCTGTACCGTTCCAGAAGGGAGAGATCCCGAGTGGGCTTATCCTTGCCCACTCCTACTCGGGCCCGTAGGCCCGGCAACTCAGTAGGTTCGGAGTAATTACCCTGGGGCCAGAAGGATTGAGGATCAGATAACCAACCGGGACCCCACCACAATGAGTGGGCAACCAGCGCGGGGGCCTCACAGCCGCGGGAAGCGCAGTCGGCGGGATTCAACTCCCCGGGGACATGTCTCCAGTGGAGAGAAGTCTCAGAACTCTGGATTTGAGACACGCGGTTCGCCACAAAGACCTCAAGATTGTGAGGTGCGGCTCGGAGCCAACAAAGTACTATCTCACTGTCCGACCATGCGTAGACGTCCGTAATGTCGATTACAGGCTTCAAGGACGAGTGAACGTGGTTGAGGAGCCGCGTGAGAAGAGCGGCTCCGGACAGTTCCAATTTAGGGATAGTTAAACGGGATCTAATGGGAGCAACCTTGCTTTTGGCGAGTACGAGATGAACTGCAGTATGCCCAGAGGAACTCACAGTCCGCAAATATACGACAGCAGCATAGCCCTTCTCAGAGGCGTCGCAAAACCCATGTAGGGTAGCCCTGCATTTCCCTGGAGGTAGGAAGCACCTTGGCATGGAAACCCGGTTGATGTCCGGAAGGGAGGAGAGCATGGAGAGCCACTCTCGCAAGAGGACCCCGCTAATAGGCTCGTCCCAACCCAACCCGGACATCCAGAGCTTTTGAAGAAAGCACTTAGCCAAAAAGATGACCGGGGTGATCCATCCATTCGGGTCGAAGGTGCGAGCTACTGTAGACAGCACGGAGCGCTTGGTCCATGCTTTGGGCAGTGGGTCAAGTTTTACTCTATACGTGAAGGTGTCCTGAACAGGCTGATATTGAATGCCCAGCACAGTCAGCAAATTAGGATTCTCAGGGTGCTCGAACAGATGAGGGTCTTGTTGATCCTCTCCTGGGAGGTCCCTCAAAATGTGTGGGGAGTTCGACAGCCACTTGCGCAACTCATAGCCTCCAGACTTCAGGATGGCAATTAATTCGTCTCGCAAGACCAGAGCCTCCTCGACGGTGGAAGCGCCCGTACAAATGTCGTCCATGTAGACCGAAGTCTCTAAGATAGAAGCTCCCCGAGCGTATCTCAGGCGCTCTCTCTCAGCGAGTTCAAGGAGGGTTCGCATGGCGATATACGGGCTGGACCGGAGTCCATAAGTGGTGGTGTTCAACTCAAATACCTGTATGGGATCGCTGGGCTTCTCGCGCCACAATATCAGCTGATATCGGCGGTCATCACGATGTACCACCGATTGGCGAAACATCATCCGAATGTCCGCGACAAAAACCACTTGGTGTCGACGGAATTGGGTCAGGATGTCGGATATGTCCTTGATCAGTTTAGGACCCGAGTGAAGACACTGATTCAGGGACACACCGTTTGATGTGGGGGCGGAACCGTCAAAGACTACCCGAATCTTACTCTCAGGGGTCCTCAAGACCGCATGGTGAGGGAGGAAGTAGTGCTCATGTGAACGCCATTCGAAGTTGGACGGTGACATGTGACCCAGCTCCTGATACTCGCGCATGAACTTGACATATTTGTCGCGAAAGGCTGGGTCACGCCGCATGCGGCGCTCCATGGAAAGCAACCTCTTCTCGGCCAGAGCACGGGATTGACCCAAAGAGGGGCGGGAGTCCAGAAAGGGTAAGCGAGTGACGAAACGACCGTCAACCCGCCGGCCGGTATTGTTCTGGTAGAACAACTCACACTCACGATCCAGAGGGTCGACTCGAGCTGCATGGGGTGGTTCCTCAATGTCCCAGAATCGCTGGACAGCGTCCGATAGGGACACGCCCACGACGGAGAGAGGGTCGGCCGTCGGAGAGGGAGGAGACCACATAACCGGTCCAAAAAAGCTGTGCCCAAATATCGTGGAAATGGCTGACAGGCCATTGGGCTGCAGAGCTCGTATCTCACCTAACAAGAGGGCACCCAGCGTGTCGGCCCCCAGTAACAAATCTATCGGCCCCGGTTGGGCCCACCGAGGGTCTGCCGGTCTCAAAGCCGACGCACAGCGCACAGCGCTGTCATTTATACGAACGTTAGGGAGGAACCCTACAATGTCGTCGAGGACATTTACCTTGACTAAAATACGAAGGTGTTCGCTGTCAGGGCTGAACACCAACTCCGATTGTCCCCTAGGAGCAGGAGGCTCGGCACCTCCGATACCTACCATCGGACGTGATTCAGAGCTCCAGGGGAGCCCCAGTCTTCCCACCAACCGAGTAGAGGCCACACTACGCTGGGAACCCGAGTCCAATAGAGCTCGAACCGTTAAGTGGTCGCCGCTCGGGTTGTAAACCTTCACTGAGGCTGTCGGCAATAGAACAGTTTGACAGGTGGACTGCTGACGACTTATAGGCTCAGTGGAGGCGGCCATGGCGGGAGCTAGGGCGGCAGCCTCCTATCTGGAGCTGCCTCTGTTAGGCCGGCACCCGAACCGGGGGGCCCGAGCGCGGCACTCCGACGGCGTCTCGATGACCCCCGACTGGAATTCCCCGAACGGGCCGACCGAGGGAAACTCGGGGATCCTCGGCTCCAAGGCTCGGGGCCGATACGCAGTCTCCGGAACCCGGTAGTACCGGCACCGGCCAAAGGGGGGCGGGCGGCGTTCCAGTCGCGGCCACTCAGCCAACGGGGGTGAGAAAGGTCTAGCTGACCGCTGAGTGGCCGCGAATCCACTATCAACTCGGGGAGGGGGGGTGAAGACCGCCCCCCTGGGGGAACGACTCCCCGACCGATCGGGGGAGGGGCTCCCTTCAGAAGGAGGGGCGCTGCGGTCCGCCGGTGAGCGCCGAGCGTCGCCCGACAGTGGGCGTGGCTGGGCGCCCCCGCCCGTGGGAGTCGGGGGGCTGGCAGGGCCCTGCGAGGACGAGCCGCGCGCACCCAGGCACAAGAGGACGTTGTGGTTGCCCTGGCAGTGCGTGCAGGGCCGCTGGTGCGGGCAGTCTCGTTGTAAATGCCTCTCCAGGCACGAGAAGCACCAGCGGCGCTCCCTGGCGATGGTTCGCCTCGCCTTAGCCGGCTTGCGCAACAACTTCGGGCACGACGCCGGCCGGTGGTCGGATGCTCGACAATAGGAGCAGGGAGGCGCCTCCCGGGCCGCTAGGCCACTATAGGAGGGTACGGGGGGGCGCCCTCCCGCGGGGGCTCCACTCGGCCTCAGGGGGGTGGGCGCCGCCTTGGCCGGCTGACTCCGCCTTTCCCTGGGCACCGCTCGGGAGGAGGCCGGGGGGCCCTCGACGGCGCCTGCTGCGTTCTCCAGCAGCCTGCACTGTTCTTCCAGGAACCGCAGCAGGTCCCTAAAGGGGGGCATATAAGAGGCGCCATCCCCTCCGAACCTCTCCTCAAAATGGAGCCGAAGGTCGAGGGGCAGGCGGGACAGCACTATATGAAGGAGCAGAAAAGACCACTCGTCCACAGGTAAATCCAGCCGCCGCAACGCACGCTACGACGACTGGATTCACTATGTCTTCACGTAGTCTAGTCCGGTCCTTCAGCAGCGGGAGGTTCAGCAGCCTCCGAACATGATCGTCCGCAATCCGCCGGACGTTGGCGTACCTTCCAGCGAGGAGGTCCCTGGCGTTTTGGTAGGCGTCGTCCGACAACTTAAGGTGGCCGACGACGCTCAGGGCCTCCCCCTCTAGTGAAGCCAGGAGGTACCCCATTTTTGGCAGGGGGTCAGGTCCCTCCGGGCGTCCACCAGGCTGTCAAACAGGCCGACGAAGGTCATCCACTCCGAGAGGACCCCGGAGAACCTTGGCAGGTCCAGCGTCGGAAGTCGTCCTAGCAGCTCTGGCTGAGCAGACGGCTTCCGCGGGGACTCGAGAAGGCTACTCAGCCGAGCTTCGCGCTCCCTCTCCGCATCCTTGGCCCCCGCCTCGATCAGGTCGTCCGTCAGCGCGAGAAACTGCTCGTAGTCCGCGCGGCAAGATTCCAGGACTCCCTTTTCCACCTCCAAGTCCTCGAGCTCAGAGTAAGCCTCCTCCACGGCCGCCCTTCGAGCATCGACCTGCTCAAGCCTCTTCCTCAGATTGTAGACCCTGTCCGGTCGGCCTATCAACGCGTGTGCGCTGGTAGCCCAGCGCAGCTCAGTCCGCAGGCAACGGATTAGCATCTTGGGCGAGGACATCACTACTAAATTCAAATTACGACGCGGCTCGAGCACAATTACAACAATAACAAATAAAAAAATACAAAAAAATTAACAGCCAACTAATGCAGCTCCTATCAAATCGAGTTGGATAGAATGTACACAAATAAGAACAGCTATTATTAAATCAAACACAAGTTAGTACAAAGGAAAAGGTAAATCAAATCAACAATAACAAATACTAGTACGATCAAATCAAGTTCATTTAAATTACGTAAATACAAATTACCACTCTTTAGTTCAAATACAATTTACAATACGAAAGATATGTAACGAAGATACACATCAACAAAAATGCCTTGCTCGGGAATCAACCCTTCGATAAGTAACACACTACCATCCGACAACGACAATTAACCGATTACGTAAAAATAACCATCTACCTACATGACGCAATCTCCCGCTTGCGCGCGAACCGGGTGTGACCTTTCAATTTTACCCGCTAACAGTAAAGCAAGCTAACAAAGGAAGGAATTTTATTATTACGTATAATAATAAAAAGGTATTTTACGTATTACGGACGGGCGTGATTGTAGCCACAAATCCACCCAACGCTCCTGCCACCAAATTATTTAATTTTTATCAAATACTATGGTCGGTGGATCGACCGGGAATCGATCCCAGCACCGCGTTCTGCTACCAAATGTTACGGCCAACAGCTGCCCTGCCTCAACAGGAGTTGGATCCTTCGCGGCCCATAGACGAAGGAGCCACGGGCAGATGCAGGTCGGGCGTTCCTACGCCGAGGGTCAAAGGTTTCTAATGAACACACGAGGGGAAAGGTCACTAGAATAAATGCACTTACCTGCCCCAGGAGCGCAGACGGTTCTCCTCGACCGGCCCGGCTGATGAAAGTTGTGCTTGGTGTGTGCGGTGTTGTGAATGTAGGTGTAATTGTGTGTGCTGGTATGTTGACGGGAACCGATCTGGATGACTCGACGACGTCCGGGAGAAGGCACGCGCTGGTATCCCCGGAACTTCACCCTTCTGGAGGCACTCGTAAGGGGTTGTCACCAAATGGGACGGCTACTCTGGTAGTCCTTCAGATGTAAATCACTTTGATAGTTGCGTGCGAATTTCACCGAGTTAATACGTTCTAATAACGATACCGTTATTGCAACGATTTACGCGGATTGTTCCTTTAGCAAGTTTAGGCGCGAAAAAATACGTCCGTATAGTTCGCAAGAAAAATCCTACTACCTCGCGAGAAGAGCCACGCCGACCCGTCCGGTGGCCGAGGGGGCGGGGGAGAGGGAAGGTGCCCTTGATATCGAGGCCAAAAGCGCGCGTTAAATACTGCGTTTTTATTGCAAATTTTCCTGCCTAGACAAGCAGTCAGTCATCTTTAAGCAGTGGTTTAGTGATTGGCACGCTGTTATTTTTGTCGGGAACTCGGAATAATTAAGCGCGGACAGTAAAAATGAGAACGCGGCGGGCACCGTTGACGACTTACGAGCCGTGCCCAGTGAGAGGCTGAATCCTCCAGGCAAGTCGTCGTCAACCCTCCCCTGCTCCTATTGTCGAGAGTCTGATCATCGGGTAACGTCGTGCCCGAAATTATTAGGTAAGCCGGTTTCGGCGAGGCGAACTATTGCCAAGGAGCGCCGCTGGTGCTGTTCATGTCTGTGAGGGCACCTCCATCGAGACTGTCCGCATCAACGGCCCTGTCTGCATTGCCAGGGCAATCACCATGCAGTTTTGTGCCTGGGTGCGAACGGCGTCTCCTCTTGGGGCTCTGCCAGGCCCTCGACCCCCACGGGCGGGGGCGCTCAGCCACGCCCTCTGCCGGGCGACAATCGGCGCCCGCCGGCCAGCCATCAGGCCCCTAAGTTTGGAAGAGGTCCCTCCCACGACCAGTCGGGGGGTAATTCCCCCAGGGGCGGGGGTGTCATCGCCCCCCACAGCGTGTGGAGAGGAACTTCACGGCCACTCATCGGTCCGCTGGACCCTTCTCACTCCCGTTAGCTGAGTGGCCGCGACTGGTGTACCACTGTTCCCCATTTGATGGAGGCGGCCCTGGCTAGCAGCCGCCTTAGCTCCCACCACGGCCGCCTCCACTGAGCCTTAAGCCGTCAACAGTCCACTTGTCAAGGTGTTCTGTTGCCAACGTCCTCAGTGAGGCATACAACCCGAGTGGCGACTGTTAGCGGTCGCGCTTTATTGATCTCGGGTTCACGCCATGTGGCCTCCCCTTGGTGGTGGGAAGATTAGGGCCTCCCTGGAGCGTTGAATCACGCTGTCAAGGGGTATTAGATTTGGTCTGGTCGAGCACTTAGTTAAAAAATACTTTGAATTAAAATTAAAAAAATGCTTTGGGCTTTCCGCGAAATTTTCCTATCTGTAGTGGTTTAAATTAAAAGAATTGAATTTAGTGTACTCCTTTAAATTCTACTGCATGTGTTTTGGAAATATATTTAATCACTGTATTTGATTGTTGCTTCTGTTTGCTGAAAGGAAAATTTGAATTCATTTGAAATTGAATGGCGCGCTATTTAAAAAATTATGTATATGTTTATGATAGTGTTTAATCATTTTGCTTTGCGAAGAAGTAGGGCTCTCCCTTACGTTATTGTTTTATTTAATTTGCAAGTGGACCTATGCGCATCGGTGATTAATTTGGTTGAATTAATTCTGTAGTTGAACATTGATGCTTTTGAAAAATTAGTTAAAATATGAGCATAGGACTACTTGCCTAACAGACTAGCTAGTTTTAGAGATTATCAGATTGAAATCAGCTGCCGCACTATTTTAGTAAATGATAATATGGTGGGTGGCCTGGCTAGGCCTACTTGTTGAGAATTCATACTAGGGACTATCTGTGCGTTTCGTTCGGCTCTCCACAGACGACGTTTATGTGGAATTTGTGGGTGTGCTCTGCACTGAAGCAACTGCTGGCACAAAATTTGTCTGGGCAGCTTCGTGTAGCGTCGCTGTTTGCAGAGCTGATCCGGTCGGATTGCGGAACTAATCATAGGGGCACAGATAGGTGTTTGAAAGAGGTCGTCGGACTTCTGTCCAGTACAGGACTTATTAAAGTGCTGCGATGCCCAGGAGGGGCATCCAGTGGAGGCTAACCCTCCGGCTTGCCACATTAGGACTATCTTTTGAGGCGTTGGTTAGGGTTGCAAGATGATGGGTTGCCTAAGGTGGCCTAGTTTGGTTGTTGATTCGGTCTTGCAACTTGCCGTCGCGACCTTGTCCCGCTGCCCGGTTTGCTCGCGGACCTAAATCCTTATGTCCGGGACGGGGGTTTGTTCGCGCTAAACGCTAATTTCAAGAACGAACGCGAGAGGGCGCGCGGCTCAGTGTCATACCGGTTTGACATTCGGTCGTGCGTAAAACGCCCAAGGGCAGTCAGTCGTCTTTAAGCAGTGGTTTAGTGATTGGCACGCTGTTATTTTTGTCGGGAACTCGGAATAATTAAGCGCGGACAGTAAAAATACGGTCTAGGATTTGTGGCGTGCATCCCTACTGGAGAGTTTCCCCAGGACACATTGTGTCTGACTCAGAATCTGCATAAGTGCATTCAGCAATATTAGCTAGTGCGGCCTCTGATATTCTAGAACTAACTGTTGCAACGCGAAACGGTAGCGACCTTTGATCCAGAAACTCCGTATGCGTTTTGTGCAGTAACTTTATACCCCGCGATAGTTAGTGGCTTCTGTAAGTTAGTTAATCGCACGATAGAGCTAATTGACTGTCATCGTGATGAACGAGGAAAGTGAATGTGGACAACGCCTCGGAGTGCCCCCTCAAGTTGGAGCGGTGTCGACGCTCGGGCTGCTGCCGACGGCTAAGGTCTAGGTTCAATCACCCGCAGTCACACCCAGATACACATCACATCACCTTCTTTCCCTTTCACTACACAACCACATGTGACCTGACCGACTCCGGAGGGACCACTCGCCTTGGATATAGGTAAGTAAGCTTCGCCTAATTCCTCCCGGTCGACTGGCCGTAGTATAGAACGCTCTCCCATATATTTAGTGTAATTAGAGAGATTCCACGTGGCCACATTGAGGCCCGACCTACGTCTGCTCGGGAAGTCTTCAGCTCATGGGCCCCTGAGGATTTGACCCTTTAAGGGAGCAGCCGTAGGCCATAACAAGTGTTTTTCTCAAGTCACTTTTTATGAAACATTTATCTTCAGTTATTGTATAGCAATTTTCTATAACTATTTGGAATAGAAACACTGTTCAATTTTGTAAAAACAGATATCGTGGCAGTTACACAACGTCGAAATTATTTTAATAAAACACAGAAAGATAACTTTGTAAAAGTTAAAGCAAATCTTAAAATATTTTTGTATATATGTTACTTTATACTTTTACATTGTGATTTATTTATAAATAAATTCTGACAGTAAAATTATTTATAACGTGATATTTATGTTTGGTGGAAAATCATAGTTTAAAAAAGCTTGAAAATTTCTAACTGATTGCTACACAGATATAAGAAAGAAAGTTGTTTTGTGCCTTTGTACTGTATCAGGCAATCAGTTTGATGCAATAAAGTTGCAATTGTGTCAATATATTTTGTGTTTATTTTTTTTAATCCTCGACTTTTCGTGATTTCAATTATTCTTTTTTATTAAATATATATATTGTTACTTGGTAGAGGCATGGTGCATGTATACTATAGTTGTAGCACGAATGGGTCGGCTCGACTAGGGTAGGACGAAGCTCTCACAGTATACCAGCATAAAATAGCATAATGCTGCTGTGGTTCTTACGGTGAGTCTAGAGAACCTGAGGAACCCTTATGAGACTGGAAACGAGGCATTCCATCTTAATACTCAGGGGTGACACAACGCATCTGCATTTTGATTCTTTATCGAGGATAGACATCTATGGGCCGTAGCATCCACTTACCATCATACATACACATTGAAAAATTTCTTACTCTTTAAAACCAAGCTTTTGCTGGTTAATTTCCTTATACTCCCTATTATAAACTATGCAGATGTGTGCTATCCAGACCTATCGCAAAATTGTCTTAACAAGTTTGAGTGCCTTTACAATAACTGTATAAGATTTATCTTAAAATACGACCGCATCACTGCTTTTCGTTCCAAGCTTAAATGGCTTTCTATTATTCAGAGTCGTTGCTCCAGAATCTTACTAACCCTTTTTTCTATACTAAGTCATCCGAGGTCTCCATATTATCTTAAAGATAACTTCCACTTTCGGTATTCAACTCTTGACCGTGAACCTCGTTCCTCTAACGTTCTTAAGGTTTATCAGACAATACTTCTCTGAAACGCCCTCCCTGTTGATATAAGAAAAGCACCGAATAAGCATGCGTTTAAGAGACTGGTCCGACAACATTATCTTAAGGGAAACTGCATTTAACCGTCGATTTCTGTTTTTATTTTTAGTTATATTTTATATTATATATGCAATATTTATTATATTATTTATTATATATAATAACTTCATATTTTCATAATTGATATTATTTTTCTATATATGTTATTAGAACGCATGCGAATATATTTTATGTTTATATACAATATATTATGTCTAGTAATTATAAATTTTTTTGACGCCTACCAACTTTTACTTGTTTAATTCTCTCAGGGTTGACTTGTAGAGAATGCCATTAGGCATTTAATCCGCCCATTGTAATCCTTAGATTAAGGTGCAACACAATAAAGATTAAATAAATGAATAAATATATATACCTACAACAACAACCTGCATCTTCAAACATATGCGTTGTCACTCACGAGAACTTATTTCGCAAGCTGCGAGGTATTAAATTCATAAGTGATGCCTCACCACCTGTAGGTATGCCACCCTTCAGTATGGAACATTCCAGGAACACTGAGTAAGGAGGTTGTAACGTATCTAGATGGATTCCTTGGCAGAAAAAGATTTCTACCGTTTCGTAGTTGTTGTCAAAAAAACTAGTAACTTATTTATCGCTTAATCATCGTGGTATCTTGCCAAGAACGCTGAACGCTGGCTGCGTTTCCCCGCAGAATAGATATAAAATCATTTAATAAGATGTCATATACTGTGCCTCGTTAGTCTAGTGGTTGTAGTAGTGCGACTGTTGATCACGGAGTCCCGGGTTCGAATCTCGGGTCGGGCCTAATAAAAACAGTTATCAAGAAATTTTCGGTAGTTGCCCGGAGTCTGGGAGTTGGCGGTGTCTTTCCCCCCTCCCTCGGAAAGCACGTAAAGCCGTTGGTCCTGCGCCATATCTCTTTCCGTCGTACCGGATTCCCATCGGACTGTGAGAGTGAGGGAATAGAGAGTGCACGTGTGATTGCTCGTACACTTGGCTACGCTAATCCTGTCCTGCGTCTATGGCTTTTCTTCGTTGAGGCTAGCCAACGTAACCAAAATTCAGTCTGGAGGACATTACTATCATTATATCATAAACATAATTTAAGACCGTCCACTTATGAGAGGAAAGATGGGTACGTTATGAACGCTCTTATGTCTGTAGCGTCCCACAGACATGTACATAAGTTTCCAGATCATGTAAACAGAGTGCTCTATTGTCATCCTTATTCTCAGATAACCTTTTTGTGTATTATTTTTTCTAGAATATATTTTAATTCACGAACGTTCACGTGGTAAAAATACAAAAGCTATTCTATTTTACTTCTCTTCTTTTTTTGTTGTTCTCTACTATGATCTACTAAAACCACAGAATAAATATTAGTTAAAAGAACAGAAGTATTGCTCTCTGATAGCCAACTTGCGAGCTTAAACTTATTTACAACGTCGTTAACGTGCATAATACTTTGCACGCCTCGGAAGTGACCTTCGTGAAATTAGCCTACCGTATATTTTGCCAAAAAAAATTATGTGGCGCGCGTATTAAATAAAAATGTCTTACTGTCCGCGTACAAGTGTCTATATCACTTAGCCCGTTACGCGCTTTGCTTAAGACCGCTTCTACTATATGGTTAAGTGTTGTAAGAAAACAAATTGAATCTTTTGATATTAGTTGGTATGGTTTTTGTCATAAAAAACTTTACCCCCATACTAGGAATTTCTCTTGTATCGTGGAGGCAGTTAACAAACATAAATTGCCCAAGGACAAACATCTAGGCCCAGAACAATCATTTGTAGGCCATAAAAATACTTGTCCCGTGCGGGATTCAAAATCGTGGCCCCAACATTGCAACTCATTGCTTAGCCACTGTGCCACGGAGCCATCAATTTGCTGATAACAAAAACGTTATTGTTCAATGTGAGGAAGGTTAATATGCAACATTAAGTCAAATTAAGATTATAACAACGTGAACATCTTTGAAACTCAGATTATTTATCTACTTACCATTTTAACCGACTTCAAAAAAGGAAGGGGTACTCAATTCGACTGTTTTTTTGTATGTTACCTCAGAACTTTTTTCTAGGTGAACCGATTTTGATGATTCTATTTTATTTGAAAGCTGGTGCTTATTTATTTATTTATTTAAAACTTCATATACACATGTGGTATATAGGCGGACTTAATGCCTAAGGCATTCTCTACCAGTCTACCTTGGGATGATGCAGAGATATAATGAAGTAGGAGTAATAAAAAGGTAATATGTTAATACTAAACTAAAATAACAAAAAAAAAATTGTAGCACATCGAAATAAAATACATAAGATATAAATGGTAATAAAAAATATAATATATATATATAATATATATATATATAATATATAAAATATATATATAAAATATATATATATATATATATATATATATATACTTATAAAATAAATTATGATAAAAATAATAAGATAATAAAAATGTATATTACTTAAGTACATATTAAAACGTCAGATGTATGTAAACTCATGAAGATATACAATTATAGACATAATCAAATAAAATATATATATTTATATATAAAATATATATAAACTATTACTATGATGAATCTGCCAATTTATTAGTTAAGTATTCCCGAACCTTCATCTTGAACGCGTAACGATTGCTAGCCGTCCTGATTTCGAGAGGTAGTGCGTTCCAAAGGAGAATAGATTGAATGTGGAAAGAAGAATGAACAAGTCCAGAGCTATGGGAGGGACATAGGAGAAGAAGGTTGTTCGTAGAGCGGAGGTTTCTCTCATGACTAGCGCTAAGCAACTGAAAGTATGGAGATAAGTAGGAACAGGAAGTTGGAGACATCAGGATAGAATAAAGAGTAGTGAGTGCACGCAAACTACGGCGTTGACGAATAGGTAACCATTTTAATTGAGATCGATACGTGGATACATGGTCATACTTTCGAAGATTGAAAATGAATCGAATGCAGTTATTCAGAAGACGGTCATATTTATTGAGAAGATCTGCATTCAGGTCGAAATAACACACATCACCATAGTCGATTAGGGGAAAAATTAAGCTTTGCACAAGCATTGCTTTGATTGCAGATGGCAGAAAATTTTTTAGGCGATAGAGAGAACGCAGGGTACCGGTAACTTTCTGGCTAACGGTCGTTGCTTGGTCTTTCCAACTCAAAGTAGAATCAATTAATAAACCTAGATCCTTCACAGTAGAACACAGTTGGATCTCAGTACTATTAAAAAAGATAGGAGGTAAAGCTACCGTTTTCAATCTATGAATCATCCGACGGCTACCAATTATTATGGCCTGACACTTCGAAGGGTTGACCATTAGGCCAAACCTGTCAGACCAGTTCTTAATATACTCAAGGTCCCTGTTAATTATGTCCACCGCTGTAGAAATATTGTCAATACTCGCTTGTGTGTACAGTTGCAAGTCATCGGCATATAGATGATACGCAGACTGAAGGTCTTGGGTAATGAGATTAATAAATATAGAAAACAACAAAGGAGATAATATGCCGCCTTGAGGAACACCAGCATGTAAGTCAAGCCAGCTAAATGATAGCTCATCGATGCGAACCGACTGCTGGCGACCTCGAAGATATGATGAAAACCAATCCAGTGCTTCGGGTGAGACCATTGAAAGGGAAAGGATGGAAATTAGAAGGTCATGACTGATGGTATTAAAAGCGTTCGAGAAGTCAACTAAAACCAACACAGTGACTTTAGTATCCTCTATGCCTGCCCTAATATCACCAGTTACTTTCAGGAGTGCGGAAACGGTGCTATGACCGGGCCTAAAGCCAGACTGCAAGGGACTTAGTAAGTTATGACAGGAAATAAACTGCGAAAGTTGCTTGTGGACACAGGCCTCAAGGACCTTGGATAAGAAGGGAAGGATGGATATAGGTCGGAAATGATTGGGTAGAGTGGGATTTGTGATCTTTTGTAGTGGAATAACGTAAGCCTTACGCCACAAAGAAGGAAAGTCACCAGAATCCAAGGAGAAGTTAATGATGTGCGAGATAACAGGGAGGATATGGTCAAGTATAAAGATAATCATCCGTCGGCTGATGTTGTCGCAACCTACAGCATTAGATTTAATGGATAGGATTGTCTTCTTGATCTCATCCATAGCTACTGGAGAAAATTGAAAGAGATCAATATCGGGACGAGGTAAACCCATTAAGTGTTCAATAGTAAGACGCTTGGTCTGGTGATCAAGAGGACTGTTGGAGACAAAATGAAAATTAATATCATCCAGACCAATCGTCTTCTGAAACTCACAACGTTGTCGTTTACCGATACCTAAGGTTCCAAGGAACTTCCAGATATTAGCAGGGGAAGAAGATGAGATGTTACTAAGAATAAATCGGCGTTTGGCGTTGCGTATCATCTGATTGCACCGGTTCCTTGCAACTTTATAAAGAGTCCAGTTCTCATCACATCGATCTTTTCTAAATTTGCCAAAAACCCGATCCCTACGTCTCATCGCAATTCGAACCCCAATCGTCATCCATGGTGCAGGTGGACGCTTGAGCTTCACTTTTTTAATCGGAGCATGTACATCATATAGCCTAAGGATAGCTTCATTCAAAGCCTCTATCTTTTCGTCCACAGTGGATGCAGAAACCACGCTGTTCCAGTTTATTTTGGATGCATCCATACAAAGTTTTTCAACGTCTAAGCGACCAAAATAACGCATGTGAAGAGTTTTAGCTGGAGGTTTAGGAGGTTTTAGGACGTAAGAAATGAATATGAGGTCATGATAGGAGAAAGCAGGTGCAAAGTGCTGACCGTGGGAGAAGACAAGAGAAGGAGCAGAGGTAAGGATTAAGTCAAGCCAGGTATCCTCTACATCAATATTGTGGTGAGTGGCTTGTAAAGGTAAAATGTGGAGGCCAACCGACTCGACAATATGAAGGAGCTTAGAGGAACGGGATGAGTGCGGAGTCAGGAGGTCTGTATTAAAATCGCCCATGATAATGTGATGTGAGTATTCGGACCCCAAGGATTCCAGAATCGTTTCAAGACTGGAGAAGTAATCGACAGAAGGAGGACAGTAAACAACACCAAGAATCAATTTAGCTCCTTTTACGCAAACTTCAAGGAATAGAAATTCTGCAGATGCAGTATAATAAGGGGAAGAAGAAGCTACAATTTTATAAGAGAAGTCGCAACGAAGATATATAGCGACCCCACCCCCTCTCCTATCAACTCGATCGTTTCGTATCAAACTGAAGCCAGAGAGAGGGTAAGATCAAGACGGCATGAACATCAGCGTCAGTGAAAGCGTCAGTCAGGTCACTGTAGTGACTAGGTACGCTTTGTGCATTAATGTGGCAAACATTAAACAAGGAGCGAGATTGTTCGAATTTACGTCGCACAAAATCCCCTAGCGTTTCAGTAAACGAGCAATAACTGTCATTTGATGAACAGAACTCGTTGGCAGAAAGAAAAGAATCATCATCGGAACTCATCTATATGTAATAGAATATACAAATAAATAAATAATATAGACCCAAATGGTAAGAATAAATAATAT
The DNA here is from genome assembly GCA_963668995.1 of Parnassius mnemosyne. Classification (NCBI taxonomy): domain Eukaryota; kingdom Metazoa; phylum Arthropoda; class Insecta; order Lepidoptera; family Papilionidae; genus Parnassius; species Parnassius mnemosyne. Next base: position 53,968,553 of record CAVLGL010000104.1, on the reverse strand, counting down.
AGTATAATTAAAATTATAAAACGTAAAAAATAGTAATAATTTCGACTACAAATTGCTATCCCTGCACCACCCGCCAGCTAACACACTTCAAAATTAAAAGACTATCATAATACACAAAACGATAAAAATTGTTTTCAAGACAGCTACAACTAAACTAGTAAACTAAGGTACATTAAGAATACTGATAATAAATAACATTAACTTAGAACAATTAAAAAGTATCATAGAAAAGTGTCTCATAGACGACATATATACTGTGGCCAAAAGACTTTGTATCCATGGTCATGTATTAATAAAAAAAAACGACAAAATTAACTTGCACTATGCACTTGCTACAGATCTATTAATCTATGGAGTATGGATAAAATATAAACTAAAGCAAAACAATTTAATATGTTTAAAAACAAATAGAACTTAGCTTAAAATATAATTTAAAGTTAAAGGTACTCTGTGTTTAAAGTGAATAATATGTACAAGTTATAGTAAGTGATGTTAAACGAATAACTATTAAAATTATAAATTAAGTAATATATTTTAAAAAAAAATATGTAAATAAATAAGAAAGTAAGGTTACATAAAAGAAAAGCAAGTTTTAATACGGTGGATAGAAAGTAATAATACTATTACTACATAGTACATACCACAATATTGAATAATTTAAAGTTGTAGTTACAGGAGAAAGGAAAATTAAGACAATAAAACGCTATTATGCGTAGTTATTTACGTGGCTTTGAATTGGATTTCGACGATAAAGCGCTTCCTACTATGCGCACGTCTCCAGTTGAGGATTCTGCAGCCGTCTTAGGGTGTTTTTGCGTAAGAGTAATCAGCTCATCTAAGGTGGTGACTTTATGCCGGGATCCATCTGCAACTTTTACCACGATTACTCCATCTTGGGTCCAGCATGCACGCATGCCGTAATGCTGACGGGCTTTGCCAAAAACAATTTGCCGAGACTTTGTCAAGAACTCCTTTACTGAAACTGGACAACCTTTCAGCCTAGACTTCGCCCTCCATACTGATGACCTGGAGTCGACGCTAACAAATCGTACTAGGATTGGCCGGAGACGATTTTTGGAGGCTACTCCAATCCTGTGACAGACACTAATGCTGGATGCTGTGATGTCATTCAACTCCATTTTGTGGATTATACTAAGTATTGTAGCCTTACAGTCCTCCTTCTCCTCTTCAGCAACACCCAAGAAAAGGAGAGCCTTTCGTCTGTGCCTGGTCTCAATAGCGTCAACCATATGGGTGCACTCATTAATTATTTTTCATTAATTACTTATAATTTATACATCACATTTAAAACTGATCAAGATCTGACCAGTGGTTTTGAAGTTCCTTAATAAAGCATATTAGTATTGAAGTCGGTGGTACAACATTTTTAATTTCATTAGTTGTCTCTCTTCCTCTTTTTTAAGAAAACGCGTTACCTCCACATCAGGATTTTCTCCTGTATCGCAGGGACAGTTTTCATTCATAGAAAAGACCTAGAACAATTATTTGTAGGCTATACAGATACTTGTTCAGTTCGAGATTCGGACCCACGACCCTTAGCGCTGCAACTCATTACTAATTCACTGTGCCCCGGAGATATCACTTGTCTGTTTAAAATTTTTTGCTATTTACAAACATGCGACACGCGACTTTATTATTAATGAAAGAGTGTCAATGTGACGTTTTGCCACTTTCAATCTCTAAAAACCAGTATATGGTGATCTTTTATTAGTAGTCAGTCACTAGTACTTAGGAGGCGTAATTACACTGAACGATATTTAAGGTCAATGGAATTATACGCGAAAAAATCGAAAACTGCGAGAAGTTGTGGTCGGGTCACTAATCAAATCATAAATCTCATACGTGGTAGAGCCATGCTGCAGCTATATTAGTAGTATAGTTGTAGACCGGGGAAGGACCACGCTCTCACAGAATACCAGCGTAAAATAGCAGCTTAACAGCTTAACACTGCTGTGTTTCGTATGGTGAGTGTAGAGAACCGGAGACCTTTTTTACTGGAAAAGAGGCATTCCATTTAAGTCCTCACGGGTGACAACGCATCTGCATTTTGATTCGCAAACGAGGATAAAGGTAGATGCCTATAAGCCACAGCAACTACTTACCATCAGGTAGACTGTGTGCTCGTTTGTCACCCGATCCTATAAAAAAATATTTGTAACTATGGAGCCAGTAACTAAGTACCTAATTATCTATATCTACCTATAAATAATAATAAATTACCTATCGGTATTCTTAAGAACAATAAATAGAATAGAATAGAATCTATTATATTAATAGAATAGTTCGAAAAATACATAATAGAACCAGCAAGAAACCCAGCGGGACATTTTTTAAATATATTTCACTTAATAATTTTGTTTAAACAATTTTTAAGTGAATTTTCATAGAACCAGCATGGTGGCGATCACCTTATTCCCAGGGGTTTTTTTTCATTCATTTATTCCTTGATATTATAATAACCCTTTTTTACAGTTTTTCTTTAATAAAACTTTTAAACTTTTTTTTTAACGTTTATTGACAAACTTTGAACATGTTCTGGGATTTTGTTGTAAAAGCGTATACGTTGCCCCATAAATGAATTACTGATTCTGTGGAGTCTAGTAACTGACATTACAAGCTTATGTTTGATCCTAGTGTTTAGAGTATGAACATCCTTTTTCTTTTTAAAGCAATTTATGTTTTTATGTTCATAATTTACATTTTCATAAATATATTGCGATGGCAAAGTTAATATGTTTATTTCATTCTGAGAGGCTACCCTGTGTTACATTGAGATTGAGACACTACTTGTGTTGCTGTTGGTTTACATATTTTGGTGTTATCATGTAGTTACGTACCTCACGTTACACTGGTATGTGATTATGGCGGAGAAGTGTTACGGTGTGGTCGAACTGTAATTTTACTACACTGAATGTATAGTGCTTTACGTTGTCTTATTAGTCATTACTGATAATGATTGATTGCGTAAGCAAGAGAGCAAGTTGAACATCCGCTCTCACACTTTTATTATCTTTAACAATTAAAGCTAGCCTGATGTATTTCCAAGATCAAATTCGGGATCCTCTCTTGAATTGTCCGACATATATATGTATAGATATGTAAGAGACACTCATGTATTCCGCCGGCCTCATATCAATATAGGGACTTATCTAACCTGGCGTCAACTAATCTGATGCAAAGCACCATTTGGTTTTTAGCCGACACTAAGAAACGGAGGAGGTGCTCAATTCAACTGTAACTTCTTTGTTTGTTAGTATCTTACGCGATATATTCTTTAATTGTAAACATATTTTAATGATTATTTTTATTAAATAGGTTATATGGAGGTAGTATATGTCATGTCTATATATGTCGGTACCTCTATGTCAGAGGTACGTATCACCAACAAGGAGGTTCTTATAACCTTACGAAGTCTAGATGTGAACAAAGCCAGTGGACCTGATGTTATACTAAAGTTCTAAAGGTCTGTGCACCTGAGTTGTCTCATGTGTTGACATGCTTTCTTCCGCCTTTCATTCAGGACTGGAACAGTGCCAAAATCTTAGAAGCTGGCCAATGTGGAGCCTGTATCTAAAAAAGGTAGCCATACTGACCCTGTCAACTATCGGCCAATTTCAATTGCCTCCATACTCTACAAGATTATGGAGCTTATATTGAACGCCCACCTCATGGCATACCTAGAGCAAAATGATCTTTTCAGTGATCGCCAGTACGGGTTTCGCCGCAATCGATCGACTGGGGATCTTTTAGCTTATGCCACTCACTATGAGGCGAAGCCCTCGAGAACAGTGGTGAAGCACTTGCTGTTTCCCTCGATGTTTTGAAGGCCTTTGTCAGGGTTTGGCATGCTAGTCTATTGGGCATGCTTTCAGCGTACGGCTTATCTATCTAATCTAAATGTCTAGGTCAAGGACATTCTGAGTGAACGTTCTCTCCCGGTCATCGTAGATGGCTGCTCATTCGATACTGTGGCGACTAACGCCGGTGTTCCTCAGGGGTTAGTTCTCTCCGCAACTCTCTTCCAGCTGCATATAAATGATCTGCTCATTCCCGGTATTTATGGGTTTTCAGACGACAGCGCAGTTGTGAAGAGATACCAACTAAGTTCCCGAACCAGTCGGGATCAAATACAGTCAGAAAGAGAGGCTATGGTTGAGCGTGTGAATCTCACACTACAGGCAGTCTCTGTATAGGGCGATGTCAATCTCGTGAGACTGAACGCCTCCAAAACACAACCGTGTCTTTTCATTGCTAAAAGGAGCCCGCTCACCTTGGCTCCTACTTTCCGAAATGTATCATTGGAGTACACTGAACGCCTTCAGTAGTTAGTGGTTGAATTTCTTTCGAAACTCAACTATGGGCGGTTCATTGAGTCCACAGACAAAGCAGCCGCAATGAAATTTGTTGACCTTGCAAGGGTGCAGCTGTACTTCACACAGGGGCAGCTTCTTACCTTATATAAAGCGCAAGTCAGGTCGTGCATGGAATACTGGTGTCACATATGTGCTGGTGCTGCAAAATGCCAACTAGCAGCGTTGAAATCAGTAGAGAGACGTGCTAAGAAGCTTATTGGTGACCGTAATTTTATTAAAACCAATCTTATCAGCCTCGAGCACAGGCGTAGAGTAGCCAGTCTCTCGATATTCTATAGGATGAATTTCGGTGAGTGTGCGCAGTAATTACCCGCTTTAATTCCTCTTTCTCCTTTTCACCATCGGACAACCATCGGTCGGCGGGTCTTCACCCCTTTGTTGTCGATATTCCACGCATTAGAACCAAAAGGTTTGCTTCGTCTTTTGTAATGCGTACAGCAATGGAGTGGAATAATTTGCCGGCGTCTATCTTTCCGTCTGAATACAATCTGGGCGTCTTCGAGGCAAGAGTGAATAGGCTTTTGATATGCTGAGTCAGTGCAATTTACCATCTAGGGCTGCACACCACTTACCACCAGGTGGGATTGTGGTCAAGCACTGGCTTATGAGAAAACAAAGTCCCATATAAATTAGGAAAAAGTGCAACTCTTAGCTTGGATAATTTTTTTGGGGTAAGTATTTAGACGATATTCGAGTTGGTGCGTTATGCAATAGGCTTTTGTTTAGCTAAAAAGTGTGATTTACCATTTAGGGTTTCATCACGACTTAAAAAAATGCTCAAAGGATCAAAAGATTATATTTTTTAGTGATAAGTAAAAGTCGTCTACAAAGAACTAAAATAATTTCCTTATAATACCTTCTAAAATCGGAGCTTCATTACTTCTGTACGCTAAGTCTTAGCAACTACTTCTGAAGTTATTACGTAGAATTTTTTTTATTATTTCTAATTTTTCGAACTCGGATTTTATTCCTTATTAAAAGTTTAATTTTTGAGCAGTAAACGGTTTTAAGGAAAAGTTATAAAGTGACATGAAAAGTTGCTACACGGAGTATACTCGTTAAGTTGTTGTTTACTGTACAACAAAACTTGTGGGGATGCTTATTGTTCATGCTGTTGCTAGTTGTTCTTTTACGCGGGTATTTTATCGATCTTTTTGTTTGCCAAATATGTGAGAAAAATCATTCACGATAAAGCTTGTATTTTGCTTAAAATCCTACTTGTTAAAAGTTATTGTCCTGCAGTTGTATTTGTGGGCAAAATATACATTTATTTTTTATTTTTAATTCAATACACGAGAAATTTGATTATAATCAAACAAGATATAAATCACATTTTGACATGAAATTCACTAAACTTTACTGAATAATACAAAAATAAAATTAAATCTTTAAAAGAAAATGTGAAGTGAGAGTTGGAAAACGTAATTAAATGGCAATTTATATCCCAGAGAAAATCGACGTCAGCTTATGAATTTGGACGGAAAAATGTTATTATCTTTTTTTCTGTTTGCCGTACATTGAAACTTCTGATATTAATTATATAGTAATAATAAAGTAATTTTCAATAATTGATTACAATTAGAAAAAAAAAAATAACAGAATTTGCAATTAGCAAGATCGTATAGCTCGGTATTATAATTTGATCGAATTTTATTCCTTGTCACACAAGCATAGCAACATAACTTTAAGCTGCGATACTAGGAATTTTCCGTGTATTGATGGATTGCTATCCATAATCCCATTTCGTCACGAAGTAGTCGTAAAGGACGACGATGTGAATAGCACGAAAGACATTATGTTATGATCATAAGGTATAACTACGAGGAGCAGGGTTTAAATTGAGAGACGGTAGTGGGATTACACGATTGCAAATTTTCACTGAGAGGCAAACAAATTGTAAGTAAATCTTGGTAAAACTAATTACGTACATATGAGTCAAACCCACAAACCTAGATATATCAGATAAAGGGATGTGTCTGTCTGAAACTGACTCTTAAATTTCTTGGAATATTATTAGATAATTTCCATACTTGTAAGGATCGCGTAAATAGCATTCGCGGTAAACTGAACAGTTTCGACTGAACTTTGAGGCGTATTTGTAATAAAAAAAAATTAACAAAGGTTACATGTGGGCTGCAGCAAATAAACCCTTGTCGTCCCTCTTTCATAAAATATAAAATACTTACTCTTCCGCGCATATATAACTAAGCATCTTGTATAATTGCTTTTAATATAAGATATATTTTGAGCAAGCAGCAACGTACTATGCCACTCAATGATAACATGTTATATCAACCCAAAATGAATCTATCAGTTACGTCTGACAATAGTTAATATCACGTACATCAAATTACTTATTAAAATTCCTAGTTCTATTAAAACAATTCAGTTTCTTTTATTTGTAGCGTTACTTAACAATATTACTAATTGATGAAATGCTTTTATAGTTTACTTGAGTACGTAGAAGTTAACTGTAAGCTCTGTAATTATATCTGTCTGTCTGCCTTTTGGGTTTCTCTAAAAGTAATGTCTCTTCTGGTTCGTGTGATAATTGTTGCGTATGAATTAAATGAACCCATTAAATATAACCTACTTAATAAAAATCATCAAAATCAGTCCACATTTAACACATTATCATTTCATCATCATTACAGTCCTTCAAAAGTCCACTGCTGAACATAGGCCTGCACCAAGGAATATCAAGAAGCACGGTCTTGAGCCACCTGCATCCATCGACTTCCTGCATGTCCTACCAGGTCATCACTCCATCTAGTGAGGGGATGCCCTACTATTCGTCCGCCGGTACGAGGCTGCCACTCGAGAACCTTCTTTCCCCATCGGTTTTCGGTTCTTTGAGCTATATGGCCGGCCCATTGCCACTACAGCTTACTAATCCTTTGGGCTATGTCGGTAACTCTGGTTCTACTGCGGATATCATCATTTCTAAGATTATCACACAGAGAAACCCCTAGCATAGCCCTCTCCATAGCTCGCTGAGCGACCATGAGCTTCCTCATACGGCCAGCAGTGAACACGCACTGGTTGTACAGTCTCGTTTTCAAGTTTTGAGGTATACTTGACGAGAAGATGTCTCGTAATTTCCCGAACCCTGCCTAGCCGAGGTAAATCTCTCGGTCGAATTTGGACTTACCTAGTCGGACTATTTGTCCCAGCTAAAAAACTCATCAACAACTTCGAGCTTAGTGCTCCCAACAACTATCGGTAAAGGTGTGACATGGACGTTATACATAATCTTTGTTTTGTCTATGTTGATCTGAAGACCTATCCGTTGGGAGGCACTATTGAGGTCATTGAGCATAGTGCTTAGGTCCTCCAGCGATTCTGCTATAAGGACTATATCGTCAGCAAATCGAAGGTGAGTGATGTCTTCATTATTGATGTTAATACCACATCCTTTCTAGTCCAGTAGCTTGAAAAATTCTTCCAATGCAGCAAGGGCTTTCTCATAGTCCACATGTACAAGGCAGGGTGGCAGATTGTACTCTTCGGTCTTCTGTACAATGTGCCGAACGGTGTGTATGTGGTCTATGGTGCTAAGCCTTTTCGGAAACCAGCTTTTTTGGGAAGATGGAAGTTGTCCAGTCTGCCTGTAAGACGATTCGTAATTTAAAATTAAATGACTCTCGAATACAGCACGTAGACGCGGTTAAGAAGGGAAAATGGGTCTGTAGTTCTTCAGAAGAGCATTGTCAGTTTTCTTAAAGAACAAGACCACCGTACTTCTACTACGTGCCTCCGAAATCGTGCCACCAGGGAGGACGGAGTTAAAAAAGCTTCTAAAGGAATTCAAGTACCGGTTTTCCACCCGCTTTCAGAAGCTCCGCTGTAATTCCATCCTCGCCCGGGGACTTGCCACTTTTAAAATGCTGGATAGCCATTCTAATTCCGTTTAGACTGAAGTCCAGGTTATCATCGGAATAGTGTCGAATAAGACTTGCTCTTGCATCGTTACTCATACTTGCGTGTGGCTCCAACGATGATATGTAGTGTGTACAGCTGCCCGTAGAACGTCTCAATCTCACTCAAACCTCAGGTGTCCTGGAAACAACGCTGCCACATTCGGTCTTTAGCTTCGACAGTTGGCGCTGATTGGCAGGCAGATTTTTAGTATAGGCTATGGAGCCTTAGTTCCGCTCGATCGCTTTTTCAATACGTGCTGTAGTGAAGTTGCGTAAGTCCCGCTGCATGCATTTGTAGATCTGTCTTTTCAGTTATGAGATTAAGAGTGTGATCGGAGATTTTTTGTGTTCTTCTGCGGCGGGTCTTGCAGAACTTATCTCCGACCGCATGTACAGTTTACACGAGCTTGTCATTCATATCGTCCACTGCATTGCAATCTTCCAGGCACTGAAAACGATTTCGTGTCTCGAGCTGAAAGGTTTCGTGACTTTGCATTAGAGCACGAGGGGGACTCTCGCTGCTGCTGTTGCTCTTGCTGTTGAATAGCGCGTGGAGGTGGCTAGTGACGAATTTGGGACGGTTGCTGACGTTGCGAATATGTTTCGCAAATGTTAAATCTTGGTGGAATGTAACTCCAAGATATTTCGCCGTTGGTTGCCAATACAGGCTGATTGTAGCTAACGATTTCTTCGGGTTTATGATTTAACGATTAGTAGTGGAGATCCTTTGAAAGTGTACACTTTTCTCAGGATTTACTTTAATTCTCCATAAGCGGAAATAATTGCCTAGGCGGTAGACAGCTAGTTATAATTAATATTAACAAAAATTAAAATTATAATATTCACTACTGGATCTTTCGGGATATCACTTGTGAAGAGTGTAAAGAGTAGTGTTGTAAGTGTTTAAGGAGCCCATGTGCTACTTACGATTATTATGAAAAGATTGTGGAAGAAATTTTGCTCAAACGTAGTAAACAGAACATGTCAGTTGATTGGAAACTTCTTCCATATCCAAACTAGCAAGCAGACTAAGTTCTGCAGCCTATGCTGTAAAAAAGATTAAAGGCCTCACTAGTGTCGAGACAGCTAGATTAGTTTATTTAAGTTATTTCTATAGCATAATATCTTATGGTATTTTGCTATGAGGCTGATTTAGAAACTATTTTTATTTTACAGAAGAGAGCCATTAGAGTTATTTGTAACCTAAAACCAAGAGATCCTCTTAGAGAAAATTTTTGAGAAATAAATATATCGACTTTGGCCTCTCAGTATATTTACAGAAATTTCATAGATTACTCACTAACGTGAAAATAGATTGGCAATGCAAAAGAGAGCATAGTTTACGCGTATGTTAAAGCGAGACCGTTTACGTACAGGCTATCGGGCTATATAGGCCTGGCGTCATTCGTGAACAAAACGAATCCCGCTTGTATTTGAAAAATCTTAGGTTTTAAAGTAAAAATTAGCCTTTAATAAACGTAATTAATCATGACTAGGTGTGTTGTTACGGCCTACGGCTGCTCCCTCAAAGGGTCCAATCCTCTGGGGCCCATGAGCAGAAGACTTCCCGAGCAGACGTAGGTCGGGCCTCAATGTGGCCACGTGGAATCTCTCTAATTACACTAAATTATATGGGGGAGCGTTCTATAATACGGCCAGTCGAGCGGGAGGAATTTGGACGTAGCTTACTTACCTATATCCAAGGCGACTGGTCCCTCCGGAGTCGGTCAGGTCACATGTGGTTGTTAAGTGCAAGGAAAATAAAGTGATGTGATGTGTATCTGGGTGTGACTGATGGTGATTAAACCTAGACCTTGACCGTCGGCAGCAGCCCGAGCGTCGACACCGCGCCAACTTGAGGGGGCCTTCCGAGGTTGTCCACCGTCACTTTTATCTTTCGTCACGATGACAGTCAGTTAACTCTATCGTACGATTAACTAAATTACAGAAGCCACTAACTATCGCTGGGTATAAGGTTAAGGCACAAAACGTACACGGAGTTTCTGGATCAAAGGTCACTACCGTTTCGCGTGGCAACAGTTAGTTCTAGAATATCAGAGGGCGCACTAGCTAATATTGCCGAATGCACTTATGCAGATTCTGAGTCAGACACAATGAGTCCCTGGATAGCTCTCCAGCAGGAATGCGCGTCACAATGGTAGACCGTATATTTACTGGCCGCGCCGAATTATTCCGAGTTCCCGACAAAAATGGCAGCGTGCCGTTCCCAGCACAGCTGACAGGCGACTGACTGCTCTTGGGCGTTTTACGCACGACCGAATGTCAAAACTGAGCCGCGCGCCCTCTCGCGTTCGTTCTTGAAATTAGCGTTTAGCGCGTGTAGTCCCTAAATATAACTCACCGCGGAAAGAAATCCCATATTATTACACATTTAACTCGTAGGTGCGCTTGAAATGTTGTTGCGGATAAATTACTGTGTTTTAGAGGAAGTACGAACAATTTTTACTTCAATGGATAGCAAAATAATATCAAATTTTCTAATAATAATCATCTGAATGCAAAATATTTAAATTAAAAATAATTACAAATACGAGAAATTCTGCTAATTTTACTCTCCCTTTTATAGAGATTGGCATTATCGATAATATCTTATCGAAAAATGTCGTTAAAAAGAAAAGATAATAAAATATTTTTTTTCAACTTAGTATTATATCTTTTTATTTTTAGTTTACCGTAGTTAAATATTCTTCCAATCGTATGAAAAAAAAATATTATAATAGAATTAGGGAGACAAACGAGCACAATTCAATTGGTGGTAATTGGATGCTGTAGCAGATTTTCACAAAATATTGATATTTAACAAAAATGGTTGAAAATAATAAATAAGAATAATAGAATACTGAAGAATTGGTTTCCGAAAGAAAATAGTCGACTATATGCAGCAAGTATTTTGAAGCAAAATGTTTTTCTCATAGAGCTGTCCACTGTGTAGTGGCGGTGTAAGAATATCCACTACTCCCATATTATCCCGTGGGTGTCGTAAGAGGCTACAGAGGGAAACAAATCAGAGATGGGCAGCAGCGGTCTCCTAAAAACGATTAAAAATTAAAAAAAAACTGCATTTGCCAACTCGCTTGCCAAGCGTAGTAACTATAGCAAATAACCCCCCTTTGAGGCAATCTATGGGAGAGGACGGAGCCTTGTCAAAGCGTCCCCCTCAAGACTGTGGTCCCAGCCTTGAGGGGGACGCTTTGTAGAGCGAGTGCCCGCTATTTGATAGCGGGAGTAGCGATTAGCAAGAAAGGCTCTGATGATGTGGGTGAGCCAGTGAGCCTATCAGGCACGTTGAGTTTAAACACCTTTTAAAGCAAGCCGTCATGCCAGACGAAGAAGACGGCACCAGTCATGGTGGTTCTGCGACTTCTTTGTGGGATCCTTTCAGAATGTATTCTGTAAGGTGATGTAATTGGTCGGTGCACGAGTGTTAGGGTCTGAAGCCGAACTGCTCGTCAGGAAGAAGTTTGTTGGTGAAGATGTGTTTATGAAGGCGATTCAATATGAGTCGCTCGTAAACTTTCCACAGTGTGCTGAGGAGACTAATTTGTCTGTAATTAGAGGCTGAGTCGCGCGGTTTCCCTGGTTTCGGAATTACTGTTACGTCTACTTCTTTCTATTCATCCGGCAAGGAGCAGCTGGAAAGAAAAGCGTTGAATATGCCTACTAGGCGGCAAACGAGCGGCGCGGAGAGAGATTTCAGTACCCTGTCGCTAATGACATCGGGACCGGGTGCTGATTTCTTTGAAATTCTAAAATAGTTTCAATTGATGATTTCGACAAAATGACATCTTTGAGTATTGTTACGTTAAGGATGTCCAGTTGTTGACTTGTAGCAAATGGGTAGCGGATCGGAGTTTTAAGCGTGATAACATCAAAGTTTAGTCGCTCCGAGATTTGACCAATGCATTTCCAGTGAGATTTGAGTTAAGTGAGTACCAGGAAGAATGCTTATTGTTGTAAGTTTTCATATATTAGTTTTCATACTGGAGCCTAGATTGAGTAATTCTGCAATGAATCGATTGCAAAAGTGGTGGTTGATACGCCGAAACTATAGTGAGAGGCGGACGGCCGGAAAGAGCTTCTTTATATATATAGCAACTTCTATGTTAGTTAAAGAGGGGGCGCCAGTCGGTACGCAGTGCAAGGACCTTTTGTAATAGATCAAGGTACCGCCTGCACGGTTGGTCAACCTGTCATTCCTAACTAAGGTGTATTTTGCGATTTCAGGATAACGATGACTAGGTTTCAAAAAAGTCTCTTGCACTAACAGTACGTCTAAATCGTGGTTGCACAGGAAGAGCGCGATCTCGTTTTTTTTTGATCTCTGAGGCCGTTCGCTTTACAAAACGCGACAGTCAGAGAGCGTGGTTTAGTTCTACCTAAATTTTGTGCTGGCATTCTGATACTTAGAAAAGGTGATTAGGCGCACTGGAAAGACGAGATTGCGTCGATAAAGCCTATATGCTCAACCGTAGCATTGAGCTTATCCTGAGACACACCTCAGGAAAAGCTCAATGGCTCCGCGGAGTTTGCGGGCCAAGAAGAAAAACGCAGCGACGTTAATGTTGCTGATGAAGCAGACTAGCGAGAAGCTAGCGGTGAAGTAGGACGAGCCTTGTGGGATGGGCTTCGGTTCTGTGGCCTGCGGTGGCGGCAGTACCCGTGAGGCGATAAGTGCCGGCGGTTTCACCCAAGCATTGGGTTTTAGCGCAGAAGTTACGAGACGGCCAGTACCTTGCTCGGCTGCCTCGGTGATAAGGGCGAGCTTGCTTGTGATTGTAGGCTCGGAAGTGGGCAGCGAAGAGGGTGCCGGTTTGGGGGCAGGCAGCCGAGAGTATAACACACTTACTTAACCCGCGCATCCAGGACGGTTTTTACCTTCGTGCTGCTTCCGTCGTGGCGCTTTGAAACACCCTCGATAATTCGCTGGGTGTCCCTCTTCGCGGCAATTGACACAGCTCAGGGGTTCAACCGTCGCGGGCGTGCGGGGACAGTCAGTGGTGCCGTTGTCACCTAAGCACTTGACGCACCTAGGCCTGGTATAACAGTTTCTACGAAAATGGCCGTAAAGTTGGCATCGGTGGCATTAGCCAACGATGCCCCTATTTGGGGGGTTTTAACTGCAGTCCCCGTTAGGTTGCAGATGCGCCGAACTTTAAAAATCTCCTTGCCTTCCAGAGAGAGGACAAGGCACAGAACTTAGAAACGCTTTTATCGGTCTGGTGGTGCATGCACCTCACAGACCGTAAGATTTTGAGCTTTGAGGTCTTTTAATACACAAAGACACGAAGGTTACGCCCCTCTGAGAGGGTGTATGTATGGAAGCTTATTTACTTATTTACTTAGTTCAGAAGGGGACGCATTCGCTGCAAGCTTAGCCTCACGCTTAAAGGCTTGAGTATGCACCGCGGAGGAAGGCTTTTTTGCCAGAGTGGCCGTGGAGAACGAAGGGGCCGAGTTTGTCTCGGCTGCCTTTTTTGGGCTGCACGTTTGCGCTTTTTTCCCTAGACGAGGTTAATAAAGCCTTCATCTACGGGCTTACGCGGGACAAGCGAGTCGGTCTTCTTATCTGATCCTGATTCGGCATCCGACAAAATCGGAAAGCGGGTGAAAATCGCAGAAGGCGTGAGGAAAGCGGCGTCCTAATTGTGTTTATGGTCACAAAGGTTGTAGGTCTGGTGCTCGGCGAGAGAGGGTCGTCAATCCGCACGGTCGGACGGCGATAGGGGGCCAGACACGCTGGGTAGACGGGCCGGGTAAAGGCGCTGACTCGAGCGTGAGCTTGGGAACACAGCCCAAATGTCACGGCAGGCTCGACTAAAAAAGTCGGCGAGTTCGTCGATTGTTATCGATGCTATCTTCTTAAATATGCTAATACAAGCTCAGATATGTACTAAGCTCCCGCACCTTTTAGCGTGGGAGATGTGTGCCTACGTCAAACACATATACACCTAGCGCGCTGGTACGCTAGGATGTGTGCCTAATGCAACAAGCAACACAAAAATTAAAAACGATGGTCGCCTCTAAGGCGGCGGGTGTGTTTCAATCTACTTACGGTTACCGATACCAGGAATTCAGGATGGAGAGTTACGCACAAACACACTTTGCACTACAACAAGCGTCCGATGCACTTCACAACAACATAGTGAGACCTTAGTCTCCCATGACAGCGTGCTTCGCGCACCACAGTGAGAACACTAAGGCAGCAACCAAACACAAAGCACCAAGTAAGGCGGCGTATAACGGAAGTTAATTTTTATTTTGCGCATGAGCTAAGAGAGCAGTGACTGACGCCAGTGAACTCTACCAACACGTCCGGAGTCTACAAAGTCCATCTCTGAATGTGAACTGAACCTTGCACATCTCCAACTAAATGGAGTGACCTGATGAGACATGTAAGCAGTCAATAGATCCAGGTGGGTTAGGACCATGCTTTGTGGCAATATATGCAGGTGGCCTATATTCAGTAGTGGACTTATGATGGTCAGTATTAGTTTATTATCGGTCTATTTTTTTTTTCAAATAAATATTTAGGTGTTTTTCCCACGATATTGAGTCTTTATACTTCAGTAAACCATAACAGTTAAGAGCCGGACGTTAAGTGTACAACATGTGCCACATATAACGTCAAGGCTCATTAACCTACGACAGTCCAAGTTGTGTCGTGAACATTAGTGTCAAGCTGACGGACGCATTTTATGTACATATATGAAAACTGTGACCTTTAACATTTAAAATATATTTTTCTTTATTTACATTTTGCGTACGATTTACTAAGGCTTATCTTAAATAATTAAAATAACTACATCTCGCAATAAAAAAAAATGTAAATATTTAAAATATTTTCTGATGTTATTATTTTATGTTTAACATTCCAGTATTGTGTAATTTCATTTAATTAAATTTATTTTTTCACTAAAAAATATTTCGTACGTAATTGACATTTTATGGTACTTCGAAATTGTCGCTTCATTAGCTTAGTTGTCCTAACGTACCCAGATATTCCCCAGGCAGGAGAGCAGTCCTACCATCTAAATATATAATAGCTGCGACTTAAGATAACGAGCAGTATATTGCTGAAAGAAAACAAGAACATGACAATTTTACTGGCAAGGAGGCATTCCATATAAGGATTTAGAGGAAAAATACATTTGAATTTTGATTCTCAATCGAGTATAAGAGAAGGTTCGACAGAGTATTTACTTTCCATTTACTGATTTATTTGGCCACACTTAGTAGTTAATACTCGTAATCTTAGTAAAATAGCTCTCTTAGAGAAAAACCTCTATGAAAAACTAATAGACAAACAGACACTTCCATTATTATCCTTTGTTCATTAATTAAAAGTTCATTTAGCCGACGATCATGTATGCGTAGATATCAGGTATCAGGTTTGTGCCAAGTGAAATTGCGCCATGCAACCATTTTAAAATTTAAGAGGAAGCATGAGATTTTATATGAATTTTTATATTTTGCACGTGGATAAAATTAGGGTTTAAAAAACTAAATTAACTCGAATTGATTATGAGCAGCAATTATTCTGGTAATAATTTTGATAATGTTGAGTCTCATTCATAAAATTATAGAATGGTCATCGGCTCTTAGTAGTTGCTATGACCCATAGACATCTACATCTATCCTCAATAAAGAATCAAAATGCAGATACGTTGTCACCCGTGAGGACTAAGGCGAAATGCGTCTTTTCCAGTAAAAAGGGTCTCCAGTTCTTTACACTCACCAAACGAAACACACACACACAACCATATTTTACGCTAATGTTCTGTGAGAGCGTGGTCCTTCCCCGGTCGAGCCAACCCATTCGTCCTACAACTATACTACTAATATATCATTCATACATAAGATAACATTCTATATACAGGTGAGCCGATAAAGGTGTATTTCAAATAATCAATGATAAAATATACTATATTCGCTTTTGAGATATTTTTTACAATACTACAATAAATATTATATTCATTTATAGAGAAAATCGTCCATCGGATTTCCTTTAGGTAATTGAGAAAAAAAAGTGCAATGTACAAAAGTCACATTTTTATAGCAAACTGTTGCTTATTAATGTGGTGCAAAATTCTATTTTTTTCTTCTTCTAAAAACCGACCAAACATGACACATCCTGTTTTTCCAGATTCACGTTAAATAAATTCGATTTTCAAACTAAGGCTTCCTCAAATTACTTCAGTAACGCACCAACAGATCCGGCTCTGATTCAACAAACAGCTACAAAAACATTTGGGCAAGGAGTCCTTGTTACTTTTATTAAAGTTTTTTATTGTTATATTTAAATTGGATCCCCCCCCCCCTTTATAATTCAACTAGTAACAGTTTTATGCCTTTGTAAAGCATAGAAAAATTATTAATTAAATCGTGGTGATTATATTTATATTTCGAGTACACCCATTGTTAATAATAATTCTTCAATTGCCTTTATACATGTAGGTCAGATGATTTAACTCATTACATTTTTATTGTTTACATTAAGCAAGTACAAAAACGGTCTTTAGATCGTAGGACGTAGGTTTGTAAGTTTAATAGCAAGTTTAATAATAATATTTATCGGATAATAACTATTATTCTGTATGACACCAACGTACAGGATCGAAACTGAAACAGGAGAGTGGCAGCAGCATCTTCCTGATAACGACTCAACGTAATATAAAACTGCGTCTTCCAAACCAACAATACATAGATTATGGCTCTATGAATGTTGCCCATATGAGGAAGCTCAAAGTCAATGAGCGTGCGATGCGAAGGACTATTCTCCGAATTTCTCTGCAGGAAAAAGTCCGTAACGAGAATATCCGTTAAAAAACAAGAGCTACTGACACAGTCCAGAGGATCAGTAAGTTGAAGTGGCAATGGCCGGTCCATTATTCCTTACAGCTCTAAAAACCGTCAACCGATGGGGAATAAAGGTTCTAGTATCACACGCTTGTACTGGCAAGCGCAGTGTTGGGCAACTCTAAATGGAGTGATGAAATACGTAGGCAGTCAGTCAGGCAAAAGCGTACTTTGTCTCAATATATGGAGGTGGCCCATGGTTATCGGTGGACTTGTGAAGGGCTGTAATAGTTTACTTTCCGTATATTTTTTTCGAATAATTATATTTTTTTCCAACAGCATAAGTCTTTATTACGGTGTAGTAAATATGTAATATATATTTTAGTGGACATAAAATCCTCCGTGAGGTGAAAGGCCAGCTTGAGGTGGCTACCTCAAATTGGCTTGGCAAACCCACTTCAGATGTGAATTGGTGGACTGTGGCGAGAGGGGTGTCCTCTCGATCGCAGCTTAGGGAGAGTCGCGGGGAAGGGGAGTACTGGTATGGCGATGCGCCACTCGCCCTATCCTTCGTAGCTCTGGCGTGACCACACCACTGATGCAGATGGTGGTGAGGCTGCGAGGGGAGACAAGTGCCGGTATTGCGAGCGCCGCTCTCCCTAAACAACTGCGTCGTCACGCGTTTCGTCACGAACCGCATGTGTATATATTTTTCTAGATTTATTTTATATTATTGACTACTAAATTTAAGTAGTCACTTGATATGGTGACTGCTGCCACTATGCTAGGTGTTATCCTTAAATTTCTAGTAGGCGAGAAACCAAAGTTTTCCTTTTATCCCCGCCGGAATAACTGAAAATATTGGTGGCAATTTTAGCGTAATAATGTACCAATGAACACGTTTTTACCAAATTCTAAGTGCATAAAAAAATTACATTTAAAATAATTAAACGGAATTTTTTAAAGTAGTTTAAATACACACAAGTTTTCACTAATTATACTTCTAATTTTTCGATAATTTTATGAATTATTTTTTATTCAACCTATATTTATAGGTTATATTTTTATTTCAAATATTTCATTTCAAAAACATAGAAATATTTTTATTTCAACCTATATTTATAGGTTGAAATAAACAATTGATATTTTCAGTTATCGCGTTTACAATTCCATGCAGACTTGATAAAGCCACTTAAACTACTTCTTATATAAAAATAGCTATTAATCGATTTAAAAAAAATATTAATAAGTTCAACATTTATTTATCTTTCTGACAAGGTGCTTTTTATGTCATTTGATATATTCAATATGATTATTAGATACTATTTTATGCGACAAAACGTTGGAATCTTGATTTTAGGCGCTAGTAGCTAGTAGAACATATATACTTAAGGAAAGCAATATCCTAATTTCAACAGGGCTAGGTGCCATCATCTATTTGGGATACTATTACCAATAAAATTTAGTCCAAGCCAAAGTATATTAATGCAAAACTTCAAGATACTGTTAACTCGTTCTGCGTAGATCGAACCAAAGATTAATATTTTATGGTTGATGGTAGCCTTCGTTAACTATGATATCAGGACTTGAAACGTCTTACGACCATAAAAAAAGCTGTAAAGTACTCATAATAGTGGGAATTTAAAAAAAACTTAAATTAACCGCGAGAAAACGGGAACTATATTATAAACAGTCACTGAACTCGGGACTATATTATAAACAGTCACGTGTATGACCAATAGACCATCGAGGCAGTCATGCAGCCGATATGTAGTTGTAGCGTGACTGTGCCACGTAAAACATAACTTAAAAGACGAAAAAGATTCAAAATGTCAGCTGTCTAATTACCAACAATCTTGAAGCCCATACTTTAAAGTACATAAATACTTTCTTGCTCGATGTTTCAGCGTATATTAACGTTAATTTTGTCTGTGAAGCAACTTTATGACTATATAATCAGGGACAAGATAACTCTACGTGCTTCTGACTTACTTTATATCAAAATTTCCGCTTAGTGATATGTTAAACTTATTTTACTTTAATTTTATTAAATTAAACAAGTTTTATGTATTTTCTCGCGGTTAATTTAAGTTTTTTTTAAATTCCCACTATTATGAGTACTTTACAGCTTTTTTTATGGTCGTAAGACGTTTCACGTCCTGATATCATAGTTAACGAAGGCTACCATCAACCATAAAATATTAATCTTTGGTTCGATCTACGCAGAACGAGTTAACAGTATCTTGAAGTTTTGCATTAATATACTTTGGCTTGGACTAAATTTTATTGGTAATAGTATCCCAAATAGATGATGGCACCTAGCCCTGTTGAAATTAGGATATTGCTTTCCTTAAGTATATATGTTCTACTAGCTACTAGCGCCTAAAATCAAGATTCCAACGTTTTGTCGCATAAAATAGTATCTAATAATCATATTGAATATATCAAATGACATAAAAAGCACCTTGTCAGAAAGATAAATAAATGTTGAACTTATTAATATTTTTTTTAAATCGATTAATAGCTATTTTTATATAAGAAGTAGTTTAAGTGGCTTTATCAAGTCTGCATGGAATTGTAAACGCGATAACTGAAAATATCAATTGTTTATTTCAACCTATAAATATAGGTTGAAATAAAAATATTTCTATGTTTTTGAAATGAAATATTTGAAATAAAAATATAACCTATAAATATAGGTTGAATAAAAAATAATTCATAAAATTATCGAAAAATTAGAAGTATAATTAGTGAAAACTTGTGTGTATTTAAACTACTTTAAAAAATTCCGTTTAATTATTTTAAATGTAATTTTTTTATGCACTTAGAATTTGGTAAAAACGTGTTCATTGGTACATTATTACGCTAAAATTGCCACCAATATTTTCAGTTATTCCGGCGGGGATAAAAGGAAAACTTTGGTTTCTCGCCTACTAGAAATTTAAGGATAACACCTAGCATAGTGGCAGCAGTCACCATATCAAGTGACTACTTAAATTTAGTAGTCAATAATATAAAATAAATCTAGAAAAATATATACACATGCGGTTCGTGACGAAACGCGTGACGACGCAGTTGTTTAGGGAGAGCGGCGCTCGCAATACCGGCACTTGTCTCCCCTCGCAGCCTCACCACCATCTGCATCAGTGGTGTGGTCACGGCAGAGTTACGAAGGATAGGGCGAGTGGCGCATCGCCATACCAGTACTCCCCTTCCCCGCGACTCTCCCTAAGCTGCGATCGAGAGGACACCCCTCTCGCCACAGTCCACCAATTCACATCTGAAGTGGGTTTGCCAAGCCAATTTGAGGTAGCCACCTCAAGCTGGCCTTTCACCTCACGGAGGATTTTATGTCCACTAAAATATATATTACATATTTACTACACCGTAATAAAGACTTATGCTGTTGGAAAAAAATATAATTATTCGAAAAAAATATACGGAAAGTAAACTATTACAGCCCTTCACAAGTCCACCGATAACCATGGGCCACCTCCATATATTGAGACAAAGTACGCTTTTGCCTGACTGACTGCCTACGTATTTCATCACTCCATTTAGAGTTGCCCAACACTGCGCTTGCCAGTACAAGCGTGTGATACTAGAACCTTTATTCCCCATCGGTTGACGGTTTTTAGAGCTGTAAGGAATAATGGACCGGCCATTGCCACTTCAACTTACTGATCCTCTGGACTGTGTCAGTAGCTCTTGTTTTTTAACGGATATTCTCGTTACGGACTTTTTCCTGCAGAGAAATTCGGAGAATAGTCCTTCGCATCGCACGCTCATTGACTTTGAGCTTCCTCATATGGGCAACATTCATAGAGCCATAATCTATGTATTGTTGGTTTGGAAGACGCAGTTTTATATTACGTTGAGTCGTTATCAGGAAGATGCTGCTGCCACTCTCCTGTTTCAGTTTCGATCCTGTACGTTGGTGTCATACAGAATAATAGTTATTATCCGATAAATATTATTATTAAACTTGCTATTAAACTTACAAACCTACGTCCTACGATCTAAAGACCGTTTTTGTACTTGCTTAATGTAAACAATAAAAATGTAATGAGTTAAATCATCTGACCTACATGTATAAAGGCAATTGAAGAATTATTATTAACAATGGGTGTACTCGAAATATAAATATAATCACCACGATTTAATTAATAATTTTTCTATGCTTTACAAAGGCATAAAACTGTTACTAGTTGAATTATAAAGGGGGGGGGGATCCAATTTAAATATAACAATAAAAAACTTTAATAAAAGTAACAAGGACTCCTTGCCCAAATGTTTTTGTAGCTGTTTGTTGAATCAGAGCCGGATCTGTTGGTGCGTTACTGAAGTAATTTGAGGAAGCCTTAGTTTGAAAATCGAATTTATTTAATGTGAATCTGGAAAAACAGGATGTGTCATGTTTGGTCGGTTTTTAGAAGAAGAAAAAAATAGAATTTTGCACCACATTAATAAGCAACAGTTTGCTATAAAAATGTGACTTTTGTACATTGCACTTTTTTTTCTCAATTACCTAAAGGAAATCCGATGGACGATTTTCTCTATAAATGAATATAATATTTATTGTAGTATTGTAAAAAATATCTCAAAAGCGAATATAGTATATTTTATCATTGATTATTTGAAATACACCTTTATCGGCTCACCTGTATATAGAATGTTATCTTATGTATGAATGATATATTAGTAGTATAGTTGTAGGACGAATGGGTTGGCTCGACCGGGGAAGGACCACGCTCTCACAGAACATTAGCGTAAAATATGGTTGTGTGTGTGTGTTTCGTTTGGTGAGTGTAAAGAACTGGAGACCCTTTTTACTGGAAAAGACGCATTTCGCCTTAGTCCTCACGGGTGACAACGTATCTGCATTTTGATTCTTTATTGAGGATAGATGTAGATGTCTATGGGTCATAGCAACTACTAAGAGCCGATGACCATTCTATAATTTTATGAATGAGACTCAACATTATCAAAATTATTACCAGAATAATTGCTGCTCATAATCAATTCGAGTTAATTTAGTTTTTTAAACCCTAATTTTATCCACGTGCAAAATATAAAAATTCATATAAAATCTCATGCTTCCTCTTAAATTTTAAAATGGTTGCATGGCGCAATTTCACTTGGCACAAACCTGATACCTGATATCTACGCATACATGATCGTCGGCTAAATGAACTTTTAATTAATGAACAAAGGATAATAATGGAAGTGTCTGTTTGTCTATTAGTTTTTCATAGAGGTTTTTCTCTAAGAGAGCTATTTTACTAAGATTACGAGTATTAACTACTAAGTGTGGCCAAATAGCAACTAAAAAAATAAATTTTTCCATCCATCCATTACGCCCTAAAGTCCATTGCTGAACATAGGTCTCAGCGATAAATTGCTTAATTGGCGGAATTTTGAACAAAATATTACAAGAGATAATGTAATTAGAAAAGGACAACCATAAATTATTATATTTGTCTGAACCTTTTTATATTTCCGACGGAACAGAGGATTTGGCGAGCCAGGCATGAAAAGCAGATAAATGTGAAACTCCTGTAAATCCCATGCTGAAAACTTTTGGCTCGAAATAGCGTTTTGCATATCACGGAGTCATTGCAGGTTTCGGAAGATTTATATATAATTTTTGAAAATCTCCAATTACATGCGATGTTTTATAGAGTTAAAGTTTCAGTAGTTTGTATTCCGTTTATATTTAGTTTTAAACTAATAAACTTTACGTTGTATTTACTTAAGTTTTTAGTTCACAAAATATACAAAATCTGTGATATTTCATTTTGTGTTTATAAAATCATTCAATAAAACTTTATATGCTTAGTATTTTTTGTGAACTTGTACTTTAAACAATATAATAATGTATTTATTAAAATAAATATAATAATGATAGTGTCCTCCAGACTGTATTACAGTCACGACGGCCAGTCATCGTCATCCAGGTCAGTCAGAGGAGACAAGCCATCTGCGCAGGGCAGGATTATATGGCTCGAGTATGTGCAAGCACAGGTGCACTGTCTACTCTTTCATTCTCACAGTCCGATGGGATAGCAATCCGACAGGACCAGAGGGACGCAAGACTACCGGGTTTACGTGCTTTCCGAATCACGAGGGTGAAACACAGCCAACTTCCCGACTCCGAGCTATTATCGAAAATTGCTTAACTGAAAAGCCAAAACTGAATTAGGCCCAGCCCGGTGTTTCGCATCGCATGTAATTGGAGATTTTCAAAAATTATATATAAATCTTCCGAAACCTGCAATGACTCCGTGATATGCAAAACGCTATTTCGAGCCAAAAGTTTTCAGCATGGGATTTACAGGAGTTTCACATTTATCTGCTTTTCATGCCTGGCTCGCCAAATCCTCTGTTCCGTCGGAAATATAAAAAGGTTCAGACAAATATAATAATTTATGGTTGTCCTTTTCTAATTACATTATCTCTTGTAATATTTTGTTGTATTAAAAAAAAACTTCGTTACCAAAGACCTTTTTAATATTTAACAAAGATTATATTCTCAGAGATACTTTTTAACAAGTTTTATTTTGAATGATCTCATGTTTGAATAGAAACAACATGTTTTGGGTTTTATTGTCTACACTGGTAAGTTTTCCTCAAATATTCGGTTTGTTATAATTAATGATCTTACTCAAAACTACTGTGAAAGGACCACGCTCTCACAGAGTACCAGCGTAAAAAAAGTTTAACGCTGCTGTATTTTATATGGTGAGTGTAAAGGACCGGAGACCCTTTTTACTGACAGCTGTGATTGCCAACCCGCATGCCAAGCGTGTTAACTATGGGAAAATCCCGCCTATTAAGCAATTTATCGCTGAGACCTATGTTCAGCAATGGACTTTAGGCCATAATGGATGGATGGAAAAATTTATTTTTTTAGTTGCTCTTGTGTATTTGCGTCGATGGTAGATTATATTTATAAATTCTTTTCCCTTCTTCCATTTCATCAGTTCTCAATACAAAAGTTTTTTCAAAAAAATACCTTGTGTAGCTGAATTAATTTATATAGCGTAATATCCCTATTAATATTATACGGGTATATATATTTGAAAGCTTGTGAATATGTTTGGGTATTCGCTTCTCAATCACACAATAACGGCTAAACGTATTTGGTTGAAAATGGGCACATAAATAGACTATGTGAAATCGTTAAGATAAAAATCATTTACATTTAAATATCTGATCACTTTTGTTTCATATAATCGAAAATTTATATCGTTGCCTAATAAAGTGAGATATTGCGATGCGATGTTTCTGTCGTCCCAACTTAGATTAGTGGCTTTCATGAACGAGCTAAAACTTCGTTCAAGACGGAGAGAGTGAATATTGTTTAGTTCTCAATATAAACTGAATATTCAGCATTACTTTATTGATTTATACATTACTATTTTTAACTACCAGAAAAAATGTAACAGCACATTCAGTCCCTAAAATAGAACATAATAGTAGATATAAAAAAGTTGTATAAACAGTTCCAAATTAAATATCAAAATATTCAAAATATTAAATATTACAATAAAAATAAAACTAACTTAATTATCATACAATCCTACTCCTCGCGGTATCGTGCCAAGAACGCTGGCTGCGTTTCCCCGCTGAATGGCTATACTTAGCCTTTGAGCGAGAAAAGAACCAGCCCTCTTATCACCAGCAGCAACGACTAGCCGCGGATGGAGTTTTTTTTAGGAACTTCACCGCACATGGACCCCACGGACCGATAGTCTGTACGGCAAATGGCACAAATATGTAGTCATCTCTCAGTAGATAGCATTTAGCAAGTAGCATCCCACACTATGGTTTTACCCTCTCTCCCAAAAGACCAATGACATACCGGTGGGTCTCTTTTCATAGTCTCTAAATATTCCACAAGGCTCTAAAACCGAGGGAACATTTATAGAGACAAGAGCCCTTCAAATGACGTTGTTCAAAGAACCGTGCTGTGAAAACCTACCAGAACTTTTCTTACATAAAAGTCCGTGTTAGTTTATTAAGTTTATGACTGTCGTTCATTTTCGAATTTATTTTCAGTCATTCATCATTTTCGAACTACATAGTAGTTTAAAGTTATAAAAGCATGTTTGCGGGTTATGAAGACATTTGATTATCTTTAAACTATTTTCAGATAGTACAAGTAACATTTCAAAATAGATCTACATCAAATAAAGCAAATTATGCTGGGAAAACGAGCCCATGAACAATAATGTAACTTTATTGCACTGAATACTTTGCACGATAGCGTGCCAAAAGCACAACGTCATGAAACAACCATGCACGGTTTATCTACATTGCAGGCGATTCCAAATATTACAGAAGATTGGAAACAAGTTCTGTGTGAATGCATTTTCGCGAACTGATTTTAACCCTTAAGAACCACATCTTTTCACACTTACCGAATACTATTATGGGTCTGTACGTACCCATGTTTTTATTACCATTATCTTTGCATTTTTAGTTCACTCATTAACTTTTTCACCTGTTTGCATAAGTCGACTGCTGGATATGGGCTTATTTCGCTGTAGAAAGGGTTTACTTTATTCGACAAGCTTGGCAAGCGGATCAGCGGTTGTATATCCAAACAAACCTTTAATGCTCTTCACCATCGTAACTTACGATTGGCGTAAAGAAGATGGTTATACGAAAGAAATGGTTATCGGGGTCCAATTTATCTTTCTAGTCACCTTTTCGACACCTACGGGACGAAATGGGGTGACGGGTTACTCATTCACCACTGGGCACTTATGACCTTTTAAAAAATGTACCAATGATTTTAACTCTACTGATTTAGTTACAAATGTTAACGTTCTCGACATTAGTCAAAGGGCAAATTCTAATACTTTTAGTTTGGCACGTTTCCATACCATTTGAGCTACTGTTTCTTCAAACTTTATTTATTTTTATATCTACATAAAGTATACTGGGCTAAATATCTTTAACAATTTACGCCTATTTTTACAGCCTATCTATGACACAACATTTGGAGTTAAAAAATAACAATAATTAATAATATACTAGTACTAGAAGTAATATATTTTTTTTTGTAAAATGAATATAATAACAAACTTAAACTGTTTATAGTAAAACGATAATCGAAATTTATTAAACTTTGGCTTTTTCGAAGATCAGTCCCAACAATTAATGATAAATCTTAATAATTTTTGGTTTTGCTTATTTTTTGAAGCTATTTTTATAAATAAAATAAAATTACGATTATTTTATAAGAAAACCTAAACTAGAATGGAGATTCTAGAATAAAAGCAGCTCATACGAGGATTATGCTTAACTTTAAGCAAATGCAACAAAAATGCAAAAAGCAAAACAGTAAAATATAAAGTTTATTCAAAAAACGAAATATTTTGCTATTTTGTATCAAATTGTATTACTTTCGTACGATTCCGTGATGTCGAAGTAGGAAAAGCTAAAATTATACGTGAGTGTTGAGTCAAAAAAGCGATCCACGGGACAGGGGTCAAACATCACCAAATTCCATATCTGCTTCTCAATAACTGATTTTTAGCTCGACCCGGAATTTGAAATGATCATCAGTTTCAGCATTTTCGACGACCAATGAGGAATTTGTTCTTCTAGTTCTAGTGTATATTTAAATTTATTTTTGTATATTAAGTAAGCAGTAGTGGTTAGAATGCCTGACTACTATGCCACAGAATTTGAGTAAATAATATAATATAAAATCCTAATTGACGGTTTCGAATCTGCTGATGTTGAGTTAGTTTCCTTAACTACTATACAATTTTAGTCACTGTCAGCAGCCATTCTTTTACAATATTTTCATAGTGTTGAACGACGCTTCCTTGCTTCACCTAATGTATAACAGATATTTTTACTATAATACGTTGTCTAAGTGATTTATTCTACTATATTGGTAAAGATAATGTTTTCCTAACCGATATCAACCACGTCAGTTACTTTATGTAACAGTTACCGACTGTGTAAATCGAATTCGAAGTAACAATATTGCAAACTTTATACGGCTTGCGACCATAAAATCTAAAACATTTAGCGGTTTTATATACTTTTTATTTCATTAGAACCATCAAAGTTAGTTTCTCAAACATTAACTTTTACTTTTTACTCCTCCCAACTCTGGTTTGTTTTCATAAAGTTAGAGTTACGAGTACAGTGCACGGTTTAATAAAGCTGGAAATTGCTATGCGATGTTTAGGTCGTGCAAACTTGGATTAGAGGCTTCTGAGTTACTAACTTAAACTTTATTGTGGACGGCCGTAGTTTAAATTGGATGGTTTTCTACATAAAACCGTATAAATCTGATTTCCAGATACACTGTTTTATCTTTAAGTTTCCATTTAGAAGTTGTTGTAAGTGGGTCCAATTTTGGCAGTCCAAATTTTAATACATCTCCAAACTTCGAGATTCCCTCAGTTCATATACGTCCTTACACTTGTGTGGGTGCAAAAGTGCATGTTTTCTTTATTTGTAGATTTATATTTTAGTGAACTTTTTTTCATATATCTCGATAAGAAATCAGGATAATATAACTAAAACAATTTTAACTCACGGGTTATATAAAGATATATAAAGATAAAAATAAAATTAATATATTTATTTGCAAAAACATGTATAAATAATAATAATACATTTGATGTTTATTATTGGTGTGAAAATTGTAATTTTGGATCAACATGATTTACCATAGTTGGTGTACCAACTACGGTAAAAGATGTTGATCCAAAATTCTGGATTTTTTCAATATTGCCACCTAATGGGTCCAATTGTGATTTGTTTAGATCATACGGGTACCCACTCAAACACACAAAAAGATCATCAAAATCCATCCAGCCGATCTTGAGTTTTAGCGAAACAAAAGGAGCTTAAATGAGATAGATAATAATGAAAGTTTAAATTTTTTTCATAATGTCTGTTCTTGGTAATTTTTAACATGCCAAAAATAATATTCTGACCAAGTTTTATGCCTATAAGAGCTATACTTTGAAAATTTGAACTATTTTAATCACGATATCTCCTTAGCCTAGGGACTGCTGGAATTTCGTTAAATCCGTTCTTAGCTGACCTCTACCCAGCAAAAGGATTATTTCTACCAAATTTCAAGTCTCCAGACCTCATGGCTTAGAGATATAGTGATGAGGTGGTTACATAGGTATAAATGTCTTTTTTATATATGTATAGATAAAAAGAAGAATAGGTATAACAAATATTTAATTATTTATTGCAACAAGATAATATATGTAATAATTAATAAGACACAACATGAAATAAGAAAAGTATATTTTTTTTTTATAGAACCGGGTGACAAACGAGCACAGTCCACCTGATGGTAAGTGGTTACTGTGACTCATAGACATCTACATCTATTCTCAATAAAGACTCAAAATACAGATGCGTTGTCACCTGTGAGGACTAAGATGGAATGCCTCTTGTCCAGTAAAAAGGGTATCCAATTCTCTACACTCACCATACGAAACACAGCAGCGTTAAGTTGCTATTTTAATTAATAATTTTAATTATTAAAACATATAACTATAACATATAATACAGATAACTGTAGATATTTTCATAAGGGATAAAACTAACAAGTTGTCACCAAAAGAGATTTTCGAATCGTAAACACACCTAATATCACAATTTTTTACCAATAAGTGCTTTAGGGCAAACAAATGTATTCAACACTGCTATTAAGGGTATTTTTTGATCAATTGTGAATGGTCCAGTATTATTACTTCAAGAAAATAATTTACCTATTACTGCCACCAAATAGCAGTGCCTCAGAAGTCAAAAAGCATCTGTAGCATTCTTTCTTTGAAGTTGGTCACACGTGTCCATGGGCTGCAGTGGCCATTTACTACCAGGTAGACTGTAAGTTTATTTGGCATTTTTGTTTTGTATAAAAAGAACGAAAAAGGCTATAACATTTAATTTTTAATTTTATCATTCTACAGCGTTGCATTGTATTACTGTGTATCTTTTTGAAAAAAGAACGATAATATGAAAAATAAAAATTCCAATATTTAAGGGTGATTTCACGATACCTACGTTGCATAAGGGGCGCGATGTCACCCGCAATAATTTTACGGCTCGCCTATCGTAATAAAATTATAATTGTATTCGTTCTTCTTAGAAAAAAGAACGATAATATTAAAAATTAAAAGTTAAATAAAATATACCTTTTTTATAGAATAAGTGTGACAATCGAGCACACAGTCCACCTGATGGTAAATGGTTGATGTGGCTCATAGATATCTACATCTATCCTCGTTTGCGAATAAAAATGCAAAAGCGTTGTCACCCGTGAGGACTAAAATCGAATGCGTCTTTTCCAGTAAAAATGGTTTCCGGTTCTCTACACTCACCATACGAAACACAGCAATATTAAGCTGTTATTTTACGCTGGTATTCTGTGAGAGCCCCTTACTTGCTCCTTCCCCGATCGATCCGATCCATTCGTGCTACAACTATACTATTATTATAGCTGCAGCATGGCTCTACCACGTATAACGTACGTACCTGTCTCTATAAGAATCAACGGTGTAGGCCAATATTCAGCAGTGGACATTTGTTAGCCTGTAACGGCAACAGTAACAGTAACGTTATTTATCGCAATAATATATTATTATGTTTATTTTTAAGCTTCAACTACACAAAAGTATACGAATAAATTTTAAAATAACCAGAACTATTTCGGTAAGGTAAAATACAAGGTCGGGGAAAAAGTTTCTTCGTATTTTATATATAAATTCAATTTTTTTTTTCATATATTAATTACATTTTATTATAAAATCTATGTGCCATTTTGTTCGATAACTTGTTGCCATCTTGTAGGTAGTGACATAATAGCATTGTTGTAGAAATCTTGGGATTTTTGATCAAAAAAATGCTAGAATTAG
This sequence comes from Parnassius mnemosyne, assembly GCA_963668995.1. Lineage (NCBI taxonomy): Eukaryota > Metazoa > Arthropoda > Insecta > Lepidoptera > Papilionidae > Parnassius > Parnassius mnemosyne. The sequence continues at coordinate 53,938,511 of CAVLGL010000104.1, read as the reverse complement.
TTTTGACAGTCCTCTTTTAATGTTAACCTAACACTACCCAAACAATTCTGAAGGGACCGAAACAGGTGGAAATCTGAGGGTGCCAAGTAAGGACTGTATAGTATATACATCAACACTTCCCAACCAAGCTTACTGAGTTTTTATTGAGTGACCAAATATGTATGGTCTAACGTTATCATAATGAAAGACCACTCCTTTTCTGTTGATCGATTCTGGCTGTTTTATCTCAATTTCTTGTTTGAGTCTCATTATTTGTTGGCAGTAGAGATCTGATCCATGTTTTTAATCGGCGGTAAAAGCTCATAATAAACGATTCCATTCCAATCACACCATACACACAGCATCACATTTTTGCGTGTCAATCTGGGTTTCGCTACAGACTGTGGAGGTTGACTGCCATTTGACCATGATCTTTTTCGCACGTTTTTGTCGCAGAGGATCCATTGTTCATCAACAGTTGCAATGTTTTTCAAAAATCGTTCGGATTCATTACGTTTTAATAGAAAATCGCGAATGAGTACACGATTCATTAGATTTCTTTCAGTGAACTCGTGCGGTGCCCAAATATCGAGCTTTTTTGTATAGTCAGACGGATCAGGACGAACAGAGAGTTTCAAATGGGTTAAAACTGTTTTGTGGTCAATTCTCGATTCCTCGGCTATGTTGTAAGAAGTAATATGCTCATGTTACTTCACTTTTTCAAAAATGGAATCGACTTTATCCGAACGAGGGCGACCAAATCGAGCTACATCTTTGACATAAAAAGCTCTTGAACAAACTTTGTGCTACTCTTACTGACACTGCATTATATCCATAAACGTCACAATGTCTTTTCACGGCTTGAGTCGCATTTTTTCCCATTTATGTAATAAAACTTCAGAATGTATCGAAATTCTTCGTTAGATTAACTCATTTTGGCGGACAGAAAAACATTTGAAAAATGGCGGGAAATTGTTTTTTACTTTTATTTTAATTTTAATTTTTTAATGTCCCATATGTAATGAAATTAAAACAAGCCAGATACAAACAGTACAACCAAAGAGATTTTTCTTCAATTTTATAAAACAAAATACGAATAAACTTTTTCCCTGACCTATTAGCACAGATTATCTAACACTTTAGTGACAGCTTACATAATATGTCTCACTATATTTTTTATAGGATAAGGGTGAAAAAAGAGCACAGAGTCCACCTGATGGTAAGTGGTTGCTGCAGCCCATAGATAGATGTAGATGTCTATCTAGATCTATCCTCTAATACAAATTAAAATGCAGATGCATTGTCACTCATGAGGACTAAGATGGATTTCCTCCAGTAAAAAGGGTTTCCGGTTCTCTAAACTTTCCATACGAAACACAGCACCGTTAAGCTGCTATTTTACGCTGGTATTCTGTGAGAGTGTGGTCCTTCTGCGGTCGAGCCGACCCATTCGTGCTACAACTATACTACTAATACAGCTGCAGCATGGCTCTACCACGTAAAAAACTTTACCGCTAAATACTGGCCCCTCGTGTTTTTGCTGCATGGTAGAGTTAACCTTATCCTAACATATTATGTTCTTAAAATATTTTTAATTTGTCAGACATGCAGGTGTCTTCACAATCTTTTAGCTTACCGCTCGTCATATACTAACAATTAAAATTAACAATGATGCGTAAGTGGTGGTGGTGGAGATCAAGCTGCCCCATTATTTTCGATACCTATATTTATCGCATAATATTGTTAATGCGAATTAAATATTAATATCGAACGAGAATAGAAATGATTTTGTAAATATAGATCATGTTTAACTTTTCTTTAATAATATCCGTCAATAAAATTTTCGCAATTAGCTTTATCAAAACTTTTGATATCACTATAATTAAACGTTTGATATTTTAATATCAGAAACAATATTGTTATTTCGAGTTTCACAAATATATCATTTTAAGCAAATCGCGTAACTTCTTGACCTCTGGGACATGATGATGCCTTATCTCTGTTTCCCTCGAAAAGTTTGTGCCACTAGGGATTTACAATGAAACTGAAACAAATGCCACCTATATTTTTCCTGTAAAAGCACTTCTACACAGCCATTAGCAGTTTCTACTGTTGGTCTGTACTTTAACGATATCATTAATTTTCCTAGAATTGTTGCTATGGGGTTAAATTATTTTGAAGTTTGCATTGACAGAACGATTGAAAAAAATGTTGTATACCTATAAGAAACAACATGAAAGTGTTTTATGCGGTAGGTGGTAATAAGCTACTTTTATGTTACCGGTCACTTATACCAAAAAGTTACTTTCTAGACGTGAGGATATTATGTGATCACAATTATGTTTTTTTTTTAATGGTGATCCAAATAAAGTTCTACTACAAGAATCGTCCAATACTTTGTCATTTTCTGTATCTGGTATTTGCAGATAAGATATTGAAAACTATTTATTCCTGAAGAATTATATCGTAGCAATGAACAATATTCCATTGTTTTTAGAAAGTTTCATATCTGGAAAATTCAATAACTTTTTTGTAAGATGAGATCATATAAAAGACAGCGGTTATTAAGATTGCTTCTTATATTTTATAAGACATTTACGTGTGTAAGAGACGTTGGTATTGATGGTTATCGCTGTAATTTAAAAAGCTATAACGTATCCATTAAATTCAGTACGATTTGCTAAATCTGAAAATTAACTAAGTAATGGCGGTTTATCCACGACTTCATATCATCTAGTGGATGTCGTAAGATACAAAAAAATGCAACTATACCAGGAAGTAAGCAGCAGTATTTTTCTGCTGCAGCTGAATATAAATAAAAACCTGGAGTTGCCAACCTGCTTGCCAAGCTTAATAACTTTGGTTCACATCCAGCATGAAACAATATAAAGAGGAGGCTTATATTCAGCAGTAAATTTTTCATAGATATAAATGATAAATCTGAAAAATTAAGAACAAAATAGATTTTCATTCAAATATATCTGATAATTTTACCGATTATAAAGGATACTGAAGGTACTGTTTGAAGCCATTTCCGATAGGCGGTGGTACAATAATGAAGTTGCGGATTCCGGATGTGAAATACCTAGACGCGATGGCAGCAGCATCAAAGGTGCAAGATTTTAGTACTGCGATCGTCTATATGTCTGCCAATTGTGACGATTTAGGCCTATCCTCCCCTTAACGAGAGAGGGCCATATGCAAAACCGGACTTTTCAGAGTAGAGGAAGAACAAAGCTACTATAGAGATAATAATTATTGCGGTCAAAACATTTTTAATACACTACATTTTTATAGTTACATTGTCACCGGATTCTGAGATATGTTAAAAATTTAAAGTCTTTAGCTTATTGGGAACTTAGTATAAAATCATACTGCGTAAAAGAAGACTCCTAGGATTGTCCTGACATATTATATATTACATATTATATTATAAGTTGTTCAAAATCTACATTATATTCTCGATTACGAATTTAAATGCAGATGCGTTGTAACCTGTGTGAGGACTAAGACGGAATGCCTTGATTCCAGTAATAAAGGACTCCGGTTCTCTACACTCACCATACGAAACACAGCAGCGTTGAGCTGCTAATTTTCGTTGGTATTCTCTGCGAGCGTGGTTCTTCCCCGGTCGTGGCCACCTATTCGTGCTACAACTATACTACTACCAAAGCTACAGTATGGTAGAGAACACGTAAAACATGTCCAGTAAAGTAAAAAAAAAATAAAGTTGCAGCCTATTTACGTCCCACTGCTGGGCACAGACCTCTCATTTCTGAGAGGGTTTTAGGGCCAAGAAATTGTCCGCCGCGCTGCCCCAATGCGTGTTGGCGAACTTCGCATATGTTCGAAATATTTTTTTTCTTATTTCTCAGACATGCAGGTTTCCTCATTATGTTTTCCTTCACCCCTGAGCACGTGGTAAATCAGCACTTAAAATTGCAATTAACAATTTCATTGGTGCCGGCGGGGACCGGACCCGGGTTACTCGAGTACTGTGAAGCTTACAGCGAGCGCTAACCATCTGAGCTACCACGGTTTAGATGGTTAGCGCTCCAGTAATACAGATTAATATATACCTATAACTACGAGTAAGTCCAGTTGTACAGATTAAAAATGATTCTAAAAGTAGGTAGATAGGGTTAATTTCGATCTAGGAATCCAACTAAGTAGTTAGGTAAGTACCCTTTGACCTATTTATGCCGTCAAACAGCAGAGCGTGAACTGCTAGTTTCCAGTATGCAAGATGTAGATAGAATACCAGTATAATTATAGGCATTGAGGCATACAGGCTTTGTCCTCAGAGGTGACAACGAATCTCTAAGTTTTTTTGTTTTATTTTGGTTGTAGGTGCCCATGGGTTGCCATTTAACTGGTAGATACTGTAAGTTTGTATTTCACTTCAATTTTATAAAAAAACAAAACTGACGTAGTAATTGTCCGCTATATGTTTTGACAATATGATTCAATAAAGAAAAGACCGAAAAGTGTATTATGTCCTTACTTCTAATATTTCCAACTGTATTAAAAACATAAATAAAGATATTATAATATGACTACTCGTGTTACTGTGTTACCCGCGTGCAAGTTGAAAAGTCCAGGCAGTTATGATCCACGCTTATTATATGTTTGCATAATACGGAGAGCTCAATCTTTGACGTTGAATCTACCTTATATTTCAGAATGACAATGATCACAGGTTTTAAGTTAAAATATATGAATAGTGAAAACCACTGTAACAATCTTTGCCTTCGTACTCCAGTACATTCATCCTCCTTCATAAACATTCGGTTACAGCTGTACAGTTTTTGAACTCCTTGCCTCTACATTTAAGCCATGCTCAACCCCTTTATCCATCAAAAATCTACTCAAAGCTGCATCTATCCTACTTTCCATAACTGTCATCATCTTGTATTTTGACTTTGATTTTATTTTTTTAAGTTTATTTAGTGCAATAGCGCTATGATACGTTTTGGCTACTGACGTCTTAGTACCGTAGTACTATGATATTTTGGGGTGTTTTTAGTTAACAACATTATCAATTTTGTTACCAAAGTCGATAGGGATCATGTGGGTGTGTTGTGATGGGGCGCCATCCGTATGATAGTTGCATTGATGCTTACTGCTACTTGCAGTATTGTGTCTTGTGATGGATCTGCGGGTGTGCTGCACCTGATTCGACACATCTTGTGGTTCTGGTTGATAGAGGTATGCGGGTGGTGATGTCTGCTGGGACTGTATGGGGGACCTTGGGATGGTGTAAGCCCGACGATAGTCGTATTGATGCTTGTTGCATTCTGCAGCATTGCGTCTCTACGATGGTTGTTTGGCGGGTCACTATTCTCAATCTCCCTGCGTCTTGGTTTGACTCACAACCTAAATAGCATTGCCCAAGTCGGGTCCCTTCATTGCGGGGCTGCAGACTGTCTGCCCTCCATGATGTTTTATCATCATCATCATCATCATCATCATTACAGCCCTTCACAAGTCCACTGCTGAACATAGGCCTCCCCCAAAGAATGCCACAAAGCAAGGTCCTGAGCCACCTGCATCCATCGACTTCCTGCTTGTCTTACTAGGTCGTCACTCCATCTCGTGGGGGGACGCCCTACACTTCGCCTACCGGTACGAGGCTGCCACTCGAGAACCTTTCTTCCCCATCGGTTGTCGGTTCTTCGAGCTATATGGCCGGCCCATTGCCACTTCAGCTTACTAATCCGTTGGGCTATGTCGGTTACTCTGGTTCTACTGCGGATATCCTCATTCCTAAGTTTATCACGCAGAGAAACTCCGAGCATAGCCCTCTCCATAGCTCGCTGAGCGACTTTGAGCTTCCTCATCCGGCCAGCAGTGAAGGACCACGTCTCAGTTCCGTATGTCATCACTGGCAACACGCACTGGGTGTACAGCCTCGTTTTCAAGGTTTGAGGTATACCTGACGAGAAGATGTGCCGTAATTTCCCGAACGCTGCCCAACCGAGTTGAATCCGTCGATTGACCTCTCGGTCGAAGTTGGACTTACCTAGTCGGACTATTTGTCCCAGGTAAACATACCCGTTAACAACTTCGAGCTTAGTGTTTCCAACAACTACCGGCATAGGTGTGACATGGACATTAAACATGATCTTTGTTTTGTCCATGTTCATCTTAAGACCTATCCGTTGGGAAAAACTATTGAGGTCATTGAGCTTAGTGCTTAGGTCCTCCAGCGATTCTGCCATGAGGACTATATCGTCAGCAAATCGAAGGTGAGTGATGTACTCGCAATTGATGTTGATACTGTATCCTTTCCAGTCCAGAAGCTTGAAAACGTCTTCCAATGCAGCGGTGAAGAGTTTCGGGGATATGACGTCACCCTGTCTTACACCTCTCTGCAATTGGATAGGTTTCGTACTCTGGTTCTGTACTCGGATAGTCATCGTAGCCCTACTGTACAAGCACTTCAACACTTCGATATACCGACAGTCAACTTGGCACCGCTGAAGGGACTGCAGCACCGCCCAAATTTCGACGGAATCAAAGGCTTTCTCATAGTTCACATACGCCAGACATAGTGGCAAATTGTACTCTTCGGACTTCTGTACAATTTGCTGAAGGGTATGTATGTGGTCTATGGTGCTAAAGCCCTTTCGGAAACCGGCTTGTTCGGGAAGCTGGAAGTCGTCAAGTCTGCGCGCAAGACGATTCGTAATGACTCTCGAAAACAGCACGTAGACGCGGCTCAGCAGGGAAATCGGTCTGTAGTTCTTCAAGAGAGCGTTGTCACCTTTCTTGAAGAACAAGACCACCGCACTTCTGCTCCACGCCTCCGGTGTAATGCCACCATGGAGGACGGAATTAAAGAGCCTCTGAAAGACTTCAAGTACCGGTTTTCCACCCGCTTTCAGAAGCTCCGCTGTAATTCCATCCTCGCCTGGGGCCTTACCGTTTTTAAGGTGCTGGAGAGCCATTCTAATCTCGCTCAGACTGACGTCCGGGATACCTTCGGAATAGTGTCGGATGAGACTCGCTCTTGGATCGTTACTCACACTTGCGTGTGGCTCCAACGATGACGTGTACAACTGCCCATAGAACCTCTTAATCTCACTCAAAATCTCAGGTGTCCCGGAAACGATGCTCCCACATTCTGTCTTCAGCTTTGACAGTTGGCTCTTTCTGGCAGACAGATCTCTGGCAAAGACTTTGGAGCATTGGTTCCGCTCGATCGCTTCTTCAATACGAGCTGTATTGAAGTTGCGTAAGTCCCGCCGCATGCATTTGGAGATCTGTCTGTTCAGATGCCTGTATGCTGTCAAGTCTGTTGAAGAATGTAGCTTCATCTCCCGTCTAACAGCCATGAGATTAAGAGTGTGATCGGAGAGTTTTTGTGTTCTTCTGCGGCGGGTCTTGCAGAACTTAGCTCCGACCGCATGGACAGTTTCCACGAGCTTGTCATTCATATCGTCCACTTCATTGCAGTCTTCTAGGCACTGAAAACGGTTTTGTAACTCGAGCTGAAAGGTTTCGGGACTTTGGATTAGAGCACGAGGGGGACGGAGCGTTGACTTCATTAGACGAGACCTCTCCAAATTAACATTTACGTTCAGTGTGCCTCTAACCATTCGGTGATCGCTACCAGTTTTCACCCTCGCGATCACGGAGACATCACTGAACAGTTGTCGTCTGGTCGTCATAATGAAGTCAATCTCATTCTTTGTCGAACCGTCGGGGCTCGACCAGGTCCACTTCCTGTCGGGCCGCTGCTGGAAGAAAGAGTTCATCATAAAGAGTCTCTCTTTCTCCATGAAGTCGGCCAGCTGCTGGCCCCTTGGGTTCCGTTGCCCTATTCCAAATTTCCCTACTTTCAGCTCACCGTTCTCTCTTGTGCCTAGTTTTGCATTAAAGTCTCCCATTAACACCGTATATTGGGTTTCGGCGGAATGCATGGCTCTAGAGATATCCTCATACATTTCCTCCACCTCCTCATCGGGGTGTGCCGAGGTTGGTGCGGAAACCTGTATGACCTTCAGCGAATACCGTTTGGTGATTCTGAGTATAAGGTACGCAACCCTCGTCGAAACACTCTCAATCTTTACAACGTTGTTAACGAGAGACTTGTGGACGATAAATCCGACACCTCCTTGGGACAGATGGTCGCCCTCCCGGTAATAGAGCAAGTTACCGGATTCGAGGATTACCGTGTCCTCCCCCTCTCTTCGGACTTCGGATAATCCTATAATATGCCAGCGCAACTTGTCCATCTCTTCTTCCAGCTCCACGATCTTCTCGTCAGTCCTCAGGGTGCGTGCGTTGTACGTTGCCAGGTCGAGTCGTCTAAGGTGGCAACCGAACCTCCACCGGAGATTCTTAGCACCCCCTGCCCCGCCGTTACCATGGTCGCCACCGTAGCCAGGAATAGCGGGGCCGCCGGGGACTGGGGGCCGTTTCTTTGTTACTGTCATTCATAGGGGGGTATTTGCCATAGTTGCCACGCTTGGCGAGCGGGTTGGCAACCGCAGTTTATTTTTATTGTTAGTTTGTTGTTATCAAGAAGATGCTGCTGCCCATCTCCTGCCTGTTTCCCTTTGTCGCCTTTTACGACACCCACGGGAGGATATGGGGTAGTGGATATTCTTGACAGCCACTACACGGCAAATAATGATGTTTTATATAACAACATAATAATATATCTCTATAAAGTTTCCACCTTTGAAAGATTGAAGGCAACTTGTAGGTAGGTGAGACAAACATGATCGAAAAATGCATATACTCAACGTCAGTGACACAAACCCTTTCTGATGGCGAATTATTACTGATATCTTATAACTGCCTATTGGCTTTATCTGCCATTGTATTGGTTGGTGGAGCATATGTGTCGACCTCATGCGGGTGGTAGCTGGAGGGAGAATCTGAGGAGGCTCTCAAGGCTGCGGCCGAAAGCCGCGCAACGTGGGACCCCATTCCCTTGAGGTGAGCGGTAGACTCATGACACGCTCTGCGGCCGATTGGCCGTGCTAACCATGCAATTGGTGGTGATGCCTTACACTTACATCACGTCTGCAGGAACGGCGGTCTGTCAGGTGGTGGCGCTCACGGAGGGCTTTTTATGGCCAGTGTGCCTATTGTTGCCTAACCCGTGTGATGTACATTCACTGTGGCTGGATTCGATCAAATTATGTATGGCGTTTACATGCATTGACATGCGCGACTTCGGTCGATGTTTGTGCTTACGCACCGTCAAGGGGCCAAGTCCTCTTTTACTGGTTCGCCAGTTATTTTGCTGTGGACTACGGTCCAGTTCCCAACTTTGCGTACCCTTCGGGGGAGCGCATTAAAATGGTTCGCGCTCACCGTGCGCGGCGTGTGCGGAGCCGTGTACCTCCTCCACATTTTTTTTAAAATGTGGGAGAGCGAAGCCCTTGTTGCTGGTATTTGATATAAATATTGTGAGCGTTTTCTAAGCGGTAAGGGATTAATTAATAAGAAATTGACTGTTTTGAACTAGATACAAGTGGAATAGGGACAATTTATTGTTCTTAACCTTTTTGAGCTCTGTCTTCGTGAACGGGGTTCTTTAGCTTATAAGACTCTACCAACAGCTTTTGATTGCTCTCGTGAATATTCATTCTTCCAAGATACACCTAAAAGAACTAAGTTACTATACAAACACAACGTAAAAAAGGGTCCTAACTAAGACGATCACGCCACAAATTTATTAAACGGCCTATATTTAAACCTTTAGAAAGATCAAGATATACTGTTCACTTAAATTAGATATATTTATATATCTTACAGATATAGATTCTAAAGAAATACAAGTATAAGTGGATATATAGTGGAAAAGAAAAAAGATAGGGGGGAGGGGGCTAGTTACACGTGCATCCTCTTCCAGGTCTAAATCCGCATTGTACCTCCCATAGAAATCTTTCCGATTTCTATTGCATCTTACGTGCCAATGAAAGCTGTCCCATACGCGAGGCCCACCATACTTGACCATTTCAGCAGTAACTCTGTCTAGTTTCGCAGCCTTACCACATTTCAAACTTCGAATCGCACGTTCAGTCTCTTTCATACTGATGACCTCAGTGTCATATAGGTCCGGGTCTGGCGTACCAGTCACGGTGTCACCCACGGAACCTTCACTAAGATCATCACACGCATACATTTCTCTATAAAATTCGCTCCATCGCTAAATGAGGTACGATTTTTTTTAAAGGGTGTCATTAGTTCTGGAAAGAACTTTGTTCATTCTTAAGGCCGTCGCACCACTTCGGGTCCTTCCAACCTCTTTCCAGAAGAGTTTGGAGTTCTCCTTAAAGTTGTGCAACAACCTTTCGTCCGCTTCCATTCTACACCTTTCACGCACTTCCTCAATCAATGTTTTTGTATGAATTTTCTGCAGCTTATATATTTCTTTCATCTTCTCTCTCATATCCTTATCATTACTAGAGGCCTAGTAGTCTAACCATGTTTTCTTCTTCTTTTTTACAGCTTCTTTCAATTCATCATTCCACCATGCATCTCTTCTTTTACTACTACCTCTTTTTATCGTTCCACACACTTCTTCCGCTGCACTTACCATTCCATCTCTAAGGTTCCGCCATGTTCTTTCCACACATTCTTTTCTGCCATCGATGGTGTCAAGCTTTTCGGCTACCCTCGCATGATATTTGTCCCTAGTATCCGCTTCCTGAAGCTTCCAACTTCGGATGCGACAGACCGACTGTGGTTCTGTCACTGCCGTGCGGTAGCGCCAACTCGCGGACAGACACCTAAATCTAATAATCACTAGATAGTGATCCGTTCCCAGGTCAGCACCCCTGAACACTCGCGTATCTATCACCTGTTTTCGCAGTCGGTCATCCACCAGGAACAAATCGATCATACTTCTCTCATTCTTCCTTTCTCTAGTATACATATGGATTTTCTTGTGATTAAACATAGTGTTTGTCACAAGAAGACAGGCAGCATCATTAACCCTTTTATTGCCAAACGTTCCAAGCACCGACTCGTACCCTGGTCAAGCGGTATCAACCCATCCATTCAAATCACCACATACAACAATTCTTTCGTTTCCCCTAACCAAATCTAGAACTTCTCTTACATTCTCCCAAAACTCCTCCAGCTAGCCCTAGACGACGAAGCTACCGGCGCATAAACAGCCAAAAGGAATAACTTCGTCAGTCCCAATTTAAAGCGAACCCAGAGAAGTCTTGAGTTCACAACCTTATATTCAGTCATAACATCGACCAACCGAGACGACAGCAGCACCCTCACTCCCTGGCAGTCGCTCTCGCTCTCCGGAACTCCGGACCATAGAGCTAACGTCCCGCCAGGGAGCTCTTCAGTACCACTGCCCTTCCGTTTGGTCTCCGACATACACACGACATCTAATTCTCTTTCTTTCATTATTTCGATCAGCTTATTCGTCTTATCTCTCATGCCTCCTCTAACATTCAAAGAAGGCTTGAGTTGGTAATATCAAACATGTAATTAAAACATGGCTTTATATTTTACTCCCGTAAGGCTAGAATTCTCAAAAGTACTGTACATGTGTCTACATTTGAAATCCCTCTGCCCGTAAAAGGGGTTATTTAAAAAAAGTTGCAAACCACGTACTCGTTTATTATTTACAGTTTCAATAAATTTCGAGTAATTCGCCCCAAAAGACATTCATACTAGGCGTGTGTATCTCTGCTACGGAACCGACTCACTGATCCGAATCACTGAAGGATTCAAAAGATTGGTTCAGTAACAACGTTTCAAATGTATCATTTGGATCTGGAACAGTGAAACATTACTTTGCTCTTGCTCTTCTCGGGCGACGCGTCGCTTGCGATCCGACTGAGCCACGAGCAAGAGAGATAGACTGAGACAAACTTAACTATTGACTCGTGAGTGGCGAGTGAGCGGGCGAAATAATTATAATCCATGCAATTCACTTAGAGATAACAAATAAGAAGTGTATTACTCAACTTGTACGGATTTTCGCTATCGTTATGCACGTAAAAATGACCACTAAGGCGCTTACGTATCAAATACTATACGGTCGGTTTTTGTATGTAATGTTTGCATTAACAAGTTGTCATTTTACGTTGATGCGGCACTTGTCAAATTGTTTGTGTTCATTAGCGCCTGTTTACGAAAACATACTTAGTTCTGTTTAGGATTTCTTTGCGAAGTGGATTATTGTGACTTACTTTCTTCCTTTTTATCATAAAGTTAGAGTTATGACACTTTACGAGAAAATTCTGTGTACATGGACGTTGTGTAAATGAACATTTTTGTAAATAATGAATTGACAATATGACATTTTTGTTAAAGTATGAAGGAGGATCAATTTTATATACAATCTTATTACGGTACACAATAAATAACCTATAATATATATATATATATATATATATATATTATATAATAAACGCCCGTATATATAATAAACGCCCGTGACGCAACTTAATATATTCGGAACATTTTGTATTATATCTTTTGAGTCGATGATCCAAATGAGCCAAATGAAACATATCAGTGTTTCGGAATATCTCAGTGATCGAGATGCAAATGTTCCAATCACAAAAATGATACACTTTGCCCCCCTCCAATTCATACAAACTATAACACCCTATCCTCTTGCTCTTAGGGGTTGAATTTTTAAAAATCCTTAGTGGATGCTTACGTCGTAAAAGGCAGCTACTGTCTATATTTCCGATTTCTGCTTGTAGTGGTTTATACTGTACATTGATGTACATTGATGTGTCAGTCACTCGGGACATCCTCTTTTATATATAAACATAACTTCTGAGAGTACTTATATGCAAACAACCTTTCTCATTTTGTGATAGCCATAAAATAAGCTATAAACATGTCAAAATAAATGGGTAAGGCCGTCGAAAATGAATACCTTCATCTTGTCATAACATCCCTTTTCATTTCTTTAAAAACTTTAATAAATTTTAAATAATTTTGTTGACTTAAGCTTTTTATTTGTAATTATTTAACATAGTGTGAAATTTTTAGTTTGTCTTGTAACTTTGCGATTTGAGATATTTATTTTATTTTGCATTCTCATTATTTTTTTAACCGTCTTCAAATAATGGACAATGCTCTCAATTTAACTGTATGATTTTTTGTATGTATGTTGCACGATATCTTTGTAAAATAATACCCTAAAAACAATGGTAGAAAAATAGTTGACAAAAATTTATGTCAAGAAATAAGTTATATATAAAATTAGATTTATTATTCTTTTATGATTTTTCAAATAAAAATATATTTTATGTAAGCCACAGAAAACAATAAACATTTTTGGGAATATCAAATGATTTAAATAATTTTACTGTTTTCAAGTGTTGCCATTTACTATATTCATACTATTTTCGTATACACTTTGTAAGACTACCAACACAACACACAAACACAAAATATTATTATATAGTTAATATTAGTAATAACTATACTATAAGTAATATTAATAATAAAAGTGATATGGTTGAAAAGAAGGCTCTTACAAATAACTTCCTACAATAATACATTATCTCAATCATACTAATATGTAACAATTCCATTTAATGTTACGGCAGCACTAGCTAAAACAAAATGTCAATGTTTTTTTACTGGCTTTACGGCTCTGGGTTCTAGCCTTTCTGAGAATATCACTGTATGACACAAAGGGTCTGGAGCCATGCCAGAAATATACATTTATAGTATGCAAATATATAATAGAGATACAATAATCTAAAAGCTCTCAATTATATAGCTAGTCAAATAACCACAGGACGCATGACTTTTTTCAAGTTACAAAAGACATAACCTAAAAAGGTAAAAATCGAAATATTTTCTTTGTCGCCTTCTCAGGACAAAATTCTATAACAGAGTTACTAAGGGAGTGACGCTTAACATTTTAAGATATTTTTGACACGTTACTATTCATTCTCAACTAATTTCATGTATGAAAGTCTGCCATTATTCTTTGGTTATTAATTTTTTAATAGATTTTTTTTGTTTTACAACTATTTTAGTTAATAAATGTATTAAAGTGAGGATTGTTTTCTGTTGTGGTTATCTATTCATGCATTTAATACTTTTCATCTACCTGTCACTTATACTTAATAGTTAATTTCGTGACATTTTAAAATTTTTATCCAGGCCGTAAAGAATAAACTTTTAGAAGTAAGTTCTTATTACGTAATGTAGGTTACGTATAGTAAATTAATATTAAAGGTTACACAGATGATAAAAATCATGACTGTAAAAATAAATCAACAAAAACTAAACTAACAGCGGTTATCTCAAGTCATTTTTTATGAAACATTTATCTTCAGTTATTGTATAGCAATTTTCTATAACTATTTGGAATAGAAACACTGTTCAATTTTGTAAAAACAGATATCGTGGCAGTTACACAACGTTGAAATGATTTGAATAAAACAAAGAAAGATAACTTTGTAAAAGTTAAAGTAAATCTTAAAATATTTTTGTATATATGTTACTTTATACTTTTACCTTGTGATTTATTTTAAAATAAATTCTGACAGTAAAATTGTCCCAATTGAAGCGTGGAAAGCGCTAGGGGCTCGTGGTGTGTGCATTCTTACTAACCTTTATAATAGAATCCTAAACGACCGAATAATGCCCGATCAGGGCGGCTTAGTATAATAACGCCGGTCCACAAAGGTAAAGGGTCCGTTCAGGATTGCGGTAATTACCGCGGTATAAAGGTGATGTCACACACCATGAAGCTCTTCGAGCGCATTATTGACACCAGGATCCGACAGGAGTGTACAGTGTCGGACTCCCAGTACGGTTTCCAACCAGGACGCGGTACCACGGACCCTATATTCGCGCCCTAAGGATCCTCATGGAGAAGCACAGGGAAAAGAATATGCCCCTGTATTTTTTATTCCTAGACCTGCAGAAGGCCTTTCCGTTCCCAGGGAGATGATCTGGTGGGCGTTGCGGTCGAAGTTGATATCAGAGACCTACGTGGAAATTGTACGTGACAAGTACCGCAACTCCGATTCAATAGTCAGGACCGCTGTTGGTGATACCACCCCCTTCCCCATAACCGTAGGCGTGCATCAGGGCTCCGTCTTAAGCCCCTATCTCTTTAGTGTGATATTAGACGAACTGTCAGCCAGCGTACAGAAACTACCGTAGGCTTGGCTGCTTATGTACTCTGATGATTTCGCACTGGTAGATGGAGACAAAGGACGGCTCACCAGACGCGTGCACGCATGGAGGGAGGCGCTTGAGAACGGCGGGCTGAAGCTAAACGTGGCGAAGACGGAGTATATGGCCTGCAACAGCACAGATCTGACGTCTCTCCGTATAGGCGACGACACCGCCGAGCGCACGGACAATTTCAGGTACCTCGGATCTGTGCTTGATGCGTCCGGGGACATCGATCGCGACATCAAGGCCCGTATATCAGCGGCTTGGCCGAAATGACACGAGGTGACGGGTGTCATGTGTGACCCCAAAATGCCGGTCAAGCAGGTATATAAGACCATCATAAGGCCTGTCCTTACGTACGGCAGTGAGGCGTGGCCGGTGCTGGAGCGACAACGGCAGTTGTTGCATGTCACGGAGATGAACATGCTGCGCTGGATGTGTGGCGTCACGCGGAATGACCGTGTACGGAATACATACATCCGCGGCAGCCTTCGTGTCCGTGACACTGCTGACAAGCTGTAGGAAAGTCGCCTCCGCTGGTACGGCCACGTCTTACGACGACCGGCAAGCTACGTGGTAAAACAAATGCCTGGATATGACCCTACCCAGGAGTAGAGGACGGCCCAAGAAACGCTGGCTTGATGTCGTGCAGGATGACATGCGCGCCAATGGGCTAGTTGTGAGGGACGCCGAAGACCGGGCAAAGTGGAGGAGGAAGTGTAGGAAAGCGGACCCTGGGTTCCCCCGCGCTGGGCGGGATAAGCAACCGGGATAAACGCTAGGTAGAAGAAGAAGAAATTCTGACAGTAAAATTATTTATAACGTGATATTTTTTGGTTTGGTGGAAAATCATATTTGATATAATAGAAAGATATAAAATGATTACAATATTCAATTATTGTTATATAGTTTAAAAAAGCATGAAAATCTCTAACTGATTGCTATATAGATATAAGAAGGAAAGTTGTTTTGTGCCTTTGTACTGTATCAGGCAATCAGTTTGATGCAATAAAGTTGCAATTGCGAATATGCGCCATTGTTTGCAACATTAAGAATGCACATTGAATTTTGGATTTACATATATTTGATAACATTCAAATCATATCACAGCAGTGCGTGTTTTTTTTTTATCAATACATTTTGTGTTTATTTTTTTTAATCCTCGACTTTTCGTGATTTACATTATTCTTTTTTATTAAATATATATATAGATATATATATATATATATATATATATCTATTATATATATATATATATATATATATATATATATATATATATATATTGTTATTTGGTAGAGGCATGCTGCATGTATACTATAGTTGTGGCACGAATGGGTCGGTTCGACTGGGGTAGGACGAAGCTCTCACAGTATGCCAGCATAAAATAGCAGCTTAATGCTGCTGTGCTTCTTACGGTGAGTCTAGAGAACCTGAGGAACCCTTATGAGACTGGAAACGAGGCGTCCACTTACCATCATACATACACATTTAAAAATTTCTTACTCTTTAAAACCAAGCTTTTGCTGGTTAATTTCCTTATACTCCCTATTATAAACTATGCAGATGTGTGCAATCCAGACCTATCGCAAAATTTTCTTAACAAGTTGGAGCGCCTTTACAACAACTGTATAAGATTTATCTTAATACGACCGCATCACTGCTTTTCGTTTTAAGCTTAAATGGCTTTCTATTCATCAGAATCATCCTAACCCTATTTTCTATACTAAGTCATCCGAGTTCTCCTTATTATCTTAAAGATAACTTCCACTTTCGGTATTCAACTCTTGACTGTGAACCTCGTTCCTCTAACGTTCTTAAGGTTCATCAGGCAATACTTCTCTGAAACGCCCTGCCTGTTGATATAAGAAAAGCACCGAAGAAGTATGCGTTTAAGAGACTGGTCCGACAACATTATCTTAAGGAAAACTGCATTTAACCGTCGATTTCTGTTTTTATTATTAGTTATTTTTTATATTATATATGCAATATTTATTATATTATTAATTATATATGTTATAACTTAATATTTTCATAATTGATATTATTTTTCTATATGTATTATTAGAACGCATGAGAATATATTTTATGTTTATATACAATATATTATGTCTAGTAATTATAAATTTTTTTGACGCCTACCAACTTTTATTTGTTTAATTCTCTCAGGGTTGACTTGTAGAGAATGCCATTAGGCATTTAATCCGCCCATTGTAATCCTTAGATTAAGGTGCAACATAATAAATATTAAATAAATAAATAAATATATATACTTACAATAACAACCTGCATCTTAAAACATATTCGTTGTCACTCACGAGAACTTATTTCGCAGGCTGTGAGGTATTAAATTCATAAGTGATGCCTCACCGCCTGTAGGTATACTACCCTTCAGTATGGAACATAACAGGAACACTGAGTAAGGAGGTTGTAACGTATCTAGATGGATTCCTGGGCAGAAAAGGATTTCTACCGTTTAGTAGTTGTTGTCAAAAAAAACTAGTAACTTAATTATCGCTAAATCATCGCGGTATCTTGCCAAGAACGCTGGCTGCGTTTCATTCATTCAAAATCATTTAATAAGATGTCATATACTCTGCCTGGTTAGTCAAGTGGTTGTAGTAGTACGACTGTTGATCCCGAAGTCCCGGGTTCGAATCTCGGGTCGGGCCTAATAAAAACAGTTATCAAGAAATTTTCGGTAGTTGCCCGGAGTCTGGGAGTTGGCGGTGTCTTACCCCCGTCCCTCGGAAAGCACGTAAAGCCGTTGGTCCTGCGCCATATCTCTTTCCGTCGTACCGGATTCCCATCGGACTGTGAGAGTGAGGGAATAGAGAGTGCACTTGTGATTGCTCGTACACTTAGCTACGCTAATCCTGTCCTGCGTGTATGGCTATTCTTCGTTGAGGCTAGCCAACGTGACCAAAATTCAGTCTGGAGGACATTATTATTATTATATCATAAACATAATTTAAGACCGTCTACCTCTGAGAGTAAAGATGGGTACGTTATGAACACTCTTATGTCTGTAGCGTCCCATACACATGTACCATACGTTTCCAGATCAGGTACACAGAGTGCTCTATTTTCATCCTCATTCTCAGATTACCTTTTTGTGTATTATTTTTTCTAGAATATATTTTAATTCACGAACGTACACGTGGTAATAATAAAAAATCTATTCTATTTTACTTCACTTCTTTTTTTGTTGTTCTCTACTATAATCTACTAAAACCACAGAATAAATAATAGTTAAAAGAAGAGAACACTCTCTGATAGCTAACTTGCGAGCTTAAACTTAGTTAGAACGTCGTTAATGTGCATAAAACTTTGCACGCCTCGAAAGTGACCTTCGTGAAATTAGCCTACCGTTTAATTTGCCAAAAAAAATTATGTGGCGCGGGTATTAAATCAAAATGTCCTACCGTCCGCGTGCGGGTGTCTATATCACTTAGCCCGTTACGCGCCTTTATTAAGACCGCGTCTAATATAGGGTTAAGTGTTGTAAGAAAACAAATTGAATCTTTTGATATTAGTTGGTATATAGTAGAAAACCGTATAGTGGCGGTAAAGAATATCCACTACCCCATATCTTACCGTGGGTTTCGTAAAAGGCGACAAAGGAAAACAGGCAGGAGATGGGCAGCAGCATCTTCCTGATAACAACAAATTACAATAAAAAAACTGCGGTTGCCAACCAGCTTGCCAAGCGTGCCAACTATGGCAAAACCCCACAATAATGAGAGTAACAAAGAGACGGCCCCCAGTACCAGGCGGCCCCGCTATTCCTGGCTACAGTGGCGACCATGGTAACGGCGGGGCAGGGGATGCTAAGAATCTCCGGTGGAGGTTCGGTTGCCACCTACGACGACTCGAACTGGCAACTTATAACGCACATACCCTGAGGACTGACGAAAAGATCCTGGAGCTATAAGAAGAGATAGACAAGTTGCGCTGGAATATCATAGGATTATCCGAGGTCCGAAAAGAGGGGGAGGACACGGTAATCCTCGAATCCGGCAACTTGCTCTATCACCGGGAGGGCGACCGTCTGTCCCAAGGAGGTGTTGGATTTATCATCCACAAGTCTCTCGTTAACAACGTTGTAAAGATTGAGAGTGTGTCGACAAGGATTGCGTACCTTATACTCAGAATCACCAAACGGTATTCGCAGAAGGTCATACAGGTTTACGCACCAACCTCGGCACACCCCGATGAGGAGGTGGAGGAAATAAATCACGTCTAATAAAGTCAACGCTCCGTCCCCCTCGTGCTTTAATCCAAAGTCCCAAAACCTTTCAGCTCGAGCTACGAAACCGTTTTCAGTGCCTAGAAGATTGCAATGCAGTTGACGATATGAATGACAAGTTCGTGGAAACTGTCCATGCGGTCGGAGCTAAGTTTTGCAAGACCCACCGCACAAGAACACAAAAACTCTCCGATCACACTGTTAATCTCATGGCTGTTAGACGGGATATGAAGCTGCAGTCTTCAGTAGATTTGACAGCATACAGGCAACTGAACAGACAGATCTCCAAATGCATGCGGCGGGACTTACGCAACTTTAGTACTGCTCGTATTGAAGAAGCGATCGAGCGGAACCAGGGCTCCAAAGTCTTTGCCAGAGATCTGTCTGCCAGAAAGAGAAAACTGTCGAAGCTGAAGACCGAGTGTGGGAGCGTTATTTCCGGGCAACCTGGGATTTTGAGTGAGATTGAGAGGTTCTATAGGCAGCTGTACACATCATCGTTAAAGCCACACGCAAGTGTGAGTAACGATCCAAGAGCGAATCTTATCCGATATTATTCCGATGATATCCCGGACGTCAGTCTAAGTGAGATTAGAATGGCTCTCCAGCACCTTAAAAACGGCCCGAAACTCTTCACCGCTGCATTGGAAGACGTTTTCAAGATTCTGGACTAGAAAGAATACGGTATCAACATCAATGCGAGTAAATCACTCACCTTCGATTTGCCGACGATATAGTCCTTATGGCAGAATTGCTGGAGAACCTACGCACTATGCTCAAACCTCAATAGTGTTTCCCAACGGATAGGTCTTAAGATGAACATGGGCAAAACAAAGATCATGTTTAATGTCCATGTCACACCTATGCCGGTAGTTGTTGTGAGCACGAAGCTCAAAGTTGTTGACGAGTATGTTTACCTGGGACAAATAGTCCGACTAGGTAAGTCCAACTTCGACCGAGAGGTCAATCGACGGATTCAACTTGGTTGGGCAGCGTTCGGGAAATTACGGCTCATCTTCTCGTCAGGTATACCTTAAAACTTGAAAACGAGACTATACAACCAGTGCGTGTTGCCAGTGATGACTTATGGAACTGAAGGTCGCTCAGCGAGCTATGGAGAGGGCTATGCTCGGAGTTTCTCTGCGTGATAAGCTTAGAAATTAGGATATCCGCAGTAGAATCAGAGTGACCGACATAGCCCAAAGGATTAGTAAGCTGAAGTGGCAATGGGCCGGCCATATAACTCGAAGAACCGACAACCGATGGGGAAAAAATGTTCTCGAGTGGCTGCCTCGTACTGGCAGCCAAAGTGTAGGGCGTCCACCTACTAGATGGAGTGACGACCTGGTAAGATATGCAGGAAGTCGATGGCTCAGGACCATGCTTTGTGGCATTCTTTGGTGGAGGCCTATGTTCAGCAGTGGACTTGTGAAGGGCTGTAATGATGATGATGATAGTAGAGAACACTGTGGTGTTATGCAATGTATTAGTATTTGTTTTTTTTTTGTTATAAAAAACTTTACCCCCATACTAGGATTTTCTCTTGTATCGTGGAGGCAGTTAACAAACATAAATTGCCCAAGGACAAACATCTTGGCCCAGAACAATCATTTGTAGGCCATAAAAATACTTGTCCCGTGCGGGATTCGAAATCGTGGCCTCAGCATTGCAACTCATTGCTTAGCTACTGTGCCACGAAGCCATCAATTTGCTGATAACAAAAACTTTATTGTTCAATGTGAGGAAGGTTAATATGCAACATTAAGTCAAATTAAGATTATAACAACGTGAACGTCTTTGAAACTCAGATTATTTATTTACTTACCATTTTAACCGAATTAAAAAAAGGAAGGGGTACTCAATTCGACTGTTCTTTTTGTATGTTACCTCAGAACTTTTTTCTAGTTGAACCGATTTTGGTGATTCTATTTTATTTGAAAGTTGGTGCTTATAATTTATACATCACATATAAAATTGATCAAGATCTGACCAGTAGTTTTGGAGTTCCAAAGCGTATTATTATTGAAGTCGGTTGTAAAAAAAAATAGTTTCATTAGATGTCTCTCTTCCTCTTTTTTAAGAAAAACCGTTACCTCCACATTATAATTTTCTTCTGTATAGCAGAGACAGTTTACATACATAGAAAAGACGTAGAACAATTATTTGTAGGCTATACAGATACTTGTTCCGTCCGAGATTCGAAGCCACGACCCTTAGCGCTGCAACTCATTATTAATTCACTGTGCCACGAAGACATCACTTCTCTGTTTCAATTTTTTTGCTATTTACAAACATGCGACACGCGACTTCATTATTAATGAAAGAGTGGCAATGTGAAGTGCTGCCACTTTCAATCTCTTAAAACCAGTATATGGTGATCTTGTATTAGTAGGCAGTCACTAGTACTCAGGAGGCGTAATTACACTGAACGATATTTAAGGTCAATGGAATTATACGCGAAAAAATCGAAAACTGCGAGAAGTTGTGTTCGGGTCACTAATCAAATCATAAATTTGTAACTATGGAGTCAGTAACTAAGTACCTAATTATCTATATCTACCTATAAATAATATATTATATTATATATATAATATAATATACTATAAATTATGTATTACCTATCGGTATTCTTAAGAACAATAAATAGAATAGAATAGAATCTATTACATTAATAGAATAGTTCAAAAAATACCTCTGTCCTGGGAAGAACCAGCAAGAAACCCAGCGGGACATTTTTAAACATATTTCACTTAATAATTTTGTTTATACAATTTTTAAGTGACATTTCATAGAACCAGCATGGTGGCGATCACCTTATTTTCATTCATGTATTCCTTGATATTATAATAACCCTTTTTAACAGTTTTTCTTTAATAAAACTTTAAAACTTTTTTTTTAACGTTTATTGACAAACTTTGAACGTGTTCTGGGATTTTGTTGTAAAAGCGTATACATTGCCCCATAAATGAATTACTGATTCTATGGAGCTGACATTACAAGCTTATGTTTCTTCCTAGTGTTTAAAGTATGAAAATCCTTATTCTTATTAAAGCTATTTATGTTTTTATGTACATACATTACATTTTCATAAATAAATTGCGATGCCAAAGTTAATATGTTTATTTCTTTAAATTTTTCTCCGAGGAACTCTACAATTTAGGTCATAAATCGCCCGTACAGCTCTCTTTTGCAAAAAAAATATGGCTTCAATATCAGGTGCATTACCTCATAGCAAAATTCCATAAGACATTACGCTATGAAAGTAACTAAAGTACACTAATCTAGTTGTCTCAACATCTGTGAGACTTCTAATCTTTCTTACAGCATATGCTGCAGAACTAAGTCTGCTTGCTAATTTAGATATATAGGGGAACAGAATGAAAAGTCGAAATTCCTATTATTATTTACGCACCCATATGCTATGCAGTACCTTTTAGCTTTTTGAGAAGGAGGCCATACTTGAATAAAACTTAAAAATAAATATCAAAATTGCCTAAATACTTATTAGAGAAAAATAATTTTTATGTTAACGTAAGGCGCGCTTCAGCTCGAGCAGGCGCGTGACAACCTCAAGGAATTAGCCTTATCTAGACGACCGCGCAGCGTAGGTATACTTTCATGCCTAAAGCGTGGAGTGAGACAGGCCTGCTAAAACTAGAAGAAAATAAAACGCAGGTAGCACAAACATTCATCCACTAAATTGGGTTCACTACGTTTTCTTATTTTGAACGTGTAAAATAGTGACGTAGAAAATTTATAAACACGTATGTACGTGTTTTTTACTCATTTGTACTTTATTTACTCATGTGTATTTTTTTTGCTCATGTGTATTTACAGGAGTACCCTTAACCGACGAGCGTGTATGCGTAGATATATGGATGTAAAAGAGGCGAGAGAGGAGTGTCAGGATCGCGCCAAATGGAAGTCCGTAGTCTCTGCCTACCCCTCTGGGTGACAGGCGTGAGTGTTTATGTATTTTTTATTCGTTTTATATTCATTTGTTTTAAAACCAGAGGCGGATTAAATGTCCACAACGCCCTAGGCTAGCAACACATCGGCGCCCCTATCTACGCGATCGATGGAATTTGATACAAAGCGCTTCATTCAAAACTTCCCTCTTATGAGCATCCCGAAAAGTTATACTATTGAGTCACCAGTTTTCAGACGTACATATATATTATGGGGTGGTCGGCTGCCTGACTACTATAGTACTGTTGCACAATGTATAGTCCTATATTAGGGACTTATGATAGTAAGGTCTATAATACAAAAGCTTTAATATAGAAGTTTCTTAGATGCATAAGCATTATGAAAGCAGAGTTATGACTTGTAGTTCCATACATAAAAGTCATATAATAGTAAGATCTATGAAATAAAGCTTATTATAGTGGCATTTAGAATGCTTCACAGCTTCGGAGACCGAGTTAAACTTGGACTCGCTAACTAATATATGGGCGGCTCCGTGGCGCAGTGGCTTAGGAATGAGAGGCTTAGAAATGAGACAACTCTAAGGGCCGCGGGTTCGAATCCCGCACGGAACAAGTATTTGTATGGCCTACAAATACTGGTACTGGGTCTGGATGTTTGTTCTTGTGAAATTTATGTATGTAAACTACCCCCATGATACAGGAGAAAATCCTAGTGTGGAGGTGGCGTTTTAATAAGAAAAAGAAATAAATGTCCTAGGCAAATGGTCTTAGTGTCGTTGCTAAGGGGGTTTTTGTAGCAAAATAACTTGCCTGTGGACATCACACACCCCTACAGATTGAGGGCTGTGTCTTAGCGCATAGCGTTATGATACGTCAGCTATTTTTCGGATGAAAGTAAGTGTGTTTGGTATTACTTTTAAGAGAAATAGCGTTATGATACGTGGATTTTTGGATACTGGTGTCTTGAAAGCTTAATACTATGATACGTTGGTGTTATTTTTAGTTAGCAACAGTACCAATTTTATTACCAAAGTCGATAGGGTTCATGTGGGTGTATTGTGATGGGGCGCCATTCGTATGTTGCTTACTGCTACTTGCTGTATTGCATCTTGTGATGGATCTACGAGTGTGCTGCAACTGATTGAAAGCATCTTGTGAATGATATGTGGGTGGTGATGTCTGCTGGGATTGTATGAGGGACATAGGGATGGTGTAAGCCCGACGACAGTCGTATTGATGTTTGCTGTGTTCTGCAGCACTGCGTTTCTGCGATGGTTGTTTGCCGGGTCGCTATTCTCAATTGCGCTCCCTGCAACTTGGTTTGACTCACAACCTAAGTAGCTTTGCCCAAGTCTGGTTCCATCATTACGGGGCTGCATAGTATTTGACCTCTATGATGTTTTATATAATAACATAATAATATTTCCCACCTTTTAATGATTGAAGGTAACATGTTAATGGATGAGACAAACATGATCGAAAAATGCATATACTCAACGTCAGTTACAAAAATCTTTTCTGATGAAGATTTATTCATCATCATCATCATTACAGCCCTTCACAAGTCCACCGCTGAACATAGGCCTCCCCCAAGGAATGCCACAAGTCCTGAGCCACCTGCATCCATCGACTTCCTGCATGTCTTGCCAGGTCGTCACTCCATCTAGAGGGGGGACGCCTTACACTTCGTCCACTGGTACGAGGCTGCCACTCGAGAATTTTTTTTACCATCGGTTGTCGGTTCTTCGAGCTATATGGCCGCCCCATTGATACTTCAGCTTACTAATCCATCAGGCTATGTCGGTCACTCTGGTTCTACTGCAGATATCCTCATTTCTAACTTTATCACGCAGAGAAACTCCGAGCATAGCGCTCTCCATAGCTCGCTGAGCGATCTTGAGTTTCCTCATCCGGCCAGCAGTGAAAGACATTTTCTCAGTTCCATAGGTCATCACTGGCAACACGCACTGGTTGTAAAGTCTCCTTTTTAAGTTTTGAGGTATACCTGACGAGAAGATATGCTGAAATTTCCCGAACAATGCCCAGCCGAGTTGAATCCGTCGATTGACCTCTTGGTCAAATTTGAACTTACCCAGTTGGACTATTTGTCCCTGGTAAACATACTCGTCAACAACTTCGAGCTTAGTGCTCCAAACAACTACCGATATAAGTGTGACACGGATGTTATACATTATCTTTGTTTTATCCATGCTCATCTTAAGACCTATCCGTTGGAAGGCACTATTGAAGTCATTGAGCATAGAACTTAGGTCTCCCAGCGATTCTGTCATATGGACTATACCGTCGGCACATCGAAGGTGAGTGATGTACTCGCCGTTTATGTTAATACCGTAACCTTTCCAGTCCAGCATGAAAACGTCTTCCAATGCAGCGGTGAAGAGTTTCAGGGATATTACGTCACCCTGTCTTACACCTCTCTGCAATTGGATAGCTTTCGTACTCTGGTTCTGTACTCGGATAGCCAACGTAGCTCTACTGTACAAGCACTTCAGCACTTCGATATACCGACAGTCAACTTGGCATCGCTGAAGGGACTGCAGCACCGCCCAAATTTCGACGGAATCAAAGACTTTCTCATAGTCCACATACGCCAGACATAGTGGCAAATTGTACTCCTCAGACTTCTGTACAATTTGCAAAAAGGTATGTATATGGTCTATGGTGCTAAAAGCCTTTTCAAGAACCGGCTTGTTCAGGAGACAGGAAGATTTCAAGTCTGCGCACGAGACGATTTGTAGCTCCAACGATGAGGTGTACAGCTGCCCATAAAACCTCTCAATCTCACTCAAAATCTCAGGTATTCCGGAAACGACGCTGCCACACTCGGTCTTCAACTTCGACAGTTGGCTCTTTCTGGCAGACAGATCTCTGGCAAAGACTTTGGAGCCCTGGTTCCGCTCGATCGCTTCTTTAATACGAGCAGTATTAAAGTTGCGTAAGTCCCGCCGCATGCATTTGAAGATCTCTCTGTTCAGTTGCCTGTATGTTGTCAAATCTACTAAAGACTGCAGCTTCTTATCCCGTCTAACAGCCATAATATTAAGAGTGTGATCGGAGAGTTTTTGTATTCTTCTGCGGCGGGTCTTGCAGAACTTAGCTCCGACCGCATGGACAGTTTCCACGAGCTTGTCATTTATATCCTCCACTGCATTGCAATCTTCTAGGCACTGTAAACGGTTTCGTAGGTCGAGGTGAAAGGTTTCGGGACTTTGGGTTAGAGCACGAGGGGGACGGAGCGTTGACTTCATTAGACGAGACCTCTCTAACTTAACGTTTAGGTTCAGTGTTTCTCTCACCATTCAGTGATCGCTGCCGGTTTTCACCCTCGCGGTCACTGAGACATCACTAAACAGTTGTCGTCTGGTCGTCATAATGAAGTCAATCTCAGTTTTTGTCGAACCGTCGGGGCTCGACCAGGTCCACTTCCTGTGGGGCTGCTTCTGAAAGAAAGAGTTCATCATAAAGAGTCTCTCTTTCTCCATTAAGTCGGCCAGCTGCTGGTCCCTTGGGTTCCGTTGCCCTATTCCGAAATTCCCTACTTTCAGCTCACCGTTCTCTCTTGTGCCTAGTTTTGTGTCGAAGTCTCCCATTAACACCGTATAGTGGGTTTTGGAGGAATGCATGGCTCTAGAGATATCCTCATACATTTCCTCCACCTCCTCATCGGGGTGTGCCGAGGTTGGTGCGTAATCCTTTAGCGAATACCGTTTGGTGATTCTGAGTATAAGGTACGCAACCCTCGTCGACACACTCCCAATCTTTATAACGTTGGTAACGGGAGACTTGTGGACGATAAATCCGACACCTCCTTGGGACAGATGTTTGCCCTCCTGGTGATAGAACAAATTGCCGAATTCGAGGATTACCGTATCCTCCCCCTCTCTTCGGTCTTCGGATAATCTAATGACGTTCCAGCGCAACTTGTCGATCTCTTCTTCCAGCTTCAGGATCTTCTCGTCAGTCCTCAGGGTGCGTGCGTTATAAGTTGCCAGGTCGAGTCGTTTTAGGTGGCAAGCGAACCTCAACCGGAGATTCTTAGCACCCCCTGCCCCGTAGTAGTAATAGCGGGCCCGCCAGGGATTGGGGCCGTCTCTTCGTTACTTTATGCTGAGATTGACTTCAATATGCCTTCTCCAAGCTGGTAGGAATTTAATAAGGTAATGACTGTTGTAACATCACTTACCTTCGATTTGCCGACGATATATTCCTTATGGCAGAATCGCTCGAGGACCTACCCTATGAGGAAGCTCAAAGTAGCTTAGCGAGCTATGGAATAGGCTATGCTACAGGTTTCTCTGCGTAATACACTTAAAAACCAGGATATCCACAGTACAATCAGAACGATCGATATAGTCTAACAGATTAGTAACCTGAAGTGGCAATGGGGTAGCCATATAACTCGAAGAAATGACAACCGATGGGGAAGAAAGGTTCTTGAGTGGCAGCCTCGCACAAGCAGGCGAAGTTTAGGGTGTCCCATCATTGAATAGAGTGACTACCTATTAAAACATGCAGGATGTAAATGGATGCAGGTGGCTCGCGACCATGCATCTGTGCCGTTCCCTGGGGTAGGCCTTTGTTCAGTAGTGGACTTGTGAAGGGCTGATACAAGTAGATTAGGGTCGGTTTAAAGTTCTAAATCTATTTGAACCCTTTCTTCTTAAACAAGGTTCTTTAGTTTTAAGTATTTATAAGGCTCTACCAACAACTTTCGATTGCTCTAGTGAATATTCATTCCTCCAATAGACACCTAAACAAACTATGTTACTAAACAACCACAACGTATATAAGTGTTCTAAATATTACGATAATGCCATGAATTTATAAAACTAAACCTTTAGAAAGATACTTGAGAAAGATCAATACATGCTTATCTTACTGGTTATGTAAATCCTATATTTTTTATAGACGGCCATTATCAATGATATGTTGCATACTAGTAACATTCATTATTAGGCAGGCGGCAGCACTGGCGAAGACTTACACATCGGCCGTGCTAATAGCTCTCAGCCAGCATTAGTATCCTTGTCGTCGACATTTTGTGCGACGTACAGTACCGTATTTAACGGAGAGCGGCACGAATCGTCGACAACTTAGCTCTTTCCGATCGGCTTGATCCATTGGTCTTGTGAACATACGTTGCATTTCTATGCACCTTCTACCGCACATACCATGAGGAGTGTTCAGAATAACTGTTAGGTTTAATTTCAGCTGCTTAATTCCATCATCTGAAACTGCAACAGAACTTGAAATTGCATAATTTCTGCCTCGCACGACCATACTGTAAAATTTACTTCCCCGCGCGCCCCTTTGTTTCCCTGTGCCCCTTACACATGCCTAGTTTGCTTTTACAATAATCATCCACAGTTTAAAATGCTACCCAACTAGAAATGTCTCAAGTAGGGCGTAAGTAAGGCGCGTGCATATTATATAAACTATTCGGGCCTGGAATAATTATTTATACACAATGCAATCAGTTGTTTCGTGTGGGATTAAAAATCGCGGCCCTGAGCGTCGCGGTCACACGCTTAGCAATTGAATTAAGCCGGCAAAAAGTAAAAGTTCTTATATAGTATATTCTTAAAAATCTTTTAAAAGATTAGACAACTAAAAATAAATTCATGCCTTAAAATCCCGTCCATCCAAAAGTTGTCTGGAACAAATCGCTTTTAGCGATAAGACCGTCTATTTTACTATTCTTTTCTTATTTTGTATTCTATATTTTACTACACATTTCTTTTTGTTTTCTAATTTTGTGTCTGGCGTCTCTATCTATGTCCTATCATTCTATATACCTAACGAAACAAAATTTATAAAAATCGTCATTATCATTATAGATCTTCACATATGCCTCTCTCAATAATGGATGGCCACAGAACACGATCTTGAGCCACCATCAACTTCATGCATGTCCTACCGGGTCGTGACTCCATCTAATGGGATTTACACCCTGCACTTTGCTTACTGGTACGCTTGAGAACCCTTTTTCACATCGGCTATCAGTTCTTCAAGCTATATGGCCACTTCATCTTCATCAATGTTGGTTACTCTGGTTCAACTGTGGATGTCATAGTTACTGAACTTGCATGTATACTAATTTTTTGTTACTACAATTTATTTTATTCTTGTAACAATACTGATATCAAGTGGTTTCAAGCAGCAGTTAATTGTTAATTCCAGCATGGATTAGAACCTACTACTTTTTGCTTTTTTTGTCTGTACCCTTATCCATTGAAAAATGTGGGATAGATTTGCATAGAAGTTTTACTTTTTTGTTGTCAAGATAATTATTTCTTGCTCCCATGTGAACAAAACAAATGTGTATAAGTGGGGCTAGGGTGAATTCATAGTAATATTCGTCTCGAATAATTTATGACATGAAATTTCGTATTAAATGCAATGTAGTAACCCTACATAATGGCGAAGCTAAATAAACACGTTCCTCGGTGCGCACATTTGTTCAGCTGCGTCTCATTGGAATTATGTCAAGCTTAATTCATCTTACGTTTTTTTTTCATTTATTGTGTAACATATTTCCATTGTAGGTTACATCTTAACGTTTTTTTTCTTCTAGTTGTAATGGAGTACTCTTCTTTGACTTCCTCGTTAGTCTAGTGGTAAGTGCGACTACTGATCATGTGGTTGGTTTGAATCTCAGGTTGGGCCAAAATTAGTTATTGGCTTTTTCTGTTAAGAAATTTTCACTAGCAGCCTGGAGGCATAAAGTTGGCGTTATTTCACTCCTGTGAACCTGAAAACACGAAAAGCCTTTTGGAAGTGCCTGCTCTTTACTCCGTCGTGTCGAATTGAGTTCCAATCAGACTATAGAGAGTGGTATAATAGAGAGTGCGCCTGTGCTTGCTGCTGTGCTGTTTACACTTGTGCACTATAATCCTGTTCTACGCAGATTGCTAGTTTGGGTTGAAATTGGCCGCCGAGAACGAAATTCGGTCTGGATGACATTATTTTATTAAACTTTTCCATAGCTAACATCTTATTGTAAAGTATAAAACGAAAAATTTGTTCACTGTACAAGGAAGTGTGGAAACTTAATAGTGAGCGTGCAGCGTAGCGGGGCGTTCAGCGTGCATGATTATAACTCTCTTCTTTATTTCAAGTCTAAAAGTTGTTCAATTGGCATGTGATATCAAAAGGCAAATCAACAAAAATTTAATTTTCTATCGTGCCAGGCTCCGATATCACCACAGAATTTCTGAATTCTCCTTTATTTCAGCTTTGAATATATACATCAATTGGTGAGTCAGATCAAAAGGCAAAATGATAAAAAAATTAAATTTGCTATAGCGAAAGGCTCTGATGTCACTCTTTGCAAGATAATATGATGACCATTGACAAAACCATTTACAAATATCTATACAAATAAATTAAATTGAAGTGTCTGTCTGTAAAATATAAAACTGGTTTCTATTATGCTCAGAATTTTCTTAAGACATACATAATAATAATAATAATTTATTTATTATATCTGGACCTGGCTCACGAGGTGACCGACATGCCGACCGAATTTATACCTCAGCCTCTCGGGTCATCTAAGGCGACTGGGACTCCGTGACTGGTCGGTCCAAGCTCAAATGCAGAAGGCAGTGCTCCTCGATACCGCCCGCATCGTCCGCAAGTTCCTTTCCCTTTCCCCAAAACCCTCGGCCGTTTGGTCTCCCCTGCCAAGGGCTTCCATCTGGTTGGGTTTTAATTTATTTATGTACTATTTCATGTATTTATTTTATTGATATTAATGTATGTATATCGTTTTCATTTACAATTATATATTTGTACAGCCCAACCAGTTGAGAAAATTATACAAATATCCCACATAATTTATTTATTGCGTTACTGTGTACAATAGTTAAGGTGACATATCATATAAGATATCAACAGTTGCCTCATCAGGCGTGCAATAGATTTGCAATATTATCTTACAAGATAAAATGTTTAAAAAATGGTTGGAACTTTTGGAATTATAAAATTCGTTTAACGTATAAAACGTATATTCGAAAGAAAGAAAGAAAGAAAAATTATTTATTACACCAAACACCAAAACACATGTTACAAAAGATATTATGCACTAAAAAACTTATAACTACAGATCAAAACAAAATTAAAACTTAAATAAAATCATTACAATCAAAATTTTATTATGTATGAGGGTTTGGTATAAAAGGGCTACACTCAGCAATATTTCGTGGTATTATCCACGAAGCTGGTTTTCAGTGCGCCCTCTAGTGAGTAACGTACGGTCGAATATGCAACAACCAGTACCACTATTACAACGCTACACTTGTTGCACCTACCACACATAAACACATAGTGAGTAAAAAACAAAAATAAAAAAGTGAAAAAGTGAGATGCAGATATTGCTGATTTTATAATAACAAACATCGCAAATTATTTATTACCTATTATAAAATATTAAATTATTTTATAATTATAACAATATAATAATTATAAAATCGACTACTATTACTACTTCTATTACATACTACAAAAATTTACTAGAACCTACATGTGACGTTTGCTAATAATGAGTATATTGTGTCTGTTTGGTGGCAGCTGTAAATAATATTTAAATACGTTTTTGTATATTGAGAACATGAATTCTGTATTTTTTTCTAAAAACTAATAACGATGTCAAACTACGCAGTGGGGGTGGTAAATCGTTCCAGCATTTTGAGGCTGCGTATCTAAAGCTACCCCGAAATAACTGAATACGACAGCTTGGAACTTTTAAAGACCACTTAGACCGCCTTGTTTCATATTTTTGCGTCTCACAGGAGTTGTCAAGTTTATTTGCGAGATAGGGTGGAGTACGATATTTTAATAAATTAAATAATAAACAAGCCATATGCAGATTGCGTCTACCTTTCATTTTTATCATATTAGCACTGTTAAGAAAAGGTGTGACATGAGTACGGGGTGGTATACTGAAGACAAACCGAGCACATGCGTTTTGAACCCTCTGAATAGTGTTTTCTGTTCGAGCGAGTAAGCGAGGACCATAAACAACATCCATGTAGTCAAATTTTGACAGCACCAGAGAATTAGCCAGCTGAATCCTAATACTCGTACTTAGCGAATCCCTAATTTGATAAAGAATTTTTAATCGGTAGAAACAATTTCTTGCGATCTCAGAGATATGTTTTTCAAATTTGAGCTCATCATCTACCATTAATCCAAGAATTCTAGCTTCCTCACCCTATTTACTACTTCACCACTAATCGATACATGCTGTCCCTTATTTACTATGTTTTTTATTTGGTGTTTTGTGCCAAGAATCAAATACTTTGACTTACTTGCGTTAAGTGCTAAAGTATTTGCTGCGGACCATTGAGCTATGCGTGCCAAATCTTCATTAATTTTTTGAAATGCGGAGAAAGTGTCACTAGGTTTACATGAAATATATATCTGAAGATCGTCTGCGAACATGTGATGCTTACAATGTATTAGGTTCTTAATGACGTCAGCGCTATATAGTATAAAAATTAATGGCCCTAAAATTGAGCCTTGAGGAACCCCACGTTTGACTTGTTTCGGTTTTGAATTAAGAATCATACCGTTTTCTGTTTTCAGCTCAACTTGTTGGGTTCTATGACTAAAGTAAATATCAAACCAATTAAGGGTATCTTCGCAAAAACCATAATATTTTAATTTAACCAATAATAAAGTAATATTTATGCAGTCAAATGCGCGAGAAAAGTCTAGTAGCGCTAATATAGTACCCTCCCCGTTATTAGCTGCTCCAAGTATATCATCGACCACTTCCAACATTGCTGTTGTTGTACTATGTGATTTTCGAAAACCTGACTGATTTATTGGTAATATATTTTCACTCTGTAAGTAATTACGTAATTTCTCTGCTATTATCTTTTCTAATATTTTTGAAACACATGGTAGTACACTAACAGGTCTTAAATCGTTTGGAGATGTGGGGCACGATATCTTAGGTACAGGTCTTACTACAGCAGCTTGCCATGCGGATGGGAAGGTAGACGTTTCGATAGATTTGTTTATAAGTGAGGTTACAACAGCGAGCGATTGATCAAGTGTTAATACAAGCATATCTAATGAAATTCCATCTAAACCTATTGCATTTGATTTGAGACTCCTTATGATTCTTAGCACATCACTCTCATTCACTGTTTTAAGTCTGAATATAGCAGAACTAAAGCGATGGTTTTGAAAGTAGGTTACTTCAGATAACGACAGACTGCTGTTATTGGGTAACTTTAAAAAGTGCTCGTTTAAAAGGTCTGGATTTGTAAAAATGTGGGTTGGGAGAACTGTTTTTTCTTTAATTCTTACATTCTTTTTTATATGTTTCCAGAGTAATTTAGGATTGTTCTTGTTGTTGTTAACATAATAATCAAAATAAGCACATTTTTCACGTTTAATCGCTTTTTCTAAAACGCGTTTCAATTCTTTATAAAATACAAAATGACTGTCAAGTCCGCTGTTTTTGGCTCTTTTATATGCTTCATCTCGACGACTCATAAGTTGCAATATATTATATGTTATCCAAGGATATCGTTCGCTTTTTATCCTTTTAACTTTAATTGGCGCGTGAATATCAAATTACTGAATTAAAATAGAATTGAGGGAACTCAGCATAATATTTACATCCGTAATTGAGATTAAATTCTTCCAATCAATATTAACTAGATCCGAGTGAAATGCATCCTTATTTATGAAATTAAGTGGTCTGCTATTTAATAGGTCTTGGTTTATTTATCGTGATATTTAATAGACATGTAACAAACGCGTGGTTGCCTAAGTTGTATATATAATCCACCGTAAGCTCGTATTTTTCGATGTCAGTGCATATTAGATCGATTATAGTTTCACTGTGCGATGTAAAATGTGTATATTCCGTTACACATTGGTTCAATTTAAAACATGTTAAAATCGTTTGCAACTTTTTAAAATCACTTGAATACATATTAGTTTTAGAATAAGTAATATTAAAATCACCTAGTAAAATTATATTGTGACTCCAATTAAATGTTTCCAATGAGAATGATAATGCGTCTATAAATTCATCTGTAGGAAGCCAAGGTGGCTTATACGCAGTTCCGCAAACAATTTTCTTACCAGATATAGTAAGTCCGAGCCACAACTGTTCAACCTGCGGTTAGGTGGGTGCGCAAGAACGCGTGCGGTTATCCCACGTCGGATTTAGAATCCGACTCCACCTCCGCGGGCACGCACGCTCGGCGAGCGAGGTATGTGTCGCAGTCGGTAACCGGGCACAGCGGGAGCGCGACCCTCCTCACCTGTCCGCAACCACGTTTCGTTGACTGCCATTACATCAACATCATGACGAGACATAGCTGCTGGAAATTCGTCATGACGTGTACCTAACGACCCAGCGTTTAATAGCCCAACTTTAAATTTGCCTTTGTTATTATATTTTATGTTTGTTTAAAAAACATAATACTTCAAACAGTAATGTGCACGTAATAATAAAATCCACCACCACTGAGTAATTTGTTAAATTTTGAGTAAAGCAGTAGAGAACAGTTTTTTTATATATTTTTAGGTTTAAGCACGTAGCCTTCGAAAATAATATTAAATACAGACATAATATACTTATAATATCTATATCATTATATGTGTTAATAGAATATAGCATTAATGTGAAACCCATAATGCAGTTTTGATAATAAACATAGGGTACATAGAAAACAATAAATAACTTACGTAACGTACTTCGTATTCGCTTATATTGATAAACAATTGTACTTGGTAGACATAATATTATAACATAAAAATATATAAGTTTAACTAATTTTATATAAAATTCATTTTGGTATGATGGGACTAATTGGCTCTGAACCAAAAACACGGTTTAAGTCATCTATACCCCCTAATACGATACGATGGTGACCCACTTTCTCGACGTGCAAGCACCCTGCCTTCTCGAGTCCAGATATAACGCCATCCCTTTTTACGGCCCTCTTCGCGGGCACTATAGAACAGAGATCGATTCCATTTAGATAGACGTTCGTTAACGTAGAACTTACGGATTTCGCCACGCAGTCCCAGTCCGCTGGTGTCGACGCCGCGACGCACGCGCGTCGCTCGCAGGAGCGCGTCGCGTACGGAACGACGCGCAAGGCGCACGACAATGGTACGCGGACGTGGTTGTCGCGGTGACGCCTCTCCCTCATTCATCGCTACCGCACCACCTACACGTCGCATACCCACTCTCTCACAGCTCACTACGTCACGATGTCCAATTCCACTCCTATTTTCTTTGCACAGGCTGTTACGATGTGCATAGTGCTCTCCCCACAGTCCTCCGGGATTCCGGATATTTCTATATCGTTCCCCAAGAGGTCTTGATCTCGCTCACGCAGGTCGAATTTTAGCTGATGGATAGTTTTTTCGAGTTCGCCCATGTTAGTTATGCTATGATCGGGTTTGGCCTGTTTTTCAATAATGTCTATACGTGTTTCTAAGTTGCCTATTCTTTCGTCATATGATCTTAAGAGAGCCTTAAGGTCCTGAACCTCCTGGCAGAAGGTTCGTAGCTCACTTTTGGTCTTACACATCTCCTCTCGAAACATACGCAATTCCATGGCTAGATTTTTATTGGCATCCAAAGAAGTGGTATTATCCACAGCAGGTATATTAATCTGCTCAGTATTCGTGGGTTTGTCCATTTCCATCTGAATAGATTTATTCATGCTACGTACTGGCGTATTTTGATTATTACCTTTTGGCATATTAACTACACAGTCAGGACATGTCCAGATTTTGGGTATTGGGTCTTTTGTTTTCATACCTAAACAAGCTTTGTGACACATACTGCTACATACATTACACTTAATGCCGTCTATCGCATTTTGGGTCATAAAGCGTTGACATGCACTGCACTTCATTGCGATGTTGTTGATCTTTTATAGATATCGTTATCGTTACTATTAACAGATGTAGATAAATTTACTTTAGTTAGTATAAATGTAAATTTATTTATAAAATTATTCTGTATTTAAACACTCTGCTATGCGTATGTTATTCACCGTTTTAATATCAATATCTGTAGTTTGAACATCGGAAGTCGTTTTCGATTGTTTGTAAATAACAGTCGGTATATGAAAAATAACTATTATCTTCCAACAAAAACGAAACTTACTTTATTTAGCAATACTCGTATATTTGAACCTTTTTAATTCAAACACACAATTTTAACACAAATAATATTTCACTAATTTTATCCAAAGAATATAACTTTATGCTATTTTTAATGCAATTATTGAAGAGCTACTTGCCGTTAGCACAACGACCGTAACGTCACTCCACCAACTAGTGTTTTAGTTTATGTTTGAATTTTGGTCCTTTCATTCCTTTAATACTATTGAGTAAGTGATTGAATACTTAAAATTGCTGTTATATTTGCACTTTTGTATAACATTTCACTTTTAATTTTAGGTAGAGAAAGATCATTTTGATAGCAAGGGCGTAAATTTTGCCGCGTTGAAAACTTCTATTTAAATAATCGCAATTATTTTTGGTAAATAGGCACAAATCTAAGATTAAATTTCATTTCATTCCGGTTAAGATTTTTTTTAATAAATTCCTTAGGCTTTCTCTATTTGTCTTATGGTATATGATACGCAAACATTTCTATAGTATAAAAGTTTAATTTATGTTAGTTGCATTAGCCCAAAAAAATTTACTGTACAATAATAGTGGATAAATATAACCATAGTATGCATTTTAGTAACAGATTTAGAGGTTGAATAAGAACGTATTTAATGAACATAGCAATAACTTGACTTTTTTGTTAATCTTTTCTAAGTGTGGTTTTCAATTGAGGTGAGAGTCAAGTTTAACTCCAAGAAAGCTTGTATTATCTACTAACTCTAAGACTGAGCTACTAATTGCGATTTTTAAATGGATTGGATTGGTCTTATAATTTCTAAATTGGAGAATTTTAGTTTTAGTTTTATTAATTGTTGGGTTAAAATACTTTAACCAGATCACTAAGTCTTTGTGAATTTATTAATTTCACTTTATAGTTCTAAATTATTTATTAGCTTACCGGTATAAAGAACTGTAGCATCGTCAGAAAACATTATTTTTAAATGTTTGGTGATATTAAATATTTCGTTAAAATATATTTAAAACAAAGGGGGTCCGAGTATACTTCCTTGAGGTACACCAATGTAGACTTTTTTAAACTTAGACTCAACTGTTTCAATAGTTTTAGTATTATTATTATATTTCTCAAAAATCATTGCTTAGTAGCGATCTTCAAGGTATGATTTAAATAGTTTTAGAGCAATTCCGCCAATGCCAATATTTTCCAATTGTATCAGTAAAATTTCATGACTAACACAATCAAACGGTTTTGTCATATCTATGAAAAGAGCAAGATATGAATTTTTCCGTCCATATCTTTCCAAATATATTTCATGATTTTAAATATGGCTAATGACATGTTTTTTTCCTTTTTGAAATCCATATTCATTAGGATTTAAAACTTTATTAGTATTAACAACATTCATTCGTTTATTATGAATAACTTTTTCGAAAATTTTGGAAAAGGGTGTTATGGGTGTTGTGGGTCTGTAATTATTTGTGTCTTGTCATCTCTTTTTGTAAATAGGCTTTATAAGAGCAATTTTCAGGTCATTTGGAAATGTGCCTCTTTCTAACATTAGATTTATTAAAATTTCTACCATTTCAGTTAGCTCATTGAATCAATTTTATACCCGTTATTATTTTTATATTTTATGGTGTTTTCTATTGAATTGGTGTTATTTTTTATCAAGTTCCATGTAGCTTTTATTTTATTAACACTAGATTCAATATATTTAACATTCGATCTTTTTCGATTCAACTATTACCACTTTCATTATTCTACAATATTCTTTATATCTAATTATTTTAATAAAATATTTATTATTTAATAATGATTTCTTTTATTTTCGCGAAGACTACACATTAAATGAAACTTATTTTAACGGATTTAATCGCGTTTAATTTAACTTTTTAATTCTCGACGTTTCGGGTGCTTTACAGCACTCGTGGTCACGGGGGGAGAGGACTGACGTGTTTGACATCCCGATGTCATAGTTATCCCGGCTACCTTCAGTTTTTGAATATTAGTTTTTGGTCCGATCTACGCAGAATGAGCTTACAGTATTTCGAAGTCTTGCAATGGTATGCTTAGGTGTGGATTTAATATTATTAATTACAGGATCTCAAGCAGATGGCAGCACCCATCCATCTTCTCTATTGAAATTAGGATGATTTTTTTTTAATTTCAATAGCCTCGCGAATCATCCTTGGTAGGAATCGGTGTTCTTTTGCGAGGATTTGTGAAAAAATGCGACAAGTAGTTGTCTTGATGTTAACCTAGCAGTACCCAAAAATTCTAAAGGGACCTATATATGAGAAAATCTGAGGGTGCAAAGTCAGGACTATATGGTGGATGAATTAACACTTCCCAACCAAGCTCTCTCAATTTGTGCTGAGTGGCCAAATACGTGTGTTGTTTGGCGTTATCATAATGAAAGACCACTCCTTTTCTCTTGATCAATTCTAAGATATAAAATAAAAAACCAAAATAAATAAATAAACTAAAACTAGTAACTTAATTATCATATAGTCCTACTCTCCGCGGTATCGTACCAAGAACGCTGTCTGCGTTTCCTCGCAGAATAGATATAACATCATTTAATAAGATGTCATATACTCTGCCTCGTTGGTCTAGTGGTCGTAGTAGTGCGACTGCTGATCTCGAAGTCCCGGGTTCAAATCTTGGGTCAGACCAAAAAAACACAGTTATCAAGAAATTCTCAGTAACTGCCGGAGTCTGGGAGTTGGCGGTGTCTTACCCCCGTGCCTCGGAAATCACGTGAAGCCGTTGGTCCTGCGCCTGATCTCTTTCTATTCGTGTCGGTTTCCCATAGGACTATGAGAGTGAGGGAATAGAGAGTGCAAGTATGATTGCACGTACACTTGGCTACTATAATCCAGTCCTGCGCCGATGGCTATTCTTCGTTGAGGCTGGCCACCGTGACCTAAATTCGGTCTGAAAGACATTACATGCAGGAATTAAATGAATGCTGGTGGCTTGCGACCGTGCATTTGTGGCGTTCCCTGCGGGAGGCCTATGTTCAGCAGTGGATTTTCGAAAAGCTGTAATGATATTGATGACTCATGTAAAACAAGTGGAATATGGTCGGTTTAAAGTTTTTAACCTATTTGAATCATGTCTTCTTGAATAGAATAGAATAGAATAGAAGCAGGGTTCTCTAGTTTAAAATAATTATAAAGCTCTACCAACAACTTTCGATTGCTCTAGTGAATATTCATTCTTCCAAGGGATACCTACTACGTTACGAACTATGTTACTCAACAACCACAACGTATATAAGGGTCCTAATTAAGACGATAATGCCATGCATTTATAAAACTAAACCTTTAGAAAGATACTTGAGAAAGATCAATGTATGTGTAGGAAGTATAGTGGGTATAGTACAGAGACTGATTTTGTAGTTAGGAATAATAATTAATTCGTTTACACGAATTAATTATCCAACGAGTCGAGGATAAACTAGTAACGCAATACGACAAGCGCACCGTTCCACGTCAGAGCCAAGACTCTCTTAACGGCGGCCGCTCAGTCCGTTTTATACAAGCAGGACGGGTGGCAACGCAGGTGTAATGCCGCAGGTGTGCGGTACACGTGTCGTTTACAAGAATTCTGTCTAGCTAGACCGACGCAACCGCATCTGCAACGGTGCAGGTGCCGTCACGGCCATACTGACATGCGTGCGTCCTCGCACGCGCTCCATCACAATTTTAGTTATCTGTAAAACATCGTTCGATTATCCTGACAAAACAGCGTCTGGTCCGATCTATACTGACCCTTCAGACTCGGGTGATAATCAGTTTTGTTCCGGCTGTATGTCCTACAAAAC
This sequence comes from Parnassius mnemosyne, assembly GCA_963668995.1. Taxonomy (NCBI): domain Eukaryota; kingdom Metazoa; phylum Arthropoda; class Insecta; order Lepidoptera; family Papilionidae; genus Parnassius; species Parnassius mnemosyne. Next base: position 53,898,234 of record CAVLGL010000104.1, on the reverse strand, counting down.
TTTTATCATCTTTATGTTAGATCGGAATGATTAGTCTGTAGCTTTTTCTACTTTCTCTTTTTTTACAAGTACTGTTTTCGCTAGTCCGGAATCACTATTCCCTATAGCAATATCACTGGACCGGCACAAAGCCCTGCAATGATAGTAAGAACTATTCTTTTTTCTTAACCTCTTTTTTTTTCAGTACTATATATGCTAGTCCGGAATCACTATTCCCTTTAGCTATATCATTGGACCGGCAAACGCCCTGCAATGATAGTAAGAACCACATTTTTTTTTCTTACTCTCTTTTTTTTCAATTTAGTATAGAACAGTTACAGACCAACCATACCGCAAACATGTCCCCGTCACAATCACACAAAAGTGTATCGTTAGGGACGTAGTGACACGATAACACCTAAGTATGTAAACCAACAGCAACACGACACATATCCCAGTGCAGCACAGACCAGCCTCCCTGCAACTTCATGTTCCTTTCCTGCACTAGAATAATTACTTCGCTAGAGTGTTGCAACGTCTCTAGTATTTTCTAGATGCACAGACACGGCTACCTCTGACTGTCGCACGTCCTCGTGCGGTTGACAGTGAACAGCATACGGTCTATCAGTTATCACCACCTGCTAACAGATATTAACTCTTGTAAAATATTACAACGGTCGACCATCCCAGACTTCATTTAAGTCTGGAACGCGCCAATATGGCTACCTCCAGGCAAACGCACTACAGCTTTTCATTCTGCTGCGTTCGTGCCACATTCGCGCCAGCAAGCCGTCGCGCCATACTAGCGCTAGCGAATCGTCGCACTGCTTTGCAAAATTAAAAGAAATCGAGATAAATGTATTGCGAACCATGGAATTCCGAACTTCCAAAATTCATCACACATTCTCTTAAGAAACGGCAACTGTATGACATTTGAAAACATTGCAGAAAACGGAAACTATGTGTAGAGACGGATAACATCACATATTTCAAAGGGAAGGAGGCAACTGCGCAAAATCTACGAAAGCCGACCAAGCCTCAGACGTTCATTTACAGCACCAAAGGACCATGTGTTCGGCGGCCGCTTGAATTGCCTTGCCGTAAAATCTGCCGATAAGTTATAGACTGTAGCGGTGTAGGCTCAATCTTACTAGCGCTCGGCCGTACCTGCCCATCTTCGATTAGCCGTCACAACATCTTCCTCATTGATCATTGTTGTAGAGACTTCTACGAATCTCTCGACATCAAACCCCAATCTTGACGACCACACAGTATTCGGAGCAAACTGCAACACTGATCAACACATTAGAACACAAAAATGTCACTTATTATTTTCATTTCCTAGCATGTTAAAGTTAATCTTTTATTTTGGTACATCGCTTAAACGTTTTGAATTTCAAAATATAACAGATGATAATCATGTTTCGCATGAACTATCAAATTACAACAAAACTTGAACAAGTTAATTTTTCATTCAATGCAAACGATGACTCGTCTAGAAAGCCTCCGAAATTTTCTTTCATTTGTTAACATATTTAGGTACGTCAGAAATAATGAAAACAATCGAGGGTACTTTTAATACTAATCGAACAAAAGGATTTATCTTTTGGCTTAAATAATTTCACTTTGTCTTTTCTCTACACTTTAATGATACGACAATATCGTAAGTAGGACAGCAAATTTCATTACGGTATTTAACATAAAAATAGAATCATCAATGCAGAATGCATTATAGTCTTTCACAAATGTAATAATCCTCATACTATTCGAAGATTGTATGTGGGCAAAAATGGGGACTTTATCCCACTTCTGATGTAGGAAGTATAGTGGGTATAGTACAGAGACTGATTTTGTAGTTAGGAATAATAATTAATTCGTTTACACGAATTAATTATCCAACGAGTCGAGGATAAACTAGTAACGCAATACGACAAGCGCACCGTTCCACGTCAGAGCCAAGACTCTCTTAACGGCGGCCGCTCAGTCCGTTTTATACAAGCAGGACGGGTGGCAACGCAGGTGTAATGCCGCAGGTGTGCGGTACACGTGTCGTTTACAAGAATTCTGTCTAGCTAGACCGACGCAACCGCATCTGCAACGGTGCAGGTGCCGTCATATGCTTATTTTACTGGTTACGTAAATTCAAAATTTTTATAGACGGCCCTTATCAATGATATGTTGCATACTAGTAACATTCATTATTATGAAGGCGGCAACACTGGCGATGCCTTATACATCAGCCGCGCTAATAGTTCTCAGCCAGCATCAGTATCCTTGTCGTCGACATTTTGTGCGACGTACAGTACCGTATTCAACGGAGAGCGGCACGAATCGTCGACAACTTAGCTCTTTCCGATCGGCTTGATCCATTGGTCTTGTGAACATACGTTGCATTTCTATGCGCCTTCTCCCGCACATACCATGAGGAGTGTTCAGAATAACTGTTAGGGTTAATTTAAGCTGCTGAATTCCACCATCTGAAACTGCAACAGAACATGAAATTGCATAATTTCTGCCTCGCACGACCATACTGTAAAATTTACTTTCCCGTGCACCCCTGTGTAACCCTGTGCCCCTTACACTTACCTTGTTTGCATTTAGGATAATCTTCCACTGCTTAAACTCTACCTACCTAGAAATGTCTCAAGTATCGAGGAGGCGCGTGCATATTATTTAAACTATTCAGGCCTGGAATAATTATTTATGCACAATGCAATCAGTTGTTTCGTGTGGGATTAAAGATCGCGGGCCTGAACGTTGCGGTCACACGCTTAGCAATTGAATTAAGCCAGCAAAAAGTAAACGTTCTCATATAGTATATAGTATATTCTTTAGAATCTTTTAAAAGATTAGACAACTGAAAATAAATTCATGCCTTAAAATCCCGTCCATCCAAAAGATTTCTGGAACAAATCGCTTTTAGCGATAAGACCGCCTATTTTACAATTCTTTTCTTATTTTGTATTCTATATTTTAGTACATATTTCTTTTTGTTTTCTAATTTTATGTCTGGCGTCTCTATCTGTCTCCTATTATTCTATCTACCTAACGAAACACAACTTATAAATATCGTCATTATCATTACAGATCTTCACATATGCCTCTCCCAAGGATGGCCACAGAACACTATCTTGAGCCACCATCAACTTCATGCATGTCCTACCGGGTCGTGACTCCATCTAGTGGGATGTACACCCTGCATTTTGCTTACTGGTACGCTTGAGAACCCTTTTTCACATCGGCTGTCAGTTCTTCAAGCTATATGGCCACTTCATCTTACTGATCTATTGGGCAATGTGGGTTACTCTGGTTCTACTGTGGATATCATAGTCACTGAACTTGCATGTATACTAATTTTTTGATGCTACAATTTATTTTATTCTTGTAATAATACTGATATCAAGTGGTTTCAAGCAGCAGTTAATTGTTAATTCTAGCATGGATTGGAACCTACTACTTTTTACTTTTTTGTCTGTACCCTCATCCATTGAAAAATGTAGCATAGATTTGCATAGAAGTTTTAATTTTTTGTTGTCAAGATAATTATTTCTTGCTCCCATGTGAACAAAACAATTGCGTATAAGTTGAGCTAGGGTGAATTCATAATAATATTCGTCTCGAATAATTTATGACATGAAATTTCGTACTAAATGCAATGTAGTTACCCTATATGAGAGTGCGCCTGTGCTTGCGGATGTGCTGTTAATACTTGTGCACTATAATCCTGTTTTACGCAGATTGCTAGTTTGCGTTGAGATTGGCCGCCGTGAACGAAATTCAGTCTGGATGACATTATTTTATTAAACTCTTCAATAGCTATCATCTTATTTTAAAGTATTAAACGAAAAATTTGTTCACTATCTTAGGAAGTGTGGAAACTTAATAGCGAGCGTGTAGCGTGGCGGAGCGTTCAGCGTGCATGATTATAATTCTCTTCTTTATTTCAAGTTTAAGCGTTGTTAAATTGGCGGGTTATATCAAAAGGCAAATCGACAAAATTTTAATGTTCTATCGTGCCAGGCTTCGATATCACCACAGAATTTCTGCAATCTTTTTTATTTTAGCTTTGAACATATACCTACATCAATAAGTGGATCAGAGCAAAAGGCAAAATGATAAAAAATTAAATTTGCTATAGCGAAAGGCTCTGATGTCACTCTGCACCACAATATGATGACTTTTGACAAAACCGTTTACGAATACACATATAAATTAAATTGAAGTGTCTGTCTGATATATATATATATATAACCGTATCCTATTATGCTCAGGGATGTCTTAAGACACAAATAATAATAATAATAATAATTGATTTATTTATTATATCTGGACCTGGCTCACGAGGTGACCGACATGCCGACCGAATTTATACCTCAGCCTCTCGGGTCATCTGAGGCGACATCTTGAACGGATCGCTCCAAGCTTAAATGCAGAAGGCGGTGCTCCTTGATACCGCCCGCATCGTCCTCAGGTTTCTTTCCCTTTCCCCCTAACCCTTGGCCGTTTGGTCTCCCTTGCAGTATGCTACGATCTGGTTGGGTTTTTCATTTATTTATGTATTATTTTATGTATTTATTTTATTTTATTCATATTTATGTATGTTTATAATTTTCACTTACAATTATATCTTTATACAGCCCAACGAGATGAAAAAAATTATACAAATACCCTACATAATTTATATATTGCATTACTGTGTACAATAGTATAGGTGAAATATTATAAAAGGTATCAACTGGTGCCTAATCAGGCGTGCAATGTAAAAAAAAATTTGCAATATTATTTTACAAGATAAAATGTTTAAAAAATGCTCATAAGAATGAATAACACAGTATTAACTTTTGAAATTATAAAATTCGTTTAACGTATAAAACGTATGTTCCACCAACTTGGTTTTTAGTTTAAGTTTGAATTTGGGTCCTTTTATTATTTTAATACTATCGAGTAGGTAAGTGATTTAATACTTAAATTGTTGTTATATTTGCACTTTTGTATAAATTTTATTTTTAATGTTAGGTAGAGAAAAATCATTTTGATAGCAAGGGCGTAAATTTTGCCGCCTTGAAAACTTCTATCTGAATAAATCGCAATAATTTCTGATAAATAGGCACAACTCTAAGATTCACAGATTCAGACAGATTCCAGTTAAATTTATTTAATTAATTTTTTTTATAATTTATTAAAAAAAAATTACCGTAAAATAACAGTGGATAAATATAACCATAGTATGCATTTCTAGTAACAGATTCAGAGGTTGGCCAAGAACGTATATTACTTGAGGTACACCAATGTAGACGTTTTTAAACTTAGACTTAACTTATTTAAATAGTTTAAGTATTATTATTATATGTATCAAAAATAGTTGCTTAATATTGATCTCCATGGTATGATTTAAATAGTTTTAGAGCAATTCCGTGAATGCCAATATTTTCTAATTGTTTCAGTAAAATTTCATGATTAACACAATCAAACCGTTTTTTCATATCTAAGAAAAGAAGAAGATATGGATTGTTTTCGTTCATATCATCCCAAATATATTTCATGATTTTAAATATGGCTAATGACGTGTTTTAACCTTTTTGAAATCCATATTAATAAGGATTTAATACTTTATCAGTATTAATAAACTTCATTAGTTTATTATGAATAACTTTATCGTAAATTTTCGGAAAATGGTGTTATTGGTGCTATGGGTCTGTAATTATTTGGGTCTTGCTTCGATCTCTTTTTGTAAATAGGCTTTATAAGAGAAATTTTTAGGTCATTTGGAAATGTGCCTCTTTCTAACATTAGATTTATAATTTACACTATTGGTTCGGAAATTAGTACTTTAAAGATTGTTTAATTAAATACATTGATATATGACCGTAGCCAAAATATTTTTTCAGTTTTATTTGATAAACTATTTTATTCATATAATTTATGTTGATCAGAGATAAAAAAATCCTGTTGAAATTAAATAAATTAGTTAGTGTTTTGTACGACTCCACATTATAATTTTGATAAATATATGAAAGGAATAATTTATTAAAAATTTCTACCATTCCATTTGGATCACTGACTATCAACCCGTTAAATTTTATATTTATTATGGTGTTTTCTATTGAATTGGTGATATTTTAGTTTATTAACAGTGGTAGAGCCACGCGGCAGCTTTTGCTGTCGCACGCATGGGCCGGCTCGAACCGGGGTGGTACCACGACCTCACAGAAAACCAGCGTGAAGTAGCGGTTTACCTCTGCGTTTCGCTTGGTTAGTGCAGGTGGCCGGAGGCCCTTTTTACTGGAAATGAGGCATTCTATGTTAGTCCTCACGGGTGACAACGCATCTACATTTTGATTTGTAATAGAGGATAGATGTAGATGTCTATGGGCCGCAGCAACCACTTACCATCGGGTGGACTGTGTGCTCGAAGCGACTTCCGAGGTAGATGGAGGCTTGTAGGATTCCGGAGTGGCGCGGCCCGAGTTTTAAGAAGGCTTCGCCGAAGACTTCACGTGTAAATGGAGGCTTGCAGGATCCCGGGGCAGTGCGGCCCCGGGATAAGGCCTTTAGGAGATACTTCTAATTCGCGAACTGAAGCGAGACTGCCTTTCTTCACCGATTGTTCGGCTTTTATACCTTTCTAGAGAGAACGGAAAAATTATTTAAATTATACGCAAATTTTTTGTAAATGGTCAAGAGAAAAGAGGATTTATGTGGAATTATCGAAATAGGAATAACAGATCGGTAGCAAATTTGAATATAATTACCATGGAAACGATATAAATAAGAAAGACAAAACATGTCAAATTTTTGTTTTAGGTTTATAATAAGAAAACTATAAGATTTAAGTGGAAAATGAGATATTATTGATATAGGAAAAAAGGTAGCGCAACTGCCCACACAAAGCCCAAGATTGTAGAGTTACGGAAAACTAGCTAAAAGATCGAAAAAAGGTAGACTCCATTGACACCAATTTAAAAGTGCTGATAATGTGAAAATACGAAGTAAAAATGATTTGTTATTGTGTTCTTATGGTTTAAAATCGTTACAGGATCCTATGGAAATAAAGGTGATGTAAAATATCCAGTTTTGAGGTGAATGCAGAAAATCGAAACAGAATGGAAAAATGAATTTAAAATAATGTAAAATGATACGTAAGTAGTATAACACTACATTTTCGCCAAATGTCGTGAAGCGACAATTAAAAAAAAATAGAACCTAACCTAAGTACAACAAAACAACAAAAGTAGAGCCAGAAAACAATATATTTAAATTTATAAAAGGTATTTATAATTTTATAAAAAAATGGAATGAGGATGATGATGAATGAGGTGAGAGTACAATTAGATTATAAAAAAAAAAAATAAAGGTGAGAGAATAGGGGAATATAGTGTTGTAGTGGGGCCTTAAAGTCGAAGCGACACACGTTGCGTTTGTAGAAGTAGGTTTATTAGCAGCGACGGCACGCAGCGCCTGAAGCCAGCACACGCCGTTTGCGCTTGTAGAGGTAGGTTTTCTTAGCAGCGACGGCGCGCAGCGCTTGGAGCCAGTACACGCAGCGTCCGGAGCCGGCGCACGTAGCGCCTGGAGAAGGGGCGCGCAACGCTTAGAGCCAGCAGTTGCAGCGCCCAAAGGTAGCGCCGGCGGTAGGTGCACTCGGCGCCTGGAGTAAGTAGTAGTAGTGCCCGGAGTAGTGTGGCCCCCGCGCTTGTAGTAGACTCGAAGCGACTTCCGAGGTAGATGGAGGCTTGTAGGATTCCGGAGTGGCGCGGCCCGAGTTTTAAGAAGGCTTCGCCGAAGACTTCACGTGTAAATGGAGGCTTGCAGGATCCCGGGGCAGTGCGGCCCCGGGATAAGGCCTTTAGGAGATACTTCTAATTCGCGAACTGAAGCGAGACTGCCTTTCTTCACCGATTGTTCGGCTTTTATACCTTTCTAGAGAGAACGGAAAAATTATTTAAATTATACGCAAATTTTTTGTAAATGGTCAAGAGAAAAGAGGATTTATGTGGAATTATCGAAATAGGAATGACAGATCGGTAGCAAATTTGAATATAATTACCATGGAAACGATATAAATAAGAAAGACAAAACATGTCAAATTTTTGTTTTTGGTTTATAATAAGAAAACGGTAAGATTTAAGTGGAAAATTAGATATTATTGATATAGGAAAAAAGGTAGCGCAGCTGCCCACACAAAGTCCAAGATTGTAGAGTTACGGAAAACTAGCTAAAAGATCGAAAAAAGGTAGACTCCATTGACACCAATTTAAAAGTGCTGATAATGTGAAAATACGAAGTAGAAATGATTTGTTATTGTGTTCTTATGGTTTAAAATCGTTACAGGATCCTATGGAAATAAAGGTGATGTAAAATATCCAGTTTTGAGGTAAATGCAGAAAATCGAAACAGAATGGAAAAATGAATTTAAAATAATGTAAAATGATACGTAAGTAGTATAACACTACATTTTCCCCCCGACCCTGGAAAATTTTTGACTCAGCAAAAATTTTGATATATACATTCTAAAATAAACCATAAAAACACAGCTTTGCAGAAACAGACATCACCAGGCAAAATCAGATATACCATCTCTTACATTCATCATCTGCCATTCAGGTAAGGGTGGAGTTCACATTCAATGACTACCACTCTAAAAGTGTGTTTTCAAAACGACATTAAGGCTTATTTAAGGAGTAGTCATCCGCTCCTGCGTGGAAGAAAAAATAAATTAGTCGAAGAAACACCACTCTTAAAAGTGTGTTTTCGAAAGGACATTCAGGCTTATTTAAGGAGTTGTCATCCGCTCCTGCGTGAAGATAAAGATAAAGAAATCAATCTTAAGCAAGCTTTAGTCGCTATGACTTAAGTAAAGATAAAGAACGGCCAGAGCGGTAGGGCTCAAAGCCAGAGATCAGCAACATCACTAGCGAGATGTGTCTGAAATAATAAGAAGTGAAGATTAACCTACCAAACAAACAAACAAATTAAAAGAAATAATAACAAGGTGAAAATGATGGTGATATTTATACATATATACAAATTAAATGTGATATTTATACATATATACAAATTAGCAGTTAATAAATGTTTAGATATTTATACATATATACAAATTAACAGTTGTAAATGCTTAGAAAAGTTATGAATCGTCTCGCTTCAGCTTTGAAAAACAATTTTATATAAAGTGTAAAGTTCAAAGTTAAGTTTAAGAAATAAAGATTTAATTGAAAAGTTATACCTCTTTAAGTTACCTAGAATAAAAATATTAGAGTGATGAATGTAAGTGAAGTGTTGAATGTAGGTCTAAATATAGTCTAGATAAGTTGAAACACTAGATGAAGTGTTGTTTTAGAATTTGGAAGGTTATCTACAATAAAAATATTAAAGTGATGAATGTAAGTGTTGTGAGAAATGTAGGTCTAAATATAATCCAGATGAGTTGAAACACTAGATGAAGTGTTGTTTTAGAATTTGGAAGGTATGAAAAGGATGAATAAATGAATGATGAATAATGAGTTAAGAACGAAAGGGAGAGCAATTAAATCAAAAGGGAATGGACAAGGCGAAGTAAAGGTGAAGAATTAAGAGAGAAAGAGGACTTTTACGTTGGGCGCCAAATGTCGTGAAGCGACAATTAAAAAAAAATAGAACCTAACCTAAGTACAACAAAACAACAAAAGTAGAGCCAGAAAACAATATATTTAAATTTATAAAAGGTATTTACAATTTTATAAAAAAATAGAATGAGGATGATGATGAATGAGGTGAGAGTACAATTAGATTATAAAAAAAAAAAAAATAAAGGTGAGAGAATAGGGGAATATAGTGTTGTAGTGGGGCCTAAAAGTCGAAGCGACACACGTTGCGTTTGAAGAAGTAGGTTTCTTAGCAGCGACGGCACGCAGCGCCTGAAGCCAGCACACGCCGTTTGCGCTTGTAGAGGTAGGTTTTCTTAGCAGCGACGGCGCGCAGCGCTTGGAGCCAGTACACGCAGCGTCCGGAGCCGGCGCACGTAGCGCCTGGAGAAGGGGCGCGCAACGTTTAGAGCCAGCAGTTGCAGCGTCCAAAGGTAGCGCCGGCGGTAGGTGCACTCGGCGCCTGGAGTAAGTAGTAGTAGTGCCCGGAGTAGTGTGGCCCCCGCGCTTGTAGTAGACTCGAAGCGACTTCCGAGGTAGATGGAGGCTTGTAGGATTCCGGAGTGGCGCGGCCCGAGTTTTAAGAAGGCTTCGCCTCTTCGGCTTCGAATCTTTTTTTATAGGATAAGGGTGACAACCCTTATCCCATAAAAAAAGATTCAATTCATCATTAGATTTCTTTTTCGATTCAACTATTACCGCTTTCATTATTCTACAATATTCTTTATATCTAATTATTTTATCAAAATATTTATTTTTTAATGTTGTTAGATATAATTTTCTTTTGTTGATATATCAATAAATGAGTAATTTAAATAATACGCACTAAGTGATTTTTTTATAGGCCATTAGTTTGGACATTGCCTTTGCAATGTCTAAACTAATGGCCAATAACTCTACTGCCTCCGCCCATTTATGAGTTAAGGAGACGGTCATTAATCAGCTGGTGATCCTCTAGGTACCGCATAAGCTGGCAGTTTATAATGGATTCCATTATTTTGGAGGAAAATGAGGTGATGATCGCCATCGGCCTTTGGTTAGACGGGTCTAATTAGTCACCGTTTTAAGGAGTCGGGTGGACGTATGCCGTCTTCCATTCATTTGGGACTACGCCTAGAGAGTGGGATTACTGGAAAAGATAACAGCTATATTATGGTTGTAGCACGAATGAATCGGCTCGACCGGGGAAGGACCACGCTCTCATAGAAAACCAGCGTAAAATAGCAGCTTAAGGCTGCTGTGTTTGGTATGGTGAGTGTAGAGAACCGGAGACCCTTTTTACTGGCAAAGAGGCATTCGGCCCAAGGCACAAAGGAGCGTTACAATTTGTACCCCGGGCCTACCTAAGTAGATACAAAGTATCAGCCGGAGAGGACAAATACGTCTCGGTCAGAAAGAACAAGGCTGGCTTCGCCATGTCGAGATGGTAGCGTGTCGTGAAGCGACAATTAAAAAAAAATAGAACCTAACCTAAGTACAACAAAACAACAAAAGTAGAGCCAGGAAACAATATATTTAAATTTATAAAAGGTATTTACAATTTTATAAAAAAATGGAATGAGGATGATGATGAATGAGGTGAGAGTACAATTAGATTATAAAAAAAAAAAATAAAGGTGAGAGAATAGGGGAATATAGTGTTGTAGTGGGGCCTAAAAGTCGAAGCGACACACGTTGCGTTTGTAGAAGTAGGTTTCTTAGCAGCGACGGCACGCAGCGCCTGAAGCCAGCACACGCCGTTTGCGCTTGTAGAGGTAGGTTTTCTTAGCAGCGACGGCGCGCAGCGCTTGGAGCCAGTACACGCAGCGTCCGGAGCCGGCGCACGTAGCGCCTGGAGAAGGGGCGCGCAACGCTTAGAGCCAGCAGTTGCAGCGCCCAAAGGTAGCGCCGGCGGTAGGTGCACTCGGCGCCTGGAGTAAGTAGTAGTAGTGCCCGGAGTAGTGTGGCCCTCGCGCTTGTAGTAGACTCGAAGCGACTTCCGAGGTAGATGGAGGCTTGTAGGATTCCGGAGTGGCGCGGCCCGAGTTTTAAGAAGGCTTCGCCGAAGACTTCACGTGTAAATGGAGGCTTGCAGGATCCCGGGGCAGTGCGGCCCCGGGATAAGGCCTTTAGGAGATACTTCTAATTCGCGAACTGAAGCGAGACTGCCTTTCTTCACCGATTGTTCGGCTTTTATACCTTTCTAGAGAGAACGGAAAAATTATTTAAATTATACGCAAATTTTTTGTAAATGGTCAAGAGAAAAGAGGATTTATGTGGAATTATCGAAATAGGAATGACAGATCGGTAGCAAATTTGAATATAATTACCATGGAAACGATATAAATAAGAAAGACAAAACATGTCAAATTTTTGTTTTTGGTTTATAATAAGAAAACTGTAAGATTTAAGTGGAAAATGAGATATTATTGATATAGGAAAAAAGGTAGCGCAGCTGCCCACACAAAGTCCAAGATTGTAGAGTTACGGAAAACTAGCTAAAAGATCGAAAAAAGGTATACTCCATTGACACCAATTTAAAAGTGCTGATAATGTAAAAATACGAAGTAGAAATGATTTGTTATTGTGTTCTTATGGTTTAAAATCGTTACAGGATCCTATGGAAATAAAGGTGATGTAAAATATCCAGTTTTGAGGTGAATGCAGAAAATCGAAACAGAATGGAAAAATGAATTTAAAATAATGTAAAATGATACGTAAGTAGTATAACACTACAAGCGGACGGCTTTTATGGTCGAGTGAAGTCCCCTGATTTTGCAGAAATTCATGGATAGAATAGTAGATCGCCTTGGTTTTGTTGCCCAGTTTGCCTCGAGCAGTTATTGTCTTGAGCGGAATTTTGCCCACCCCAGATACGTGGGGCAGCCTGAGCACCCACGCTTAGAAGTGAAGTAGCTTGATTGTGGATGCTCAGCGAGGGATTCTTCATTACCAGGGGGTGCTGGTACCCTGCTAGGGTAGTATGATATTTAATTCCGCTATCATGTTGATGGGTGAAGGAATAGAGCCTCCAGCTACCTGAACCCACCAGACGAAATGCAGAAGCAGAGCTGCCACTTCACCCCGGTATTTTGTGAGGTCGTGGTGCGAGCCAGGCCATACGCGCAATAGCAAAAGCTGCCGCGTGGCTCTACCACTGTTAAAACTAACTATTAAAAATAGCTACTTCAAAACTTCATAGCATATTTGGTCTTCATAATATATAGGTGATTTTCTTACGCTGGTATTCTGTGAGAGCGTGGCCCTTACCCGGTTAAGACAACACATTTGTACTGCGACTGTAATATTTTGCAGATTGGCTACTACGTTACGTTACTACTTTTAAACGTTTTTTTAAAAAATTTAATGCCGATGAATTCTCAAGTTTTCGATGTTTAAGTAAAATATTAAATAAAAAACATTAATAAATTTGTATTATGTTATTCCGTTAAGGCGGAATCAGACGGTTAATTTTTCTATAATTAGCGTCTTTTATTCGGTGACTTTCACAGGAAATGAAACTGGAAGAGAAAAGTGCCGAATTAATTCATTAGTAAATCAATCCAACAACGTTAGATATTGGTATTCGGAATCATTTACTGCCACTTCGAATGAACAAAAAATGAACAGTTTGAACACTGGGAGAACGTTCACTCGGGTTCGGCCACTTTGTGTTGAGTCAAAAAGAGACTATTTAAAAAATTATCAATGTCTTTGGAACCGGAACCACAAACTTGATGAATACAAAAAGAAAACAGTATGGGCAAACGCCATGAAATCTCTAATTAGTGATTTAAGCTTAGAGGTTAATGTAGAAGATATTAAATATAAAATAAAAACGTTAAGGACCCATTACACAACAGAATTAACCAAAATATATGTGGTTGTTCTTCTGACGATGCCTCATATGAGGAACTTTGTTATATGTAGCCAGTTTCTTTTATTATTTTGAGATGTTATTAGGAAGATGCTGCTGCCCAGCTCCTGTTTTTTTTATAGGATAAGGGTGACAAACGAGCACACAGTCCACCTGATCGTAAGTGGTCGCTGTGGCCCATAGACATCTACATCTATCTCCGATTAAGAGTCAAAATGCAGATGGGTTGTCACCCGTGAGGACTAAGATGGAATGCCTCGTTTCCAGTAAAAAGGGTCTCCGGTTCTCTACACTCACCATACGAAACACAGCAGCGTTAAGCTGCTATTTTACGCTGGTATTCTGTGAGAGCGTGGTCCTTCCCCGGTCGAGCCGACCCATTCGTGCTACAACTATAATATAGATGCAGCATGGCTCTTCCACGTATAATCCTCCTGTCTCAGTTTCTCTCTGTCACCTCTTACGAAATGCCTCTACACAGTTAATACATACACAATCATTGTTGTTATTACTCCCACACAGGATAGGTGAGCAAAGTTTAGACAATCATTTCTAAACATTTGGAAAAATGTTCTGTGCACAAATATGAGAGCGACACTGCAAGTTTTTAGAAATGGCCACTTGTAAACGAAATGATAAAAATGTAAATTTAAATTTTGAAAATGGAACTTGTTCGCGCCAAGCGCTAGTTTTGACGAACATATGCAGTCAGGAAGCTTTGTGCCCGGTGGCTACCTCATAATTTGACAGAGGCCCAAAAACTATGTCGTGTTGATTGATGTCGTGAAATGGTTTAAAGATTTAACGGAGGTAATTCAAATGCTGAGTTCGACATACCTACGAATGACGGAAGCTGAATTTATTGTTATGATCTTGAAACTACGAGACAGTCTGTTGTCTGGGTGTTTCCTTCCGAGGACTTGCCAACTAAAGTGAAGAGAGGTCGAAGCGTGGAAAAAAGATGGTGGCCTCGTTCTTGGGAAGGACAGGACATTACGCAAAAATTGTATTTAGAGGATCGAAAAACAGTTACTGTAGATTGGTACACCAAACGACTTCGCAGTAGGATCCTCGTTCACCACGACAACGCCTCGTTGCACACCGCCAAGCAAACAATCGACTACTTGGCGACGTCAGACGTGGAATTATTGGGTCACCTGTCCTATAGCCCTGAGATTTATATTTATATCCGAAAATAAAAGAAAAACTTCAAGGAAAACGTTTTATGGGCTTCGAAGAAGCAGTGGCTGCGTTTGCAAAATATCGTCGAAGAGACTCCTAAGGACGAGTGGCAAAGTACTTTTCTCAGTGGTTCGATCGGATGCAGCGATGTATTGACGTAAATGAACACTATTTTGAAAATATATAATAAAACTAATAACTTGCTAGTTTGTTAAGTTTTTGATTTTCTAAGAACTTTCAGTGTCACCCTCTGGTAGAAATACTATACTCAGTCTCTACCTTTATAAATGCAGCAACTGCGTAAACCGTAAACGAATCTGCCCGTACCCAGCAGCGGGACGTTTATATGCTGTAATATTACTGTACTTTATATTTGTAATATCATTTAAAACGCGGAAGAATCAGCCAGATCTGCATTGCGTATATATTTATTTAATCAGCCGTTCCGGCAGGAGACATGTTATGATGATTTGTCTCGTAGCCTCTGACATTTATTGCGTAATATATTCTCTTAGTACTATGTTTTTTCGCTTATTCCGTTTCAGTATTACTTCACTTTAAAATGTGAATTTTTAATTTAATATAAAATAAAAATGATTTAGAATCTTTATCATTATGGTCATCATCATTATGTTATCTCGGATATTTTCTTTGAGTATTATTTGGAAGTAATAGGAAGTAAAGACTAGAAATGAGTTGGGAGGATGACTCGAACTTTAGGAATAGCCTATCATGTAGAGGAATTACGTGGGGGTCATGGTTGAATATGGGCAAAAAGTTCAAAATGGCCAGAAACCAAAAAAAAAAAACTAAAATTCTTATTTCGGCTATAACTCTGCCTCCTTCGGAGGTTCTTACACAGTCTTCACTTCCCGAATCCCACTTGTTCATTTAACATTTGAAATGCTTCAATACAATGTAAATTTCGAATGATTTCAAACCTTTGTCAGCATTTAATCCATCTTGTTAAGGCGATTATGTAATTTATGCAACAATTGGTTCTTAGTTGCTCAAATTTTAAAAAGTCATAAGTGAGCTTACTAAGTTATTGCAATTTTGATGATATAAAGAAGAAGTTTTGAATATTAAAACTAATTAAGTATCAATATTGTATTCACCACGACATAAAAGTCACTGCAAGGATAGTAATGATATATATTTCGAGGAAATACCACTAGAGCAGCGGTGCGCACTTTAACAATCACTGTTTCAGCACCATTAACCTAATAATAAAGGATTTCCGTCAACTGAGACTTTTCTATTACTTCAGGAGTGATCCCATATGAACTAGAAGAATAAAGTCCATCCTTAAGTGTGGAAAAATAGGGAATAAAGTTTGTTACGTACTATTTAGACGACATTCTAGTTGCTATCTTGATCTTGTGATATTCCTCAGTCCATTTAATCGTATGAAAAATTGAGTCGGGGTCTTTAACTATTTGATATACTATGTCTCAGCATCGACTTCCGAATCTATGATATAGAAATTGCTCTATTTATTTATTTTTTGTTCTTTGAAGTCGGCTTTTACTTTTTATTTAAAGGTTTTTTTTTAAATCAAATTGACGGCTCAGTATCGCAGTGGACATTTGCCACGGGTTCAATTTCCATTCAAAACAAGTACTAATAGCTAGAGCCTACAAATTATTGTCCCGATACCGGTTTTGAACAAGCACAATTTAGGTATATAATGTAAAACCGCCTCCACGATACAGGAGAAATTCGATGTCTGGGTACTTCCGCAACTTAAACTTGTTTTTAAAGTATTAAAATATTTGAAATTAGATTAATACATACAATTTTTTATTCACTTCACAGACTATTAAATCTGTAAAAAAATAAAGAAATGATTTCTGCTGTCCCAATGCAATATTAGCTTTCCTCATATTTTACGGTATTTGATGGATTAACATTCACACAGTGAAGCACACTAATGATTAAAAATTTACGTTTAAGATTTTATTTTGCTCTGTGTTCATGTTATTGGTTTTCGGAACAATTTTTTTTATATCTGTACTTTATAGATATATTTATATCTTTATAACATAGATAAATAATATCTATATAAATATAGATACAATTAATTTTATATCATTGTTCACTCCAAAATATTCTACTTATTTACTATCAGTCTGTAGGTAAAAGATAACAGCTGGAACCTATCCCGTTGTATTATACGAAAGATTTGCTTGGCAAGCGGGTTGACAATCGCAGTACTAATGTCTTACACCTTTGTACTGCTGTCCAATGCCGGTTTGGGTTAATTAGCAAACCTATTTTAAGAAATTTCTTAAAAGAAGTTTATTTGCTTATTTCTATACTATCTATACTGTAGTAGTGGCAGTATCCTAATCGCAACCTCAGAAAGTCGTGGTATCGAATTACGGAGTAACGACCTGGTCAGACATGTAGGAAGTCGATGGAAGCAGTTAGTTGCCGTGCTTTGAGGCGACCGTTGTCTCAATTTATATTGTTATGATGATGATAGTTAAGATGAAAATGAAATTTTTAATGTTGATAATGATGAAACAAGTGGGATGCGGGAAGTAAAGACTGTGTAAGAACCTCAAAAGGGCCTCCTTGGAGGGAGTTATAGCCGAAATAAGAATTTTTAAATTTTTGGTTTTTGGCCGTTTTAACCCCCTAGAAGTGTAATGAGAACTTTTCGCCCCTATTCAACCATGACCCCCATGACATCCTCTACATGATAGGCTATTCAAACTGACTAGTCTTAAAGTTCGAGTCACCCTCAACTCATTTCTAGTCTTTACTTCCAATTACTTCCAAAAAATATTTGCAGACATTTGAACTAATGTCAGTATGCATTGAGCGTATTAACGAATAATATATCCCTTCATTATTAGTCCGTAAATATCCTCTGGACCTGGTGGACATGAGCTTGTCCTGTTGATAGAAGGTTTGTTTTAATCGCCATGCTTGACCGGTGGGTTGGTAACAGCAATAACGTTTTGAACCTTTGACGCTGTAGTCCGCCGCTAATCTTGGTGATAAGTCTGGCGTAAACGAGATGGTATACCCCCATCTATAAGAAGTCGTGAGATGTTTCTGTAATTTGCCTTAGTCGCATGTAAAAACTCGCTCGGAATGAAATGTGGTGAAATGTGGTATCTTAAATCGCCATTACACGAAAATAATTAAATTGTCACCGATCTCTTGCTACATCAAATATCCTTTTAAAAAATTAAAAAGGCTTATGCCTTGAAGTGGACGTTACTGTTTCTTTTATATCAAAAAACGTTTAAGGAAATCTTCGAACAGTCTTCATATAAAAATGCGAGTTTTGCATTACTTTCCTCGTCTTTATGACATTTCAGACATTGAATAATTGACCGCATCTCCTTTTTTATCGTCTTTACAAAAGAATCCTCAAATCGTTTTTGCAATTACAACATTTTTGTTTCTTCGTTGCGTTAAATGAGGCTGAAATAAAAAGCTGAGGCGCGATTATTTTTTACACGTAACACGGAATAATATTTGGCCTGTCTATGTTTGTAAAACTCTATAAAAATCTACTTAAAAAAGAAAGGAAAACAGATTAAAGAATGTAATAATATATAAAATATTAAAGAATGTATAATGAATTAATCGCAGAAAACAAAACTAAAATACAATGCTATATTAGAATAAGAATTGTGATATAGAAATTGTCAGAAAATATGTACTTATAATATTAAAGAGCTATTTGGCCTTAAAAAACAATATAAGCCATGCTTATTTCGAGACCGTTCCGAGTTTGTTTATTTATAAACCCTGTTTTGTTATTAGGAGAAGAATAGAATTGACATATATTTCACCTCCAAATGACTTCATAAAGTGTGTTAAATTACGTACATTACAAGTACACAGTAATTACATACATTACAAGTTTTTTTTAAAAATTTGACCTATAAATGATGTACTTTTATGAAACGTAAGGACTTGAAGTAACAAAGTTCAAATGATGTTATGTATCATTAAATCGTTTTCGCTATCCTCACACCAAACTAACTTTTCCCATTTCTGCTTATTCTAAGAGGTTGATAGATTGTCTCTCCATTAGATATCAAGGAACTTTCCTTCCTTTTTTATTTTGAGGAGAAATATATTAGGTGCGTGAATTAATATAGCTAGTGATTTCAAATTTATTCAATATTAAATTTAAATTTATGAATAAAATTTGTTATACATCATAAATTAACAGATATTTTCATGGACTTGTGGATTATTATTGTAACAAACGACACTTTAATTACAGACACTAATTACAATTTAAAACCACACAATTATAAAACACAATTGTCACTTTGGTTCGCAATTATTTCTCTTCGAAGTATTCGCTTGTATCGCCAATTCAATACTGCCTCGGTCGTGGTCTATACCGGCCTTATATAGGGCCTCAGATAGTTTCCAGAACCTTCTACTGTAGCGACATCTAGAATGTTCGAGTACATATCGGTCCCGAAATTTCTAGAAGGATCTTGACTCTCCTAGTTCTGCTATTAGACACTAGAGGGCGCTGGTGGTAAGTAGTGTTGGCATGTATAAGACATTAATAGTGACGCGCAACACTGACCCCTCCTAAGACATGCTCGTCCCGAGCATTATTGGCCCCATAATAACGCGCCAGTCGATCCACATGGACAATCTTAGGAGTACCTCTTCTAACATCTGTTGGCACTCGCCAGTTTCCCTGCTGCTGCTGGGCGGTGCTGTTAGCCACACTACCCTCTCGAGATCGATCACCTTCCCTTTCTACAGTTCGTTTAGGGCAGCTGGATCGAAGATGATCCCTTTTCCCACAGCCGCAGCACCTAGGGCTGAATCCTATATTGCGGTCGCTAACTGTAGCCGCTGCAACCTCCCTGATGCGATAGGCGCGATGATCATGCCGCACGGCTTCCACCTCCAGTGCATGGGCCAACGCGTCCTTAAGCGTCTCATGGTGCCCAAGCCTCACAGCAGCTCTGACTTCAAGGTCGCGGATGCCGTCGATGAATGTCTACACCAGGTTCCCTACAATGAGCGCAGGTACAGATTGATATGCTTTTCGAACCAGCTTCTCCATCTCAATGGCCCGTTGCTGTAGGTTTTTGTTGCTGCGTTGCATGCGCTCTTTGAGCTGCGCACGAAAGACGTATTCCAGGTGAGTGTCGCTATATCTCGTCTCTAATGCCTCAAGGAGCTGCTCGTAGGTGACTTCCTTACTCAGAGCTTCCAAAACAGTTAAGGCCTGGTCGCGTAGGCCTAGGGTGAGAGCAGTCATGGCCTGACATTTATTCCAGCCGTTCGCCTTCATTACAGCCTCGAACTGTATTTTGTAGGCCGACAGGAAGAAGTACCGTCGAATGGCGGCACTTTGAATAATCCACCTAGCGAAGGTGTTGTAGCTACCACGGGAGCTGTAATTCCATCTCCATGTTTGAGGTCGTCCAGCGTTTTCTTCACGTCAGACATCACGTTGTCAACCCGATTGTACATTTGGTCGATTCGGGTTTCAGCTTCCGACAGGCGGTTGTCATATTGAGCAACCCTATCCTTCACATCCTTTATCTCTTTGCCGATGTTAGGGTAAAGGTCCTTCATGAGGAGCATCTGCTCTTCCTTATAGCGTTTGAGCTGCTCTTCCAACCGACGGCTCTGTTCCTCCTGTCGGCGGGCCTGTTCCTCCTGTCGGCGAGCCTGTTCCTCCTGTCGGCGGGCCTGTTCCTCCTGTCGGCGAGCCTGATCCTGCAGCATCATCATCAGAGCACCTAAAACAGGTGCTGCAGATGCAGAGGCTGCTGACGGGCCGGCCTCCGTAGTCAGCAGCTGGCCCTCCGACGTTTGCGGCGTTGCACCACCAAATTGTCTACGGTCCGTCTCCTGTTGGCGTTGACTTCGGGTACGGATACCATCCGTGTCGTCTTTAGGTTAAATCGGCATATTTGATCCCACTTCTGACACCAATTGTTACGAGCTTGGGGTTCGAGACAATTAACAACTGCCGATTGAATTACCAATATTGACACTTTAATTACAGCCACTAATTACAATTTAAAACCACACAATTATAAAACACAATTGTCACTTTGGTTCGCAATTATTTCTCTTCGAAGTATTCGCTTGTATCGCCAATTCAATACTGCCTCGGTCGTGGTCTATACCGGCCTTATATAGGGTCTCAGATAGTTTCCAGAATCTTCTACTGTAGCGACATCTAGAATGTTCGAGTACATATCGGTCTCGAAATTTCTAGAAGGATCTTGACTCTCCTAGTTCTGCTATTCGACACTAGAGGGCGCTGGTGGTAACTAGTATTGCCATGGACAAGACATTAATAGCGGCGCGCAAGATTATGTATATCTTCATGGCACTTCAATACAATTTTTCATAATATCTGTACCCACTAAGTAGTGATGAAGCCCTAGATAGTTAATCACATACGCTCTTTATTTCCCCAAATCTAAATAGGTATAAAATTTAATTTTTTTTACTTCTTAAATGACGGAACTTGTGTACAGATTTTCATTTCCAATTTGGCTTACTTCTTTTCTGTTTCTTGAAGAGAATGTTTATTAGAAGAAGGACAAATAAAACCTGTTTTATTGAACTCATAATAAATAATCAAATATATATCACAAGCTATATGTACAAGATTAATAAAAAAAATATTCTATTTTTTTCTAGGATTAAAAAGAATAAAATATGTGATATAGGGTTTGAGATTGTATAGGCGATGGGTTAGCCAACTATCAGTTCTTTCACAATTTTCCATCTATACCCATATTTTTTGATAAATACGTTCACGCTCGCTACTCTATGGTCTTGGGATCTCGGGGATTAGGAAAGGGGAAATACATTTCAGTCGATTCAAGTACAAAAAAAGAAAAACATACGTCATGTCTAGAAATAAAATAAAGAAGATAATACAAAGGAGGTAAATGCAAGAAAAATATTGTAGCATTTGTCCAGTAAACTGTATTTATTACTAGCCTTTACGTAAAATAAAACGCACGCAATTAAAATCTAAAATAAATATATCCACACGGCATAACCCACTGCGTCGCGCTCCCGTAATACTAAGCAAAAATAATTTCATGTTTTCTTAGATTTACGTGAAACTATTTTTATCAATTTAGAAGCAATTTTTTCTCAGGCTTGCGCGATGGTACAAAATACATAGCCTTCTTTAATTCTAACCATCCTTTTGACTTCGCCGTAGTTGAGTAAAAATATTCTCTTATATCATGAGCGTCAAATCCGAGACACGAATATACTGCAAACAGTATCGATAATTATAGTTGAGGCAGGCAATGCATTGTGCTGCAATATTTACACGCACGCTGGTGTATTTTGATTTTGGTCTCACCCTAATTACTCCATTGCCAATCTATACATATATAAATTGTACATAAAACAAGGATGATAATTATAATGTAGGATGATTTAAACAGAAGTGAGGGTAATTAATAGAATCAGGTCTTACCTTGCGGAAATCTATTATATTAAAGATGTTCAAAATTAATTACCTTTTAATACGTGGATCTTGGCTTATTTATTTTTAACATCTTTAAGCAGTAAGGGTAACAATCGATCACACAGTCCACCTAATGCAAAATGTTGATACTTTATCATCCACAAGGATTAAGATGGAATACATCCTTACCTGTAAAAAGGTTCTCGTTTCCTCTTTTATTTATTTTATTTGCGATGTTTTTTTTTTCGCAAAAGTTGCAGTATCCGTGTTGCTTAATTTTAGATGGAATGCAAACTGATTGTCAATGGAAGTGATAAAAAACACCGATGTACTGACTGTAAGTGAATTTCAAAGCTGTGTTTAAAAATTCTTTCATGTGAATTTATTTCACAACTGACACTGAGTTAGAGCCATTAGTGTCAATTTAAAAAATGCAGCACGCGATTGAACTCAGCGCTGTGTAATTACATTTCTTTATTTACTCACCGCCGCGCACAATGACGAGCATGTTCCTGTGTATTTTATTATAAATAATTAGAGGAAATAAAATTAAACCTGGTACCTTATAGACCACGACTCTATTTTGTCACACTTATTCCCTATTTATTTTCTAAATTCAAGCGAGAATTTAAGATAAAGATAAGTTATCATTTAATCATTAACAGGCAGGAGATGCGCAGCAGCTTCTTCCTGATACCACAAATATCACAATAAAAAACTGCGTTTGCAGACACACTCGCCAAGCGTGTCAACTATGGCAATTCACCCCCAATGAATAAAGTTACTAAAAGACGGCCCCCAGTACGCAGCGGCCCCGCTATTCCTGGCTGCGGTGGCGACCATGGCAACGGTGAGGCAGGGGGTGCTAAGAATCTCCGGTGGAGGTTCGGTTGCCACCTACGACGACTCGAGCTGGCAACTTATAACGCACGCACCCTGAGGATTGACGAGAAGATCCTGGAGCTGGAAGAAGAGATAGGCAAGCTGCACTGGAATATTAAAGGATTATCCGAGGTCCGAAGACAAGGGGAGGACACGGTAATCCTCTAATTCGGCAACTTCTTCTATCCCCGGGAGTGGATAGAAGAAGTTGCCGGTCCCAAGGAGGTGTCAGATTTATCGTCCAAAAGTCTCTCGTTAACGACTTTGTAAAGATTGGGAGTGCGTCAACGAGGGTTGTGTACCTTATACTCAGAATCACCAAACGGTATTCGCTGAAGGTCATACAGGTTTACGCACCAACCTCGGTACATCCCGATGAGGATGTGGAGAAAATGTATGAGGATATCTCTAGAGCCATACATTCCTCCAAAACCCACTATACGGTGTTAATGGGAGACTTCAACACAAACTAGGCACAAGAGAGAACGGTGAGCTAAAATTAGGGAAATTCGGAATAGGGCAACGGAAACCAAGGAGCTAGCAGCTGGCTAACTTCGTGGAGAAAGAAAGACTCTTTATGATGAAGTCTTTCTTCCTGTAGCGGCCCCACAGGAAGTGGACCTGGTTGAGTTCTGACGGTTCGACAAAAAAATGAGATTGACTTTATTATGACGACCAGACGACAACTGTTCAGTGATCGCGAGGGTCAAAACTGGTAGCGATTACCGAATGGTTAGAGGCAATGGGTTTCGTCTAATGAACTCAATGCTTCGTCCCCCTTGTGCTTTATTTCAAAGTCCCTAAACCTTTCAGCTCGAGTTACAAAACCGTTTTCAGTGCCTAGAAGACTGCAATGAAGTGGGCGATATGAATGACAAGCTCGTGGAAACTATCCATGCGATCGGAGCTAAGTTCTGCAAGACCCGCCGCAGAAGAACACAAAAACTCTCCGATCACACTTTTAATCTCATGGCTGTTAGACAAGAGATAATGCTACAGTCTTCAACAGATTTGACCGCATACAGGCAACTGAACAGATAGATCTACAAATGCATGCGGCGGGACTTACACAACTTTAATACTGCTGGTATTGATGAAGCGATCGAGCGGAACTAAGGCTCCAAAGACTGCCAGATATCTGTCTGCCAGAAAGAGCCAACTATCAAAACTCAAGACCGAGTGTGGCAGCATCGTTTTCAGTACACCTGAGATTTGAGTGAGATTGAGAGGTTCTATGGGTAGCTGTACACGTTATCGTTGGAGCCACACGCAAGTGTGTGTAACTATCCAAGAGCGAGTCGTATCCAATAGAGCGAGGTTAGAATGACTCTCCAGCACCTTAAAAAGGGCAAGATCCCAGGTGAGGATATAATAACTACGTAGCATCTGAAAGCGGGTGGAAAACCGGTACTTGAAGTCCTTCAGAAGCTCATACGACCCCAATGGTGGCACTACGCCGGAGGCGTGGAGCAGAAGTGCGGTGGTCTTGTTCTTCAAGAAAGGCGATAACGCTCTCTTGGAGGACTACAAACGAATTTCCCTTCTGACCCGCCTCTACGTGCGAATCGTCTCGCACACAGGCTCGACGATTTTCAGCCTTCCGAACAAGCCGGTTTCCGAAAAGGCTTCAGTACCATAAACCACATATATACCCTTCGGCAAATTGTACAATCTGCTACTTTGTCTTGCGTATGTGGACGATGAGAAAGCCTTTGATTCCATCGAAATTTGGGCGGTGCTACAGTCCCTTCAGCGGCGTCAAGTTGACTGTCGGTATATCAAAGTACTGAAGTATTTGTACATTAGGGCTGCGATAGCTATCCGAGTACAGAATCAGAGTACGAAACCTATCCAACTGCAGAGAGGTGTAAGACAGGGTGATGTTATATCCCTGAAACTCTTCACCACTGCATTGGAAGACGTTTTCAAGGTACTGTACTGAAAAGGATACGGTATTAACATCAATGGCGTGTACATCACTCATCTTCGATTTGCCGACGATATAGTCTTTATGGCAGAATTGCTGGAGGACCTAAACACTATGATCAATGACCTCAATAGTTTCTCCCAACGGATAGATCTTAAGATGAACATGGACAAAACAAAAATTATGTTTAAAGTCCATGTCACACCTATGCCGGTAGTTGTTGGGAGCACTAACTTCGCACTCTGCACTCGAAGTTGTTGATGAGTATGTTTACCTGGGACAAATAGTCCGGTTAGGTAACTACAACTTCCACCGGGAGGTCAATCGACGGATTCATCTCGGTTGGGCAGCGTTCTGGAAATTGCGGCACATCTTCTCGTCAGGTTTAAAACTTGCAAACGAGACTGTACATCCATTGCGAGTTGCCAGTGGTGGCCTGTGGAACTGAGATGTGGTCCTTCACTCCTGGCCGTATAATGAAGCTCAAGGTCGCTCAGCAAGCTATGGAGAAGTCTATACTCGGAGTTTCTCTACGTGATAAACTTAGAAATGAGGATATCCGCAATAGAACCAGAGGGATCGACATAGCCCAACGGGTTAGTAAGTTGAAGTGGAAATGGGCCGGCCATATAGCTGAAAGAACTGAAAACCGATGGGGAAGAAAGGTTATCGAGTGGCAGCTACCGGCAGGCGAAGTGCAGGGCGTCCCCCACTATATGGAGTGACGACCTGGTAAGATATGCAGGAAGTAGATGGATGCAGGTGGTTCAAGACCGTGCTTTGTGGCATTCCTTGGGGAGGCCTATGTTCAGCAGTGGACTTGTGAAGGTCTGTAATGATAATGATGATGATAATCATAAAATCTTATACACCTACTTTAACGTTGTAGAACTACCGCCGGCATCATACTATACAATACAATAATGTCTTTCAAACTGAATTTCAGTCACGGTGGCCAGTCTGTACGGAGAGTCCATCGATGCGAGCAGTCGCGCTTTGCTTATATCAATAGACCAACGAGGCATTCGAAGTCAAAGCAGCTTAATGCTGCTGCGATTTGCGTTTTAATGGAATTGAGGCATTTTATCTTAGTCTTCATAGTTGACAACGCATTTGCATTTTCATCCTTAAATAAGGATATATGTCATTTATATCTGTCCGTGCTTAAGAATCCATTTACCATAAGGTGGAATGTATGCACGTTTGACACCCTTATTCCATAAAATAATTACAGTATGCTTGCAACCTGAGATCAATTCCCGTCAGCATCTCTGATTTTCAATAGGATTAAGAATTTACTGCTGTATAACCTTCAAAGAAAAAGGAGACCTGTATCCGGCAGCGGGACGTATTCCATTTAAATTAAAAGGAAGAATATATACAAAGAGGACTTTAATACCATTACGAAACCTCGTTAGGGACATAACTGTAATAATTGAACAACATAACTTGTGATTATGCGTTCCACTCTGTCGTAATGCGACAACAAAGACCCTTCTCAGAATCGCTACTAAGATCTAAGTTAACGCTAACTTTACGAAACGATGTTATATCGTTCGAATTAATAACTTCCTTCAAATTTCCTAGCTAAGTAAAAGGCCTCGTTGTTTTATTAGCTTCCCATTTGAGGGTTGTTGTAATGGGGTTAATCTTAATTTAAACATATAATGTATTCAAGTTTCGAAGTCCATAGAGTTCGATATTTTGAAACAATATATGCGTTATAATTTAGTATGCGTTATATATGAGCAGCAGCATTTTCCCAATAATACTTTTCACGTGGTAGAGCCATGCTGTAGCTAGTTTAGTAGTATAGTTGTAGCACGAATGTGTCGGCTCAACCAGGAAAGGACCACGCTCTCATATAATACCAATATAAAATATTATATAGTGAGTGTAGATAATCGGAGACTCTTTTAACTGGAAACGATTTGTTTATTAGAATTGATCCATACATTCATAATATTTAGCTTACTGATCTGTTGGGCAATATCGGTTATTCTTGTTCTACTGCGGATAACAATCTTTATATGGATTTTACGTAAAGAGAAGCTCTGAGCAAAGAATCACCTCACTCAGTGATCTTAACCTTCCTTAGACGATCAGCAGTGAAGGACTCAATCTCAAATCCATATATCAAATATAGACTGCCGAACATAGATTAGTTGAATATAGAATTTTATAAAGGAAAAATTGCTATAATTGTTGCTATGCATGGCAAGCGGGTTGGCAACTGCAGTTTTTTTACTAAGATCTTTTTTTTGTACGATAATGGTGACAAAAGAGCACACAGTCCATCTTATGGTAAGTGGTTGCTGTGGCCCATAGACATCTACATTTATCTTCTATTGCGAATCAACATGCAGATCTGTTGTCACCCCTAAGGACTAAGATAGAACTCTTTGTTTCGAACGTAATGGGCTAACCATACAAAACACAGCAGCAAACCCCTCAGTAACTGTCAGTAAATGTCATCCTTTCCTCTCATCCTCAGCTCTCATCCATGGCGGCGATCAAATCCCACCATTTTTTTTAGTTACTGGAAACTCCTATTATACTTCGCTTTTAACACTAATGTTATAAATATATATAAATTTAAATGAGAAAAACATTTTTATTATATTTTATTGTATAAACCCTAACATCATACCCATATACTTATAGAAAACAAGAATTAAGTAAATTATTTCTCCCCGGGCAGTAAAATACAGCCGCAATGGGTGATACATATGACACAATCATATATATATATAGTTATGTTGTTCAATTTAAAGAAACAGTCTTCTTTGTATATAATCTGCCTTGAATTTGAATGGAATACGTCACGCTGCCGGATACAAGTCTCTATATTCTTTGAAGGTTATAAAGCAGTAAATTTTTAGTCCTATTAAAAATCAGAGGTGCCGACGGGAATCGATCTCAGGTTGCAAGCATACTGTAATTATTTTATAGAATAAGGGTGTCAAACGTGCACACAGTCCACCATAGATGCTATGGCACATAGATGATTCTTAAGCAAAGATAGATGTAAATGACATATATGTTTGTGGATCAAAATGCAGATGCGTTCTCAACTATAAAGACTAGGATAGAATACCTCGATTTCATTAAAACCCGAAACGCAGCAGTATTAAGCTGCTTTGACTTTGACTGCCTCGTTGGTTTATAGTTATAAGCAAAGTATAGACGTATAGACGGCTCCGTGGCGCAATGGTTTAGCAATCAGTTGTTGCGCTGGGGGCCGCGGGTTCGATTCCCGCACGGAACAAGTATTTGTATGGCCTACAAATAATTGTTCCGGGTCTGGATGTTTGTCCTTGTGCAATTTATGTTTGTAAACTGCCTCCACGACACAGGGGAAAATCCTAGTGTGGGGGTAACGTTTTAAAAAAAAAAAGTGCGACTGCTTGCACAGATGGTCTCTCCGTTGAGACTGGCCACCGTGACTGAAATTCAGACTGAAAGATATTGTGGTATTCTATAGTATGATTCCGGCGGTAGTTCTACAACGTTGTAGTAGGTGTAAAAGAAGATTTTATGGTTATATGATAACTTCTCTTTAACTTGATTTCTCGCTTGATTTTATAACATAAATGGGAAATAAGTGTGACGAAGTAGAGTCATAGTACCTGCACTTGCACCAATGAAAGAAATACGACTATCTCACAAAATACCGACCTAAAATTGCAAAAGCAGCGTAAGTAAATATGTAGTTGCTAGTTGGTTGTTGGTGCTCATGTTCGTTTTAATTTTATTTTCACTAATTATTTAAAACAAAATAGACAGGAACATGCTCGTAATTGTGCGCGGCGGGGAGTACACAAAGAAATGTAATCAAACAGGGCTTAGGTCGCTCGCGTGCTGTGCTTATTGTAATTGACACTATAATGGCTCTAACTCAGTGTCAGTTGTAAAATAAATTTACATGAAATAATTTTTAAACACAGCTTTGATATTAACTTACAGTCGTTACTTCGGTATTTTTTATTACTTCCAGTGACAATGAGTTTGCATTCCATCTTAAATCAAGTAGCACGATAGTTATTTAACCTTCGGATACTGCATCTCTTGTAAAAAACTCTCAAAAAAGAAAGAAATAAGCCCCTTTTTACAGGTAACGAGTTATTCTATCCTAATCTTCGTGGATGATAAAGGATCAGCATTTTGCATTAAGTGGACTGTGTGATCGTTTGTCACCCTTACCTCTTAATGATGTTAAAAATAAATAAGCCAAGATCCGCGTAATTAATTTTGAACATCTTTAAGATAATATATTTCCGCAAGGTAACGCCTGATTCTATTTTAATTACCCTAACTTCTATTAAAATCATCCTACATTAAATTATCATTCTTATTTTATGTACGATTTATATATGTATAGATTGGCAATGAAATGATTAGGCCGAGACCAAAATCAAAATATACCAGTGTGCATGTGATGTGCATTTGTGGGTGATAAATATTGCTGCACAATGCATTGCCTGCCTCAACTATAATTATCGATACTAATTGCAGTATATTTGTGTCTCGGATTTGACGCGCATGATGTAAAAGAATATTTTTTACTCAACTACGGCGAAGCCAAAAGGATGGTTACCATTATAGAAGGCTATTATGTATTTATGTATGTTCATCTGTTCCTTCAGATCTTCTCAACTACTCATCGCATATTGACAAATTAGATATACGATGGTAGACTACAGATATTTACGCTTTTAAACTGCATGAAGTCACATAAAAACTAACATGGCGACTTATTGTGGACATAATGAAACATTGAAGTACATACTATTGTATGTATTTTTTTAAATATTTTAAGAAACTATATAAAAGAAAAACTAAAACAAAAACTAAAATTATCATAGTACAGTCCTACTCCCTGTGGTAAGTGTGTGCCACAGTGCCAAGCACGCTGGCTGCGTTGCTTCGCTGAATGGATATAATAATTAAATACATATTGAGATATCGTGTCTGCGATCCAATAAAAGGTGTAATTCAGAAGATTCTCACCATTCGAAAAATACATGTTAAAAATTTACTTTATATGGATTTATTAGTTGAAATATTTTTATAAAATTGAAGTAACCAACGAACTTACACTCCTGACGATATGGTAAGTGGCTATTGCAGGCCATGATAACTAGCAACTAACTTCAAACTAAGAAGATCATTTTCACCTCTGCGGACTTAGATAGGATGCCTTATAGCCTGTATTTATACCGATAATATGTAAGAGTATAATACCTTCCCAGACGACCCCAGATAAAAATGGGGTCCTATTACATGTAGTTCATAGACAAACTCCAAAAATTGTCAGTATAAATTCTTTGAAAAAATGATGTTCTTAAAAATTATGTGCGTGTAACTGAAACTAAAACTGCGATAGAAAATGTATACTAAAAACGTATTAGACAAGACTACTCGTACGACGTCAATTTTAGAATATTGGAAAACATTTTTTTTTAGGATAGGGTGACAAACGAGCTCACAGTCCACCTGATGGTAAGTGGCTACTATGACCCATAGACATCTACATCTATACTCAATAAAGACTCAAGATGCAGATGCGTTGTCACCCGTGAGGACTAAGATGGAATGACTTTTTGCCAGTAAAAAGGGTCTCCGGTTCTCTACACTCACCATACGAAACAAAGCAGCGTTAAGCTGCTATTTTACGTTGGTTTTCTGTGAGAGCGTGGTCCTTCCCCGGTCAAACCGACCCATTCGTGCTACAACTATACTACTAATATAGCTGCAACATGGCTCTACCACGTACAAAAACATATTCAGATACCTATAATAAATAAATTTTAATATTCTAATAATAAGTTTCAATAAGAAGTTATATTAATAAGTTTTTGTTGTTCGATGTATTGTAGTTTTTCACGGATGGCGACGCATAATATGCATTTTTATTCGTAATCAAAGATAGATGTAGATGTATATGTGCCACAGCAACCACTTAAAATCAGGTGGACTGTGTGCTCGTTTGTTACGCTTATCCTATAAAAACCATGTCGTGAGAGGCAACAGAGGGAAATTAAAACAGGACATAGGCAGCTGCATCATTCTGATTTCGAGTCAAAATAATAAAAAAACTTCGGCTGCCGACCCACCCTGTTAAGCGAACTATGGCATAATAACATATGAGGTAAATGTTTGGGAAAGGCCTATGTGCCTATGTTAAGCTGTGGCATTTTGATGGGCTGCAATTAATAAATGAAAAAAGAAGTAAGGAGTTTTATCACTATCATTAGCCCGTAATAATATGTATCTGGAAATTGGCATCTCGCGTCGTGGAGAGAAAAGGCTTTTTAAGGCTTTGATAAACAAATAAATGATGAAGCTTAATAAAATGACAACATAAAATACTAAGAATATAATACAAAAGCGAGAGTAAATCGTTTCGTCGCATCGTATATCTCAGCAATGGGGCAAAAGCGGGAACAAAGCCCGGTCGGATATCTTATACAACATCATCAACATATCATCCTTTTCTACCGAATTCAAAAAAGAGACGGTACTCAATTCGACTATATGTTTTTTTATGATCATAATCATCATAACTCATAACTTTTTACTGGCTTAACCGATTTCGATAATTCTTATATTAAAAACTTTTAGGAAAATTTACTTCGCAAATATCCGTGTTATAAAATAAAATGATGTGTCTTACCTATTATGAAGAGCACCTCCCGCCCTCCCTCAATTGCGTGCACTATCCCCGTCACCACTAATCCCAGCACCGCTACTCCCAACACCACTACACTAGGCAAGACATACCACTGACGATAATACGACACGTGTTTCGCCTCTACACGAGGCATCCTCAGGTGATATAGACTCTACGGTGACTAACCGCTAAGCTTAGCTTGGCTAGGGAGGGCGGGAGGTGCTTCTTGATACTAGGTAAGACACATCATTTTATTTTATAACGCGGATATTTGCGAAGTAAATTTTTCTAAAAGTTTTTATATAATGGATTTCCGCAAAGTAACGCCTGATTCTATTAATTAAATTCTTATATTATTTGAAAGCATGTGCTTCACAAGTAGTTCCATATAAATTTGATCAAGGTCTGCGTAATAGTTTTGGATTTATTCTTAATAACTTTTATTGAAGTCAGTTATACAATTTTTTTTATTTTAAATTACATTGTGTGAGGATTACGCAAATGGTTTTCTGTAGATTTAGCTAATGTTAATACAGCTTTGAATGTAGTTATCGAAGTATAACCTAATAATAATAACCGTAGTACGACCGCGTAGTGGCTATGTGAGACAATCCACTAACCCGAGTCATCTCGTGGTTCTTATGAGAGGTGGCAGAGGTAAAAAAACTAGGAATTGGGCACCAGCGTCTTCGGTCTTTTCTACTGACTTCAAAAAGGAGCCGGTACTCAATTCGACTGTATGTTCTTTTATATGTGTTACCTCATAACTTTTTACTGGGTGAACCGATTTCGATGATTCTTTTTTTATTCGAAAGCTTGTGCTTCACATGTGGTTCCATATGATCAAGGTCTGACCAATAGTTTTTGAGTTATTCTTAATAATTTATATTGAAGTCGGTTGTACAAAATTTTTAATTTTAAATTAGTGGAAAATATTTTAAAAGATACTCGTAGAATAGATAGATGGCATTCGTGTCTAATATTCGTGAATAACGTAATAAAATTGTTTAAAACGTGAATTCAAATATGTTTCTTCCTATAGAGAAATAAAATTCGGCGTACCACAGGGGAGTGTCCTTGGGCCACTGTTATTTTTACTTTATATAAACGACCTCCCAAGCCTAATCCATCATCCAATGATATTATTTGCCTACGACAGTACAGCTCTAATAAAATGCCTTAATAAAGATTGTTATGAAAATGATATAAACACTACGATTAAAACTATAACTAACTGGCTGAATAATAATAATTTACTGATCAATATTAAAAAAAAACTAAAATAACGCTTTTTTATCAGAAAATTCGCACTGATGATCTAAATATAAATTACAATTGTCAAATAATTGAAAGAGTAGCTGTCGCAAAATTTTTAGGTATTTCAATAGACAGCCAATTGACATGGAAGGCCCAAGCTGATGATGTCTGTAAGAAACTAAGTGTTTCTGCATATGCACTCTATAACCTGGCAAAAAACGTCAGTGTCGAAACGGTGCTAGTAGCTTATCATGGCCTGGTAGTTTCCATTTTAAGATACGGTATTATATTTTGGAGCAACTGTGGCGATAGAGAAAGCATTTTCAAAGCCCAAAAGCGCTGCATAAGAGCAATCTTCAATTTAAAGATAACAGATAGTTGTGTCCCTATTTTCAAAGCCCATAAATTATTAACTTTTCCGTGTCTTTATATTTTAGAAATAGCGATATTTGTTAAAATTAAACATCATCCTACCTTAAATGACGATCGAGTACGAACTGTATCCATAAAAACGCAATATAAAGATTTACTGTATACAGGAAGATTTCAAACAGCTTTATTAAAAAAAAGTGTTATGAGCATAGCACCTGTCATATATAACAAAATCCCAAATTTTGTAAAAAATCAACCTACTAGAATATTTAAAAAGAGTCTTACTTTTTTGTTATTGGAAAGATGCTATTACTCAGCATCGGACTTCTTAAATGATACCAATATTTAAATAACGTTTCAGTTAATTAATTGTTTATAATATGTTGTTTGTATTAATAATTTATAATGTGTTATGCTAACTGCAATAAAATTTCAACAATCTAAATTTTTGTAACAATAATAATGCAATACTTGGAATTATAATAATGTAATAACTATTTATACTCATAATTATAATTTTAAATCTATTTATAATTAATCACTAGTATTATATAGAAATAAATTTAATTTAATATTTGCATGCCAAAATGGTAGAATGTACGGATCTTCTATGTACTCTGTCAACACCTTATTGTTATTACCTACATTCAATGCAAATAAATCAATATTCTATTCTATTCTATTCTATTCTGTCTCTTGATTTTTTTGTGCAGAGCGTGTTCTACATCGACTAGCCATTTTTAAACATGTTTTGAAACTGTGTCTTTCACCTCCAGACCGAATTTCGGTTACGGCGACCAGCCCAAACGGAGACTAGCCATCTGCGCAGGACAAAATCATAGTGCCCAAGTTTATACGCAAGCACAAGTTCACTCACTCTCTATTCTCTCACTCTCACAGTTTTATGAGTCGGTTATCGAACACGACCAGAGAGGGATCAGGTGCAGGAGACCAACAGTCTTACGTACTTTTCCGAGGCACGGGGGTGAAACAACGCCATCTTCCTGACTGTAGCTGTAGCTGAGACTTTCTTGACAAAAAAAACCAATAAGTGGAAGAAAGAAAGAAAATAAATGTATTAAATGAAAATTTGTAGCTGAACATAAAGTTCTATTAATGCGTCACCGGCAGTTCGTCGTAAGAGGCGTCAGAAGGTTAGAAACTGAACCAGGCGACCAGCAGCAGCATTTTCCTGATAACAGCTGAAAAAAAACTGCGGCTTCAACCCGCTTGCTAAGCGTGGTAACTATGGCCATTGAGGTAAGACTTTTGACGTGTTGTAATGATAATGTTAACCCGTTACCAAAAACAAGTACCCTATAATCCGTCATCTCATTTTCATTGGTATGTGTATTATAAGAAGATAATATAAAATTTTTAGAAATATCTCATGCTCATGCCGGCTTCCGATAGATGGCGGATCAGCCATTTCGTTTTCATACGACGTAAAAAAGCCCAAATCCGTGCGAAAGCGTCTAATTAGCCTGCCAATCGCAATGATTAAAGCAAACCGACTGGGGTAGGATCGCGCTCTCACAGAATACCAGCGTCAAATAGCAGCTTAAGGCTGATGTGTTTCATATGGTGAGTGTAGAGAACTAGTGGCCCTTTTTACTGGAAACGAGGCATTCCAACTTAGTCCGCAGAGATGGCAACGCATCTACATTAAGATTCTTAATTGAGGCTAAATGTAGATGTCTATGAGCCAGAGCGTCCACTTTCCAACAGGTAGACTGTGTCCTCGTTTGTCTCCCTTATTCTCTGAACACCACAAATATAACACACAAATTCTATCATAAAATACATCATCATTGTCATCTGAACTGGATAATAGTGATAGTTCTAATAATTGCTCTAAATTCATACATCAGATCCACATTATTAGAGAAATGACCGCTGATTCCTATTAACCACGAGAGAGGTACATGTGCAGCTGTTGAGTATTGAGAGCCGATAAAAAGAAATAAATGAAATTCTGAAAATATTTTATCGTTAAAAAGAGGCCCTAACATTTTTAGGTTGTTTTACAAATCGTGGTTTATTGACAGTATCGGGCATAAAGAAGTCTTTGTCACGACAGAAGTATCTTACCCGCGACGCAATTCTCCACGAAGTCTGATATTTGCTATCAATTTCTACACTTTACATTGTAGTTTGCAAACTTTCGGCGAATTCTTTATTAAAACAGACTCTAGTTTAAACGTGAGACAAATTATAAATTACTTTCTGTAGTAAAACGTAAGCTTGGATGATAAATTTAACACAATGTATGTGCTTAAGAAAAACGTTTTCGGAACTTAAATATTATCAATGATAATATTTAAATTTATCATCATGAACATCATCAGTACAGCCCTTTACAAGTCCACTACTGAACATAGAAATGCCACGTAATATAATTGCTGATGTAATACTTCAGGGTATGGTACTTTTTATTCTTTTCTTTGTGGTGCCTATCGGAGGCAAGAGAAAATCAGAGCACATGGGCTGAATTGGCAAGAAACTAGTTCGCCTTTCTTCGGCAACCTGTGCGTTCTGGTCTTTCGCCAAGGCTGCTTAAAGGAACTTCTATCAGCCAACTCTTCTATCTCTGTACAGGGAGAACGATGCATTTGCCCATGCTGGAAAGGAGAAAGCCGATCTGCTAGGTTCTTTCTTTGCGTGCAGCTCGACTCTTTACGACGGGGGGAACACACCGCCGACCATCCCGCGAAATGAGTGCTTCACGCAAGCTGTGCGTTTCACATAGCACTCGGTTTGCAAAACACTCCTCTCCCAGGACATTCACAAGTCAAGTAGGCCTGACGGAATCCCCCAATTGTGGTGAGGATGTGATTTGGAACCGGTTCTAAAGCGTCTTTTTCGGTACTTCTACTTTCTGGGCGTAGTCTCGAAAACATTGAAGACGGCTTTTGTCCATCTGATCCCTTAAAAAGGCGACCGCTTAGATCCGTCTAACTACAGGCCTATCGCCTTCACCTTCTTGTTCTCCAAAATAATGGAATCCATTACAACTGCCGGCTTATGCGGTACCTTGAGGAGCAACAGCTAGTTAGTGACCGCCAATACGATTTCCGTAAGAGTCGATTAGCTGGGGATCTTCTGATGTACCTGACTCATAGATGGGTAGAGGCAGTAGAGTCCAATGGAAAGGCATTGGCCGTTATTTTGAACATTGGTAAGGCCTTCGGATTTCGCAAATAGCGCTTCTTTTGAAGCTCCCTTCCTATGGGCTTCCCGAAAAATTGTGCAATTGGATCACCAGCTTTCGGAGCATCAAGTTCGTTGTTGACGGTGCATGCTCCGACTACAAGCCTATTAATGCTGATATTCCACAAGGCTACGTGCTATCACCAACGCTGTTACTTCCGCATATCAATGATATGTAGCAAACCAGTGAAATGAAATACTTTGCGGGTGACAGCACTGGTAATGCTCTATACACCGATCGTGGCAATATTTCTCGGGAAAACTTAGCCGAGTACCGGAACAAACTCTTGTCTGAAGTCGAGTCTTTGTGGAAATTAGTCGGATTGAATGCGACTTAATCTAGTCCAATATAATCAAAAGACACCAATTTGCACGTTTACCGCTAAAAAAAAACCCTTTGTCGTATTTCTTCAATTTGAAGGCACTCCCCTTGTTGCCTCAGACAGTATCGGAATCCTCGTCTATTAATATATCGAGTGACGTGCAGTTTCGTGCTCATTGGAAGGGAAGTCCAAATTAACCTCTAAAAAGTTCGGCATGCTCAGCAGATCGGAACAGTATTTCATGCCGGCACATCACTTGCAACTTTACAAGGCGCAGGTTCAGCCTCACTGTTCCTATATCTTGGCTGAGGCTCCACAGAACCAGCACCTTCAACTTGACCACATCCAGCGTAGAGTGGCTTGAATCGTCGACGACCGAGTCCTTTCCGATCGGCTAGATTCACTGGCGCTGCGAAGAGATGTTGCATCCCTTTGCATTTTTTTTGCATCTACAACGTAGAGTACTCTGAGGAATAGTTTCGATTAATCCCAGCCGCCTAGTTTTACGAACACACATCGCGGCAATACTTCAGATACCATCCATACCATCTAGATTCTTGGCGTTCCGCCCCATTACGTTTCACTAGAAGTTTTCGTTCGCGTAAGACCTCTCTGTGGAATATTTTACCGCCAGCGATTTTTCCGGACCGATACGGCTTAGGGACCTTCAATAAATGAGCTTACTCCTTTCTAAAAGGCCAGTAACGCACCTGCAATTTCTCTGCTGTTGCAGTTGTTCATGGGCAGCGGTAGTCACTAACCATCAGGTGAGCCGTATGTTCGTTTGGCCCCTCCTATAAAAAATTGCATGACTTAATTTCTCCCTCTACGTTCTATCAGGTATTGAAATAGATTCAATATCCGATTTTGCCACTCCACTGTTGTAAAAAATCCACTTGCATATTGAATAGATTGGAACCTGTTAGTCTGACTTCACAAAGGGTCGCTCGACAACTGATGCTGAGATGTTGAGCTGATTTATTATATTTTTAATGCATGGGAGAATTCACAGGATGCTTAGGATATATTTTGTAATCTATCTAAAGCCTTCGATTGTGTTCACCATAAAACATTAATCGGGAAACTACAACATTACGGTGTGAGAAGTAATGCTCTTAAATTAATTATATCATATTAACAGTATGAGATCTTCTGGGTCGATGGTACAAATGGGCGTGCCTCAAGGCTCAATTCTCGTCCCCTTTCTGTTTCTTGTATACATTAATGACTTACCTTACATAGTAGGGCATAACCATGATATAGTATTATTTGCAGATGATAATTCTTTAATTTTCAAATTTAGTCGACAATTACTAAAATATGACGAAGTAAATAATGCTATATCTAAATTAGTCAGTTTATTTAATGTCATAACTTGCATTTAAATGGCACTAATACGAAATGTATGAAATTCATGACTCCAAATGTCATACAATTAAATGGGGAGGAACTGAGTCTTGTCGATACCACCATTTTTCTTGGAATATCACCAGACGCGAAGCTTCAATGGAGCCTCCTTATATCAAAACTAGCAAGCAGACTTAATTCTCGAGCATATGTCGTTAAAATGATTAGAAATCTTACAACTGTTGAAACAGCTAGACTTCTTTATTTTAGGCTATTTCCATTGCATAATGTCATATGGTATTTTGCTGACACGCGACTGGCACTGAAATTATACTTGTTTTTTTAGAGAAGAGAGTCATAATAGTAATCTATGATTTAAAACTTAGAGTCGCTCCGACATAAAATTGAGAATATTAATATATTAACTTTGGCCTCTTAATACATTAATGAATATGTAATGTACCTACACAAAAATAAAGGTAGTTATACAAAAATAAGTAATATTCATTCTGTAAATACTAGGAACAGACTTACTGTATCGGATATGGCGAGATGCGATACACAAAACTTCCATTTATTAAAGATTGACGAAAGTACATGCCTCACAATAATACAACAAAACATTCGCAGTATCTAACGTAATATAGATGACATCCTAATTCTTTTAACGCAAATTAGAATACAATGTGATATTATTATTTTAACCGAGTGTTGGCTATTGTGTAATTCTATAATACCATAAATACCTGGCTACACATATTACAAATCTATAAAGACCTATAACCAAAACAATGGTATCGTAATTTACTACAAAAATAATATTGAGGTTTTAATTACGGAACCCATGTTTGCTGACAGAAACTGTGTGGTAATAAAACACAAAAGTATTGCTATATTTGCAATTTATCGTTCGCCTAGCTTTCAAAATGTTGAATTGTTTTTACAATCTTTAAACGTAATTCTTACGTCGTTGTCTTCTCATAAGAACTTATCTGTGATGGGCGATATAAATATAGATATAGTAAATCATACAACGGATAACAGATCAACTGAGTATCTTAACCTAAATGCATTTCATGGACTTCTTCCTGCTCACAATATGCCTACCAGACTCGATGCTTGTTTAGATCACGTTATGTTGCGTTCAACTATGGCAGCCACTACAGTAGTATTTAATTCGACGGTAACTGACCATCAAGCTATGATATTATGTTTAAACACCGAGCAAAAAAATAATTTAACATCTAGAACTCAAACAAAAATTGATTACGACAAAGTTAGATTAGAATTAGAACAAAATAACTTTGAATTTGTATTCAAATGTTCTAACGCAAATGAGGCTGCTACACTTTTTGTATCATATTTACAACAACTATTGATAGCGAATACAATTAAAGTTACAATCTCACACCGTTTAAGACCTATAAATCCCTGGATTACATTAGGAATTTTAAAATGTATACGAAATCGTGATAATTTATTTAAAAAATATGAATCTTTTCCTGGCAATAATATCATAAAATTAACATATACAAGATATCGAAATTATTGTAACTCCATGATTAAAAAAGTTAAAATGGCTTATTATAGAGATAAAGTTAGTAAAGCAGGTAAAGATAATGAAAAGCTTTGGGAAACCATTAAAGAGATAA
Organism: Parnassius mnemosyne; assembly: GCA_963668995.1. Classification (NCBI taxonomy): domain Eukaryota; kingdom Metazoa; phylum Arthropoda; class Insecta; order Lepidoptera; family Papilionidae; genus Parnassius; species Parnassius mnemosyne. The sequence continues at coordinate 53,858,495 of CAVLGL010000104.1, read as the reverse complement.
CAAATACCACGAAAATGAAAACTGATTCTACTGAACTGCTTAACAGCGCCAAGAAACCTCAAGAGGCTATCAATTCAATTAATAGTTATTTTGTGAATATAGGTAAACAACTTGCTGATAATATTGCAGTTAAGGAAAGGGTTACAAGTTCTTTAGCAATTAGACCAACACGGAACTGTACGTCGTCCTTTGTAATACTCAACTCTGACGAAGAAGAAGTTTCCAGACTTATCATGAGCCTAAAAATCAAATGTGCCCATGGATGGGACAATATCTCTAACTGTTTCATAAAAAACATTAAAGAATATATTGTTGGGCCATTGACATATATATGTAATCTTTGCTTTAAAGAAGGTGTATTTCCTCAAGTTTTTAAATTCTATTATTCATCCAATTTATAAATCAGACAGAGATAATGTCGGCAACTATCGAACGATTTCAATTCTTCCATGTTTTCTAAATTTGCTTCGAAAATAATCGAACGAATTATAAACAAACAACTCACGAACTACTTAGAAAGTAAAAAAGTACTATCCTCTAACCAGTTTGGTTTTCGGCAGGGCAGATCCACTGATGAAGCAGTGCATGACTTAACAGATTACGTAGTTAGAAATTTGGACAAAAATAACAAAGTCATTGGAATTTTTTTGGATCTCGCCAAGGCGTTTGACACTGTTTCTACCTGCATTCTAATAGAAAAGTTGGAATTATGTGGTATTAGAGGAAAGCAACTTCCTCTATTTAAAGATTATCTATGTAATAGAACACAATACACTAAAATCGGAGATTACATTAGTCACGAGGCTTTAATTTCCTACGGTGTGCCCCAAGGCAGCATTCTAGGTCCCACATTATTTCTCGTCTATATAAACGATCTCACTTCTATTCAGCTTCCTTATGGACATATAATATCATATGCTGATGACACATGCCTTCTTTTTTCTACAAATTCCTGGGAAGCTGTTCAGGATGCTGCGCAGATGGGACTTAATTTGATAAATGAATGGTTGCAAACTAATTTTCTTACCTTAAATTCTGAAAAAACCAAATACATTGCTTTCACAATACGTAAAAAACGCCTTGATCATATTATCAATAAACTTCTGATCTCACACAAATGTCTCTCAAATATTAATATTAAATCATGTAAATGTAACAAAATAGAATTAGTCCATAACATTAAGTATCTTGGTGTAATAATAGATTCCAACCTTTCTTTTAAAAATCATATCGAAGTATTATCCAATAGACTATCTAAATTAATATACATATTCAAAAATGTACGCCATGTGCTAGATAAAGCAGTTTTAACACGTATCTACTATGCCCTAGCGCAAAGCCTTCTTACTTATTGCATCACCTCCTGGGGCGGTGCTCCTAAAACAATTATGAAGCGCGTAGAAATATCACAAAGGGCCATTTTAAAAGTTTGCGGGTTCTTCTCTTATAGACATCCAACTGAACTTCTTTATCGATACTGGCAGGTACTAACGGTACGTTAGCTGTTTATTCTCTATACATTGTTGGAGCAACACAGTGGAAATACCTATGATCCCCATAAATTTGTAGGAGTTAGACGTAAAAATACAGTTTGCGCAACATTTGCAACAAAGAAGACATATACAAAAAAATTCTTTTGCTACTTGGGTGGATTCTTATACAATAAAATAAATGAAAAATTATCTATATATTCTAACAATAAATATGATTGCAGAAAATACGTACATGACTGGTTACTGAAATTAGATTATGATTTAACGGAATCGCTTCTATCAAGATAAATATAATTGTCACACACACATATGTATTTACACATTTGATATCCTAATACACTCTTAATTAGTATTTTATCCTGGATCTTCGTTGTAATTATATTTCATTACAATATAAGAATAACTTTTTTTATCTATCTATCTATTGTATTCCTAGAATAATTTCATACAATGTCATAGCATTCGAGGGGTGAGAACCTGGTGACTTGTACTACAGGCTTATATATGTCTACTTCAGGCATCAGCTTCTCACATAATAAAATTCTGTTTATGTACTACTAGATTTACATTGTTTTACTTTATATTATGTGAGAAGATAAATAAAGACTTTATTATTATTAAAAAAAAAAAGACTCAACCCACCAGTAGTACCAGTTACTCGACTCCACCGAGTCAGTAATTCATTCTTGGGGCGCTGTATACGGTTTTACAACAAAATCCCAGAAAAGACTTTATTAAATAAAGTTTGTATAAAAAAGGTTATTATAATATTAAGGAATTTATGGATAATAATAACCCCTGGAAAAGAGGTGATCGCTACCAAGCTATTTCTAATTTATTTTGTGTAGTTAATTATGTTACATACATGATTGTAAGCTGTTATTCAAGAAAAAAACTTCCGCTGGGTTTCTTGCTATTGAATAATAGTTTCTGTTTCTGTTTCAAAATAAATATGCGACAATCGAGGGTATATGGATGAAAGCCGCGTATTTTTTTAATGATACTTTAATTTTTCCTTTATTAATACAAAATAAAAAGTATCTGTTTCTTTTTCTGTTTCATGTTCAGACAAGTCTTTTTATCAGGGCGATGTTATTCGTTTACTCGGACAATAGAACTGACACGCTATGGAACTTTTGAAAATTTTGTACCCATATTTATATAAATTGCTTCATAAAAATTTTATTTTAACTAGGCGTAGGTATTAAGTATAAAATAATATGATAATGGGGTTCATTCATTTTGTTACCACGTTTTAATTAACTCGCTTTAGCGTAGCCTAGATGTCTGTTCGGGTCGAATTTATTAATTGAATTTATAACAGCTAACTGAATATTGCTTAGAATATAATTATTTTGTCCGTGTGTATGTAATTCAACTCTTTCTAAACGTCTAGACCTATTTTGATGAAATTTTATGTGTTACTAAGTTGATTCGGGAATGGTTTAGATTTACAATTGAACCCCGTAAGTTGCGCTTTTGTCGAGATCAAGAAATCACCCGTACAGGGTTATGGAGTAATTATAACGATTCACTGTTTCAGGGCGTATTGACTAGTATTGGCGGATGTTCTAGGATGGATATCATGTGTCTTCGCAATTTTTTTGTTCCTCTGATATACCAGTTTTTCCTCACAATGTTTTCCTTCACAGCCGAGCACGCAATAAATCAGCATTTTAAATTGAAATCAAAATTATAATTGGCGCCACCGGGTATCGAACTTGGTTTATTCGCGTAACGTGAAATAACGGCAAACACTTCTGATATGACACGGCAAACTTATTTTTTATTTAGTTATAAACAGATTATTGTCTATCTTATAGTTTACATGTTGTTTACTTCTAAATACGCATTTTTAGCTTGACATGCTCATAGTGGATTTTTATAAAGCTTAACATTTGTTAGCACCGTATGATTTGCATTTTAGAATTCGTTGTATGAAAACATATGAAACCTCACATTGCAGCCGCTTCGTAAGCGCTGTATTTTATAAAATGCGGTACCTAGGTAACCGATTATTGAAGGGGGCATGCTAATGACGTCACCTAACGCGGCTAGTGCGGCAAGTGCTGGTTACTCATTGCTGTCTTATGTTGCCAACTTAGTGGATTCTCCACTAAAACTGGTAGTTTTGACTTTCGTTTCAAAAAATGTTTTAAATAGGTTTTAGAAGGTAGTATATACTATGTAGCAATTCTTAAAATTTCTTGTATATAAGTATTTAAATAAAGTATAATATTATCGATGCAACTGCCTTTTTAAATTATTATTGTGATTAATATTGAATCTTCTCTTTCTTCAAATTTTTTTTTCTTCTTCCTCTGCCAATAAGCAGGCTAACACAACAATTTTTTCCATAGTCCTCCGAGCGATTTCGAGCTATCAATATCGCTGTACCGTTTCACACCAGTGGTTGGAAAAAATTACAAAAGTTATTGGCAATACAAAAGATTTGCGTTCGACGCGTACATATGTCCAAATGTGTGAGGCAATCAGTAAATGCGTCGCGTAAGGCTCGTGTGACGCGTACGGTGCTGACAAATGTGCGTTCAGCTTAATTCAGTTTTCACCCAATCTAAGGTGGATAATCTGTAACTTTGTAGATGTACTAATACCGATGGTAATATGATTTTATGACCATGGCCTAGGATTCCCACTAGGATTGTATATATTTTTATTGTATTGTTACTTAAAAAAATGTAACCGGCACACTAGGATTTTTTCCTGTATCGTGGGGCAGTTTACATACATAAATTTCACAAGGACAAACATCCAGAACAGGAACAATTATTTTTAGGCCATACAAATACTTCTTCCGTGCGGGATTCAAGCCCGCGGCCATTAGCGCTGCACTCATTGCTAAGATATCATCAGAGTACACGATAAATCGCGTTGTTGTAGTCATTTAACTCTTATATTTTTATATAATTATCTTCTATAAATTCGTTTTAAATTTTATTTAACTTCCAACATTGCGAATTTATAACTAGATAATAACTATTAGAGCTACTAACAGACCACACGTTACTGTTGGTAGCACGCAAGCTCGTTTCCTATTAATTTATAATCGCGTTAGTGTTTACGCTTTCCAAACAAAGAATAAGCAGAGCGTTGTCGCTTTGGTTGTTGTGTTTGATTAGCTCCTTACATACGAGTATGAAATTGGCATTTTGTACGGGAGGAATATAAAGTATTTTTTTTTTGTAAAATATATTTAATTAATCAAAGTATGCACCGTTGTTATCTATGCGCATTTGCTATCTCATAGGTAGTTCATTGATCCCTTTACTAAAAAAAACCATGGGGGCGAGAATCAATAAATTCTTTGAAGGCGGTTTGGACTACCGCATCGGATTTGAATTTTTTTCCTTGTAAGAAGTTGTCCAAATTCCGGAAAAAATGGTAGTCTGTTGGAGTAAGGTCCGGGGAGTGATGTGAATGTTGCAGACATTCCAATTGTAGCTTATCTAACTTAGTGGTCTTTTGTTTTTTATTAACTGTCCGGATTTACTAAATATTGTCACGTTAAATGTGCAAAGAAAACGTACTAGAATCACCAAGAAAACTATGCTTAGTATTCCTCGTCACTCCACACTTTACTGTAAAAATAGTATCTTAACGCGATTGTTATCAAATTATAACATAACATTTAATGCCATCGATCCCTTTATAGGCAGTAAAAGTTGTTTTAGAAACAAGGTACGTGCATGCATTTTGAACACAACTTCAGTTGTTTAAATTACCTGCGTTTGTAACCAGTTACGTAGGATGCAGGTAAGGTACATTATGAAGAACACTTTCTGTAGGTAGCTATATTTAAATAATAAGTAAGCTATATAAATATTTTAGAATATGTATGTATATGTATGTGTGTGTATGTATGTGTATGTATGTGTTTGTATATATGTATGATAGATATAATATATTACGCCATGATAAAAAAAATTAAAAAAAATTAGTCGAGGTGTAAATCGCATGTCAATTTATCAGTAAGGCTTAATATCTAAGTGTTAGTAAACCTAAGATTACTTAAATTTCATTACTGTTATTTTATTAAGCTTTAAATTGGTCTAATTTCCCTCGTTTTTATTCATCACAATTGTACCGTAAGGTAAGTCACCTTTATATTTAATATGTGGGTAGCTATTATTGGCATACTTGAAGTGAATTTAAAAATTGTATTTAGTTATATACGCTGTTGTTATCCTTATTAAACTAAAAATAGAAAAATAAATAAAAATAATCGTTTTCTACGAATCTACCTAAAATATAGGATGCGATATCTATAAGTCCAAAACGTAATGAAAATAACAAGCAACCCTAAATACTTACGGCTGTACTCATAAAAATCGACATCACGTTAAGAAATGCTTAAAGTTGCTCTTTCTCCTTTTATTTAATGAGAAAAGACAGACATGTAAAGTTAGTTAATGCTTATTTTAAGTAAGTGATAGTCAACGATAGTAGTTAGACCGATTAAGAATATCACTCAAAATATTTAAAATATCGATTAGTTGTTAGTCAAGGTTTTCTTTCAGACAGTCAAAGTTTTCTCTTTATTTGAAAAAGTCAGGTTAAAATGTTTACATTTCCTCAACATGCTAGCGATTATTTCCACTTTAATGGAAGGATGCATGTCGGTAGTAAAACAATAAATGTAGAGTATACTAGACAATTTAAATAAAGAGTGTTCGATATAATTTAGATGTTATTTAGTAATTTTGTTAGTTGATATATTTTTTCCAATGATTGATAAAGTTCGAAATAACTTCAGACTGAGCAAGATTAGAATGGCTCTCCAAGACTTTAAAAAAGGGAAGTCCCCGGGGGTGGATGGAATTACAGCGGAGCTTCTGAAAGCGGGAGGAAAACCGGTGCTTCCAAAAGTACTTCAGAAGCCCTACAATTGCATCCTCTACGGTGACAATACACCGGAAGCGTGGAGCAGAAGTGGGATAGTATTATTCTTCCAGAAATGCAACAACGCTCTCTTGAAGAACTACAGACCGATTTCGCTTCTGAGCCGCGTCTACGTGCTGTTTTCGAGAGTTATAACGAATCGTGTGACACGCAGACTGGACGTATTCCAAGCAAGCCGGTTTTCGAAAAGGCTTTAACACAATACCTATTCTAAGGCACACCACAGCCATACCACATACTTACCTTAAGTTAAATTGTACAGGAGACTGAGGAGTACAATCTGCCACTATGTCTTACATAAGTGGACTCTGAGAAATCCTTTGACTCCGTCCAAATTTGGGCGGTGCTGCAATCCCTTCAGCGATGCCTAGATGATTGTCAGTATATCGCAGTGCTGAAGTGCAAACACTTACAATAGGACTACAATGGCAACCAGATCCAGATTACGAAACCTATGTATCTGCACAGAGGTGTAAGATAGGGTGAGTTTATATCTTCGAAACTATTCTCCGCTGAGTTGGAAGACGTTTTAAGCTATTTGACTGGAAAGGATGTGGTATTAAGGTCAATGGCGAGTACATCACTCACTTTTAATTTTCCGACGATAAAGACCTTATCAGAGAATCGCTGGAGGACCTAAGCACTATGCTCAATGATCTCAATTGTGCCTCCCAACGAATGGGTCTTAAGACGAACATGGACAAAACAAAGATCATGTGTAACATCCATGTCACACGTATGCCGATAGTTATTGGAAGCACTAAGCTCGAAGTTGTTGACGAGTATGTTTACCTGGGACAAATAGTTTGCCGTGGTAAGTCCAACTTTGACCAAGAGGTCAATCGACGGATTCTTTTCGGCTGGACAGCGTCCGGGAAATTACGACACTTCTTCTCGTCAGGTATACCTCAAAACTTGAAAACGACATTGGTCAACCATTGCGTGTTGTCAGTGATGACTTATGGATCTGATGGTCCTTCACTGCTGGCCATTTGTGACATTCTTTGGGGTGTTGATGATGTGATGAAGCTGTGTTGATGATGATGATGATGATGATGGTTTTGTTTTCCACAACATATATCATAATAAATTACTTTTAAAACTTTAATTATTATTTTATATTAGTAAAACATAATATTCTTTCCAACCAAAGACATTTATGTATACTAGTGGACCCGAATTTCAGAACTAAAATTGTATCCTAGCTGCAGATCGTGTGGGCGCGCTTGTGAGAGGGTTGTATTTTCATTTACGAACTTTACTGTTCTTTACGCAGTTACAAAAGAAACTTCAAACTCAAGTATGTTGGCAAAGTGTGCACATAAATAATAACAGCGTTTTCTTAGTCACATTAAACAAAAACAGTAGATTGTGAGAAATAACGTTGGCCGTTTACAAAACAAAGATCTAGTCTTTTCACCTGCTCGCAGTCGACTAAAGTAATTACGGAATATTGATCATATCTTAGTGCGCAATGTTTGTAAGGCCGCAGATACCGTCTAATAGTATACATAGAAGTATTTGCTTCCTTCAAATAACTTATATATCGAAGCATTCGATTCCCACTATGCTAGAGTTCATAAAATGGTACTTAAAATGTTTTCAAAGTCACAAATTTAACTTAATTTGTGCAATTTTAAGTACCAAGCAGGGACTGTGTGAGGGAAATTCCATCTCAGTCATTGTACAAGTCTGAATAAATGTAATAATGATAATTATGGTCATTGTAAATGATCTATAATATAAGTAGATGTGATATTGTATTTAAAGCTGGTAATCTGTGCGTTTGGGATCCTTCTGTGGTCTAGCCGATTTATTTGTGCTATAGGAATAGCATACTGAAGCGTTGCTCTATTATATTTATAAAATGTATTACGATTTTAAAATTAATTGCATTTCCATCATTTCTGTGTTTTTTTTTTTTCATTTATTAATTCATTACAGCCTATCAAATTTCATAGGAAAATTTGAAGTAGGGGACTATCTTAAGCCACACTGCACGGTACAGTGTAGTTCATCGCAATTTAATTCAGAAAATTAAATGCCAGCCCATACTCTGCTGTATTTGTGTAGTTGTGAATGAGTCGTACAACTAGTTCAGTGAAAACGAAAAGGTCAATAGTGCAGTGTACTCGTTATTTATTCGTTTATAATTATTCGCCTTTGGAATAGTGAACAAATAGGTCGAATTAATGAAAATAAAAGAGATTTAGCTCACCTGATTTTTTTTAGAATGGATACACCTACATATACGGATATATAATCGGATGAATGTTATAGAAAATGAACAAAGAAATATTTATTTTTCTCTGTCCGAAACTTTCGCGGGCACGCACACAACAACCTACCAAAGTTTTATCGTAATCCGTATGGATAGTATAGGAATACATACGATGCATACAGAGAAACAATATTTTTATATAATCTATAGAAGCTTACTTGCTAATTCTGCCGTAATGAATAACTTTAACATATTAAATGTAATCTAACCTTTTAAAAATTCTTATGTCGGCTCTACACTAATCGTAAAACCCTTCAACGAATGGATGATTCACCCGAGTTATGCCGACAACGGCGTTGATGCGGTAAATCAGCACCACATCAAAGGAATGTGATCAAGTTTGTTATCAGGCAGAAGATTGTCCTATACATTATAAGACTGTTTTATTTTGATATATAATTAGTTTTAATTTTGCGTTGTCTGTAGTATAGAGGTACGGTTTATGGTTAAAATGAGTACGCCGTGGATCAAGCAAACATTTGGAGTTGGATGGCTTGATATTAGTATTTTTGATTGATACAATAAAAAGTGTAAAACAAATTCGTTTATCTGTGTCTGTCTATGTATTTGCTACAAAAACTTAAGTAACAACCTCGTACTCTTCCATCTACATCTACTCATACATCTCACTGCTGGACATTGGCTTCTTCTTTTTTCTAAGAGGGCAATGGATTATTTAGGCCGCGTTCGCGGATTTCACATGTCCTCGAACAATTTTATACCTCAGCCACACATGAAGTTTACAGCAAGCGCTTAGGCCCTGAGTTGCCAAGAGTCTTTAAAAGTATATTATTTTAAATTTCAAACATATTTGATGGATTTTGATGACTTTTCAGCTTAATTTAACTAACTTCTAAGGAAGGTTTGTTTATAAGTTAAAAGAGGAATAGCAAAATTACACTGATTTGCACTCTTGCAAAATTCAATATCGTTTTAATAAAATCTTATTTCTCGTCTATGCATCCTGTTGTTAAGATACGGACGAGGCTCTTTGCCCGGCTTATGGTAAAAATCTATGCACTAACGTTGAAGCTGACACCAACCGCTAATGACAAACAGCAGTACCTGGGCACGAGAATCGTGTCTGTGGTTACCAAACTACCAGTTCAACTTGATGAGACTTGGAAAAATTAACTTTTAATGAAAACTAAAAGCCAATTTCAAGAATTAAAAAGAATAAAATAATTTCACATTCCAAAGACTGCGCTAAGAGATAGCGCATAAAAGAATAAAACCCCTGACTTCAGTAAAATAAGGAATATCGTTATCTCAATTTCGTCTAAATAGTTACATTATAAACATCATTTCATATTTTTGCCATCCTTAATAGGATTTTTTCTCCAAATTTATATAAAGATCCACCCCTGAACTTATTGAATTAGAAAAAATTCATCAAAATTGATATCAATTGATGACAATGGCGCGTATCATAGGTGCATAAAAAAACATGCAAACGAATTGTAAAGTTTCACCTTTTTTAAAGACGGCTAAAATGTTTCATATTTCAACCTTTGTCTATTTCTGTAATACATTTAGTTCTGTTACAGTAATACGTTCACTTATTTTGATTTGTGTATATACTTCATGGTAATTAGCTGTGACAAGTTCTGCAACCTATAGAAAACTATAACCAACATAACACAAGGCTGACGACAGATGTGTCTACACCCCTGAGGAGTAAGATGGAATGCCCTACAGTTTATTACTAGGCTCTCTTGTCATTTAGACAACAACGGTGCAGTAAGTAGTAGGAACATACCAGTGCTTGGCTGCAGAAATAGGTCAGTTGGGAATACCAACCTGTTCTATCACCTAGTTCGTATTTCTTTTAAAACAATTTTACAACAAAAGTGCAAAATTTAATTACAATTCTGTGTTGATTTCATACGATACCCTGTATTAGCAATTAATTTTGCTGCTTATTTGTGCAATTATCGGCATATGAATATAAATCAAAATTACTACCGTTTTTACTTAAATATCACGAGAGGGTTGTCATCGGGATTTGGATTATGGCAATTATACGTAAAATATGTTCAGCTTACACTGCAAACGAGCGTTATAATATAGAAAAAGTATAATAAAAATAGCTAGGGAAGTAATAAAAATTTTCGATATATTATTCTTTATAGTACGAGTCACACTACATGTACAGTGTAGTACAATGCAGTCTCGGAAGCCCGGATCCCACCTAATCCGGAGAACGTGTTAGTCCGGACAGTGTAGTCATAACATCTTCATTACTATACTAACAAACAGCGTCTCATTTTCAGAAATCTATGAGGGATTTTCTAAATATGTTTAAGAAGCAATTAAATGTTACATTGTTTAAAATGTTGCACATTGTAGTGATGGTGCAAGAATGTCCAATATCCCATATATCATCTCGTGGGGGTCGTAAGAGGCGACAGAGTGAAACTTAAACAGAAGATGGACAGCAGCATCTTCCTATTAATTGCCGCTTGCCCAGCTTGGTACCTATAGCCTCCATTTAAAAGTAATCTATAGGGGAGGCCTGTGTACAGCAGTGGTCTTTTGCTAGGCTGTAATGAATGATGGTGAGTAATAGTCAGTATGTAATAATAATGAGAATACTGATCAGTCCATGATACTGTAAATTGGGGTATCATTTTAATAAGTAGGTGTTTTCTCTCACATTGTCTAATCTGGAAACTATATCAATCTAGACTTCCGCTTCCTTTAAGAGGTCCGGAGTAACAAGCTACAACTGCGTGAGGTATGTTCAATTTATTTACACTTTAAGATACTTTTCGGCTGTTATTAGCATCGTATCTTTTTTATAAGTTTTGAAATCATTTTTGACTGTATTTGACGCATCTGTTTTTTGCTTTCAAGTTTACTATTCAAGCCAATTCTCACATATCAATCATCATCATTACAGCCATTCAAATTTCTATTGGCCTCCTCCATAGATTGCCTCATACTGGAGATATATGACAATATAGATAATATGAGGTAAGGGATTCTTCTACGCTGCCACTACATGGCATTATATACTTGTTTATTGGTATACATAAATGATTTATATAACACTGGCTTTCAATCACCTATGATCAAAAAAAATATCCTCCGCCTCTTCGATTGTTCAAACGAAATCTGTCATAGAAATGAAATGAAATTTCAATATAGAGAAATATAATGTCAGGGATTTTAAATCCCTTCGAAAAAGAGTTGATATTGTAGCAAGTTTCATCTTATTTGGTCTAAGAAAATGATTTTGAGAATTTCAACGCCAAAGGTTTTATTTGTTTGTCTAGACATTTTTACCGATACGACTTAGGGACCTTCAGGAAAAGAGCCTACTCCTTGTTAAAAGGCCGGCAACGCATCTGCAAATTTTCTTAGTTGCCCTGGTGTAGCAGTTGTTCATGGGCGGCGGTAGTCACTTACCATCAGGTGAGCCGCATGCTCGTTTGCCCCCTCTCCCATAAAAAAAAATATTTTAAAAACGTAATTATAATAATAATAATGTCCTAAAAACTGGATTTTAATCTTGGCTGCAAATTTCCGTTGAGACTGCGTAGGACAGAACTATACTGCTCGAATGTGTGCGCAATCTCTAATCCCTCACTCTCATAGTATGGTGGGACGGCAATCCGACACGACTGGATTAAGATCAGGCTCAAGACCAACGGCTTATGTGCTTTTCGAGGTTGGTTGTGGGTAGGGCATGAAACACCACCAAATTCTTGACTCTAGGCTGCTTTTGAGAATTGCTTAATAGAAAATTCAAATAAAAAATGTTACGAGCTTGGGGTTCGAGACAATTAAAAACTGCCGACTGAATTACCAAAATTGACACTTTAATTACACAACACTAATTACAATCAAAAATCACACTAATAATAAAACACAGTTCGCCGTTATTTCGCTTCGAAGTATTCTCTTGTATCGCCAATTCAATACTGCCCCGGTCGTGGTCTATACCGGCCTTATATAGAGCCTCAGATAGTTTCCAGAATCTTCTACTGTAGCGACATCTAGAATGTTCGAGTACATATCGGTCCCGAAATTTCTGAAAGGATCTTGACTCTCCTAGTTCTGCTACTCGACACTAGAGGGCGCTAGTGTAACTAGTGTTGCCATGTACAAGACATTAATAGTGGCGCGCAATGCTTTCATTTACTCGACACTAGAGGGCACTAGTGTAACTAGTGTTGCCATGTACAAGACATTAATAGTGGCGCGCAACACTGCCCCCTCCTAAGACATGCTCGTCCCGAGCATTATTGGCCCCATAATAACGTGCCAGTCGATCTACATGGACAATCTTAGGAGTACCTCTGGCCCCTTTCTGTATCCGGTAGGTTACATCATTGATCCTTGTCACAATCCGGTACGGTCCGTCCCATTTAGCTTGAAGCTTAGGAGATTTCCCTTTGCTGCGAACTGGATTGTGTAACCACACTAGTGAACCTTCATCAAACCCCTTGTTGTTCATTTTGCGGTCATAACGTGTTTTCATCTTTTCAGACGTTTGCTGGCCCGTCTGTCTGACGTGCTCATAAATGTCATTCATTTTGTTCCGCAAGTCATTTGCATAATCGGTTATACTGCGTGGGGCATCAGGTGGTATTCCGGTGATCAGGTCTGCAGGCAGCCGCAATTCTCTCCCAAAGTTTGCGAAAGCTGGTGTCACTGATGTACTTTCGTGAACAGCGCTTCGATATGACAACAAAAACGGTTGTATGTGCCTGTCCCAGTCTCGTTGCCGTTTTTCCACAACTTTTGCTAGGTACCTCTCCAATGTCTGATTAAATCTTTCTACCATTCCATCAGATTGTGGGTGGTAAGAAGTTGTTCGTGTTTTCTGAGTACCCATAACTCGGCAAGTTTCCTGGAATATTTGAGACTCAAAATTCCTTCCTTGATCGCTGTGAATCTCTAAAGGTACTCCAAAACGACAGAAGACTTCATGAACTAGTTTATCTGCAACTGTTGAAGCTTCTTGATTTGGAATGGCGAAGACTTCTGGCCACTTAGTGAAGTAATCCATCACTACCATGAAATACTTGTTACCACTTTCAGTTTCTGGAAACGGCCCCGCAACGTCAATGGCTATCCTCTCCCATGGTGCACCAACATTGTACAATTTCAATGCGCCTCTACTACGAATTTGAGGTCCCTTTACAGCCGCACAACTTGTACATTTGCGGCACCAGTCCTCGACATCGTCACGACAGTGGACCCAGTAAAACCGTTCTCGGATCTTCAGGAGAGTTCGCTTAACTCCCAGGTGGCCTCCTGAACAACCACTATGGTACAGCTGTAGAATATCCGGCACTTTAGCCTTAGGGACAACCATTTGCAAATGACACCTGTCTCCCCGACCATTTTCCCATTTACGGCACAGGACTCCATCCTGAATCAGCAAGCTGTCCCATTGGGCCCAATAGCTTTTCGTGGTCGAACTCATTGCTGAGACGTCGCTCCACTTGGGCTTAGGAGCACTGGCCTTCATCCATTCCAGAATCGGCTTAATGTCCGAATATTCCTGCTGTGCATGTTGTAGGCTGTCCTTCCACTCATTGCTGAGCTGGTCTGTCCTGAGCATTCTCACAGATACCACTTCCTTACCCTCTTGCCTAGTACAATGCTTGCAATCTTCAGGGCAAGGTCTTCTTGACAATGCATCTGCATTGCCATGAGATTTCCCGCTGCGATGTTCGATCACAAAGTCGTATTCCTGCAGTAGTTCTATCCATCTCGCAACTTGTCCTTCCGGATTTTTGAACTGCAATAGCCATTTCAGTGCAGCATGGTTAGTTCGTAAGTGGAATTTCCGCCCTAGAAGATATTTGCTAAAATGCTGCAAGGACTTTACCACAGCAAGCAATTCCCGTCTTGTGACACAATAGTTCCTTTCCGGCTTTGACAACGACTTGCTGAAGTACGCTATCACAATCTCTTGATCACCATTCCGTTGAGACAACACACCGCCAAGTCCTATATCACTTGCGTCTGTGTCAACTATGAATTCCTTGCCCGCATCAGGGTACCCCAAAATAGGTGTTTTGCACAGGCGGTTCTTGAGCTCCTGGAATGCAATATCGCAACTTTCATCCCAGCAGAATTGTTGCTTCTCCTCGGTTAGCTTGTGCAGAGGTTTGGCTATATCTGCAAAGTTCTTCACAAATCGCCGATAATAAGAGCACAAACCCAAAAATGCTCTAACCTGTGTCTTGTCTTTTGGGACCGGCCACTCCTTGACAGCAGCAATTTTCTCTGGATCCGTGCGGATACCTTCTTCCGACACTACATACCCCAAAAAACTAACTTGCCGTTTGAATAGTGAGCACTTCTTTGAACTCAACTTGAGGTTGGCACTCTGGATCTTCATGAGCACGAGTTCCAGGTTTTGAAGGTGTTCCTCAAACGTACGGCCTACGATGATGATGTCATCCAAATAGACGAGACAGGCATCTCCAATTAGCCCGGTAAGTACAAGCTCCATCAACCTTTCAAACGTTGCTGGAGCATTGCACAATCCAAACGGCATGACTTTAAATTGCCACAGGCCCTTTCCTGTGGAGAATGCAGTTTTCTCCTTGTCCTTAGGGTCAATTTCAACCTGCCAGTAGCCACTTTTCAGATCCAGCGTACTAAACCACTTTACGCCTGTAAGCATGTCCAGCGTATCATCAATTCTTGGCAAGGGATAGCTGTCCTTCTTTGTAACATCGTTCAGGCGGCGGTAGTCAACACAAAACCGCATGCTGCCGTCCTTCTTCTTTACCAGCACCACAGGTGAACACCATGGACTAGATGAAGGTTCAATAACACCATCCTTCACCATTCCCTGAATCATGGTTTCCACTTCCTTTTCACGTGCTACAGGCAATCTTCTTGGCCGCTGACGAATAGGCAATTCTTGTCCTGTGTTTATTTTGTGTTGAACTAAGCCAGTCTTTCCTATGTCAGCTTCGTTTGATGAGAAAACATTGGCGTACTTGAGTAACAACTTCTTCGCCTTGACCATTTCATTCGGGGAGAGAACGCTGCGACAGTCTTCTAAAAGTGTGGTCACTCTCGTTTGTCCATCCTTGCTAGGGGTCCCGGTCGATAGATATTCGCACCGACGCAACCAATCCACTTCCTCACTAGTACCAACCAATGTGGCTTTTTCTATAATCTGTTCCTGATCACAAAGGTTCAACACACGTACTCCTGAGATGTCGGTGGTTCTGACCAAGGTTCGAGCCACTTTCCATGGAAGGTCATTGTCTACCCTTTCCACGAGTACACAACGAAGAGTTTGCCCAGGATTCCGTGGAAGTCTAACCGGCACAATCGTTTCCGACCTCGGCGGAAGAACAATCTTCTTATGGCTGTACACATTCCCTGGTAACGCCCCTTCCACGAAAAGTTCCTCTTGTCCACATTTCAAAACACCTTGCTTAACGTCGATCTCACAACAATTCTTCCTTATAAAGTCTAGGCCCAGGATGCAGTCGTCCATTATATCAGCCACGATGACATTATGCAGGTAGATCATGTTGCCTAGCTTCAACTCCATCTCCTTCTCTCCACGGACGGGTATGCGCTGACCGATGGCTGTCACCAAATTAATGCGTTCTCGGTTGTTTGCGGAGTCCCCAAGGAACCGACTTATAAGTTGGGAACTGACAACCGTGCGAGAGGCTCCAGTGTCTATGGTCAGTTTACATGGCGTTCCGTTGACTTCGCCCTTGATGATTAGGCAGTTCCCATCATGAGTTTGTGAGATCGAAATCCTTGGGGCTCTTTTAACATCAGCCAGCACCCGCCAGTTTCCCTGCTGCTGCTGGGCGGTGCTATTATCCGCACTACCCTCTCGAGATCGATCACCTTCCCTTTCTACAGTTCGTTTAGGGCAGCTGGATCGAAGATGGCCCCTTTCCCCACAGCCGTAGCACCTAGGGTTATAGCCCTTATTGCGGTCCTGAACTGTAGCTGCTGCAACCTCCCTGACGCGGTGGCAACGATGATCCTGCCGCACGGCTTCCACCTCCAGTGCATGGGTCAGGGCGTCCTTAAGCGTCTGGTGGTGCCCGAGCCTCACAGCAGCTCTGACTTCAAGGTCGCGGATGCCGTCGATGAAAGTCTGCACCAGGTTCCCTACAATGAGCACAGGTACAGACTGGTACGCTTTTCGAACCAGCTTCTCCACCTCAAGGGCCCACTGCTGCAGGTTTTCGTTACTGCGTTGCACGCGATCTTTGAGCTGCGCACGAAAGACGTGTTCCAGGTGAGCATCGCCATATCTCGCCTCCAATGCCTCAAGGAGCTGCTCGTAAGTCACTTCCTTACCGAGCGCTTCCAAAACAGTTAAGGCCTGGTCGCGTAGGCCTAGGGTGAGAGCAGTCATGGCCTGACTTTTATTCCAGCCGTTCGCTTTCATGACAGCCTCGAACTGGATTTTGTAGGCCGACCAGGAAGAACTCCCGTCGAACGGCGGCACTTTGAATCCACGTAGCGAAGGTGTTGTAGCTACCACGGGAGCTGTGATTCCATCCCCAAGTTTGAGGTCGTCCAGCGTTTTCTTCACATCAGCCATCACGTTTGCAACCCGATTGTTCACTTGGTCGATTCGGGTTTCAGCTTCCGACAGGCGGTTGTCATGTTGAGCAACCCTATCCTTCACCTCCTTTATCTCTTTCCCGAAGGTAGCGTGAAGGTCCTTCCTGAGGAGCATCTGTTCTTCCATACCGCGCTGCAGCTGCTCTTCCAGCCGACGGGTCTGTTCCTCCTGTCGGCGGGCCTGTTCCTCCTGTCGGCGGGCCTGTTCCTCCTGTCGGCGGGCCTGTTCCTCCTGTCGGCGAGCCTGATCCTGCAGCATCATCATCAGAGCACCCAAGTCAGGTGCTGCAGATGCAGGAGCTGCTGACGGGCCAGCCTCCGTGGTTAGCAACTGGCCCTCCGACGTTTGCGGCGTTGCATTACCAAATCGTCTCTGGTCCGTCTCCTGTTGGCGTTGACTTCGGGTACGGATACCCTCCGTGTCGTCTTTAGGTAAAATCGGCATATTTGATCCCACTTCTGACACCAATTGTTACGAGCTTGGGGTTCGAGACAATTAAAAACTGCCGACTGAATTACCAAAATTGACACTTTAATTACACAACACTAATTACAATCAAAAATCACACTAATAATAAAACACAGTTCGCCGTTATTTCGCTTCGAAGTATTCTCTTGTATCGCCAATTCAATACTGCCCCGGTCGTGGTCTATACCGGCCTTATATAGAGCCTCAGATAGTTTCCAGAATCTTCTACTGTAGCGACATCTAGAATGTTCGAGTACTGTAATGTCGGCAGGTGTTAATGAAAGAGAAGACGTGTTGCTGAGACTAATTCTTTAATTATACTGTTCTCTATTCTTAACTCTAATATATATATAGTCGTGGGGGCTATACCACACTACACCTCCCACCGACAAAAAAATAAAAAATAAAGTTATCTATTTTTTATCCAACCTCAAAACTATTCTAAACATAATTAAAATTTAATGGAAATTAAGTCTAAGTGTTATAAAAACTGCAATCTAATGTATACCGAGATTGAGCAGGGCGTTTGGCAACGCTCTCTCGCTACTAAAAATCGCGTATTCACAGAAGTATTATATGACATAGTCAGGCATAATTATGTATAACATAATATTATGTTTCGACTTTCGCAAACATTTACAATATTATTTATTCGTATTCATCAGAACATGTCATCTAATCCGGACATTTATAATACTCTAATAATATATCTTTTCACACTTCAATACTTCTCTTTGTTCTCTTTTTTACTTCATGTATTTACTTCATTCTTGTTTAACAATTATTTACATATCGGTCCCGAAATTTCTGAAAGGATCTTGAATCTCCTAGTTCTGCTACTCGACACTAGAGGGCGCTAGTGTAACTAGTGTTGCCATGTACAAGACATTAATAGTGGCGCGCAATGCTTTCATTTACTCGACACTAGAGGGCACTAGTGTAACTAGTGTTGCCATGTACAAGACATTAATAGTGGCGCGCAACAATAATAATAGACCGAAACAACATTGTTATTGTACAGTGAAAATGAAGTAAAACGCACGTTAAATATAAGTGAAATTAACTGCCATGCCTGTAACAATACGTACTTAATTGCGCCTTGAAAACTTCATTCTCAGTCTCTAAGGTACATTGTGTTGAGAAAAATATACTTGAGCGTCCGTGATCCAAACACCACTTATTTATAAAAAGGGTTGTTCACTTTGCTTTAAGATGGCGTATTTCAAATGTTAACAAGATATCTGTAATGAGTTCTCTTTTATCTCATGTCTTTGTTTTGCGTGCTTAGCAACCACTGGTTTTGTCAGTAATAGTTTATGGAAGCTTATAACAATTAATACACTTTGTTGTGAAAACAAAGTTTAAAATATAATTTAATTGCTCAATTTTTTATTTTTGAACTATTGCTTTTTATAAAACTAAAAATAAAGTAATACAAAGTCAAATGACTATCTACCAACACGCTATCTGTATACAGATGTCAAAGTCAGGATGTAAAATACTCGTACTTTGTGGTTTAACATATCCTGTACAAGCCGCGCTGTAGTACCTACAGGCAATTTGCTTTGTAAGTATTGGAGTCAAATCGATCAACGCTGCTATTAAACAATAGTCGCACGTTGTGTAGAGCAGCAGAGCTTAGTGATGTTATATTTACATTTTTGATATCTATTATTGATTTTGTAAATATTTTTTTAAATGAGTGTGATTTGTGCTGCAATAAAATCGCTTAATATCGTTTGAATACCTTTGATACTCTTCTAAATTAAATCTAAGGATAGTGCTAATTATTTTGTCTATACAATTAACATAATCGTTAACAAATATTGATATTTAATTTAGTTATGGTGTCATATTTTTTTATTTACGCAATCTATCACACACATAAAAAATTAATTACGTTGTTTGAAATGCACCTGGTCTATAAGTTTCTTCGAATTTAAAGCGATATATTATTGATCACTATGGTATTCATTCTAAAGATCTAAAACAATCAATTGTGTAATATATATTTTAAATAACACAGTGAATACATTAAGTTTTTAAAAGAGCACAAAACTATTATATCATAGTAATCAATTATTGCATAATTCTAACAAAGTAATAAATAGTGTTTATCACTAAAGTTGATAATGACACTCCGGAAACTATTCAGTGGAATAACACATCAAGTGTACATGGTGTTCAATTATTTTAAAAGGGTTGCATTGAAGACTAGTAATTGCTAACATTATAGTTGAGCCGCAGCTGCGGATCTTGTTAATTAAAATCACATAGCTCTTATCGTTAGGATATTGACGTCTTTGTTTGAGCTAACCTTGTCAATATTTAAAAAGTTAATGTGATTATCAAGTTTTATATAATACGTTTAAATATGCTTTTAGATATAAAGAAATAAATATAAGTGTTCGCGCCAAACGCTGGTTTCGGAATCGACGTTAGAGGGCGCGTGACTCGGTGCGATACTGGTTTTGACGCGGTCGAGCGGTGGGTGTTGAGAACGCGTAAAGGTGCAAGTCAGTCGTCTGTCAGCTGTGCTTGGAACAGCACGCTGTCATTTTTGTCGGGAACTCGGAATAATTAGGCGCGGCCAGTAAATATACGGTCTACCCTTGTGACGCGCATTCCTGCTGGAGAGCTTCCCAGGGACTCATTGTGTCTGACTCAGAATCTGCATAGGTGCATTCGGCAATATTAGCTAGTGCGGCCTTTGATATTATAGAAATAACTGTTGCTACGCGAAACGGTAGTAACCTTTGATCCGGAAACTCCGTGTGCGTTTTGTGCGTTAACCTTATACCCAGCGAGAGTTAGTGGCTTCTCTAAGTTAGTTAATCGTACGATAGAGTTAATTGACTGTCATCGTGACGAACGAGGAAAGTGACTGTGGACAACGCCGCGGAAGGTTCCCTCAATTTGGAGCGGTGTTGAGGCCCGGGTTGCTGCCGACGGCCAAGGTCTAGGATCAATCACCATCAGTCACACCCAGATACACATCACATCACCTTATTTCCCTTGCACTACACAATCACATACAACCTGACCGACTCCGGAGGGACCAGTCGCCTTGGATATAGGTAAGTAAGCTCCGTCTAATATCCTCCCGGTCGACTGACCGTAGTATAGAACGCTCCCCCATATAGTTTAGTGTAATAAGAGAAATTCCATGTGGTTACATTGAGGCCCGACCTACATCTGCTCGGGAAGTTTTCTGCTCATGGGCTCCAGAGGATTTGACCATTTAAGGGAGCAGCCGTAGGCCGTAACAAACTAGTAGCAGAGCGTGGTTCCGGGTTCGATTTTCCGGTCGATCCCGACCAAAGTTTTCGATAAAAATTAAACAATTCTGGTAGCAGAGCGCAGTTCCGGGTTCGATTCCCCGGTCGATTCCGACCATAGTGTTTGATAAAAATTAAACAATTCTGGTGGCAGGGAGCGTTGGTTTGATTGGTTTAATTTGTATCTACAATTACGCCCGTCCGTAATACGTAAAAATATTTTTTTGTACATAATAATAAAATTATTTTCCTTTGTTGCTTTGTTGCTTGCCTTTTTTTGGTTTGTGGGTAGTTTGAAAAACCGCGCCCTAGGTTGCGCAAGCGGGAGTTTTTCTAGAGATATACGTCATGTAGGTAAATGGTTATTTTGACGTAATCGGTTAATTATCGTTGTCGGATAGTTGTAGTGGATTACTTATCGAAGGGTCGATTTCCGAGCTAGGCATTTTTTGTTGATCGGCCGTGATGTGTATCTTATTTGTATTGTAATTTGTATTTGAACTAAAGAGTAGTAATTGTATTTGCGCAATTTGAATTTTACTTGATTTGATCGCACTAGTATTTGTTATTTGTTAATTTGATTTGTGTCTTTTCTTTTGTGCTAACTTGTATTTGGTTGATACGTAGTAATTCGTATTTGTGTAATTTCTATTCAACGTGATTTGATAGGAACTGCATTTATTAACTGTTAATTTTTTGTTGTATTTTATATTTGTTATCTTTGTGATTTGTGCTCGAGCCACGTCGTAATTTGTATTAAGTAGTGATGTCATCGCTCAAGCTACTGATCCGTTGTCTGCGGACTGAGTTGCGCTGGGCCACAAGCGCCCATGCTTTGATCACCATGCAGTTTTGTGCCTGGGTGCGAACGGCGTCTCCTCTCGGGGCTCTGCCAGGCCCTCGACCCCCACGGACGGGGGTGCTCAGCCACGCCCTCTGCCGGGCGACTCTCGGCGCCCGCCTGCCAGCCTCCAGTCCCATAGGTTCGAAAAGGGTCCCTCCCCTGACCCGTCGGGGGGTAATTCCCCCAGGGGCGGGGGTGTCATCATCCCCCCTCAGCGTGTGAAGAGGAACTTCACGGTCACTTTTCGGTCCGCTGGACCCTTCTCACTCCCGTTAGCTGAGTGGCCGCGACTGGTGTACCACTGTTCCCCATTTGATGGAGGCGGCCCTGGCTAGCTGCCGCTTTAGCTCCCATCGCGGCCGCCTCCCCTGAGCCTTAAGCCGTCAACAGTCCACTTGTCAAAATGTTCTGTTGCCGACGGCTTCAGTGAAGGCGTACAACCCGAGTGGCGACTGTTAGCGGTTGCGCTCTATTGGTCTCGGGTTCACGCCGTGTGGCCTCCACTTGGTGGTGGGAAGATTAGGGCCCCCCTGGAGCGTTGAATCACGCTGTCAAGGGGTATTAGATTTGGTTTGGTCGAGTACTTAGTTAAAATTCTTTAAATAAAAATTAAAAATGCTTTTGGGTTTTCCGCGAAATTTTCGTATTTGTAGCGGTTGTGATTAAAAGAATTGAATTTAATCTACTCCTTTAAATGCGGCTGCATATGTTTTGTAAATATATTTAATCACTGTATTTGATTGTTGCGTTTGTTTGCTGAAAGGAAAGTTTGAATTCATTTGAAATTGAATGTCGCGCTATTTGGAAAATTGTGCATATGTTTTGTGATAGTTTTCAATCATTTTGCTTTGTGAAAGGAAGGCTAAAATTAGATAACCCTATTTGTGCCGAAGTAAATAAAAGTCGATTCTCCTTTGGTTTACATTTGGTTGGCACTGTCTAAGTTAATTAAATGAGAAATAGGGCTGTCTCTTATGTTATTATTTTGTTTAATTTGTCAAGTTGACCTATGTGCATCGGTGATTAATTTGGTTGAATTGATTCTGTAGTTGAACATTGATGCTTTGAAAAATTAGTTGAAATATGAGCATAGGACTGCTTGTCTAACAGGCTAGCTAGTTTTGGAGATTATCAGATTGAAATCAGCTGCCGCACTATTTTAGTAAATGATAATATGGTGGGTGGCCTGGCTAGGCCTACTTGTTGAAAATTCATACTAGGGACTATCTGTGCCTTTCCTTCGGCTCTCCACAGACGACGTTCATGTAGAATTTGTGGGTGCTCTCTGCACTGAAGCTTAGGAGGCCGCTCTGGGCCGCTTCGTGTCGCGTCGCTGTTTGCAGACCTGATCCGGTCGGATTGCGAAACTAATCGTAGGGGCACAGATAGGTGTTTGAAAGAGGCCGTCGGACTTCTGTCCGGAATAGGACTTATTTATGGGCTGCGATATCCAGGAAGGGCATCCAGTTCAACCCTGGCCAACCAAGGCCCGGGCTGCTGCCGACGGCCAAGGTCTAGGGTCAATCAACATCAGTCACACCCAGATACACATCACATCACCTTATTTCCCTTGCACTACACAACCACATGCGACCTGACCGACTCCGGAGGGACCAGTCGCCTTGGATATAGGTAATTAAGCTCCGTCTAATATCCTCCCGGTCGACTGGCCGTAGTATAGAACGCTTCCCCATATAGTTTAGTGTAATTAGAGAAATTCCACGTGGCCACATTGAGGCCCGACCTACGTCTGCTCGGGAAGTCTTCTGCTCACGGGCCCCAGACGATTTGACCCTTTAAGGGAGCAGCCGTAGGCCGTAACAATAAGGCTAGCATTAAACTCATAAAAGATATATATATAATTAATATTTTACAGTAAAAAAGTATGCGTGAGTGTCGTGGAACATTCGCTTGGAACGAAGTTCCTTTTGTAGTATATTATTATTGATAAAAGTACTATACTACTGATTAACAAATACAAATAAATGAATTAATAGCGTCTGTTAAAATGAAGCTTCATTTAAAATAATATTTCTTTAATGGCAAGATAAGAAAAGGTGCGAAGGAGATGGATATTATTCCATCTCGCTCGCACTAGAGCAAGGAGGTCGCGACGGAAAAATCTTACTCTTTTACTCGCCTAGTCCCCATCGGCCTAATTTGTACCATATGATAAGGAATTTAGTTCCAAAAATAAAAACGTAGATAGGGTCAGACATAAGGAACTTCGTTCCAATAAAAATCATATTTTTGTTTGTTATTTTTTTATCGTAAGATACATGTTTTTTTAACCACATTTTGCTTAAAATTCATGTCAAGTCTGGCTTAGTCGATATCGGCGACGTCATCTTAGAATGTGTGGCGGTATTAGTGTCAACAAATATCCTACAACAGAAGCACCGCGGCATATGTAAGATGAGCGATCAAAAGATCCGCAGTTATATTATGTAAGCTGACTTCCTAACTTTTTAGTTTTGAACTATATCAGTTTCGTACACAGATTGCTTTAGAACGCTAATTTCAGTTGCTCTGTTGATTCTAGCGATTGTGTTTTGCGAAATGTCGTCAGAAATTTCACACTCATTAATTGCATAATAATAAATACCCAAACGCGGAACAATAGTTTAGTGGTCATATCAATACTTGCTTGATTAACGACGTTAATCAAGCAATCATTGCCGTGTAGTGGCGGTCAAGAATATCCACTACCCCATATCCTCCCGTGGGTGTCGTAAAAGGCGACAAAGGGAAACAGCCAGGAGATGGGCAGCAGCATCTTCCTGATAATAGCCAAATTACAATAAAAAAACTGCGGTTGCCAACCCGCTCGCCAAGCGTGGCAACTATGGCAAATACCCCCCAATGATGAGAGCAACAAAAAAACGGCCCCCAGTCCCCGGCGGCCCCGCTATTCCTGGCTACGGTGGCGACCATGGTAACGGCGGGGCAGGGGGTGCTAAGAATCTCCGGTGGAGGTTCGGTTGCCACCTTAGACGACTCGACCTGGCAACGTACAACGCACGCACCCTGAGGACTGACGAGAAGATCGTGGAGCTGGAAGAAGAGATAGACAAGTTGCGCTGGCATATTATAGGATTATCCGAAGTCCGAAGAGAGGGGGAGGACACGGTAATCCTCGAATCCGGCAACTTGCTCTTTCACCGGGAGGGCGACAATCTGTCCCAAGGAGGTGTCGGATTTATCGTCCACAAGTCTCTCGTTAACAACGTTGTAAAAATCGGGAGTGTGTCGACGAGGGTTGCGTACCTTATACTCAGAATCACCAAACGGTATTCGCTGAAGGTCATACAGGTTTACGCACCAACCTCGGCACACCCCGATGAGGAGGTGGAGGAAATGTATGAGGATATCTCTAGAGCCATGCATTCCTCCAAAACCCAATATACGGTGTTAATGGGAGACTTCAATGCAAAACTAGGCACAAGAGAGAACGGTGAGCTGAAAGTAGGGAAATTTGGAATAGGGCAACGGAACCCAAGGGGCCAGCAGCTGGCCGACTTCATGGAGAAAGAGGGACTCTTTATGATGAACTCTTTCTTCCAGAAGCGGCCCCACAGGAAGTGGACCTGGTCGAGCCCCGACGGTTCCACAAAAAATGAGATTGACTTCATTATGACGACCATACGACAACTGTTCAGTGATGTCTCCGTGATCGCGAGGGTGAAAACTGGTAGCGATCACCGAATGGTTAGAGGCACACTGAACCTAAACGTTAAGTTGGAGAGGTCTCGTCTAATGAAGTCAACGCTCCGTCCCCCTCGTGCTCTGTTCCAAAGTCCCGAAACCTTTCAGCTCGAGTTACAAAACCGTTTTCAGTGCCTGGAAGACTGCAATGAAGTGGACGATATGAATGACAAGCTCGTGGAAACTGTCCATGCGGTTGGAGCTAAGTTCTGCAAGACCCGCCGCAGAAGAACACAAAAACTCTCCGATCACACTCTTAATCTCATGGCTGTTAGACGGGAGATGAAGCTACATTCTTCAACAGACTTGACAGCATACAGGCATCTGAACAGACAGATCTCCAAATGCATGCGGCGGGACTTACGCAACTTCAATACAGCTCGTATTGAAGAAGCGATCGAGCGGAACCAAGGCTCCAAAGTCTTTGCCAGAGATCTGTCTGCCAGAAAGAGCCAACTGTCAAAGCTGAAGACAGAATGTGGCAGCATCGTTTCCGGGACACCTGAGATTTTGAGTGAGATTGAGAGGTTCTATGGGCAGCTGTACACATCATCGTTGGAGCCACACGCAAGTGTGAGTAACGATCCAAGAGCGAGTCTCATCCGACACTATTCCGAAGATATCCCGGATGTCAGTCTGAGCGAGATTAGGATGGCTCTCCAGCACCTTAAAAACGGTAAGGCCCCAGGCGAGGATGGAATTACAGCGGAGCTTCTGAAAGCGGGTGGAAGACCGGTACTTGAAGTCCTTCAGAAGCTCTTTAATTCCATCCTCCATGGTGGCATTACACCGGAGGCGTGGAGCAGAAGTGCGGTGGTCTTGTTCTTCAAGAAAGGTGACAACGCTCTCTTGAAGAACTACAGACCGATTTCCCTTCTGAGCCGCGTCTACGTGCTGTTTTCGAGAGTCATTACGAATCGTCTCGCGCGCAGACTTGACGACTTCCAGCCTCCCGAACAAGCCGGTTTCCGAAAGGGCTTTAGCACCATAGACCACATACATACCCTTCGGCAAGTTGTACAGAAGTCCGAAGAGTACAATTTGCCACTATGTCTGGCGTATGTGGACTATGAGAAAGCCTTTGATTCCGTCGAAATTTTGGCGGTGCTGCAGTCCCTTCAGCGGTGCCAAGTTGACTGTCGGTATATCGAAGTGTTGAAGTGCTTGTACAGTAGGGCTACGATGGCTATCCGAGTACAGAACCAGAGTACGAAACCTATACAATTGCAGAGAGGTGTAAGACAGGGTGACGTCATATCCCCGAAACTCTTCACCGCTGCATTGGAAGACGTTTTCAAGCTTCTGGACTGGAAAGGATACGGTATCAACATCAATGGCGAGTACATCACTCACCTTCGATTTGCCGACGATATAGTCCTTATGGCAGAATCGCTGGAGGACCTAAGCACTATGCTCAATGACCTCAATAGTGTTTCCCAACGGATAGGTCTTAAGATGAACATGGACAAAACTAAGATCATGTTTAATGTCCATGTCACACCTATGCCGGTAGTTGTTGGGAACACTAAGCTCGAAGTTGTTGACGAGTATGTTTACCTGGGACAAATAGCCCGACTGGGTAAGTCCAACTTCGACCGAGAGGTCAATCGACGGATTCAACTCGGCTGGGCAGCGTTCGGGAAGCTACGACACATCTTCTCGTCAGACATACCTCAAAACCTTAAAACGAAATTGTACAACCAGTGCGTGTTGCCAGTGATGACTTACGGAACTGAGACGTGGTCCTTCACTGCTGGCCGTATGAGGAAGCTCAAGGTCGCTCAACGAGCTATGGAGAGGGCTATGCTCGGAGTTTCTCTGCGTGATAAACTTAGGAATGAGGATATCCGCAGTAGAACCAGAGTGACCGACATAGCCCAACGGATTAGTAAGCTGAAGTGGCAGTTGGCCGGCCATATAGCTCGAAGAACCGACAACCGATGGGGAAGAAAGGTTCTCGAGTGGCAGCCTCGTACCGGTAGGCGAAGTGTAGGGCGTCCCCCCACGAGATGGAGTGACGACCTGGTAAGACATGCAGGAAGTCGATGTATGCAGGTGGCTCAGGACCGTGTTTTGTGGCATTCTTTGGGGGAGGCCTATGTTCAGCAGTGGACTTGTGAAGGGCTGTAATGATGATGAATGATGAAATGATGAACTCACTGAGTGTCCCTACCTGTCGCTGGTGCTTATTCTATGTCGACTTAACAGCAAGTGAGAGCGAGCATCATCGCACGCTCGCACACGTACGTGGTAGAATCATTCTGCAGTTATATTATGGTTGTCAACTCACTGGCTCGTTCGGAGAAGCTGTGAACAATATTACATTTAGAAAATTATGGGAAAATCTATTTTCTTTTATCGATCTGCAACGCTGCGTTGTATTGAATGAGCCGGATCGTGATATTATCATAGTTTATTCTCAAAACCATCATCATTAACTTCGAATGAATGTACATTTGTAAAATATTGCAAATAGCTAGCGATTTTGAAAAATTATGTACATAAAATAAACTTACACCTAATAAGTTCAGTTAGTTAATCCTGGAGAAAGTACGAAGGAAAGTTCATTGCAGCAACTTTACTTGTATTAAAGTCTTAACAGTTTATATCACGAAACGAAAATAGTTGTGGTGATAAGATATGACTAGGTATTGGTAAGTTGCAGGTTCATGTAAAATAGACAATTTGAAATATCAATTTTACATGAACCTGCAACTTACCAATTATATATCGGATAACGTTATCATAACTATCTTATGATAACGTTATCCGATGTACCATAACTATAACGTTACATTATATTTAAAACTCATAACAATCTACCAATAGCTCGTAGAAGAACCATGTCCTCGCATATTATTAGCATAAAATGGTAAGCTTAATACTTTGTTTCGTATGAATACCGAATTTTGCTACGTTGGGTGTAGAGAACCGGACACACATTTTAATGTTAACGACGCAAAAGATTAACGAGGTATTCTATCTTAGTTCTCAGGGGTGACTACGCGTCTAATTGTGACTTATAATCAAGGATAGATGTAGATCACTATAGACACATTTCACTTACCTCATCAGATCAACTGTGTGCTGGTTTGTCAACCTTATTTTATTAAAACCATTATAGTATTCTATGATTAAATCATCTGTCTGGTGAGGTTCTATAAGACTCCTATTATTTTATAATCAGTGACTATAGCTATATCACTAAGAAAACATTGTGGAGACGTACTTTTTGAAACACATTGCCAGATTACACTGTGATTCTTGTGTCAGTAGGCGGTATGCTTGGCGGTAAGGTGGAATGCTCGTTTTCATTAAAAATAATCTCCAGTTCTCTTCACTTAACAAACGAAGTACAACAGTATTAAGCTATTTTATTTATTTATTTATTTATTTATGCTTTATTTGCACACCAAGTACAAAAAGGCGGACTTAATGCAACAGGGCATTCTCTACCAGTCTACCTCCAGGCTAAGCAGAGAAAATATTGTGGGTGCAAAGTGCAAACAGCTAAGTAAATAACATCTATGTCTACATAATACATACAGTATATATACATATATATACATAAATATATATAAATACATACATACAAATATTTACTTATTACTACTTATTATACATATATATATATATATATATATATATATATATATACATAATTAAATATAGTAGTTTCTGATTCAAACTCCAATAACAAATGTAAAAATTAAATGGAAAACCACAAACTACTCCTGCAACGTTAGATACCGGGTGTCCGGTGGCAGAATTAGGATTTCAAAATTAAATAATAAAAAAACTGCAAAATATTTTTTTTTATTTCAATGACTATAACAAAGAAGGGAAGTGCGGGTTTTATTTCTTAAAAATTATTTCGTCTAAATGTTGACCATCACGTCGGACACACTCTTGGAATCTGGCTTCAGTATTGCGCGCCACTCGCTGGAGAAGGGACGTCGGGATGCCATTAACCTCGCGAACGATATTTTCTTTTAATGCTGAGATGGTCGGTGGGGCGGTTTCATAAACTTTACTTTTGAGGTACCCCCACAGAAAAAAGTCCATGGGGGTAAGATCCGGCGACCTGGGTGGCCAGGGGATGTCAGCAAAACGGCTTATCAATTTGTTAGGGAACAAATCACGAAGAAGCGCCATGGTCTCTCTAGCAGTGTGAGGCGTGGCGCCATCTTGCTGAAACCATGTCTGTGAACTGTAGGCAGGATGTTCTCTTAATATTGGCAGGAAAAAATCGTTAAGCATTCGCCGATAAGAAACGCCGGTTACAGTAATGGCTTGTCCTTGACGATTTTCAAAAAAATAGGGTCCGATTATTCCTCTGCTTGACAATGCACACCAAACCGTCACTTTGGGACTGTGAAGTGGCTGTTGATGTTTCAATCGCGGGTTCTGTCCTTTAGGTGACCAATAACGGCAGTTCTGTTTATTTACACTTCCATTTAAATGAAAATGGGCTTCATCGCTCCAAAAGATTGTGTTCACTGTACGAAATCGCTGCAACATTGTTTCGCAGAAACTTTTGCGCCAATTGTAATCATTAGGCTTAAGCGCTTGCACAATTTGAATTTTAAAGGGGTGAAGTTTAAGGTCCTTTTTCAATATTTCGTGCACAATCGTTTTTGGGAGCCCTAGAGCAGCCGCTCTCTTACGCACGGACTGTCGCGGGTTATCGCGTAAACTGTTTGCGACAAGTTCGATGTTGTCATCAGTCCTCGACGTTCTGCTGGATCCCGGCCGCGGATTATTTGCTGCTGAACTTGTTTTTCTGAACCTCCGCACCCACAATCGAATCAAATTTTCGCTTGGCGCATCACGTAACCGTCGGATATTGTACCGCGAACAAAATCTTCGACGAGCAATAGCACAGGAATCGTTTGCTTTAAAATAAGCTTCGATTGCGAACGCACGTTGTTCACCCGTCCACTGCGACATCGTGACTAAGGAACCCGCACGAATGACGAATCGAACGTGACCCCCCCGCCCGC